>CM069867.1:28009002-28626502 GCA_036172795.1 Pelodytes ibericus | reverse complement strand
GCAAGTGTGTTGATGTATTGACAAGTCTGGGTGGTCAGAGGGGTCAAGTGTGTGGCTGTATTGGTAATTATGGGGGTGAGAGGGGCAAGTGTGTGGCAAGTCTGAGGAGTCAGAGGGCAAGTGTGTGGATCCATTGCAAGTCTGGGAGGTCAGAGGGGCAACTCTGTGGATGCATTCATAAGTCTGGGGGTTAGAACCAAAGAATTATTCACACAATTTATTTTTGATAATAGATGACTTAAATCATCTTTTGTTTGTGATTGTGATATACAGCACATGATTTTAATATAATTTTATAGCACTGTTGGCTGTATCTGTTATCATTGCTCCTTATGACATTCTTCACCCCCATGGTCCCCATGGTATATAAACATTTTATTTTATTTTATGTAAAGCACATTTAGGAGTGCTGAGGAAGGCAGCATTTGTCTATGAGGGTATTATTTGTTGTTTTAATATAAGTACATGGTGGCACATTGTATCTCTTGTTTTACTGGATCTATATCAGGTATGGGAATTTGATCACCTTTAGGCACTGATGAGCTGACACTGACATAGTGTGCTAACAAGCTGTTTGAGGACAGAATGCCACTGGCAAGCTGTTTGGGTACAGATATGCCACTGGCAAGTTGTTTGGAATATATAGCGATAGATAGTAGTTTAGGTTGAAAATAGACTTTTATTCAATGCTTTTCTTATTTATTGTTTACCATTGTTCATCCCCACAGCGTCTGACATCACTGGAATGTCCCAAACTGCAGTCAACTAGCTAGTAACAGTTATCAGACATTATCTTTTTATTTCATATAGTCTTTGCTAAGTTTATATCAAAATGTTACAGCTAAGATAGAAAGGCAGAAAAGGCAATTCCTTTATGTGATCAGTGCCATTTTGTGACAGTTTATATCCATGCGTAAAACAACCCCCTTCTCCAGCCGAGTTAAGATGCTGAAAGAAACTCCTTTAAGCACAAGTCCACAATGCATAATTAAATTATCCATTCTTTCCCATTGATATTTTTATATGCCTTTTGGCAGTGATTGTGTTACCAGTTAAGTAAATTAAGCAACTTGGGGGCTCCTACTTTGCCTAGATGAGAGGAGTAATTTATGGAGAATGAGCAAAGAGCAAACACAGCACTGGCCCCATCTGATTTTGCTCCAATGGACTCCTACATGCATTCCTCCATTTTGGTGACCTAGCAAGTACCGTATTTTTCGCCTCATAAGACGCACTTTTTCCCTCCTCAAAAGTGAGGGGAAATGTCTGTGCGTCTTATGGAGTGAATGTATGTGCATACTTACCTCCATGCTGCTCTCCGTTGTGTTCTCTCCGTTGTTTCCTCCATGCAGTCTAACCTCCTGCACGGAGGAAGGAAGCTCCGGCAGCTTTTTTTCCCCTTTTTAACTTTATTGACGTTGCGCGACTTCAATAAAATTAATAAGAAAAAAAAAGCTGCCGGAGCTTCCTTCCTCCGTGCAGGAGGTTAGACTGCATGGAGGAAACAACGGAGAGAACACAACGGAGAGCAGCATGGAGGTAAGTGCTAGGGAAGGGGGGAGGAGGGTGGCACAAATGAGCAAATCCTGGCATAATAAGGGGCAAAATCCTGGCATTGTGAGGGGAAAAATCCTGGCATAGTGAGGGGCAAAAGCCTGGCATAGTGAGGGGCAAAAGCCTGGCATAGTGAGGGGGAAAATCCTGGCATAGTGAGGGGCAAAAGCCTGGCATAGTGAGGGGCAAAAGCCTGGCATAGTGAGGGGGAAAATCCTGGCATAGTGAGGGGCAAAAGACTGGCATAGTGAGGGGCAAAAGCCTGGCATAATGAGTGGCTAAAGCCTGGCATAGTGAGGGGCAAAATCCTGGCACAGTGAGGGGCAAAATCCTGGCATAGTGAGGGGCAAAAGCCTGGCATAATGAGGGGAAAAATCCTGGCACAGTGAGGGGCAAAAGCCTGGCATAATGAGTGGCTAAAGCCTGGCATAGTGAGGGGCAAAATCCTGGCATAGTGGGGGGCATAATCCTGGCATATTGAATGGCTAAATCCTGGCATAGTGAGGGGAAAAATCCTGGCATATTGAATGGCTAAATCCTGGCATATTGAGTTTTTTTTTCTTGTTTTCCTCCACGAAAAACTGGGTGCGTCTTATGGTCAGGTGCGTCCTATTAGGCGAAAAATACGGTAACATAATTTCAGTCAGAGGTTCTTTGTTCATCAATCCTGGTTAATAAGAACCCGATGGGCCATAAATATGGTTGTCACCCAGCCGCTATTGGCTTGATAGCGGTATCACGTCTATGGAGGCAACAGCAGGAATGGGATTTTTTTTTTTAAAGAAAAGCTTTGTTAATCTTCGCGAATTGTATTGTAAAGTTTTATGTAGATGGTACATGGTCCCTACAAGACTATACAAATTTGACACTACAACTTCACCTTTGTGCTGGAGATGCAAAAATCAAGCAGGCAATATCTATCAAATCTGGCGGGAATGTGAAGCTTTGAAAGAACTAAATCTTAATATAAAGGCACTTTTAGCAAAACTGTATAAATGTGATATAACTATGACACCATAGATGTGAGAGTCCCATATAGATTTACCAAAATTAGACAAATATGGACGCTCCTTGTTAGTAAATATCTTTCTCGCCTACAAGATCTTACTAGCGACTACTTGCTTAACCCCTTAGTGACCGAGTGCTATGTTGCATTTGATGTGCCTTGAAGACCAGAATTCCATTATTTTTGTCATACATTTACTGAACTGTGAATTTCTTTCTTTGTGTTCAGTCCACCCACACAAATTATATATCATTTTTTAAAGGACAGATAGGGCTTTCATTTGATACTATTATTTTCATCATATGATATCCTTTACTATTAAAAAAATATAAAATAAGATGAAAATATGCCATAAAAAACACTTTTTCTAACTTTGACCTAATTTTTTTTTTTACACAATTACAAATGGTTAAAAAGACCCCGTCTATATATTTATAATATTTGTCCTGAGTTTAGTAATACCAATGTTTCCTTGTTTGTCTATGTTTTATTTCACGTAATAGGGCAATAAACAATATTAGTGTTTTATTTTTGTTTTCTAATCATTTTCTTCTACAGTGACTTTTTAACTCCAACCCTAAATTTACCCCAACTCTAAATTTACCCCAACCCTAAAACTACCCCCACCCCTTAATCTAACCCTTGTAATCATCCGAACCCCCCTGTAACCCTAATTCTGACCCTATTTATGACCCTAACCCTAGATCTAGGTACAGTAGATCTAGGGTTAACTTTTTCCATTTATTTATTTATTTTATTTATTTATTTAATTCATTTTCTATTTTTACCTGCAATATACTTAACTGCCTGTAGGGGCAGTCAAGTAGCGGTTTCAGAGCGACGGAAGAGTTTTTTTTTTCTCTCTTCCGTCGCTCTCCTCTGGGCACGCTGTATCGGAGGAGCATGCTCCTCCGATACAGCACACACCCGCGATCACCGGGTGATCGCGGTGCCCAGGGGGGCACAAAAGGTGTTGAATGATGCCTCCATCGAGGCATCATTGCAACACTCTCACACATAGGCAGTGATGAGCTTTCACTGCCTATGTGTGTATGCGCGCGGGGGGGTCGAGGGGGGGCTGAAAGCCCTCTCAGAGGCTGCTTCAGGACCGAAGCAGCCTCTGAGAGTAGCTACAGACATGTAGTGTTGCGCTAATGAGCGCAACACTACATGAAAACGGAGGACGTATATATACGTCCTCATGGTCCTTAAGGACCATGCTTTTCAGGACGTATATATACGTCCATATGCGTTAAGGGGTTAAACCAACCAATTTGATTAAATATTTTCTGTGATTAATTCTTTGGTGCCTAAGTAAGATAAGATCTGATTTTACATAGGGCCCCAATTTTAATCTCTCCCCCCGTTATCTTTTTCTGTCTGCTTCTCAATGCACTCCTTTTTAAAATAGTACTGTGTATTGTATCTTGGGATGACTCGTTTTTTGTATGTATTATATCTAAATAATAAAAATACTTTTTGTACCCTAACCATAAAACTGATTGACATATGCCACATACATGAGCGTGTCAAAGGTTGTCTTGACATAAGGTACATTGTCCAGAAAGCTAATGGCAATTTTAATCCACAATACTGAGATATTTTGATGAGAGAGGAGTTCTATGTCATTATTAAAACAAGTGACTAAGGTCATTGCTTTGTGACTACAGACAGTGGTGTATCTTGGTTTTCTGCTGCCCTAGGCAGACAAAATTTGGGCATCCCCACCCTCATTGCACACCTACGACATGCCCCATTATCCACGTTGCACACCCATGACATGCCCCATCACCCCATGACATGCCCCATCACCCACATTGCACACACATTAAATGTCCAATCACCCCATTACACATTGCATACACACTAAATACCCCATCACCCCCATTACATGCCACCATCATCCTCATTACATACCCCCACCACGTCCATTACATGCACCCATCACCCAGATTAATTGGAAGGAGCTAAAGCTTGCTGAACGGTGGGGGAGGGAGCAAAAGTGTTTGGAGTGCCAAAAGTGTGCTTTAACACCCTCTGGCAAATTGCCACCCTAGGCGAGTGCCTTGTTTGCCTTGTGGAAGATACACTACGGACTACAGGTCAGTTATTAAGGTATTGATGCAATCTTTAATTCTAGGATTTCTTCAAAATGTATAAAAACTAAGAACAAGACAAGGCTTCTTGAAAATGCCTTCTGGTATTCAGTTTAAATTCAGGGATAAACTGGAAAATACTTGAAAGAGACATTAGAATATTGCTTAGATAACAATAAGAAAAGTTCTTTTTATTTAGTTTTTGTTTTTATAACCTTTAAACATTTTGTCTTCATTTTTGCAAAAACGTATCCTTCTGAGCAGTTTTGTAAATAACACAATGAATCCATCTGTTGGATATCACTGAACTTCAGTGCAAAAATCACATCGACACACAGTAGGAATTCAAGAAATCCATTACATACAATAATTTACTTTTTTCTCTTTGTTCTCATATTAAAGTCTTCCTTGATGTACAAAGCACTGTTATTGCCTAAAAAATCTATTCACAGAAAATATAATTTGAAAGAGCTGTCCTATGCTGATAGATATCACTTTTTAATGTTCCTATTTTCAAGTAAGTTTCCCTTTTTTGTAATGTTCTATTTGCAAATAAATAGTGTTTTTTATTTTACATCATATTTTATGGTTTTATAGTAAATTATATGATTTATAATTACTGTGGGTACAGTAAATAAGAAAGAGGAAAATTACTGCTAAACACAAACACCACAGAAGTGTTAAAACAGCCATTGTCATTTTTACCAACATTTTTCAAAAAGTCTGATCAAGAAGGGGTTGAGATATCTGCTTTCACTCTGTCCTCACTAACTAAATTTCCTATATCGGATAACAAAGGATTCTGCCTTCCGTTTATTGCCATTTACATACATAAAACATTTTTTGAGATTAGTTATACTCTGCTTTAGCTAACTGAATAACTTTTTTGCAGACTTTGTTGACATCTTGTACTATATAAACGATGCCTTTTATAATGTTTGGATGCCATATTATTCTTTTTTATTTGATGTCTTACATTACCGGAAAGCCACATTGGTTTTAATTTGTTTTCTTTGTATTTGTTTCCAAAAGGTATATGTTGAATTGTGTAACTTTGTTACACATGTTTAAAAGTATTCCACTTGCCTTCTGGGTTTTTTTTTATTACAGAATACAATCCATCCTAGTCTTATGTTCAATGGATGTCCTTAGCCTATCAAAGTATTAATGTTAACTAATATGCAATGTTAATAATGATGATCATTAAATTTAAAAAGTCAACTTGGGAGATGGTAGAAAAAATGGTAGACCCCTGTTAGAGATATTTAGAGTATTCAAATAGCTACATTTAGATTTAACCCCTTAAGGACAGATGATGTGCCAGGCACGTCACGGCAAATCGAGGACTTCCCGACAGGTGACGTGCCTGGCACGTCATGCACTAAATTGAGTAAAGAAAGCGACCAACGGTAGAGGCATTGTGTAACACCCCCCAAAAGTGCATGGGCGCGTTACGATCACTCCCCGGAGTGATCGTAGCAGCCATTTAAAAATGGCTGCGCCCGCTGCACACGTGCTTAGAAAGTGAACGATCGCTTTCTAAGCATCTGCGATGTTGCTAAAGTGCTAGCGAGGCACTTAGCAACACCTTCAGCTGCCCCAGATCCGATGGTGGTCGCTCTCCTGAGCGACCCCATCGGCTCAGTAGAAGGGAACGCTGCCTATACAGGCAGCGCTTCCCTTCTAATGGCAAGAGCATCGGAAGTGAAAGTATTTCACTTCCGATGCTCTAGGGGGAGCCAATCAATGCCGGCACAACAGATCTGTGTGATCTGTGTGCAGGCATGTATGGTAAGTGCTCTGATGAGCACTTACCATACTGTCAAAGGCAATATTAGTAAATATTGCCTTTGACAAGTATTGATCTGCCTCCCTCACCTTACTAGTTTTAGTAAGGGAGAGAGACAGATCAGATAAAGTAAAAAATAAAATAAAATAATAAAAAAAATATTTAATAAAATTTTAAACACCAAGGGCTTTTATAAAAGCCATTTAACCCCTTCCCTGCCATTGGTCGTTGTGTACGCAGTGATCATACACAGCAGCACATTTTTTGCTGTCTGTGCATTTTTTAGGGGTTAATTTTTTTTTTACTGTCATTTATTACAGTATAAAAAAAGCTCTTTTAAGAGAGATTAACCCCTTGCTTGCTGTAGATCACTGCCTAAGCAGCGATCTGACGCAAATGCAGCAATCTTGCTGCAGAAGCATTTTTAATTTTTTTAAAACTTTTTTATTACACCCGTCACGTGTTAATTATACCCGCTAGGGGACTACGTTTAACGTCAAAAATTTTTTTTTAGCTGTCTGAGCGCATGTATAGCGATCAGTAACAGCTGATAAGTGACAAAGGCGGGTTGGCGTTTGCTCAGATGAGCATCACCATTCGTCTGGTTAGATCAATATTTGTAAATATTTGATCTGACCCGTGTAGATCTGCCTCCCTCTCACTTGAGTTTTAGTGAGGGAGGGAGACAGAGCTGTATAATGTAAGTTTTTAATTATAATATATTTAATAGAATTGAGACCCAAAGGCTTTTATAAAAGCCGTTTCCAATATTTAACCCCTTCCCTGCAATTGATCGCTGTGTACGCAGTGATCTTACACAGCAGCACATT
Source organism: Pelodytes ibericus (assembly GCA_036172795.1). Taxonomy (NCBI): domain Eukaryota; kingdom Metazoa; phylum Chordata; class Amphibia; order Anura; family Pelodytidae; genus Pelodytes; species Pelodytes ibericus. The sequence continues at coordinate 28,619,227 of CM069867.1, read as the reverse complement.
TTTTGCTGTCTGTGCATTTTTTTAGGGGTCAATTTTTTTTACTTTGATTTATTACAGTATATCAAAGGCTCTTTTAAGAGCTATTAACCCATTCCTTGCCGTATATCACTTCCTAAGCAGCACATATGGTCACTGCCTAAGCAGTGCATATGGTCACTGCCTAAGCAGCGCATATGGAGCAATCTAGTCGCAGAAGGATTTTTTTTTTTGCTATCAGCATTTTTTTTGTCACACTTGCTAGGGGTTAATTATACCCACTAGGGGATTACGTGTATTCCTTTTGAAGCTGTCTGAACGCGTGTATAGCGATCAGTAACAGCCGATCAGTGGCAAAGGTGGTTTGGTGATTTCTCAGATGAGCATCACCATTCGTCTGGTTCGATCAATATTGGTAAATATTGTTCTGACCCATATGGATCTGCCTCCCTCTCCTCACTTGAGTTTTAGTGAGGGAAAGAGACAGATCTGTATAATATAATTTTTTAGTTGTAATAAATTAAATAAAATGTTAAAAAATTGTGAGTCCCAGGGGCTTTTATAAAAGCCATACCCTTTGTATAGTGTAGTGTATTAACCCCTTCCCTGTCACTGATCACTGCACAGCAGAACATTTTTTCTTGTCTGTGCATTTTTAGGGGTTAATTTTTTTGTACAGTACTACAAAGGCTCTTATAAGAGCTATTAACCCCTTCCTTGCTCTACATGTTCAAATTCCAAGTTTGAAAATCAAAAAGCGCACCTCTCAAATGTAGCCTTTCAACCCCCAACAAAGCTGACAAAGCTATGCATGGGTGGTATCCCTGTGCTCGGGAGATGTTGCTGAACATATATTGTGGCATTGTTTGTCAGTGACACATACCGAAATATGTGAATTTGTGTCTAAAGTACAATGTATGTGGGAAAAAATACACAATAAAATGACTACCACAAACTTTGACAAAGGCTGGTGGTAGAATTGGTGCATGGAAAGTGTTAAAATAACACCATTTAAAATAGCCTAGGGTGTCTACTTTTACAAAATATATACTTTTTTGGGTAAAATACACTGTCCTACTTTAAAAAAAAGTCCCAAATGAAAGACGGGCTCAGGCTGACTACACGTCAAAATTCCAAGTTGAAAATGCGCACCTTCACAATGTGGCCCTTTAGCCCCCAAACAACCCAACAAACCTATGCATGGGTGGTATCCCTGTACTCAGGATATGTTGTTGAACACATATTGGGTTATTGTTTGGCAGTGACACATACCAAAATCTAGAAATTTATGTCGGAAATACAATATTTGTGAAAAAAAACCACACAAAAATTACTACCACAAACTTTGACAAAGGCTGATGGTAGAATGAGTGCATGGAAAGTGTTAAAATACCACCATTTGAGATAGCCTAGGGTGTCTACGTTTAAAAAATATATGGGTTGATGGGGTAAAATACACTAGCTGGCTTCAAATATGTCGCAAATGGGACATGGGTGCAGGCTGTCTTCATGTAAAAATTTCAAGTTGTAAAACAAAAAACTGCACCTCACAAATTTGGCATTTTATCCCCCAAACAACCCAACAAACCTATGCATGGGTGGTATCCCTGTACTCAAGAGAAATAGTAGAATCTATTTAGCAGGTTTTTTCATTCACTTTTATCGATGAGGAGAAGTTGTTTCAAATAAAACTCAGGAAATTTGTGTATTTCTTTTTTTTTTTACCATATTTTATTATTTTTTTAAATAATATGATAAGATATGATCAAAAATATGGCATCCAAAGAAAGCCCTTCTTGTCCCAATAAAAACAATATATAATATGTGTGGGTACAGCAAATGACAAAGAAGAAAATTACTGCTAAACACAAACAGCACAGAAATGTTAAAATAGCCATTGTCCAGAAAGGACAAAAATGTTTCAAAGGCTCTGTCCTTAAGGGGTTAATGATCATTATTATTATCAACAATAATATTGGTAGAATCTGTTCCACCCTTGGGGTCACAGGTTCAATTCCCATCAGGGTTGACTCAGCCCTTCCTCCTTCCGAGGTAGATAACATCATGAGGACCATTACATAGGGTAATAGTAACATGCCCTGCATATTGGGCAAAGGTAACATCACCAAAACATACTTGAAAACCAGAGAATATATCACTGTACCTTCCATGAACATTGCAAAGTGATTTTTATCAGCTCCTCTTTCAAATTATACTTTCTGTACATTATTTGTTTTCTTTCATTAAATAATTGCTATTTAAATAGCGGTTTTTGGTTTTTTTTACTACGTTTGTCCTTTGAGGAATCTCAAGCCTCCAACAAAATAAGAATTTCATTTATTTATTTTTAACGCATTGAGCTCCACAGACGGAGTGGCATGCAATTACCAGAAACCAATCTAATTTTCATCAATTTATTTTCTTCAAATTTGCGCTTGTTCTGTTGACTCTGAATCCAGTTAAATATTTATGTAGGCCAAACATTTATTAATTGCATGGTTTGTGATTTGAGTTCTAAATAAAGGGATTGCTCTTACTCTAGATGAAAGCTACATTTTAATGAAGAGATTAGTAGCAATCATCAATTATTCCTGCTCTGTTCCTTAATAGCGGCTTCTTATTTCTACTGCAAACCGATTGACTTAAACCCGTCAAACAAAATAACCAAACAAAAACAATCTATGCATTGCTAGCAGAATGTAAAAATCGAAGTAAAATGGTCAAACTGTGAGTTCTTTACACTAAAATAACATGTAATTGTCCACTGGGCAATTTGCCCATCAATTTGTCCGTCTACAATGGACGCTTTTTAGCGTAACAACCTCACACTTGAACAATGTTTCTACTGGTCTACACATTTTGCTCATAGTGGATATGATTTTAGTTAGTAGTGGCTGAGGTTATAGAATGTGAGATTAATTCTGCCATATGTTTTATAGGTTTTATGAGCCAATCAAAAATAAACAACCCGTGCTTTCCATCTTCACATTTTACAACCAAAAATTCTCATTTCACTTCTATATATATATATGTCGAATTTAAACCTGTAGCAAGTTTAGCACATCAACAGTTTTGTTTTTTTGGAGCAAGCTTGTGTTCCAGAACACTCTTATTAATATTTCACATTGCCTACAGGGCTGCACTATGGTTTTTGTCTTTTTTTGTCTTTTCATGTGTTGAGACTGTTGGCATTACCTGTATGTTCAGTCCATGAAGTGAATTGCTATTTCAGGCAATTATATATTTTTTACCATACATTATTCTGTGGGTGGAAGACCTCCAGCGCACCTACCACCCCTGTTTTCTGTTTGTGTGTATTTTTCACGTGTGTTTGCAGAGATACACACAGATTGGTGCTGCTTGGTCACGGATCTTGCGCTGAATTTTATCCTTCTGTTCTATCATTATTTGTGACCTCATGAAAAATCTAGAGAGCTTTATGGTCAAAAAGAAAATCTAATTTTTCACAACCAAAACAGACCTTGGACTCCACTAAAAAAGTAAACCTGTAATAAAAATATATTTACAAGTTAATATCCAAAGGATTTGATGTTTAAATTGCCACAATATTATAAGACACTCCAGCGTTGTCAAGTCCTTACAGCGTGGTTGAACAGCACTAACTACCGTAAATAAAGATGGAGATACAACAAAATACATTGCTTGCCTGTAGCTGACCAAAGACACATTGTGCAAACAGAACAGATTGCCAGGTCAAATGCACAGTAAACAGGCTTGCAAGAAGAACATAGAACACCAAGAAAGAATAACAAAAATATACATTGAGGACAATAGTTTGTCATAGTAAAATGTTTGTTTATTTAGCAGCAATACACTAGCATCACAAGCATTCCAAAACAACTTCAAATCCTCTTTATTGGAAGAAATATACATATGCACAAGGTTAATGAGCAAATGTAAGTCAGTAGGGCTACAACTGCCCATCAGTGTTTGCCAAGGGGCTGCATATTTCATGATCCGAGTTGTCACTTATCAGTGGCTTTTAAGTCTATTGTCATCTATGGTAGGATCCAATTGAGGGTAACGGAAATGGTTAACATTGTTAAACACACCAAAATTACTATTCCCATCATTTCAGTCATCCGAATAGCTTTTGAAATCAAGCTTTCAGTCATCCCCGAATAGCCCTGAATTTTGAAAAAAATAGCTGATCAGTGGTCAAATTATAGCACAAAAAAACCCAACACATGTATCCCACATGACAATTAGCAACCTGAATAAAAGTTGTCACTGTAATTGGGCCTAGGTGGCATGGGCAAGCTCTGCACTGATAAGTAATATGGGGGAGACAAAGCTGGTACAGTAAACAGTGTGGGATGTATTGCACTGGTGGTATCATGTAGTAAGGTACTACGTGGTCAGGGGGCTATATTACCATTGTGGCCTAGTGGTTCTCCAGTCATACCCCTGCCTAATGCACTCACATATGTATAGGACCCTTTTTCATTTCCACAGTGGAGAATAGTGCATTTCCAGTCAATGTTGCTACACTGTGGACATGAAACTATGATGCATGTGAAATAATGGCAGGAGGGTACAAATTGCCTGGATGTCAGTCTGTAAGATAATATATGTTAGTTTATACCCACATATACACACACACACACACACACAAACATATATACAGTGGGGCAAAAAAGTATTTAGTCAGCCACCAATTGTGTAAGTTCTCCCACTTAAAAAGATGAGAGAAGCCTGTAATTTTCATCATAGGTACACTTCAACTATGAGAGACAGAATGGGGGGAAAGAATCCAGGAAATCACATTGTAGGACTTTTAATGAATTAATTGGTAAATTCCTCGGTAAAATAAGTATTTAGTCACCTACAAACAAGCAAGATTTCTGGCTCTCACAGACCTGTAACTTCTTCTTTAAGAGGCTCCTCTGTTCTCCACTCGTTACCTGTATTAATGGCACCTGTTTGAACTTGTTATCAGTATAAAAGACCACAACCTCAAACAGTCACACTCCAAACTCCACTATGGCCAAGACCAAAGAGCTGTCGAAGGACACCAGAAACAAAATTGTAGACCTGCACCAGGCTGGGAAGACTGAGTCTGCAATAGGCAAGCAGCTTGGTGTGAATAAATCAACTGTGGGAGCAATTATTAGAAAATGGAATACAAACAAGACCACTGATAATCTCCCTCGATCCCAGAACCCCACGGGGGGACATAGTGAATGACCTGCAGAGAGCTGGGACCAAAGTAACAAAGGCTACCATCAGTAACACACTACCCCGCTAGGGACTCAAATCCTGCAGTGCCAGACGTGTCCCCCTGCTTAAGCCCGTACATGTCCGGGCCCGTCTGAATTTTGCTAGAGAGCATTTGGATGATTCAGAAGAGGATTGGGAGAATGTCATATGGTCAGATGAAACCAAAGTAAAACCTTTTGGTAAAAACTCAACTCGTCGTGTTTTGGAGGAGAAAGAATGAGTTGCATCCAAAGAACACCATACCTACTGTGAAGCACGGGGGTGGAAACATCATGTTTTGGGGCTGTTTTTCTGCAAAGGGACCAGGACAACTGATCCGTGTAAAGGAAAGAATGAATGGGGCCATGTATCATGAGATTTTGAGTGAAAACCTCCTTCCATCAGTAAGGGCATTGAAGATGAAAAGTGGCGGGGTCTTTCAGCATGACAATGATCCCAAACACACCTCCTGGGCAATGAAGGAGGGGCTTCGTAAGAAGCATTTCAAGGTCCTGCAGTGGCCTAGCCAGTCTCCAGATCTCAACCCCATAGAAAATCTTTGGAGGGAGTTGAAAGTCTGTGTTGCCCAGCGACAGAACCAAACCATCACTGCTCTAGAGGAGATCTGTATGGAGGAATGGGCAAAAATACCAGCAACAGTGTGTAAAAACCTTGTGAAGACTTACAGAAAACGTTTGACCTCTGTCATTGCCAACAAAGTATTGAGATGAACTTTTGTTATTGACCAAATACTTATTTTCCACCATAATTTGCAAATAAATTCTTTAAAAATCAGACAATGTGATTTTATGGATTTTTTTTTCTCATTCTGTCTCTCATAGTTGAAGAATACCTATGATGAAAATTACAGGCCTCTCTCATCTTTTTAAGTGGGAGAACTTGCACAATTGGTGGCTGACTAAATACTTATTTTACCCAGGAATTTACCAATTAATTCATTAAAAGTCCTACAATGTGATTTCCTGGATTCCTTCCCCCATTCTGTCTCTCATAGTTGAAGTGTACCTATGATGAAAATTACAGGCCTCTCTCATCTTTTTAAGTGGGAGAACTTGCACAATTGGTGGCTGACTAAATACTTTTTTGCCCCACTGTGTGTATATATATATACATATATATATATATATATACATATAATCTCCCATGTAAATATCATATTATAAAACACACATATCCCATATGCCAGTTAGCAATCTCAATAAAAGTTTTTTGTTGAGATTGCTAACTGGCATATGGGATATGTATGTTTTAAAATATGACAATTAAATGACAGGTTGATTGATAAATTTGGAAAAAATTATCAAATCATCAATAATTTCTTCAAATCATATTTTTTTTTAATCAATTTTCATATTAATCAATGGTAACATATTTTTTAATGTACTTTTCACTTCACATTTAAAGGTTTAAAGGAATTTATATTTTATATTCAGATTTAAACAATCTGTGCACTTATTATTGTACCATTAGTATTCGAAGCAAAATAAGCTACAGTACCTGGACAATAATGAATTCATATACAGTAATAATCCTATTTTAATTGCTTCATGTGTTGAACATAAATTATTACTTTGCCGGGTAGATTAATTCGGTAAAGCCTCCATTCAAATGAGGCTGTCACGTTTGTGTTGTGTTATATGATTTGTATTTCTAGAGTGTAATCCAACCATCATGAATTAAGCAGTTGTCCCAAGGTAAAGTCAGTAATAGGGTAATAGGATACTGTACATTGTACGCAGAAATGAAAAAGGCTTAGAGGCTTTCGAAATGTTATATATCCCTTACTGTAAATCAGTGAGGTTTTCTATCTAGTACATTATTAGAGTATGGATGGCATTATTAATCATAAGACATTTTAACAACTGCCTCCTGGTATGATATAAAATAGTTTGTGAACATGTGTACTGTTGCTTTGTTATTAGCATTAATGAGGTTCTCTTAAAAAAATGCCCTGTTTTATGCAATGACAAAGTCTGTGTCACACATGACCAAATAAATTGTTTTAGATGTATTATATAGTGCATTACATCAGTGCATAATGATTTATCGTAATACTTCTCAGCATTCCAAATTACCAACTTTTGCTTTGGTAGAGTGGCAGTCGGTGTAGGTTGGGACCAAGCATTACCATAAAGTTTTAAGTCACTTTAAGGCCAATTGATAAGAATTTGTATTATTATATAATCACATTGGGCCAGTAGTGTATTTTCCACAAGGCAAACAAGGCACTCGCCTAGGGCGGCACTGTGCCAGAGGGTGTTAAAGCACACTTCTGGTGCTCCAAACATTTCCGCTCCCTCCCCCACCGTTCATCAAGCTTTAGCTCCTTCCAATTAATCGGGGTGTTGGGGGCATGTAATGGACGTGGTGAGGGTATGTAATGAGGGTTATGGGGCGTTTAGTGTGTATGCAATGTGGGTGATGGGGCATGTCGTGGGTGTGCAACGTGGGTGGGGGGATGCCCGAATTTTGTCTGCCTAGGGCAGCACAAAACCAATATACACCACTGCATTGGGCTCTATTCAATGTCCTGAGTTTATTTATCTCATTGAATCCCACAGACGGCAATAGAAAATAGTTAAAATCAGTAATAAGTCTTATTTTGTCATTGAATCAGGCTCATTTAATGCAATTGAAACACACTCTTTATTTATTTGGACTGTCCCTCCAAAATATGTACACTTTGTAGTTATGTGAAAAATAGATATCAATCTGTAGTTTCTCAAATTGAAATGAATATATCAGCTCAGCTGTATATATATATGACTTCGTACATTTGAAAGCAGAAAGCTGACTGCAATAGTGCCCTCTGCAGGCACAAAACAGTATTATTATTTAATAAAACAACACTCACAAATACGCTGCACTTTAAATGAATAGAAAGAAGAACAGCATAATATAAAAGCCCAGTAGCTAAATCTACACCAAAAGACCAGCAAGGAATATGTGAAGTTAAAAGTTCAGGACATGAGTTTGATGTTACGTCCCAGGAATATGGATCACTCAGTTCCCATGGTGACAACTGCTTGCACCATGGCACAATAAAGAAAAAGTCCTGGACTTACAGCTCACATATTCCCCGGTGTTTGGTTGGCGCTGCTGGGCTTTTATATTATGCTGTTCAATATAGGCATTGTTAAAAAAAAAGGCAACTCATTTGTAAGTGTTGATAAATTATGTCTATATGGAAGACTATGGGGGTTATGTATAAAGATAGAGCACTCAGCGGTAAGCCCTATCACTGAAACCTGCATAGGGATCGCCCAATGCACCAGCGCAAACCATGTATAACCAATCAGGCGCTTTTCATAATTGATTAATGTCAGTGAACCACCACCAAGATCTATTTGGTGGACGTTCTACTCCTGCATTCTAAAGTGTTGGGAAATTTAAAAAAAAAACTGTGCAAATCAATATCATACATAGCAAATGATGATGGAGAGTGGGGGGCGTTTTATAATTAACCCCCAATATATTGATTGATTCAGGATCATGTACAACAATCAAAGTGGGCCTCATAGTAATAATATTGTTAAACTTGCAGAAGTTAATTCTTATCACGTTTACAAAGCATGTCTCAAAATAAGCTTTTTTTTATGTATCAGTTTATTATTATTATTATTTTTCTGCAAATGGTCAGAGTTCATCATCATTTGTGTGATGATGCGGAGGGTTGTGAATAGTGTTGAACCATCATGCTGTAAATCACATTTATGTAGATTAATGTAAGTATTTATGTAGATTAAAGAGAATATATGTTTGAAATGTGTGTGCCACAGTAGAATTCATACATTGGAATAACCTTGGCAATTCATCTTCATTTCCCTCACATAAGATAGGATGAGAGGTATCAGAGATATATGAGCTCAAAATCCAGACCACATAGGGCCTTGGTTATACATTGTACTAAATTTAGAGATTCTTGCTGACGTGGTTTTGCTGAATTTTTATATGTAATATATTGCTCTAGATACACTGTGCTTATCGAAAGCTCTCATCTACCAAAAAGGTTATCAGACATGTCTTCAAACAGCATGAACAACAACAAAAAATGAATCTTTGCACGTTAATGTACAAAAGTGAACACGATCCTCTCTGAGAAATAGTGAAGCTATTAGCAAACGAAAAAGACAGGTCTCAGAAATCCACAGATATACGGTGAGAATGGATTCTCATCCTTGTGACAGGGAGCTGGAGAGATTGCAAGCAGAAGGGAGGTGGAGGGATTTATATGGCAGAGAAGAGAAGAGAAGTTGTTTCTCTAAAATCAGAGCAGCAGCAAGGGGAAACTAACGTGAGACTTTAGATTAGGGCCACGAGAGACAGAGACTGCACTAATCAGGCATTAATTAATTCTTCTGCTCAGCTACTAGTGACTGAGTATTGCATTGCTGTTATCAGCTTTCTGTGTTTATCTACAGCTCTCATATATTAACCTTTTCACGTCAGTAGGATGTTCTATTCCATATTAAAATACAGGGCTTGTAGGACATATATAATGTTCTCTGTTTAGCAGCTCATCCTGTTAAGAGCAGATATCTATAAGCATGGGAATGGTTGTGGCTTAGGTTAGTGTCAGGTTAGGGTTAAGTATTTGTTAGTTACTGATTGGCTGTAGTGTAGCACAAGCTCTGATTAAAACTCATCATGGATGAGCTTTACTGGAGATACCACCAGTCTGATAAGGCCACTTTTGGGGCTATTCACTAAAAGGTGAGTTGGAGATGAATTGAGGTGAGATGAAAATTTCATTTCACCAATTAATATATACATTGTGTGGGGAAAAACTCTCCCTGCACAATGTATAGTTACATTTGCCCAGGGCAATACAAACTATTGCGTCACAACGCAATCCACTCTGTCTATTATGTTTGATATCTTCTCATACCGCTGCTTTTTTTATGCCAAACACTCCTTTAGGTTCCAGCCAGGGAATAAAAACCAGCCCTGGAAATAATTGTATACCAGTCTAATAGCATTGTGTCATTATACCAGCCCCATAGCATAATGTCAATATTATCTAGTTCATAAAAGGGAAAACCATGTATTTTAAAGCATAGTTAGAGGGTATATTAAACATAGAAACATAGAATGTGTCGGCAGATAAGAACCATTCGCTCCATCTAGTCTGCCCAATTTCCTAAATACTTTTATTAGTCCCCCGTTCCCGGTCTTATATCTAGGATGCTTAAAATCCTTGACTGTGTTTACCTCTACCACTTCTGCTGGAAGGCTATTCCATACATCCACTACCCTCTCAGTAAAGTAATACTTCCTGATATTACTTTTAAATCGTTGCCCCTCTAATTTAAGACCATGTCCTCTAGTTGAGGTAGTTTTTCTTCTTTTAAACATACTCCTTCCTTTACTGTGTTAAAATATTATTTAGATAACACAAATATGAAAGCACATAGGGCTCTAGATTTCAAGTTTGCCAGCAGAGATCAATGCCTCATGCCTGTCCCTGTTAATCTTTATTTCTAACCTTGTCAACATATTGACTATATTTCCTATTCATTTTGCAACTCATTTGATGGATGTATTATTATGGAAAACATGAACGTTTCTAAGTGACCCCAAATTTTTGAACGGTTCTGTACATTAAATAAACATGCATCTTACAATGTGTCTGTGGTGTCTCCTGTTTGGGATTTAAACGTGCAGCTTTATGCAAATGACACGTTTTCCATTAAAACTAAATCGTTTGCATAGATAACACAAATCCAGTTCACACACATTTTTTCCTCTTAATCTATGCATCAGCTTGCGATCTTGTTAACACAATGTGAGATGATTTGTTATTCTCTGTATTCACAGTACAAATAATGGTTCCATGATTGAGTCCCTTTACTGGATTAAGGTGATATTTAACAAGGTATTCATACCGTACATACCGCAGATCTCTATCAGTTGCCCTATTATATCAATTTTTCATACTCGCCCCAATTCAATTGGGTGCCTTGAAATTGTTTAAAATCCCAGAACATCTGGAAGCACACATGGGGTTAATTAAGACCAATGAAACCTGGGATGTACACATCTTCTATCCGCAGGCATGCTTAAATCCAAAAAGATGTGCTGAGAAGCAGTATTTAATATTGAGTGTTATGCAGGCAGCAGGCCACACATCATTTCTCCATCTGTCGAGAGAAAGAACAAGGTACATCAAGGTTATAGGTGAATAGCTTACTGATTTGGAGAACTCTGCCCGCAGGAATCTCATCACTACCGCTCACTTTCTGTTCACTTTATCATGACATTTTAAACTTCACTTTTTAGAGCTTCTATGCACACAGTTACATCCCTGTGAGGACACCTAGTAAATCAGATTTTACCTTGAGGGAGTCTTGCTGTGGAGGTCACAGATATATTGCGTCGAGTATGTTCTGGATTCTCTGGTTTTCTTGCAGAAGGTACATCGGCCTAGATAAATGCATAGGAGGACTGGAGGAAGAGAGGAAGGGTGCAATCTCCCTGCTGTGGCTAGACAATAGCATTTGCCAGTGCTAAAGATTAATGCTTTCTGGTGGATTCTTATAACAATCCAATTCAAGGGGGCTTGGCCAGAATTAAATAATTCCTTTGAAGAATATATGTCTTGTTTGTAATTTGTCATACAAATTACATATATATAAAATATAACAGATGAGCTGTAGGACGTGTCTTTTTGTGTGTAAGGAATGGGTTAAACATGTTTCGGACTTTATTTCAAAGGTATTTGTTAAATTCATTTGGTTGTAGAATTGGTTTACGTGTGACCCTTTACCTGTAGACATAGACTGTGACTGCAGATCAGATTTGCCTGTCTAGTCTGCTCAAAGATCAGATTAATTTAAATTAGCCTTGTCCCTCCCTTGTAATAAAGACAGCTGAGAACCGGCAATATGTTTACCAGACATTCTATAACAAACACATCAGTGGCCAGGGCAAGAACCCCGCCCCCTTCCAAAAAAAAGGCAGGGAATAACCCAAATACACATATACGGGGTCAGCTATAATAAATGGGGCCCATAAACATCAGGTGCCAGGCCTACTTGATATCTCTATTGATATAGTATTGGAGTACGAGTGTTGGGGCAATACTAGAGGTATTTAGAAGAATTTATGATTCACAACTATTATTCAAACCCTCCTTATTGGACATCACCAAATTTAAATAATTTCACCCCTGTGAAATTATTTTCAACTGTAAAACTACAAGAGAACTGCAATTTTTTTTTTAAAGTACAAATGCGTGTATTAGTAGGTATTAAACACATGGACAACATATAGAAACTAACGCTAAGTGAAACTGCCCCTTTAACATTTGCTGCAAAAAAGATTAAAGATATTTCTACAGGCTTTATATCCTGAGAGAAATGGGCTCCTTTCTATTGCTCATTAAAATGGAGCTGTCAGATCCTCAAATAATGTATTTTTTCAGTTGAAAATATGGTTTAAATAAATTAAAATTGCTAAAATATAACAATTAAATTTGTCACAGATTGCATGTGATTGGTCTCTTTTTAAAAGCAGATTTCTTTAGGTTTACATGTATGTATTAATTCTAGTCACTTCCAATATTTGTAGAATGCTTTTATTGAGATGTGGCAGTTTTGACATATACAGATAAATAGAGTAGTGGAAAAAAATACTGCATCAACTTATTGTCTTTCCATAGCAAAATATAGGATTACTCTCACCAGAGCCTAGGCCTTAATCCAAGCATGTGGATTAGCCCATAATGAGGGAACTCTTAATCACTTTGGGTTGTAGATTAGGCTCCTTAGATGAAAAATATAAACTTCTTGCTGTAGTTGGTTTTGTAAGTATGTGCTCTGACCAACACCCCTGTCTGTTATGTTCAGTTGTTTTTTCAGCCATGGAGCACAAGGGTCAGTATGACAACAAGATGCCCAATAGCAAGGCAGGAAAGAAGTCTGACTCACCCTACACAATTAAGGACTCGCACCCAAGCAGATTGCTGACTACGTAGGACTCCACATTGAGTCACTTCGTGAAACGGCTTGAGCATACAGGAAACATAGACCGGATGAATGGACATGGGTGCAAAAGGGGCACCTCTGCTTCACAGGACATAATCCTCACACAGCTCTACACTAGATACCATTGCCACAACTCAACTGGGAGTGGAAAAAAATAACGGGAGGGATGGAAGCAACTGAACTGTTAGGAGCAAACTGTGCGAGACAAGGCTCACCAAGGAAGAACCCTTGCCAGCATACCATTTCTTTCCCCACAGGCTGGTGCCTACATGGTGGGCAAAGTCATTCAGGTACTGGACTGGCACAATCCCCCTACACCTCACCATTAAAGGGACTGTATCAACTGAACTGTGTTTTTACTCCAAATGTAGAGAATAAAAAATGATTGAAATTGATTTAAATATGTTAGCAAAAATGCAACTAAATGCCTGTTAGGAGAAAATGTGGTTTAAATATATCTGTGAAGTCTCCTGTCTGTGAAACCTGTGGTTTTATATGCAAATTACACATTTCCCATTACCAAAACAGTTCATTTGCATATCAAGCCACAGGTGATATCACAGCAAGGTGACTCCACAGACATATTTACTTACAATTTTGCCAAGCCAATGTATAGATCATTTTTAATACAGACTATTCTTGAAATGCACAGCTACAAAATACAGCACCAGCAAAGCATGAGGGAAGAGGGTAAAAACAAAAACACTGTGAAAGGTATGGACTTGCATGTTCTCCTACCAGGAATACCCCTTCTGGAATCTGCAGTGATATGGGACCATCCAGGTCATTGCTCTTTCTGCCCCCATAGAGTGGTCGACCTCTTGGTCAGCTGAATTGTGAAGGTGATCAGCTTTTCTTTTTCCACTACTGCTTATGCTTAATCCAGGTAATGTTTACTCTTAAGAGGAGAGAGGGGGATGAAGTGCATCATGTTTCTGAGACTAATTTCATGTCCCGTAACCCAGGTCCTATCCTGACTTCAGCCAGGGGCCCCGGGTGCCAACTTAGCACCCTGCCATTCAATAGACATTAATTGGTGCCATGTTTTGTCTATTATAGTAGTTATAAATGCCTGAATAAATGTTTCAGCCTTTTATTCATTGCTGTACAATGTCTAGCTCAATTTTTACATGTCCTGTTAATACATGGATGGTATGATGCCAAAGGTATCAGTGAGTTATTTTTAGCCACATTTGGGGAAAACAAACTAGATAGCATGCCCTGAGGCTGGATAAAATATCAGCTCTTTGTAAAAAGACATGTGAAACAGTTAGTTCTGGATATAGGAAAACATAAAAATATAAATTACTAAAGCATGTTAACATTGCTACCTCATGCACTATTTACATTACACCTGACTATCTCTGCTGCTCAGCTATTATTAGCTTTGGCTACAATTCGTTTCTTTTCACAAACAAAAAATGCCTTTTAAGTACATCCCTGGAGAGCTTGCGTGGTCATCTGCTGAGGGAGTATTTATACGCTTATGTCTTCAGCAGATCTGTAGAGATGTAATAGTAGTTTGTCTTTAATCAATGTGTCCTGTGATGCCTGCCTGAACTTTCTGTCCTAACTAGCTCCCTGCTTGTTCAGAAAGATGGTTTTGCAAACAAGTCAAGTTTGGCTTATGAAAGAAGATTCTTATCTGGATATGGCGTGAACAAATAGGGGAATGTTGGTTTACATCAATTAAATTTAGCTTTTGGATTTTGATCCAGGGAAAAGTCAAATTATATGTGGAGTTTAATTTTTTTGTTTGTTTTTCTTTTTACCTTTTTGAGTATAAAGTGTGTCTTTATCAGGATCAAGAAATATTATAAAGCACCTTATTAAAAAAGGCTTTATTGGGCAGATGTCGAAATTCAAAATTTTTTTTTTTTTTATTTTGTAACATTTTGAAATAAAGTGCAACAAGTAATAACATAGTTATCAATATATAGTATAATAATAATGGGTTGCCAAAAAAAAAATCTTTGAGTCAGCAATTTTTTAATGAAAGTCCTCAACTCTGCGCAGGGGCACCCAGTGGATTTATGTGTGCAAATAATACACAAAACAATGTTTTTGTTCAAATGCTTAAATCTAAACAGATTAGTTCTATACATGAACAATCATGGGAAGAACTCCCTCTTTGACTTCTGTTACATATCAGGACAAAATAACAATCATTTGTTTCTTAACCCTTTAAGGACCAGGGATTTTACTGGGCCAAGGACCAGAGCGTTTTTCAATTTTTGATACGCGTTTTTTTAAACATAATTTTCCTCTCTCTCATTTAACGTACCCATACAAGTTATATGTTGTTTTTTAAAGGACAGTTAGAGCTTTCTTTTGATACCCTATACATAAAAATGATTTACATTTTAGTATTAAAAAATACATATAAAAGAGGAAATTTGTGAGGAAAAAAAAGTTTTTCCCATTATTTTCCCAATAATAAGCTACATAACTAGTGCAACACTAACCCACTTATCCCCCCTAATTAACTAACTAATAAAAATATTGGTTCCCAAACCCCTGAAGAGTGCGATGTCAGATCAGTAAAAATCATGCAACAGGCATGCAGGGGTTAACATCTATTAAATAAATATATTAAAATTACCTTTATTTATTAAAAAAAACTTTATAAATTGTAAAAATAAAAAAATCTGTTAAAAAAAAAACTAAATGAGGGCCATAAAGTGGAAGGAAACGGATCACAGTTAAAAACTGTGATCAGCAATGAAAGGGTTCATTTTTTTAAATTTTTTTTTTTAACCTCTGTGTATGTTATTAATTTATTTTTACTTACAGGTCACTCTCTGTGCTTCACTATAAGAACGTGAAGCACAGAGAGTGAATTAGAGGCAAAGGTCGCTAATGCTGCTGCTCTTATGACGAGTTAACTCGTCATAAGGTCGGGAAGGGGTTAATGGGTCTTCACATTAGGTAAATACAACATCAGAGGAACAACACATGACATATTACACCTAGAAAATAAATCTTCCCCATATTAATAGACCTGGAATAACATTAACAAAAATAAACCCAGAATGAGAAGCCATGTGTGAAAAACAAAATGAGTTGAGGTGAGATTCACATACAGAGTCCCTCTAACGCCCCCCCCCCCCCAAAAAAAAAAAAAACAACAACATTTCTGCCTCTTTGAAAAGAGACTGAACTGTGCAAAAGCTGCTTACCACTGCCACTTGCTTACCACAGCTGTACATTAAAAAGCTGTGCTTCAGTGCAGCACTGAAAGGGTTAACCCTTAAAACCGGGGAAGCCAGTGGGTCCTTACATACCCCACACCACCAATTAATAAACACAGGGCCCAAGAAAACTGTAGCACTATAGAAAGTATGATTCAGAGGCTGCTTAGGGTACAAAACATATTTTTGATTGAAATGGGCCTTCAAGGGATTTTGCAAACCAAATGGCTTCCAGTACCCATTAAACAGATTGATGGCCATGGCTACTTGCCTGGGCCCCCATATAATAAAATATAGCAGTAGGCTTATATCCTGTAGTTTGATATACAAATGAACTGCCGCAGTGATGTCCATAACAAGATCTCATAATCAGCAATTGAAAATCGCCTTCCTTTTATATTTGTTTTATTTTTGTTGGTTTCTAACTTTGCAGCGTTACATCTAGCACTTAAAAACACTAAGAGTACCACACTGTGCAAAACACAACAACAAACACAACATACAGCACAGTATGTGATGCTTTGATGATTGCATTCTTCACATTTAACAGTAGATGGCAACTCCTGCTTTGGAAAAGATATCACAGACATACAATCTTCTTGTTATCTTTTATTATTGAAGGCCTTCTCGAGTGTGTCTAAATTCTTGTTCTACTTCCATTTCCTTTATCAAAAAGCTATGGTAAACATGTTTGTGTACTTTTGATTTCAATCCGTTCCCTATACATTTCCACCTTAATCCTTAAGTAGCCTGTGCACAAATCAAAAGACTGAGGAGAGCAAATAAATATGTTTTTTTCTTGCCTCTTTGTAGATTATTCTAGCCTAGAAAATAAATCTTCCCCATATTAATAGACCTGGAATAACATTAATCACATTATGAGATGTTGAGCAAAGTATATTTATACATGCATGCTTGTGATAAGTAATAGAGTTGAGCGGACACCTGGATGTTCGGGTTCGGCAGGTTCGGCCGAACTTCGAAAAAATGTCCGGGTCCGTGCTCGAACTTGACCCCGAACCCCATTGAAGTCAATGGGGACACAAACTTTTGGCCACTAAAATGCCTCTAAAAAGTCCTGGAAAGGGCTAGAGGGCTGCAAAATGAAGTAAAATGTGGGTAAGAGTGTACCCATTCATCTGAATAGGTCAATTGACCTATTCGTATGAATGGGAACTCTATTTCGGTTTATAGAAAGCCCATAGCATTACATGTATTCCATAAACCGAAAGTCTATAAACCGAAAGACATTCGGTTTATAGACTTTCGGTTTATGGAATACATGTAATGCTATGGGCTTTCTATAAACCGAAATAGAGTCCCTATTCATATGATATTTATCTATTTCGGTTTATAGAAAGCCCATAGCATTACATACAATGTAATTGCCGAACTCCAACCCGAACATACAGTGAATTGTCCGTGTTCGGGTCCGGGGTCCAAAAAACGTAATGTTTGGTACGAACCCGAACAGTGCGGTTCGGGTTCGCTCAACACTAATAAGGAATAAATCAAAAAGCACTCTTAAATTCAGGTTATAAAATGATGTATATTTTCCTCTAAATGAGCAAAAAGAAATGCCATTGTCCTTTCTTTTGCTTCATGAGGTGCACATGTAAAGCCATATAAAGCCCAGGATGTAAATTACCTCACAAGATTTCATTACAGACTCTTATCATTTGCCTACAAAATCCTCCAGAAGTCTACTGCGCTAGATTTTGTTGTCTTATTAGTAGTGAAATGTATACTATTGCAATGGATAAACCCCAAGCCTCCTTCCTTGTAGATTTGGAAAGACAAGGTATTGTATCATTAGCTGAAAAGGAAAAAGATGGGGAGTTATTTAGTTCTACGTGTGAACCCATTATAAATATACTTATAGATTAAAAGCAATGTCACTGATGGCTTACAACTTAACCTGGCACATTTCACTTCTCAGTTCCCTGGAATTCTCTCTTCTCATTCATAAATAAAGGTCTTCATTTACCCATTTCAAGCAAACATTTGGGGATTTTTTCATGTAGCCCTGAGTTTAAATGAAGCAATCGAGCACCCAAAACTCAGGTCAAATTCCTGTCAAATCAGTGATGAGAATGGCTCCACCAAACGAGCTATACATGTACCAATGAAATGCATGCAAATCGCACCGTATATACAGCAATTGATCCAGCCGTCAACTGAAGTGCACACCAGGACAATTACCTCGAATTGCACCGGATCGGCCAAAAAATACCCTTGATCGACCCTTTTTTCATTGTCGAAGTGACTCAATTTGCCACCGTATTAATAGCAGGGCCAAGTTAAATACATTGAGTCCAATAAATTTACACATTATTTTTACACACAGTGAATGTATAATAAAGTGCTGTACACCAATCTTTAGATGTGTCCCATAGTCAGATGAGTGGAAAGAAAATAAATGTGTTGCAGATATATACAATAAAAGGGATACATATAATATAATTCCCAAAGGTGGTCAATCTTCAGTAAGAGAAGTATCTCAAATAAAGCACAGACAATAAAAGAGACTTATGGTGTAATATTGTAATAATATTACACCATATAAAACAAGCATTGCTCAATATTGCAACAATATGGCAGAAAATTCAACACAACCAGGATAGCATTAGTAGACAGCCATTCATCAGTGCAATGGCAGCCAGGCGGTGAAGAAAAATAACAATATCGCCAATTGAATTTGGCAAACAGTGGCAGAAGGTAGAGGTTGAGGAATATGTAAACATAGATTTTACATTGGGTTCATTACAATTTAACTGTTACTCAATCTTCACCTTCAGCCAATTAGATCTGCCCAAGATCAGTCAACTCCTGCATTTAATCCAAAAGGGTTTTTGAGGCTACTGTCTGGTTGCTCGTACCGAGGATTAAGTGGTGAATTTGAACAAGCACCTGGCCTATATTGTGGGGAAAAAATGGGGAAAAAAGATGTGTTTCGTTCATTTATCATGGAGCAGCCAATTCAGCTACATATTAGCTGAGGTAGTTGTGCAACTTGAAGCAGATTGTAGACCGGTACTATAAGCAGTGTCTGCTAGAAGCAGAACATCACAACCAGATGTTTCACGTGTGCTCAGTATGAACGTATGGCTGCTTCAAGGGAATCTTCCTCAGCTAAAATTCCTCAGTCAGCACAGACGTTTGTAAGTCACAGTGATAATGATGACAAGGATATGGAAAAAACTAGTACGCTGCCTAGTTCACCATCCTCCTCATCAACTGAATATGAAATCTGTCTGTAGTAATATATTCCTACATCATTTATATCACCCAGTTTCTCCTCCCATGGGGAACACACCTTGGCATACCTCCTGGACCAGGTGTTTCAGTGCTTACTCCCCGTCTAGGTTCCCTCTTCCTAACTAAAGTTATTGTTTTTTTCAAATTAAATTGAAATATAACTATTTCTTTAATCGTATCCAGTGATTTGATGCACACCCTTGAACTGACATGACATGATTGGTGTTATTATTCCCCAGTTGGCATAAGGGATTCAAATGTAACATTCTGGCCAAAACTGAAGGGTTTGAAAAAATATTCCAATCATCTATTATACTGTCAGCACTGATGTTGTGGCCTATACTTTGCCATTTCCTTGTCAATTTACCACTTTTCACTATTTTTTTTTATGTGTTTCTTGGCCTAATATGTGCAGTTCTCCCAATGAAACCTGGGGAATTGATATTCTTGTATTTCAAGTAAAATGAATTAATTTAAGTGAAATATCTGAATTCTACAGAGATTTTTAACCCCGTGCCGACAAAGGACGTGCCAGGCACGTCCTGGGAGAATCTCCCTTAATGACAAAGGACGTGCCTGGCACGTCCTGCAGTGAATGAAGCGGTTTTCGCGATCAACTATTGCGAAAAACCGCTTTAACAGTGCTGGTCTATTGCCTCGACATCGAGGCGATAGCCAGCACCGATATTTCTATTTGGGGACCCCCACGATCGCCCCACGGAGCATGCTGCTCCGTCAATATGGCTAAGTCCTCTGCCGGTCTGAGCTTCGGAAGTGAAAGTAACTTCACTTCCGTCGCTCTGAATATGCTACTTGATTACCCCTAGTGGTAGTTTAGTAGCATTGCAATGGAAAATAATTAAAATACATATTTAATTAAATAAAAACAGGTTATTTAGCTATATTAGCCTATAGGGTTAAAATTAAATATTTTTTAGCATAAGGGATAGGGTTAAAATTAAATTAAAGTTAAAAAATATTAAGGGATATAATAAGGATTAGAGTTGGGGTTAAATTTAGTGTTAGGGTTAAATTTTGGGTTCGGGTTGGGGTCAAAAGATCAATATAGGAAAAAACCAAAAAACACTATTTTTGGATTTTGCCCCATAACTCGCAAAAAAATACCAAAAAATATGGAAACATGCATATTTTTGAACTCGGGACAACATTTAGAAACTATTTAGACGGGGTCATTTTTTAATGATTTTATTTGTGTAAATTATATTTTAGGTCAAAGTTAGAAAAAGTGGGTTTTTTTAAATTTTTCATCATATTTTATGATTTTTTTTGTAGTAAATTATAAGATATGATGAACATAATGGTATCTAATGAAAGCCCTTCTTATGACGATAAAAACAACATATAATTTGTGTGGGTACTGTATGTGAGAAAGAAAAAAATTACAGCTAAACACAAACACCCTAGAAATGTCAAAACAGCCATTGTCACCAAGGGAAAGTCAAGGTGAAAATGTCTTGTCACTAAGGGGTTAAAAGCATTTAAGTGAACCAAATATGCTCGAATTGCCATTGCAAATTCTGTGTTTAATTATGGAATTGCACTTGAAATGCGCTATGTTGGAAACACTAATTTTGTTTGTTATCTGCAAGGTGGATGTTATACTCAAATTTCGCCAATACGGATGCATTTCAGACCTACATACACCTCTTGGTGAATGCTTCAAAGTATAAATATCAAAATGAATACATTTTTCTTGGTATCTCCTTCCAATTTAAATTTATTCTCCCTAGGTAGACTATAGCAGTTAACTTTTCATATACTTGACTTAAAGTTTAACCTTAAAACCCCACAGGCACAATGTGTTTAATAACACACTAATAATGTTAATTGTTCATGTATTTATTGAACACACTCATTAAACATTCACAGTGTTAGTGGAATAAGCAAGTGAACCCTTGGGTTTAATAGCTGGTGGAACCTCCTTTGGCAGCAATAACCTTAAACAAGCACAAAGTTAAGGAGAGATTGTGGACCATTATCCCTCACAGAACAGCTTAAGCTCAGCCATATTAATGTCTGGCGTGAACGGCTCTTTTGAGTTCATTTCACAGCTTCTCTTATGGGTTAAGGTCTGGACTCTGACTAAAGCCATTCTTTAGTAAATATACTTCAATGTTTAGGGTCATTATCCTCTTCACACAACTTTGATTGAGATTCAGCTAGCAGACAGCTGCCCTGACATCATCCTGTAAGATACCTTAAAAAACTTTGGAATTCATTGTCCCCTCAATGATGACTTGTCCAGCCCCAGAGGCTGTAAAGTAGACCCTAATCGTAAACATATTCACCATATTTCACTGTTGGACTGATGTTTTCATGTTATTATGTGGTGCCCGTTTTATGCCATACGTAGAGCTGTGTGGTCTTCTCAACTAATTCAAACTTAGTTTTATCAGTCAACAAAACATTTTCCAAGTACCATTATGGAGTGTCAAGATGCTCATTGGCAAACTTCAGGTGTGCAGCTAAGTTTTTTTGGAGAGCAGTGGCTTCATTTGTGGTGTCTTGCAGTGGACTGTTCAATGTTTACATATTGTTCCAGTGATTCCTTCAAGTCTATAGCTCATACTATAGACTTATTATGGTCTATATAAGGTTATGTTGAAGTCATTAGGGGTTCCTATACTTTTTCCAACCCACATTGTGAATATTTGAATGATGTATTAAAAATGAACAAGAACAATATAATAATTTATGCATTAGTTAACACAGATTGTGTTTGGTTATTATTGTAACTTAGATGGACATCAGACCATATTTCAAGACAAATGTATACAATATTCTGGTAAGAGTTTGCCAATGTATTATGCCAATGTATTGTGTGGCTACAAGAGAACCCTTACTGTCTGGGCATAAATGAGTTAACCGAGTTAAGGGACATATTGACTTTATCTGAGTATGGCTGAGCACCTTCATCAATCTTATCACTTTTTCGATTGCTGGCTGACAGTATATCATGCCATACAGACTCCAGCCAAGCGTGTGCCTGAGCTCTACATTACAGTGACACATTTAGACTATGCAGGTCAGACAGAGTGCTCTGTCAACAGTGACCAGTGTGTAACACAGCCTTGATTGAGACTCTCAGTTCTACTGACACAGCCAACACAGTAACAGGAGTTAAGACCTAACGCTGAGAAACAGGAAGCTAATCCATCACAAGGACTGTGTAAAAGTGGGTAAAAGTAGTAAGCATTGTTCACGGCTTGTTTAATACAATCACACAGATATTTTATTATTATTATAGTGCAGAATGGCCCTATACAATATGACTAGCCATTTTTACAAAAACAACTTTGGTACAACGGCATTTACCCTGTAATTGATCGACACATAAATATATATATATATATATATATATATATATCAGGGCAGCTTTATAATGCACTGGTAAATGTACACACAAAGGAGCAAAGGAGAACTTGACAGATGTCTGCAGATGAATGCACCTTTTAAGAACACATTTACTGGATAAAAGCAGGGGAAATAAGTACCTATGTGATGGATGTAGGGAATATGATTCTAGCATGTGTCAGAGTGCATTTGTGTTCATCCTGGTAGGTATATATTTAAAAGTACACTGCACAAATATTTAAAATTGTGCTTACCGTAAAGAATCTCTTCATTTGAAACATAGAAACATAGAATGTGTCGGCAGACAAGAACCATTCGGTCCATCTAGTCTCCTCACGTCTTATCTGTCTATGAAATCTTTGCTCTTCCAGTCTCAGGGGATGGCCTCTTGTTCTTTGTACATTTCTGTTAATGAACAGGTCACTGGAGAGCTATTTATATTGGCCCTGCACATATTTATATAATGTTATCATATCCCCTCTAAGACGCCTTTTTTCTAATGTATATAAATTCAACTTATTAAGTCTCTCTTCATAACTAATATCCTCCAATCCCCTTATTCATTTTGTAGCTCTCATTTGCATCCTTTTTAAGGACTGGTGCCCAGAATTGTACTGCATATTCAAGGTGAGGTCTTACCATTGATTTGTAAAGAGGCAAGGTGATATCCTCCTCCTGTGAATAAATACCTTGTGTTATACATGCCAATATCTTATTGACCCTTGCAGATGCTGACTGGCATTGAGCACTGTTGCTAAGTCTGTCATCTACAATTATTCCTAAATCCTTTTCATTGGTATTTTTTTCCCAAGATAAAAGCCAATAATTGGTAAGACAGTGTAGGGAGTATCTCATGCTTCTCAAACTCATAGGTTTATTGATAAAATAGTAAGAGCCCCAGGCGGCACTCTTTTGGGGGCAGCTCAAATTACGCTGGACATTCTTCATTTAACAGCTCATTGTGGCCCCTGCGATGAGCCGTGTTTCGGATTCCACTGCAGGGACCTGACAGACAAAATGTAACCAATGCTCAACTTTTACTAAAATGCGCCAAGCCTGAACTTCCTGGTTCGGGTACGCCTCCATGATGTCACAGAGGCAAAACAAAAGAAGCAGGTACCCGGAGCTGAACACAGGTATCCAAAAATGACAAAACAGGAGAATGAGGAAAAAGCAGGGTGAAAAAGCAATCAAAGGTTAAGGCTGGAACCAAAGGTTCATAAAACTGTGGTAACAGGCCAAGGTCATGACAGGAGACATGTAGGAGTTCAGTGAGACAAATTCAAAGACAAGGGTCAAATGCCGGGGTATCCAAAAAAACATCAAGACAGAGTGAAGCACAAGGGATATGGAACTGCACAAGACAGGTACAAATAGCTTAATATACGAGCATGGCCAGGATGGCTTCTGGCAGAGACGCGACCTACCTGGCCCAGGTATTTACCTCCCTTTGTAGAACAGTGAAGAGAACTGGCATACACCCAGTGATGCCGCAGTATCCAGCACCAGGACACGACCCAACCATGCATCGTTGTGGCCCAGTCATCGATCTAGGATATGCTGCTGAAGGTAAGGACCCGCTTTGCTGGAGAAGGACAGAAACCCCTCCCACTCATCGACTAAGCATAAGCCTGGCTCCTGTCAACATTTGCCTGCGCTAAGCACATTTTAGTCAGTTAACACTAATAATTGAATCACTTTTATGCAGTGATTACTGCTCAGTTCAGTTGTAGGATAGGGATATTTTTAACAGATGCACCACTATGTGGCTACACCACTGGAAAGAGGTCTCCAAAAGACGATTTTTTTTTTTTAGATATTTTTGAAAAGAATACTAGAATTTTTGCCATGGAAATTGAGAAAACCAGTAGCACTAAAGCTTTCCTTTAACTTTTTCATTTTTAAAAAACACAAAAGTAAAAAAAAAAATATGGCGTCACTATTCAAAGATACACAGCAAGTTTACACTCAGCTCTGCCTCTCAGCTGATTCAGCGCTGTTTCCATAGAAACATAGAATGTGTCGGCAGATAAGAACCATTCAGTCCATCTAGTGTGCCCAATTTTTTTTTTTTGAGTACTTTTATTAGTCCCCCGTTCCCGGTCTTATAGCTAGGATAGCTTTGTGTCTATCCCACGCATGCTTAAAATCCTTGACTGTGTTTACCTCTACCACTTCTGCTGGCAGGCTATTCCATACATCCACTACCCTCTCAGTAAAGTAATTCTTCCTGATATTACTTTTAAATCGTTGCCCCTCTAATTTAAGACTATGTCCTCTAGTTTTGGTAGTTTGCCAACAACATTGCAGGAGCATGCCAACAGCGTCAATGCTTGCCACTTCCTACCATCTGTGTGGGGTCTGACAAATGGAGAGTTTCTCTGTTAGAGTAGAGAGAGACTTTCATTTTCACATGTAATCAATAGAGGGGACCTAGTTTGGGTTATTTTCTGTTGTAGTTATATACAGTGCCGGCCACTCTAATGTTGCACCCCCTTGGCCCACATACCACATATAAACAAGGCTCCTCTACTGTTTTAGCTCTCATGGCAGGGAGGGGGTTCTGGTTGTGCAGAGTTCACTGTACAGGGGCTGATGTGTAATCAAATTGTACTGCTTGTTGTACAAAATAAAACCTGTTTTCAAATCTGGTAACATTGTGCACAACCTGTTTAAAATACAGATTACATATACCTCAATTGACCTAATTATTGATTTTGTAGGGACACTAGGTCACACAATCGACAGATTTTTGTTTTGTAGAACGGTTTTCTCATATAATTAATACAATTTAAACACATGCTATGATTACATGATACATAAATTATCCTTGCCAGATCATTTGAAAACAATAACTACTTGATGTAAGCCCAAGGAGTTGATTTGGATAGTGTTACAGGCTTCTTACCTGGTAATGCCTTTGCCCACTTAACCACATGTGCTAGCTGCCTCTCGTCCAGCTCACTGAGACTGCTGGGAAGCAGGAAAAAGCTGTCTGGCTGTCTTGCTGTGAGGGAAGTCAGTCATGGTGTGCTGTGGTCTGGCCACTCACAATGGGTGCACTGCACTCAACCCCAACTTTTTTTGAGCACTGGGATGTGCTACAAATAAAGAAAGCTGAGCATGGGGGAGGTGTGTGCTAATGCATTGTACAGATGACTCTAGTTATAGATATTAAAACAAAGGATCTCTTACCATGCTAGCAGTTGCCGACCAGATCAGACTGCATGCTTCTCACGGAAAAGGATAAAAGGGCATGTCTCTTTAAAATAAATTTTATTCTCATGCTATAGCCACTGGACTTTTTATTGAACTTTTATAATTGATGCTTACAGTTTAGTGGTTCTTTATAATGATATACTTTATTGGCTAAGTAAGAATTTAATTGCAAGCTCTCAGTATCAGATTTTTTACTTTACTTCAAAACCTGCAAAAGGATATACATAACTTCATACATGGAGGTATATCAACAAGGATGGAGAATAAATGGTTACAAACATCTACAAAACAAGGCAGGCTTGCTAACCCCTCAATACCTCAGTATTACAAAGATACCAGAATGGCTCTGACCTTACAGTGCCATGCTCAACCAGGAACAGTTGCCTGGGTGGACATAGAAGATTCACAAACTAGGCCGCACAGAATCTGTGAAACACTATGGCTATCAAACCTCAACTTTTCAAAGTCAACATCACTCCCTTCCAAGCACCTTTCTATCCATAAAAATTTGCAATCAATATGCTAAAACCAGTGCAGAACTAAAACAATTGACCCTGGCAACACCAATCAGTACACTAACACTATTAATTTCCATAAAAGCTGGAACAAACCTAAAACACCGAAACCTACTCAACCAATTAAAAACCTTTGAAGAATTAAAACCACAATATTTAATAGAAACATAGAAACATAGAAACATAGAATGTGTCGGCAGATAAGAACCATTCGGTCCATCTAGTCTGCCCAATTTTTTTTTGAGTACTTTTATTAGTCCCCCATTCCCGGTCTTATAGCTAGGATAGCCTTGTGTCTGTCCCACGCATGCTTAAAATCCTTGACTGTGTTTACCTCTACCAGTACAAGATTCTACAAATATCTCCAGATAAAACATGTCCTATCCATGACCATGAATACACTTACAGGTCCAACCTTCACTCCACATGCAATAACCAGAATGTGTAGTAACATAGAAGATGCAAAACACTATCCATCTACTCTCAAGCATGCAATTCTCCATCTATGTCAACTAAACACCAATACATGACAACATGGTAAGAACTAGGTATTAGATAAACACCGATTTAATGAAAAATCACTGTAAACCTTTTGCAATGAATATCATACTGCACAAACCACATTAGAGAAAAATAATAAACCGATGGTTCCTAGTCCCAACCAAACGTGCGAAAATGTACCCTACCTCATCTGATCTGTATTGGAGAACCTGTCAACAACCCTGTACCATGACCCACATATGGTGGTCAGGCCCAATATTAACCCAACTTTGGGACGATGTATTCAATATAATCCAAGACGCTGTAACCATTACATAACACCAGAGTTAGCTCTCTATCCTCTCACCCTAAAAAACAAAAAAAGCCCCCAGAATGTTCTCAAAAGGTTATATATCAATAGCAGCAAAAACACTACTCGTCGGAAACTGGAAATCCCAAACAGTACCCAGCAAAGCAGAACAATTTGATCACATATAATCTACAGATGACCATGGAATCACTAGTTAAATACTACAAGTTCTCTGACCTCTGGATGAACAGCCGACAAACCATGAATTACTTCCCCCCCCATTAACTCTTCTCCATCCTATTCCTCCTTTCGGAATTTACTCTTCAGTCCCAAACTATTCCTTTCATTCTCTTCCCCTCTGTGACGTATTATGAACAAGAAGTACAGCATGCATAGCTGAAGTCAATCTTGTATAACCTACACACAAGCAAGATCAAAATACTGTTACAAAAGGGATATATAGATCTGACACCATCAACCTCGTTATCTGTACCCTGACAAGTTCACTTCTAACTATACTCTGTATGTAACACTATGGTTGTAACTAAAAGCCATTTCAAATATTGTGACATGCTATGTACTTCATTGTGACTTTCTACACCATATTTCAATAAAATATTATTAACAAAACATTTTTTTTTTACTTTACCTGTTCAACAATCTTATTTATGCACCCTTTTATCTATGTACTGAAATAGTTCCATGAAATTAAACTAGTGGATTTCTCAATGTTTTAAGTAAGTGTAAAACATTAGCATGTATCACTCCACACTATGGTAGAGTCTAATTTCTGAAAACAATATTTAATCTATTTCTTTATACATTCTACTAGAATAATTGTACAAAGCAATAACAATAAAAATCACAACACAAGTTCCTCAGTACTGCATGATTGAGATCCTGTATTTTTTGGTGCTACTTTGGTGCTACTCTAATTTCAGGTTCAGTCACATATTGAATATCTACAAGAACCAGAGTGAGAAAAATACAAAAATTGATGGAACACATACACTTACAAAGTTATGGTTGTTTGGTAACCGTCGAGGAATAGAATTTACAGAAAAAGATAGTAAATCGATTAAGTACTGAACCATAATGGACTGGCACGTCACAAAATATAGATTTGGAACAGTAGATCTGTAAATCATGAGGTCATATGAATCAGCCCTCCAAATAATGGGGGGGAAAAACAGTTGACCAATTCTGATCTAACTATGTTCCCACGTGTTTTTCTTAAACACTTATACTTGTGTGGATAACCCATGAGAGCTTATGAAATGTCTCACCGAAAATTGTAGGGGCTCTGGGGCAAGAAAAGTGTTCGTACAAGAATACCATGGTTTGTGGCAAAGTAGGTCCATAGAACATCATTAAATTGTCCATAACAAAGTCTAGTAAATATCCATCCTGAACAAGGTTGTTGCCTACCTCTGGGAAAATGCCTTGACTAATAGCACATGGAGCAGACACATTAACAATGCTTGTGTTGTGTTCATTGTAATGGTTTCGGAAGTTAAAGAAATCCATATCAATTTCTATTTTGAAAATTGGATATTTATAGGAGATTTCTTACTCAAGAAGGATAAGAGCATTCAGAACAGTAGATATTTTTATGATCTTCAGATCTTAACTACGTAGTATTACCTTCTTTAGTGGTATACAAAGTTAGCAAGAGATGGATGTAGACGGGGTGACTAAATCAATAAGAAATAATAACAGCTCTGCCTTAGCGGCTGTAAGTTACCATGTAAAAGGGCAATGAACTGAGTTCCAATCAATCATAATGACAGCATGCCATGGAGGTCAATTACATTCAATATTGCACCTTTGTGCCTACATACGAAATCCCATGTGATTGCAAGTTAAAATCTTTTGTGTGTCTTGTAAATTTTTTATCATTTTTCTCTATCAACAATTGTTCCTCTGAGATGGTCACAGGAACAAAGGTCATTAAGTTTGTTGATCTTTTTGGAAAGTGGTTTGTAATCAGATAAAAACAACCAAGACTTTACTGTACTATTCTTAAAAGTATAGTGGTTTTTTTTTTTAGGTTTTAAGACTTTATTTTTAAATATACTTTCTATTGAAAAAAAAACATCTTTACAGAGAGTACTTTGAGATCTGATAAAATATTTGATTTGTATTATTGCTATATGTATTCAAATGAAAATTAATGTGGTATCCTATGTTGTTTGTACACAATATATCAGCAGCCGTGAACTTCAAACTGAGGATTCTATTAGACTTTACATTGGTTTCCTACATCTTTAAATATTCCATAAAAACCTGCTTCTTCTGATAGATCTACGAAGTGACTAAATTCCCTTCTTCTTAACCTGCATCTCCTGCCTTGTCTTAGTCATTCCCTTCCACTTCTTGTTTAAGCCTACCATCCCTCTTCTGTATAGCAGTGGAAATGCACATCACTGCTGGATTCTATTTGTTCCCCTGCAGATCATCTTTCCTTGGCTATCCAAGAATGTCTAACCACATTGACTTTTTTGCACCTTGTGTAACGAGACCACCAAACACTTTTAGATTGTAAGCACTAACCTTTTTTTTCTAATATGTTACCTTTTCAAAACAACCAAGGTATATCACATAAAATATAGATATGAATGTGAGTTATTTCCACACAACAGAATTATAACAAAGCCTCATATAGACAAACAAGTGTGCGGCGTATGAATTCTGACATTCGCATAAGCCAACTCCATCAGTAATAATCAAGAAATATTCCTGTATTAAATCAGTATTAGGCAAACTTGTGGGGGTAGGCGTATGTAGATAACTCTTTTAAAATCCCTCAATATAATTGAAAGAACAGTTTAACGAGGCCCCTTCCACCCTGTGGTGTAGTAAATATATTCAATAGGTGCCACTTCAAAAATGTCATGTCTAACATTGACATGATCAACCACCATCAGGTATAGCCCTCTTAGAGATGGTTAAGAACATCAATTCAACATTTACATACCATCAGAACATATCAGCTGTGAGGCTTTGGGTCAGGAGCATAGCGCAGGGGAGCTCCAGCAGTAGGGAGAACCAAAGGCAAAAGTACAAAGGGATTAGGCAAAGGCAAGGTCAAAGGCAGTCCAGAGGGTCGAGGCCGGCAGATCAGTAGCAAAAACGAGTTTGGGAAGCCGGGGTCAGGAGAGGAGAGATCAGCAGTATCCAAGAGGGAAAGCAGTCAGCCAAAGGGTCGATAGGCGGTGGTTCAACATACAATACTGAATACTAATGAGAGATAACAGGAACTTCACAGGAGAGAACCTAGCTTGGGAATAAAAAAGCACAGAAGGTGAGCAGGGTTTAAATAGACAGTCAGGCACCAAAACCCCTCCCCTCAGCTCTCAGTATCCTCCCTCTGCCATTCACTGAATAGTAGGTGTGCCAGAAAGGCAACTCCCGCTCTCCTGACATCAGCTATTATGGATCCAAAGAGAGACATTTGTAAGTGAATAGCCTCCTCTATGAGCCCTTCTATAATATAAACAACATATTTACATTTAACAGCATTAGTATACACATTTGTTTCACCTCATTGTTCAGTGCTTTTGAATATAATGGTCTCATATAATTAATAATGGCAAATTCCTATGTGAAATCTCTTCCATATTGGGCTCTATTCACTAAAAGGTGAGTTTAGGTGAGATGATCTATAAAGGGTCTACACAACATAGCCCAATCCATTCCTGACCGACCATACTCGCCAGATAAAAGGGAGCGCTGCCTGCTATAGATGGCGCTTCCCTTCTACTGGCAAGAGCAACGGAATTGATGGTTTTTCACTTCCATTGCTCTCGGGGGCGTTGAAGATGAAGATGCGTTGAAGATATGTCAGCACACCCGATCAGTGTGCTGATTTATCTGGTGAGCACTCAAATGAGCACTTACCAGTCACAGTAAAAGGCAGTATTTGCTTTGACAAGTGTAGATCTGCCTCCCTCTCCTCACAGTTTTAGTGAGGGAGAGAGACAGATCTTTATAGTAAGTTGTAGTAGGTTTTAATACATTGTAAAACAAAAATTCAATAAAATTGGGATAACCAGAGGCTTTTATAATTTTTTATATTATATTCCCTGTGTTTAACCCCTTCCCTGCCATTGATATTGCACAGCAGCACATTTTTGTCAGTGGATTTTTAGTGGTTACATTAGTGTACTGTTGTGTATTACAGTACTACAAAGGCTCTTGAGAACTATTAACCCCTTCATTGATGTAGGTCACTGCTTAGGCATTGATCTGCTTGCAGAAGCACATTTTTGCTGTCTGAATATTTTTTCTTTATTACACTTGCTAGGAGGCCATTTAGCCCCAAAAAAAGCTGACAAATCTATGCATGGGATGTGTCACTGCACACCTCACAAATGTGGCCTTTTACCCCCCAACAACACAACAAACCTCTACATGGATGGTATCGCTGTACTCAAGAGATGTTGCTGAACACATATTGGTGTGTTGTTTGGCAATGGAACATACCAGAATCTGAGAATTCATGCAATTCATGCCTGTAGTACGTGTGTGAAAAAACAATCCCAAAAAATTACTACCCAAAAGCTTGGCAAATGCTGGTGGTGGAATGACTGCATGAAAAGTGTTAAAATGCCACCATATTAAATATTCTGGGGTGTCTATTTTTAATACAATATATGGTTTGATGGGGTAATTTGAATTGGCCATTTTCAAAAATGTTTCATGTAAAAGTTCCAAGTTGGAAAACTGAAATGCACACAACCCAAATGTGGCCATTTACTCCCCCCCCCCCCCCCCCCAAAACAACCCAACAAACCTATGCATGTGTGGGATCCCTGTAATCAAGAGATATTGCTGAACCCATATTTGGGTTTTATTTGGCACTGACATAATAAAATCTGTGAATTCATGTCTGAAGAACAATGTATGTAAAAATAGTATACATTGGCCGGCTTCAAAAATGTCATGGACGCAGGTTGTCTACATGTAAAAATTCCAAGTAAGAAAAGCAAAAAACGCGCCTCCCAAATGTGGCCTTTTAGCCCCCAAACAACCCAACACACCTATGCATGGGTGGTATCACTGTACTCAGGAGAAATAGTAGAATCTATTTAGCTGTTTTTTTTCATTAGCTTTTGTAGATGGGTAAAAGATTTTTCAAATAAAATCTAAAAAATTGTGGGGGTTTTTCCACTATATATATATATATATATATATATATATATATATATATATATATATATGTTTTTTTTTTAATATGTACTGTATGATGTGAACAAAATAGTGGATACAAAAATACATACTGTACATGTTTTTTTTTTTGTTAATGATGATTTAGCCTGTATGTTCTATTTCCAACTTCTATAAATATATGCATATATGTATGCATTTTTTAATCTACTGTTAAAAGTTTAACTCTCCGTAATTCCATTCTGGACTGGGTCCCCAGGACATACTTGAAAACGAGAGAAATCTCAATGTAACCTTCCTGGTAAAACACTTTCTAAATAAAAAAAATAAAAAATGCACAAGACTGATCCATGCTTGAATGCTCCATTTTCTCATTTTCCACAAACCACATCAATAAACCAATAAACAGATGGTTTAGACAGTTTGTGATAAATCTATGTAACTTTTGTATCCAGGTGCTGTCTCTTTCTGTAATCAGGAAAGACAGAGGATGATCTAAGGTGTCCTAGCCCTTAATTAGCTACCATCAGATGAGAGGCAAATCCAGGACACCAATATCATCTGAAGAAGAAGTGAAACGCATCCCTGTGTGGGGTCTAGCAGCCTCTTCGTATTTTTTTCATGTACCTGGCCAGGTCGCGACACTGCAAAGGAGAAGGTGTGTACCAAATACAATTATATTATTTTTATGGTAGCTGGGAGGTTTTGATATTAGGGTAGTTCATCTATTTCAAAACTCCTCTCTACCCTGTTATTTTTATAAATGGGTAGTTGATACTACCTTTATAAACTATCACATTTACGTTATATATATATATATATGCATGGCCACTTTAAGACCCTAGTGGGACCTGGACAAGGTCTCTAGCAGTGGGCCCCCCTCGACCCAATTTTTCTTAAGTTGCATTTTAAAAAACTGTATGTAAATGTAAACTTTCTAATATTATATGCAACTATTTTCATATCACATTCAACTATTTGTATATGTAATAAAAATGTTATTGAAAAATAGCATTTCTTGTTTTTATTCCCTTTTTCTGCACCTACATTGCACCTAAAGGACTTAACACAACACCATACAATACCCACAGCACTTGCCATGCACCCATATTGCACCCACACAATTTAGCATGCCACAGTGTCAATTTGTACCACAGAACATACCACAGTGTCACTTTGTCCCACAGAACTGCCCCTGTAGAACAAGCCACAGTGTCACTTAGCCAACATAGTACATGTTATTTTCCCCCAGAGAACATGCCATCATCACTTAGCCAATTAAAATAAAACACTTTCAGGTACCAATTAACATATGCAACAGTCAGTGTGCCTATTAAAATATGCCACCATTTGTGCATTAAATATGCCAGTGTTACTTTGCCATTAATATGTCACAGGGAATTTTCCCATTAATATGTCACAGCCATTTTGCCATTAATATGCCAGTATTATTTTGCCATGAATATGCCACAGCCAATTTTCCCATTGGTATGCCAGTATTAGTTTGTCATTAATATGCTAGTGTTATTTTGCCACTAATAAGCCACAGCCAATTTGCCCCAATAATACGGCAGTATCATTTTGCCATTAATAAGCCACAACCAATTTGCCCAATAATAAGCCAGTATTATTTTGCCATTAATAAGCCACAACCAATTTGCCCAATAATAAGCCAGTATTATTTTGCCATTAATAAGCTACAGCCAATTTGCCCAATAATATGCCAGTATTATTTTGTCATTAATAAGCCACAGCCAATTTGCCCAATAATATGCCAGTATTATTTTGTCATTAATATGCCACAACCAATTTGCCCCTAACTAAGACAGAATATAAGCAAAGAATGACATACATGGAAACAGGGCATGAATGAGCATAAATAATAAACGGGAGGATTTAAAGCAAGAAGAATACTGAAATGCCTGGATAACCTGGGTGAGCCTGCACAAGGGTGCATGGTTGCAATATGAGGAAAACAAAAGGTCGGCTCACCAGAAACCTGTGTTTTAGGAAATCAAAAATTCTTTATTCGTATGCAAATAAAAAAGTGATCCACAGCAGACCTCCAGTTCAGTTTAGTATTTATGAGGACAACACCCAACGCATTTCATGCGTCTACAGCACTTAATCGTAGGTATTCACAAAGGAGGCTTGGACATTCCTAAATACTAAACACTAATGCACTAATTGCTATGCACTCACCACAACTGTGTGGGCGAGGGACTAAAAAACATCCCCTCTCCTATTCCGTACCAATACTGATGCAGTCAGACCATTTTCAATAACAAGAAGAGATAAAAACAATTTAGCTCCAGTCATAAAACTGAACTGGACATTAATTTCAGGGATTTCAGCACCGCAAATCCTATCCTATCAGCAATGATTTTTGCAGCCCACCCTCCAGCACCCCAAGTTTACAGGTGAGTCATCCTTTCCTACCTGGGCAATTTTATTAATAATCATGTTTTTATTATGGAGCTCAGGGCCTTTAGGCAGCTCCCATGCCCCGGGAGGTGATAATTTTGATTAGGTGGGGTCTGTGGCAGTCTGCTGACCCCAGGGGTATGATTTTTTTTTAATTATTTCATTTTTTCATTATTATTTTTCATCTTTTATTGCAGGAGGACTTGAGCTATTTTTTACAATAGCTGAAATCCTCCCAACATGAGTCTCTACCCTCCCCATAGAAGTCAATCAGCATTTTGGGCACATTTTGTCTGCTTCTGGCTTCGACAGGTATCGCTGTAGAATAGGCTGATTAGTGTTGAGCGAACCCGAACCGCAAAGTTCGGGTTCGTACCGAACACTAAGATTTTTGGACCCCGGACCACTGTATGTCCGGGTAGGAGTTCGGGGTTCGGCGATTAATATCGCCTTAAAGTAAGCTCAGAGCTCTCTGATTGGTTGGATTTCAATCACCTTTCGCTGTGTCATTTTACACAGCGTGGGAAAGTTCTTTAGAATTTTCCCACTCTGTTTAAAATGGCTAGTGCTCTGAGCTTAATTGCAGGTTGGGGGAAGGCTTTATAAGCTTTCCCACGCCTGCAGAGCTCAGTCTGCACGAGGCCCTCCATGGGCGAAGTTGGATTTTTTCCCACCCGTGGATTTTTTTTAGTGTGCTAGGGTTTTTTTTTTTTAATAGTTTATTATGGATTTTTAATTTCCCTTTTTTGGGGCTGAAGAAAGAAGAAAAAAAAAAGAAGATGGATTTTTTTTTTTGCGCTCGTTTTTTTTTTTACGGCACGTATTATGGTTTTTATTAGGCCTTTTTTGGGGCTGAAGAAAGAAAAAAGAAGAATGAAGAAAGAAGACCTCAAATGGTAAGTATAAAATAGTTTTTTTTTACAGGTTAGCTTATTGCCCACCCCCCTCACTATTATTAGTGGGTGGGGACCGGGGGGGGGGGACAATAGGTCCCCCCTTCATTTTTTTTAGGGTCCCCACCCGCCGGCCATGTGTGGGGACTGGGGGGGACACTAGGTCATCCCCTCATTCTTATTAGGGTCCCCCCCCTAATAAGGATGTTCGGGTTCGGGGTCAAGTTTGACCCCGAACCCAGACTTTTTTTCGGAGTTCGGCCGAACCCTCCGAACGCGAACATCCAGGTGTCCGCTCAACTCTAGCTATGATGTCAAAACTGTAGACATATTTGGAAACACATCGGGGCTACCTGGGTAGCTTGACATTCGGACCCCGATGTTCCACGAATCCGTCCACAATTCGGAGGCACCATTTCGGTGCTGATTATCGCCACATTTTGAGTTGAACCTTATTTGCTTTGCAAAATATCACAAGAGAAATGAGGCTTCTTCTGGATAAAATATCAAAGAAGTCAAGCTTTTGTAGCCTATGAGTTCAACACCTTTCTTTTCCATTGCAATGATATGATTAGCAAGCAAGGATCGAACATCCAGAACAGTAAGAGCAACGGATATGTACTAGATAGATTGTTTTCTTAGTGTTTCTTAGACACTCAAGAGATTGGTAGAAAATGTCCTGTAAGACAATGCACATACATGTCTTAGATTGTTATTGACCCTTTCTATTGATAAAGACAGACTACGGATTGTAGGAGAATGCTACTTCAGTAACCAGGGACCCTTGGATAAATGTCCATACTAATAAGATAATGGATCAAAGTGAACTTTGGTCACCAACAGAGAGAGTTTTCCTAATTATATGCTCTCAATCTCAAGTGACACTGACTGGTCAAGTGGAAGCAAGAATGCTCATTTAATCTGTCCACTGAAAGTACAGCCAACAATATACTTAATGCTACTGACAGCAGACAGTGATTCGCTTACCGCTATGTATCCTTCCACTATGTTTATTGAATCTGATTTTCACTGAACATTTTCTAAATGTATAACAAGAGACAAGAGATTCATGACATCGTATCTAATTATTTTATTTTATGCACATATATTTATTTATCCCATAGTAGTATGTGTTCTTACATAATGTTACCGCACTGGATATGGTCTGTGCTTCTAATTTTGTTTATATTATGGGATTATTGTAAAGTTGTATAATTTTTCTGTGTACTCTTGTTTTGTACCAGTATAAGTTAGTGCATATAATGTAGATTGGTCAGTGAGGCGACTGGGGATGTAGCAGTTAGAAGAGATATGCTCTGTTTATAGCAGCATTAGCTGAACATTTTATTCAGTTACTTTGTCAGGTGAAGTTCCAATTGACTGGATAATTGAAAATGTTATTCTGCATAAAAAAGGATGGGTGGGCATCAGCTTGATAAATCCTTGTTAATAGCACATGAGCAGCAGTATATTAATACAGGCATGACAACATTAAGTACTTTTACATCCCAGTGACTAATGAAATCCAGGGATAGATGTATAAAAATGTTTAATTTGTAGGTTACAATTGAGCTTATGTATAAGGGTGTTTCTGTGAGAATAGTTGTACAGTTGCCCCAAAATTTATATCTAAATACACATGATTACAACCCAAAAAAAATCCCAAATGCGCCGGTCTCACCAACAAGAACAAAATGGTTTAAGCATTTTGTTGCAATCTATTGTACAAAAATATCCCATGTTTGTGAATGCACTAGCAGAGAGAGATGACCGGATCCGACAGACACCGATCAGATGTGGTGGCAGGCTGCATCCAGTTGAGCATTTAGCTGAGAGGCAGAGCTCAGAGTAAACCCACGTGTAGCTCCAAAGATTCACATTGGATTTACACTAAGTGGGTCGTACCAGGTTTTAAACTTTTGCTTATATCACTGAAACACAAAATAAATTTAAAAAAAAACGTTAGTGCTAATATTAACAGTTTATTTTCCCGCCTAGAAGATGATTCCAATGATATTCAGGTTATTTATTTGGTAATACATATTGTATTTTACTTTTATGAGTAACCTTTAGACATGATTTTATGGAGAAAATGTGCTTTGCAGAATCTTTCATTATATTCATACATGTTACAAACAAGAAAAGTAAGAATTTGATAACTTTCCCCACCACAGATTTGACTCAATATATGCCAAACTGGACCAAAATCAATTTAAATCAGACAAAATAACAGTATTTCAGAATTTACTGATATACGGCTACTCACTATTTAGGTCAAAATCTGCAATTTTTTACATTTTAACTCATATTCATATCTGGGATTTCAGCCCTATGAATCCTATGATCAGTGATTTTCACTTTGCACTCCCTATCACCTAAATGGTATTTGTTTGTTTTTTTACAGGTGACTCATCTTCCCTACCGTGGCAGGGGGAAAAGGTATGGAATCATTTTATATTGATTTTATGGGGTACCATAAAATTACCAAAGGTGTAATCATTTTTTATTTGGGAGTTTGGGGGTCTTTGGTCCTGTGCCCCAGGTCCATGGCAGTCTGCTGACTCTAAGGGGGATGATTTTAAAACATATTTTTATTATTTATTTAAAATATATATATTTTACATGATTTTTTGCAGGAGGACTTAAGCCATTTTCAAAATAGTCAAAAATCCTCCTTACATGAGTCTCTATCCTCCCCATAGAAGTCACTGGGGAGGACAATGGCTACCCCTTCAGTTCAGAGCATTTCAGGCACATTTTGACAGCTTTTGGTTTTGTGTAGAATCGGCTATGAAGTCCAAATTGCAGACATATTTAGAAGTACATTGTGGCTTCCTCGGTAGCTGGACATTTGGGTCTCGATTGTCCCACCAATGTTCCCTGAATCTGTCCACTTTTCGGAAGCACCATTTTGCTGCTGATTGTTGGCACATATTGAGTCGACCCAAATCTGCCTTGTGAAATATCTGAAGAAAAATACGACTTCTTCTGGTTAAAATACAAACAAAGTCAAGCGTATGTAGCCAATGAGTTCAACACCTAGTTAATATAGATTTCCTTTCTTTTCCATTGCAAAGATATGATTAGCAAGCAAGGATCAGACATCCAGCACAGTAAGAGCAACGGATATGTACTAGATAGATTGTTACAAGCAATCGTTTTCTAGTGGTTCTTGGACATTTAAAGATATTGTTGGAAAATTGCCTGTAAGAGGATGGGCTGACATGTCTTACTTAGATTGTTATTGACCTTTTACATTGACAAAGACATGCTTAGGGATTGTAGGAGAATGCTACTTCAGTAACCAGGGACCCTTGGATAAATGTCCATACTAATAAGATAATGGATCAAAGTGAACTTTGGCCACCAACAGAGAGAGTTTTCTTAATTATATGCTCTCAATCCCAAGTGACACTGACTAGTCAAGTGGAAGCACGAATGCTCATTTAATCTGTCCACTGAAAGTACAGCCAACAATATACTTAATGCTACTGACAGCAGACAGTGATTCGCTTACCGCTATGTATCCTTCCACTATGTTTAATAAATCTGATATTCACACATTTAGTTAAAGGATCATAAAAAGAAGATAGGAAATAATATTTATTAAAGGTGACATTTTATAGGCCGTGCAATATCTAATAAAATGTTAACGTTTTGCAATATTTAGACTGAAAACATACACATTCCTTGCTTTCCTTCCAGAAATAATCCTCCCACAATTGCTCAATATGGGGATATCCAGCATCACTCAGGAGCCAACATAAAGGTTTCCACAGAGATGCATGGCGTGCTTATTGAGCAATCTTAGTGTCACGTGCATGCTCGTTACGACTCCTCATGCTTCTTTCTTTGAGAGACATGAGGACTCACTGTGCATTTGAACACTGAACCACACACAAAAGGCCCTCTCACCGGGAATATACATTTCACACATTGGCCAAGACTACATCTGCATATGAAGCCACAAGCTGCTAAGCAGGATTGTACTAAAACTATACAGAGATCATTTATTTTACTTGTTGTGTATTCTCTACATTTGCATGTTTAAACAATGTTTAGCTGGTTATGTGCTTTCAATTTCTAACCATTCTAATGGAAGGTTACTCCACAGTTCAACTACCAAAATAATTCCTTTAAAAGTAGCTGAAGTCTTTTAGAATATTGTAAAGTTTAGAATGCAATGCAGAATAATCATTTATTGTGGTGTTATGTTATAGCTTTTATAAAAAAAAAAAAATACCCTGCTGTTATGTCAATATTCTGTGTCTCTTTGAGTTTCCTTGGACTGTTATGTATTATCATACACATGTTTTAGAAATGGCCTATTTACTGCTGTTATAGGCCAAGTTAAGGCCAACTATAATTGAGAAGCAGAACTAGATCTTTCTGACTAGTTAGCTAACCATTTCTGGTAGTAACCAAACTCTGGTGAAGTGACGTGGTTAGCTTCCACGGTTTTAGAAAAAAAGACCACCTTAATATTAACAGAGCACTATTTGAAATAATTTAGATGCAGTTATCAATAATACATTTATTGTTCAGGAAGGTGAGGCCAAGTATATAAAAATCAATGCACCGCTTAACTTGAGTTCATGGCCCACCACTGGTGATTTTCTAATACTCTTTCCCCATGAACAATAAATGTACAAAATAAATAGTTTTGCATGAATTATTTTATTATTAGCCGTATATATGTCTGTGTCATATACCTATATAGAAATCTAAGAACCAACAAAACCAATCATGTGTTCAAAAAGAACTTGTTTTATATTTCAAAAAATAAATAAAACAAGAGGACCATTACACGTTAGATCTTGTGATGTATAACTAGGAGCTAAAACCTGTGGTCCCTGGGACCTTATTGAAAATTACTCATGTGAAAAATCCATTTTCCATTCTTTAGCTAGTGAGTTTAATTATCATTGTTATTGATTTAAAAGGATTTCCAGCCTGGGCTAAACTTCCTTTCAAACACATGATGCAGTGAAGCCTGGTAATTGAGCTCTGTGATATAATAAGCAAAGAATCATCATTGTCGTAAGGACATTTCAGAGAGACATACTGAATAAGGGCTTAGCAGCATACACCTTTTTATTTGAACATCTTTGGGAAGAGACGGTCAATTATCTGGAGCTGTCAGTACATAGAAAAGTATGAATTGTGCTCTGCGTACAATCATAGCGTAATATGCCAGGGCCATAGCTTGCCATTTCAGAAGTAGAAAGAGTCAATACAGGTCTGCTGTGCACAATAAATTGCTAATTGTGTAAATGTTATGTTACGAATCATTGAATATGGCGTAAACCACATTCTCTGGTACTGTTGCACATTTAAAAGGATGCCACCATGTAATCATGTATTCTCTTCAATTTAAAATATCAACTATATTTGTGTAATTTTGGAATATTTTAGTAGCATAAAAGTTTTTTTATTTTTAGCATTTAGACAACAGCCAAAAAAGTTACTTTATGGCTTTTAGTCTTCCTAGGTGTCACAGTTTCACTCTATATTCTAGGCTCCTGTATGTATTATAACTGAATTTTGTGGCATTTCCATTTTTCTGCCTCTAGTGGTTGTTATATCAGTGTTTGACAATCTCGTACCACTCTGATGCTTTTAGCTGGGCCTCATAATCCACCTATTGTTTGCAGCTCTGTCCTATAAGTGGCTGCTCCCTCCTTGACTCAGGGCCTTTCCATTGCAGTGTTATAATTCATGGTTGTTTCACATGTTTCTGGCTCCCTGGTATCCTTAGATGTTAATTGCTCCAGCCTGTACCATCCTATCCAAGGCCTGCAGGGCCGGACTGGGAACAAAAACCAGTCCTGGAAAAAAATTGTATACCAGCCCCATAGCATAACATTTTTAAACCAGCCCCATAGCATAATATAATTTTTTTGTTCATAAAAGGGGAAACCATGCATGTTTTAAAAACACATCTGAACAGAGTATTATTTATAGATAAGACTGATATATAAGCCTGCCTAGGGCAATATATATCTCCAGTATGTACACGGAGTTATTTTATGAATTGCCCTGTGCAGAGGTATATATTGGAGCATTGTGTGAGACATATCCTTGTGTACATATTTCTGTAGCCTCTCTCTCTCTCTCTCTCTCTCTCTCTCTCTCTCTCGTAGTGTCTCTCTCTCTCTCTCTTGTAGCGTCGCTCTCTCTCTCTCTCTCTCTCTCTCTCTCGTAGCCTCTCTCTCTCTCGTAGCCTCTCTCTCTCTCTCTCTCTCTCTCTCTCTCTCGTAGTGTCTCTCTCTCTCTCTCTTGTAGCGTCGCTCTCTCTCTCTCTCTCTCTCTCTCTCTCGTAGCCTCTCTCTCTCTCGTAGCCTCTCTCTCTCTCTCTCTCTCTCTCTAATAGTGCCTCTCTCTCTCTCTCTCTCATAGCGTCTCTCTCTCTGTCTCTCTCGTAGCGTCTCTCTCTCTCTCGTAGCGTCTCTCTCTCCTGTAGTGTCTCTCTCTCAGTTCTGTAGTGTCTCTCTCACCTCACCCCTTCCCC
Organism: Pelodytes ibericus; assembly: GCA_036172795.1. Classification (NCBI taxonomy): domain Eukaryota; kingdom Metazoa; phylum Chordata; class Amphibia; order Anura; family Pelodytidae; genus Pelodytes; species Pelodytes ibericus. Next base: position 28,576,680 of record CM069867.1, on the reverse strand, counting down.
TGTAGTGTCTCTCGCTCTCCCCTTCCCCCTGTAGTGTCACTCTTACCCCCTTTCCCCCTGTGGTGTCACTCTTACCCCCTTTCCCCCTGTAGTGTCACTCTTACCCCCTTTCCCCCTGTAGTGTCACTCTTTCCCCCCCCTTCCCCCTGTAGTGTCACTCTTCCCCTGTAGTGTCTCTACCCCTTTCCCCCTTCCCCGTGCTCTCACTCAACCTGCTGTCTCTTCCTCCTCACCGCACCATGCAGGAACTGCTGCTGCAACATCCGGCGGCAGCAGGAGAATTTCTTAAAGAGGCGGCAGCCTCCGAACTTCTTAAAGTGTCCTGCCGCCACTTTAAGCAGTTCTGCGGCCGTCGCCACTTTAAGCAGTTCGGCGGCCGTCGCCACTTTAACAAATTTGCCTGCTGCCGCCGGATGTTGCAGCAGCCGAACTTCTTATAGTGGTGGCTGCCGCCTATTGGCTTTAAGTGGTCAAGGCGGCCCTGGTGCAGGCGGCCCACCGGGATTTTTCCCGGTATCCCGGTGGGCCAGTCCGGCCCTGAAAGCCTGGGACTTCTACCCTGGGGGACTCTACAACCCGGGGGACTGGTACCTGAGTTTCTTCTGGCATATCATTCCTGCTGCAACATAGATTCCAGCTTGTTCTGTCCGAGGGCTTCCAACAGTTTTGTATTTGTTTTTGGAATGCAAAGCGTCCTATCATTTTTTTGTCTACTCAAGTGAAATGTATATCTTATTTCTTTTTTACATTGGACATTATTATGTGTCTAAATTTTTCTTAAATGCAACACGTAGTCAGATATGAATCAAAAGACTGTTCAGTTGAAATAAACAATCACATACATAACAAACAGCAATGTCTTGAATGTCTATAGGAGTGGTTCCTAAATCAGTCCTTACACCCCCCCCCCCCCCCCCCCAGCAATCCAGAATGTAGGAATTTCCCTGTTGTGGTTAAACCCTGTCCAAAAAAAAAAATATATCAAGTTTAGAATCTAAATTTGAGTTTATATATATTTTTAAACATAAGTGGGTAATCCCTAAATCCTGGAATGTTAGGGGTTTGGGAAACACTGCACTGCAGTTTTGCGATATCTGAAATCTATATTACTTTAAAAATATTTTAATTTAATTTTGCTTAGATTTTAAAAAACATAATAATTAATAATAAACAAAAATGATGGCAACATTTGTTCAACTACTTGTTTTATATTTACAGAATCAAATCTTTTTTTTTTTTACATAGGTATCACATCTACTTTAAATGTATTTGTCCAATCACAATTGTACCATGCTATTTAGTGCCCAATTGCTTGTGTATTCTTTCCTAGGAAATGAGGGGAGAGGAGAAAGGCCTGCTTCTCTTGCAATCAAAGAGTTAACCAGCAGATGGAAGTGATGCTAGGATCAGCAGAGAAAGTAATGTTAATAGTTTTTTAACAAGATCGTTATAAAAGAAGCATTACACTTACATTCATGGAAAGTAGTCTTACGATGGACTTAAAAAAGATTGATGGTTAAAACGGACTCAGAGTTGGATAATTTGACTGTACAACAGACAGATAGGAGGAGGTGATGTTTTCCCCCAGTATTCTTGTTTTTCGCTGAAACATCTGGCCATCTTTAAGTCCAAGTATAAAAACTGGCAGGCAAGTTTGATCAAATCCCACCACACCAGCTTTTGTAATGCTAAGGTCCTCATTAGAATTTAAATATAAGCGAATGTTGGAAACCACAGCATAATAAGTCGGTTTCTGAACAGCCGCTTTATAAACATTTGGGAGACCTACTAGGATAATTTCCATCTGTTGTGTATAGAATGAGAATATCTTAACATTTACAATCTCTAAGAGAAAATATATCCAAAAGGAATCATTAAATCCCATCAGTGAACTGACAGTATGCAGCCTGCAAAACCAAATATTTCAAACATGAGATTAACCAATATTAAAACTGATGCTACACCTTATCATGAGCGTAAGGATTGGAAATTTAAATGTGAGAAATTTCGACAGCAAATAAATCTGTCATTATATTGTCAACATTCTTATATGGCCTGTGATAAATCTTTTGTTAACACTGCGCTATTTTTGCAAGTAGAGGGGAAGACAGTTAGCTGTCTTCTTTCATAAAAGGTATGTATGTATATTCAAGGTACTCAAAACAGTGCTTATTATAATATTGTAACACAGTAATATAGGTTGAAAAACACCTTGGTCCAAAAGAAGGCAAGGCACTCCCTCCCTAATTAAGTGATTTTGAAGTTTGCAACTTAGAGGATTAAATTATTTCTTGACTCCAAAAAGTCAGTCACATTTCTCCTTGGATCAAGAAGTTCTAAAATATTTTATTATTATTATTTATAGCCCTGTATGCACTTCTTTTCTAAATAAACATCTATTGTATTTGATAGCACCACCTCTTTTGGCAGCGAGTTCCATATTTTTATTGTGCGTAGAGAAACTCCTTCCATTGTTTTCTATGAAATCTTCGCTCTTCCAGTCTCAGGGGATGACCTTTTGTTCTTTGTAAATATCTGTTAATGAACAGGTCATTGGAGAGATCTTAATATTTGCCCAGCACATATTTGTATGATGTCTATGATGTCTTAAAGGTTGAACTTGATGGAAGCAAGTCTTTTTTCAACTTAAACTACTATGTAACTATATGTAAGCTGCCATTTTTCTAGATTTGCATTTTTAAATGCAACTTTTTTAGTCCTTCTAACTAAGATATTCAAATCCATTTATTAATTTTATAGCCCTCCTTTGCACTTATTCTAGTACAATAATGTCCTTTTTAAGGACTGGTGCCTAGAATTGCACCACATCTTCAAGATGAGGTCTTACCATTGACTTTCATAATGATATCCTCCTGTGAATCAATAGCTTGTTTTATACATGCCAAAATCTTATTGGCCCCTTTCAGCTGATGACTGGCATTGTGCACTGTTGCCAAGTATGTTGTTTACATTTATTCCAAATCCTTCTCATTACTAGTTTCCCCCCAGGGAGGTACCATTTAAAATGTTGTATTGTTATAATGTTTCCCATAATGCATAACATTACATTTGTCTTTATTGAACCTCAATAGCCACTTGCCCTCCTAGTTCCTCACTTTGTCTAAATCCTCCTGCAAAGAAGAAACATTAACGTTAAGACTGTATCACCCTACATAATCTTCTCATCAGCTTACTCTGTCGACAAGAAAGGAAGCCGGCTCTCCGAGCAATGTAGATTGCATGTCTTATGTGTTTTGTCTCCTGTACAAACTATACTTTTCTTCATTCATTTTTTTTTTTAAATCTACATTGGTTGGAGAGCTGGCTTCCTTTCTTGTCTTGTGGATCTCAACATTGCCATTTGATGTGAGCACTCAGCTTAAGTAGATTTAGGTGAAGCACACTTTGCGACTGTGGTTGGAAGTTGGTTGGACTCTTATCTGGGCATCAATCTGTGCGAGAATTTGTCCAAGATGTATAGATATAATTTAGAAAAGGTGTGGGATGAACTTAGGGAAGACATTAGGTTAGGAAGGATTAACTCAGTCAAAATGACTTTCCTTCCAAAAAATGTATGCAAACTTAGAACAATTCCCCTCTCTATATCTTTAACCTTTTTTTTTTTTTTTTTTAGAAAAGTTAATATTAAATTAGCCATTTTACAAAAACTCAGAGTAAGGGGAGTTATGGGTTCGCCAGATTTTATTCATTACTACTATGCAACTAATGAAGCAATGACACTAAAATGTAATTTAGATAACGACAGGGCCAATTGGCTTGAGATGGAGGCAAATAAGATTTTATCGTGTTCTATGGTTGCCTTCATTTCAACGCCCTAAGGCGGCGGAAACAAATCAACCTTCTGCCACATGGTCCTGAGCTACACCATTATCAATGAGAATTAGAATTAACTTTTATTATCGTTAAAAGGTATCACTCAATGTGCAAACCATTTGAATCCCATTACAAATTAATTTATAGATGGTACCTAACCCTTTCCAAACTTTTTAACATGTACTTTAGCAAAAACAATAAATGTTGGAGAAACTGTAGTCAAATTGGTACATTACTCCACGTCTTCTATTCGTAAAATTAAAACTTACTGGTTGATTAATTAATTAACTATTTCTCAAATTAATTAATCACATATTAGAATTTGATGTAATATTATTCCCATGTCTTTGTCTCTTTAAGAAAATTCCATTTAACCCGACATCTTCTCATATCAGCTAATTCCATCATCTCTCATCATTGGAAGTCACCCACTGTACCAACTGTGGGTGAGGTCTTATTTCTCATTTTTGAAAATAAAAGCTGTGAATTGGCTTTTCGCGATCCATCTACTTTCACATCTATATTGCGGCATGAATGGTCAGTGTGGGAAGAGGATGTCAAAGATTAATTCTTTATTTTATTTGTGTGCTTAGTTTACTTATTTCATATACAAATATTTATAATATTTATGTGTATTTTATTTGATTGCTTGTTTAGTTTTGACAGTGGTTCATAAGTCATTATATATATGCCAATGTTGTATGTTATATTATATTATTTTAAAACATTAATACAATTATTAGAATAGGAAATTGTGAGCATGTTGATCCTCCATGATGATTCGATCAACAAACCCTGTGACATGGCTTCCAATGCAACTTGGGAGATCATTAACCCATTAGTGACAGCACTGTTTTGATATTTTTCTTTGACTTGACAAATCTTTCACACAGTTACAAATGGTAAAAGACCCCATTCTAAATAGTTTCTAAATTTTGTCCTGAAGTTATAAACTAACATTTAGAAATTCTTGTGAATGGTTAGGGCTTGTATTAGACATGTGCAAAACTAAAATTTTCGTTTCGTTTTCGTCCATTCGGATGAAAATGTTATTTATTTCGTCTAAAACAAATTTTGTTCATTACTGCATTCGTTTCAGACGAAATTCGTTCATTATTTTCGTTTCGTTTCATTTTATTTGTTCGTTTTATAGAATACGTGTAATACTATTGGTTTTCTATAAACCGAACGAGAGCCCCATTCATAAGAAATTCTTATGAATGGGGCTCTCGTTCGGTTCATAGAAAGCCAATAGTACTACATGTTTTCTATAAGCCAAAAGTCTATAAACCGAACGTTCGGTTTATAAACTTTCGGCTTATGGAATACATGTAATCCTATTGCTATTCTATAACCCGAACATTCGGTTTATAGAATGCCAATTGACTTACATGCATTCCATAAACCGAAAGTCATTCATTATGTCGGTTTATGGAATGTAAGTGTACTATGCTATTGTATTCTATAAACCGACTCTATTTTGGCTTATAGAATGCAATAGTACTACGAATGGACGAATGAACGAATGATTTTCGTTTATTAACCATTCGTTCATTCAGCTTTCGTTAGCTTAGCATTTTCGTTATTCGTTTTTCGGACGAATGGACGAAAATGCTATTTTCGGACGAAAATGCATTCGTCCGAAAACGAATGCACATGTCTAGTTTGTATCATTGTTGCTAGTGCACTGCCACTGACTGTGTAAACTGTGACAGTAAAGTCATCTCAAAGGGAGCAAAAGTTCCTCTTACAGTTAAACCATTAAACATACCTATATTTGTAGACACAGAAGAAGGCAACAACAAAAAAAACACTGAGACATTAATGTCAAATTAAAGGGGGAACATATTTTTTTTAACTCCAAAGCAGTCAGAGTCACCCTGGATCAACATTATTTACTTTGACATGTCAAAAACTTCTGTGTTTAAGACAAAAGGTTCTTACTTCCAATTTTAAGGAATGCTCATGTGTTGCCTGGAAGGTATGGTATATAAAGATATCTCCAAAAAGATATTTGTATTGACCTTGAACATACCTGTAAACAGAGGCGTCACTAGGGTTGGTGTCACCCGGTGCGGTAACTCATGGTGTCACCCCCTGGATTTCCTCTAATACCATGCCAAACAGATTCCTTAGTAATACCAGTCAGATGGCCAATTAAATATGCCACATACAGGAGCCCCACAAATTATGTCACATGCAGGAGCCCTTTAACTATGCCACACACAGGAGCCCATAACTATGCCACATACAGGAGCCCCATAACTATGAAACACAAGAGCCCCATAAATTATGCCACACCAAAGCCATATAAATTATGCCTCACTTTGGAGCCCAATTAATTATGCCACACACACAGGTGCCCCTTTATTATGCCACACAAAAACGCCCCATAATTATGCCACACAAAAGAGCCCCTTAATTATGCCACACATGGGTCCCAATAAATATGCCACACATGGGACAGCCATTAATTATGCGATACGCAGGAGCCCCACAAGGTGACAATTGTACAATTCGAAAACAATACATATCTCTCAACACAGACATCTCTCTATAACTAGTTTTATTTATACTTATTTGAATTATTTAATATTTAATATTCTATTTAATAAAAATGTTCTTGAAAAATTGCATTCCTATTTTTTATTCCCTTCCTCTGCACCCACATTGCACCTAAAGGACTTAACACAGCACCATACAGTACCCACAGAACTTGCCATGCACCTATATTGCACCCACAGCACTTGGCTTGGTATTTAACCCCTTGATATGCCAGGATTTAGCCATTCAATATGCCAGGATTATTTTGCCACTCAATATGCCAGGATTATTTAGCCACTCAATATGCCATGATTTAGCAATTCAATATGCCAGGACTTAGCCATTCAATATGCCAGGATTTTGCCCCCCAATATACCATTTAATATGCCAGGATTTTGCCCCTCAATATGCCAGGAGTTTGCCCCCCAATATGCCATTTAATATGCCAGTATTTTGCCCCCCAATATGCCATTTAATATGCCAGGAGTTTGCCCCCCAAAATGCCATTTAATATGCCAGGATTTTGCTCTCAATATTCCAGGATTTTGCCCCACAATATGTCATTTAATATGCCAGGATTTTGCCCCCCAATATGCCATTTAATTTGCCAGTATTTTGCTCTCAATATGCCAGGATTTTGCCCCCAATATGCCATTTAATATGCCAGGATTTTGCTCTCAATATGCCAGGATTTTGACCCCCAATATGCCAGGATTTGCCCCCAATATGCCATTTAATATGCCAGGATTTTGCCCCCAAATATGCCATTTAATATGCCAGGATGTTGCCCCTCAATATGCCAGGAGTTTGACCCCCAATATGCCATTTAATATGCCCCAGTATTTTGCTCTCAATATGCCAGGATTTTGCCCCCAATATTCCATTTAATATGCCAGGATTTTGACCCCCCCCCCCAATATGCCATTTAATATGCCAGGATTTTGCCCCCCAATATGCCAATTAATATGCCAGGATATTGCCCCTTAGTATGCTCGTTATGCCACCCTCCTCCCCCCTTCGCCAGCCAGTACTTACCTGCTTCCTGCTCTGTCTCCCGGTGCAGGTCCGTGGCTGTGAGGGAAGCGTTGTGTGCTCCCCTCAGGCCACGCGGATCAATAAAGTTTGTTAAAAAAAAAGTTTTAACAAACTTTATTGATCCGCGTGGCCTGAGGGGAGCGCACAACGCTTCCCTCACAGCCACGGACCTGCACCGGGAGACATCAGCAAGGAGGTAAGATTTTTGTTTTGTTTTAATGCAGGGGGTGCGGCAGCACGGGTGTCACCCCCGCTGGGGGTGTCACCCGGAGCAGTCCACACCCCCCGCACACCCCTCGTGACGCCGCTGCCTGTAAAGGTTTCTCAAATCCCCACAAATATGTCTTTTCTCCAGAGAAAACAATCCTAATTTGGACAGCCTTCTTCATAGCAGAAAGGTTCCATCCCTTTAACCATTTTTGTAGCCAATTTACTGCCCTTTCTATTTTTAGTATGTCCTTTTTTATAGTGCAATATATTTGTAAACAAACAACATTGTAAAGTCTATGCACTAACACGATACCCATGCACTGAATTATGCAGATTTTGACCTAAAAAGTCAGTATGGATTTACCTTCATCCATTATGATACAGTTTTCAGGGATACTGGAAAAATGTATTGAAAAAAAAAGACCAAATACACACACTTTATTTGAATCTCATCAAATTGTGACGTCACTTGTCCTCAACATCCAGCAATATCCTGTTTTAAGTATACAGGAACATATATTTAATTTAATTGTATGTTGAGAAGGATACAGTGCACACATGTATTTTCTTTACCATGTTACAGGTAGGAAATGATAAAAACATTTAAAAGCAAAAAGGTAAAGGAAGAGAGTATGTTTAAAAGAAGAAAAAATACCACAACAAGAGGACAGTCTTAAATTAGAGGGGCAAATATTTAAAAGTAATATCAGAATACTTTACTGAGAGGGTAGTGTATGTATTGAATAACCGTCCAGCTGAAGTGGTAGAGGTATACACAGTGAAGGAGTTTAAGCATGTGTGGATCCTAGATAGAGGATAAGGCCAGGGACTAATAAAAGTATTCAAAAAAATAGGCAGACTAGATGGGCCAAATGCTTCTTATCTGTCGACACAATCTATATTTCTATGGGGGTCATGTACTAAACAAGTGCAGTGGGAAAAAAAGTTGGTAAACCATAAGTAAGGAGCAATTTGCGATTGTTTGTAACATTTCGCGTTTTTATTTCCTGATTAGCGCCTCTTCCATTTATTTTTATTTAGCGTGCATTTTTCCGGTTGCGCTAATGAATTGCGATTATATTTGCGCATGTTCAATAGTTTTGAGAATATTTTGTGAAAAATAATTCTTATTTGCGTGGGAAAATTACACCATCATTTAGCAAGTGCTATCAAAAGAGGTAGAAAACATATTCGCAAAATTGCCTGTTTTTATTCTCAATTATGCCCGTTTTTATTCGCAATTTGCTCGTATGTACTATTTGAGTATTAAATGTTTAGTACATTGCAATAGGAGCAAAGCGCAAAAATAGTTTTTCACATAAAATATATTTGCTTTTTTTTAGTACATGCCCCTCTATGTTTTACTGTACTTGGGAGGAGTTGTAGAGTCTCCACTGTGTTGATGCAGCTGTCTTTTTCTCTGTTCCAATTGGTTTGGTGCTTTAATGTGTATTTTTCTTTTTCTTTATTATGCACTAATGTATGATAGTTGTATATTTTATTTTGACTTCATCTGAATAAACTTTAAACAATCTCTAAAGGTGATACTTGTGTAAATGGCTTGTTTTAATCTTAAAGACAATAAGTCGTTGAACTAGGATTATACCACTGAATACCTAGATTCTCCGAACATGGTTTTTTAGATAAAAAGAGCAGGTCAAGACAATTCTGACCTTCTGACAATGAATTACTGTTAGCTACTAGTATTTTGTTTACAGGGCTTCTAAGGGAATATCATTATTATGATTTGTAGCCGTGTATTATATGGTGGCATATGACCCCAGTGTATTACTTATATAAAATTGCTATATGTGTAATCTCCTGAGTGAGTCTTGGATGTAATATAGAACCATAAGCATGAACAGGTAAAGAGCTTAAGGTGTAATCCATCTATTGAACATCTGACCCTTTCTAAATCATAGCACTAAGATTGACAGTAAAGGCTCTGCAAGACACTAGTACTTGTTGTTTAGCTGCATCTATTTATTGGAAGACTAAATCCTGGCAGATGGATGTCTGCTAAAATGTGAAACAATGTTTTGCCTGTACAAAATGTTTTACCATGGCCAATGAATAGAGTTGAGCGGACACCTGGATGTTCGGGTTCGGCAGGTTCGGCCGAACTTCGAAAAAATGTCCGGGTCCGTGCTCGAACTTGACCCTGAACTTGACCCTGAACCCGAAACCCATTGAAGTCAATGGGGACATGAACTTTTGGGCACTAAAATGCCTCTAAAAAAGTCCTGGAAAGGGCTAGAGGGCTGCAAAATGAAGTAAAATGTGGGTAAGAGTCGGACAAGTGCCCTGCAAGCAAATGAGGATATGGAAATAACTTAAAATAACATAAAATACATACAAATTACAAATACAGCTGAGCCATAAAATAGCACTAGATGGAATCTTTGATTTTAGCTTTGGAAGAACATAAATCAAAATCTAAAGCATGGCTCCCAGGAGGATCAACAGAATTATCCATTTGAGAGAGGGTTGGAGTGCAGGGTATTCTCTTTCAGTTTATACATAGTGACCCATAGGTTGAGGAGGCTGTGACCGTGGCTCTGTAGGTGGAAGCGGCGCTGGAGGAGGAGGAGGAGGTAGCCAGAATTTTTTTTTTTTTTTTTTTTTAAATTGGGGTAGCCCCCAAAATATTGGGACATATAACAACAGAAAACAAAGAATAAGTGCACTTCAGTATAACAATGACTGGGTGAGGCATAAATGTCTATTCTGCACAAGGTACAGAGAAGTCTGGTGGGATCCATGCCTGGTTCATCTTAATAAACTTGAGCTTGTCCACGTTGGCTGTGGACAGGTGGCTGCGCTGGTCTGTGATAATGCCCCCTGCCGTGCTAAACACACGTTCAGACAATACACTGGCTGCAGGGCAGGCCAGCACCTCCAAGGCATAAAGGGCAATTTTTCTTGTTTTTTTGTTTATTGGACTGCAAGAAATGCACCGCAAGACGTAAATGTACTATTTAGCAATCAAAATAATTAGAATTTTTCAAAGTGCGCTGTAAGTACAGTATTGTACTGTTCTATTTGACTCTGAGGTATGAAGTGCACCGCAAGACGCAAATGTACTATTTAGCAATCAAAATAATTAGAATTTTTCAAAGTGCGCTGTAAGCACAGTATTGGACTGTTCTATTTGATTCTCAGATATGAAGTGCACCGCAAGAAGCAAATGTACTATTTACCACCCTTAACTATTAGAATTTTTCAAAGTGCGCTGTAAGCACAGTATTAGACGGTTCTATTTGACTCTCAGATATGAAGTGCACCGCAAGAAGCAAATGTACTATTTACCACCCAAAACTATTAGAATTTTTCAAAGTGCTCTGTAAGCACAGTATTTGACGGTTCTATTTGACTCTCATATATGAAGTGCCGGACGCAAATGTAATATTTAACACCAACAAATTGCAGTATGTAAAAATGCCTAGATGTTGCCCACTGAGCTAACAGAACAGGATTAAAGTCATGTGCCTGGCACACATGCAGTTGCAAGTGCACTGCACTCTCTGTGGCACTGGGCTCAGGGCAGGGTACAAATATGTAGTATAGCACCCACAAAAATAATCACTGGAATTTGAATAATCGCTGTAGTTTGAGTAATCACTGTAGATTGCAGATTCAACACCAGAATTTTTTTTAATCTGTCCCTCACAGCTGCAACATCCTCTCCCTACACTAAGAAGAGCTCATGTGATGTGTGAAAGGATTAATTTGGATCTGTGAGGGTTAAAAGCCGACAGTGTGTCTAACAAGCTGATGTCTGCAGCAGCTTCTGGAAGGCCAGATCACACCAGTAGCGTAATTGTTATTAGAATGGTCTTATCTTACTATTCCAAGGCTAGAACAGAGGTTTCTGGAACATCAACAAGTTGTCTCTGAAAGTTCTGTAATTTTCCATAAGAACGACTTTTGTAACACTATTTTACATATTACGTTTTAAGTGCATTTTCTTGTAAAACACGCCTTTCTACATATTAGAATATTAGAATAACCAATTATATCGTAGTAACTAATGCTTTTATCTTCGTTTATATACGCTTGTTTAAACAATTAAAATCAGAGTTGTTTCACAGTTGCATTGGTGTCAGTCTCAGTTATTCACTGTGAGATAGCTCTCCTGGATCCAGTATTTACAAGTCAAACCAAGACGGTCGCATTAAGGGACAGAGGATATTTCCTTACAATGTGCGTGTACGTAACTCCAGCTTATATGTAGAGGCTGGGTCACATGCTGCACTGGCCAATCACAGCCATGCCATTAGTAGGCATGGCTGTGATGGCTTCTAAGGCAAACGAGTCAAACGCTTGTTGATTGGCTGCCCTGCAGCCTTTCAAAATGCGCCATTAAATCGCCAAGCCCGAACTCCAACCCGAACATACAGTGAAATGTCCGTGTTCGGGTTCGGGGTCTAAAAACCCTAATGTTCGGTACGAACCCGAACAGTAAATCGTTAACAAACTGGTGTAGCAGAAATCAACCCAATATTAAAACCCGTCTCAGAACTGACTTGCATGTCCAAACAAAGAACATTATAAGGGGGAAAAAAACGAAACATCATAATTTTTCTAGAAGATACACTTCAAGTCATACTGACTACAGAACACAATAATATTCTATCTTATCTCAGTTACAAAGCAGCTCACAAGCTTGATCTTATCATTCCCACAGTCATCCTGAGCAGAGAGCATTAACACATCTCTGTTTTATCGTGTTTCTGACCTTTGATCACTTCTGGCCAATCCTCAAAGAACCTTACTTTTTATTAATAATAAATAAGCAGGAACAAAACAACAGATTATTTGTTTGGCAATTGTGTAAGGAATTGCAAAAATACATAGTAAATTGACTATTTCTAAGCAAGGTATCGTTCTCAAAAGTAAAGCAGATGGTTGCAATTGAAGGCCAGTTAAAAATGGAAAAAAGTATAAAGGAATAAAACAGGTCTGTTGAGTGGAACATGCAAACAACAAAATTATTACAATAACTTGTTTTTAGTTTTTCAAGATGGATATTATTATTATTATTATTACAGTGATATGGAATGACTAAAGACCTAAAGATGATGTGAAATACAGTGTATGAGGATCAACAGCATAGGAGCACTGTATTCTCAAAATGATGCCTGTGCATTTGCAAAACAACTTGACTCACTGAGAGGCAAAGAAGAGGCAAGGACACAAAATGGGGGAGGGTGATATTCACAAAAAGGAAGTTGCAGGTGATATGAGTTGAGGTGAGATGAACATGAAATTTCACCAATGTAGCTTTACACTGTGCAGGGACAATCCTGACAAGTTTGCTTATTGGGGGAAACTCACCAGGATTGTTCCTGCACAATATATAGTCAACTTACCTTATCTCACCTCAACTCACCTTTTAGTGAATAGACCCATCAGACACAGCAAGAGTAAGCAGGAACACTAAACAGAGGCAGGGCAGAGGGAGAGAGAACCACTGAATATGGACAAGCTAGATAACATGTGACAGGCCAGAATTTGTGGAATACCATTCCTGTGATGCTCTGCCAGCTGAAAAATTTATAGAATATTAGAAATGTGTGGCCTACAAGAAAGTGGCAGAATGAGTTATAGCTTAAGTTAAAGCAGTACAATGATGATTGGAGCTACAATCCACACATTCGGCTTGTTGAAAGCTACAAGCACAGCAGTAGTACACAACCTCTCCCATGGACTACAGACAGCGGTGGCGCTACCACATAAGCAAATGATGTGGTCACTTAGGGCCCCCACATGCTTAGAGTGCCACAACAGCAGCTAACTAAAGCAAGACAGTAATGAAGACTGGCAAATAGCTGATACAGAGGCCTCCTATCCAATTCTTCACTTTGGGCACCCAAAAACCTAGAACCTCTGACAACACATAATACATGATCAACACTGTGACTCTCGACAAGAAGTATGGATGGATTGATTCCTTTTCTGTTCTATGCTGAGCATACATAAAATGTAAAAAAACTATCCAGCAGCAGTGGGTTTCACGTTGACTCATACACTGCAAATTCTTTCCCCACTGAATCATCACTGTACCCCCTTTTACAGGGGGTGCCAGGAATTTAAACCAATCGGGATCAGCTAGAAATAGAAAGGAAAACAGACTTGTTGGATTAAAAATCTAAACAATAAAACAAACGTTCTAGAGGAATAAAGATTAATGGAAGGTCTAGGAAAGGAATGTCAAACATTAGGCCCATCTGACAGCAACTGACTCAGCTACACATTTAATTAGCTGATTTAAACTGGTTTTAGACTGCTTTTGTATTAGTGCTAAACATACACATATTTTATTTGTAAGTAGGGCTATCAGGTTTTTCTTCACTTTTGCTGTATGCATAAAATAAGAAATGTGGCCAGTACATTTCTGACCATGTTGACCACTTCAGAATAAAAACCTTGGACACCCAGTAAAAACGTTACAGAATGTGTGAACGCATTCTCTAAGGATTATCTTCATTTTGCATGCTAGGTTTCGAGTGTCCCTTTAAGTGCATTTTAAATTCAATCAATTTATTTGAGTATGTACATGTTGCATGACAAAATGTGATTAAAAAAAAAACTTGTGATGTGTTTTTTATGCTTGTAAGGCAAATACAAATCTAAAACTTACTGCAATCCACTAATTTATCCCTTGCTTAAAATAAACTGAAGCAGAGATGTATAGGTGCAAAACAGCCCAGCTTTAGGGCAGTCTCTAACCTGCTAAAGTAATCCCTTAAGAAGTTTTCTAACACAGCTTGCCACTTTCTAGATCAAAGCAATTAACTTATTTATAAGCATCACTGAAAAAAAAGCTTCCATCGAGTTGGTGGTGTGATGACATGGCCTCGGGAAGCTAAAATAGGATATAGGATTTAACTGTTGCTCATGTTACAAATGATTTCCCTCGAGTTACCCCATTGGAGAAACAATGTCTTTATTTACAGCTACAGTGTAATATGCTATTTGCAACACTGTAATACGCAGCATGAAATATATGTATGGTGCACTGACATACTAACCACAATATTTTCAAAATCAAGGTTTCTGTCATTTAATATTTATATTTTTTATGAAACTGTCACTAGAAATCTATATTTCAAAAAATAGATACATGTTACAGTTAAGCATTTGTCATTTTGTTGTGTAATTCAAAATGTAAGGATGTATACTCAGACAGACCAAAATCCATAATCTGCCCAGGGAAATCTATGGGTGATCAGCTTTGATCCACATCACCAAATAACTATTGTGCACTTTAAAGTGCAATATGGCCAGCTACATCTGTAGGGATGGAATTATCAAAGTGTTTTCTGTTCCTTTGACATCAATAAGAACTATCTACTTTGCCTGTTTCAGAAATAGCCCGTACATTTTATATGTCTGGATTATTTATTTACTTTGTATAATCAGACTATCCATTTTGATATTGAACAGCATTGAGATAAACATTTATAATGTTTTGTTTTTTTCTAGAGACATGTACCAGCAAAGAACAAGCATTTGCACTGGTATGAAAATAATAAACACAAAACATATATATATATATATATATATATATATATATATATATATATATATATATATTGTTTTAGGGCAGTAATGGCTAACATTGGCACTGAAGATGTTTAGAGGCTCCCTGTGTGGACTGGGGAGGCTACTAGGGAGGCTACTAGATTTGGAGACATATTAAATACAAAATACCTCTTCTCAGGACTGTAACTAGTTCATTTTGCACATGATACAGGAATAATAAATTACACTCATCCACCCAATATATTAAATATTCCTACATTTTTCCAATTCACTGTTCCTCAGCCTGTCCATTGTACCACAGTTAATAATTAACCTAAATAGCCCCCATTGTTTCAGTCCTTTGGAGGTTGTTCTCTTGCTGCCCACAATATGTATTTATTTATTACAAATCTGTTGGCATTTACATTTATTACCCCTCTCCTCTGAGCCCTTACCATTTTGAGCACCTGTTTACCTTTACCAAATTGAGCACCATCAGCTTGTCCTGACCCTGGTGGTATAATGAAGGGAGTGTGAGATTTGTACTCTGGTTGTCCAGTAATTTAAATCTTCTTCATACTAATCCAAAATGCCATGTATTGGTGCCTCTATTATATCCCTGTGTAAAGGTGATCTGTGCTGCCAGACTACTGGAATACAAAGCATGCCTGTACACCTATTCTGACTATATGTCCACGAATGTAGTTCTTACCACAGATGAGACAGCTGGGAGGAAATGCCATCTGAGATGCTGACAACAACAACGCTTCCTACAAGCCTCCCATGGTGTGTAAGGTGAGCAATTAGACCATGGGGGTTTGGGACGGGGACCAGTGAGCGTATGGATTATGGTTAACTCTAATGATTTTTTTCAACCCAGGTACATACACCACTCGAGGGGGGTTAGTGTTGGAGTAAGGGTAATCTACACAGTTAACTCTAATCAATACTCTTTATTTAATACTAAGCCCCCTAAAATTAACTATAAGCTCACCCACACTGTAACCCTAACCCCCCCTAGTCTAATCTTTCACATATCAGACCCTTGGAGGTATCATGGGAAGTGTAGTTGTCTGCATCTCAGACAGTATTTTCTCCCAGCTGTCCAATCTGTGGTTTGAGTGATCGCAGTTCTCTCATGGTAAGAACTGCATACCCGGACATATTGTCAGAAGACCACCCTCATCTTGTGAGCCTGAGGCAAATACTTGCTGACTGCCCCATCTCACAGAAATGGCATCATTATGGGATGTTTTGTGCAGTGACCAATTGCACTGCATGTTGAGAAACATTAAACAAATATTTTTAATTGGTATGATAATTACTATATATGATAGCATATTTATGGAAAATTATAAACATTATGATAATATTATATAAATTTGTGCAGTGACCTGTTCATTAACAGAAATGTACAAAGAACAGGAGGTCATCCCCTGAGACTGGAAGAGCAAAGATTTCATAAACAGCAAAGGAAGGGATTCTTTACGGTAAGGACAATAAAGTTATGGAACTTACTGCCAAGAGAGGTAGTGCTATCAACCACAATTGATGCATTTAAAAATGGTCTGGATGTTTTTTTTTATTATTAAGAAAAGCAGAATATACAGGGTTATTAATAATAGAATAAACATTAATAAAAGAGCTTATTGATCCAAGGAGAAATCTGATTGCCCTTTGGAGTCACGAAGGAATTCTCCCCCCCCCCCCCCCCCCCCCCTCCTAGGAGACAAAATTCAAAATAGCTTCCTTAGGGGTTTTTGCCTCCTTTTAGATCAAAAGCTGGAATGATAGTGTCATGAGTCAACCCATATTCAGGCTCATCCCAGCTGTATCCAGGAGGTTTCAGTCCTGCATTTTGCTATTCTGTCTTGCTTCTTTGTTATTCTTGTTCCTGAGTTATTTACTGTTCTGTTTTATTTGTGCTCTGATTATCTCAGTCCTGGCCACTTGGTGGCATTTTTCAGTCCTGGCCACAGTAGTGGCACTTTCCTAGTCCTTGTCCTTAGTAGCTCCTGCCTAGCCTGGCCCCATAGTGGTACCTGCCTTTGCCTAGCCATAAGGCTGGCACCTGCCTAAGTCTTGCTATTGTCTGGCACCTTCCCAGTTGGCCCCAGAGTGGCTTCTGCCCATGTCCTGTCTTTAATTCCTTCAGTGGAATGCCCTGTCTTGAATTCCTTCAGTGGAATATCCTGTACTCTATAAATTATGCTGCTAGTCAATTACTTTTATAGTGTTTAAATGCCATTTTCTTATTTTGGGTTTTTGACATATATTACTGGTAAGCCACATTGGTTTTGATTTGCGCCTTTTGTATTTTTCCCAAATGGTATATATTGTTATGTTTAATTTTTTTAAGGTTTGCTTAAAGGTATTCCACTGTGTTTTGTCCAGAAAACACTCCATCCCAGTCTATGCTTTCAACAGATGTCCTAAGCGTGGAAAAGTTGGCCCTTATAAAATTTAAAGGGACTCTATCATCATTGAAACATTCCAAAAGCAACTATCTGTTGTAATACACGTAAATATAGACGTATACAGGTAGTAAAGTGTGAGAAGTAACTGAAAAGCCATGCATACATTATGCAGAAATTAGCTTGTGAGGAGCCATATTTCTGGGAGGATACATCCATAACAGAGTTAGCATGTTGGTTTTTCGCTCCTATGCGCTGGAAAGCAATGCTATAAGGTTGAGGAAACAATGATTTGATAAAATGCACCCTGCAAGAGACCTGACTATGCATCAAGCATCATTTTTTTTGTTTGGCCGTGGGGAGTCAAGATAGTATAGCCCATGGAATGCATTATAGTGGACATAAGGTGTGGGTCTGGACAGCAGTCACATGTGTACCATGTAGTATGAGTAAATTAATAGCGTGTCAAATATTTTTACTCTCCTGCGTGGCAGCATAAGGTACAAATGCCACTTTGCACACCACAAGCACATTCAGTTTACCATTAAAAATAACAATTCAATTTAATAATAATTGAGTTATGCATAAGTTGTGGGTGGTTCTGTTCCAGTTCATGACACTTTGAGGAGCTGGGGTTCCCCATTCAGGAAAGTTCTGCTTAGTCCACAGGACACAACCCCAGAACAATAGAACAGACAACACAGGCTATGCACCATAGGCATCTCATAAAACACAGCAAAATACAACCACTCTCCCTCCCCTTACTGCAACCTAATAGTATGTCATAAACCACTCACTGCCAAATAAATAGTTTAGGAAAAACTTCAGTAGATCAAGCAGTAGATAACCTCCAATATCTTCAGCATGACAAAAAATAGATTTGAAATGTGTCCTGTTTTTTTGTTTTTTTCTTTCTTCTTCACACAAGTACAACAACAAGCTAATTGCCAAAGTGACATCACTTCCCCTGCTGGGAGGAAGTACCTGACACCATTTCACCAGTTTGTGGGTAATTCTATGCAAGTATCATCACTTCCCTGCTTGGAGGAAGTGTTTAAAGCTATTTCACCAGTTTGTGGGCAATCCTATGCAAGTGATATCCCTTCCCCTTCTGGAGGGGTTGTGCACCACATTTGCATATCATGCAACAATGTCCTATTGGTGGCCACAGTTATGCAAATTTATGACATCATCTCATTAATATTTTTTGTGAAAATAGCTTACTTACAGTAGTTGTTTCAGTGTTAAAAGGCTGCTTATGCTTTATTAGTACATAAAAGACAAAAATAACAACACTACATTGTGTAGGCAATAATGGATGCTAGTGATATCCCCCACTTGACAAAGGTATGGAGACTAACACAACCTCCCCCAAGAAATTACATGGACAACAGACTGGCTTGAAAGGTCACAGCATTTATTGAGTAAAATACTGCAACATAGTTTTATTTTATTCAGTTAGGTAAATATAAAACACATATTCAACCTGAAACCAATCATAACTCTTTATATAACCAACATAAAGAACCATATTTTAACCACAAGCATGTAAACAACCTAAGCGGTAGCATGTGACCATAACCTATCCTAGCTGTCCCCGAGGATTGGACGTAGGCATAATCCAAGTTGTTCTGGCTACTGGCATCACAGTCTCTGCCCAGTAGTAATTCACTCCCCAGGGACCAGCCCTTGGGGAGCCTGTGCAGATAGCTATGAGAGATACTCTCTAACTGGTTGGCTATAAACCAAGACAGCCAACCCCTGCACTGACATCTGACCTTGGGGACCCCCTGCCACAATGGCTACTAAACTTTTCCACAAATAAAAAACGGTGTAAGGTAGGAGGGAACGCATTTTCTTTGGTAAAAAAAAAAAAAAGAGGCTGGGAAAACATTTGCTCCTAAAGGTTTAGCCGAGCCTCCTGGGGGGCGGCCCAGCAGCCCATGAAGGGAATTACTGGCAGTGCTTGTAATGAGGCTGCATCACCAACCAGTTATCACACTGACCTTATGTATATTTTATTGTAGGTCATTTCTGGAAGTGCACTCAATTTTAAGAGAGCCTAATATTCAAGGTTCACAGAAATCTCGTTAGGAGAATCTAGGGGTTCACAATTAACCATGATTAGTTAATTGGATTGTGTATATATAAAGTAATATAGCCAATGACATCTTATGTCCAAATTCAGACATCCTTAATGGAATGCTATTATCTCCCTAGAAATACTTTTAAATAACATCAATTTGGTATTCCAAGGTATCTCAGAAGATGTCTGATCCACATCTTTTTTCCACATAGATACTAGAACGTCACTGACTCAAATGAGTTGACTAACTCTGTATTAACTGTCTGTAACTAAGAATAATAAGACACATTTTACAAAGAAACCACAACAGGTCTCCCATATTTTTTTCCCATAACCCACTTTGAATTCCATTACTTCCTATTGCTGTGAAGGATTTTAATAGCAGGCGTAGCAGTGCCTTTGCTGCTGTAAACGCTCAGATTTCATTGCGTTTGTGTTTTTAACCTTCCACACTAAGGGAAGTTTACACTGTAAGAAAAAAGAATTCCATTCTTGAACATAGCTGGTGCTTTATATTACAAATCTACAAAGTCTTTATCAAGGCAGTAAGCACTACATTCAAAAGAATAAAGCCTGGAAATTGTCCATTGCACAGTGCAGAAAACCAGTAAACTTCAATCCTGCTCCGTAAATGTGTTTCAACGTAAACCTTGGTCATTAACAATCTCCATCTGCTCAGTTTCCTTTAGATCTCTTGGACAGGCTTTTCCCATTGGGATCATAACATCCACTTCACACCTGCATCTGAACCAATATGACTTTCTGATATTACCGCTCTGCAGTCCCTTTGCACCATTGTAAGGATGTGCTGATCACCACATGCATACTTTAAAATATGTTTATATGCTTCTGGTCTAATGATTCTTGGCTATTGAGGAAGAGTGTGTTTGGGAGCCATAAGCATCTTGTTTATTCACACTAAGCTGTAAAACTGAAGAAAATACAGAGAATATATATTTTTTTCTTTTTTAGCGTAAAAACAGTTCTAGAGTACAGGTTTCTAGTAACTCTGCTTGCCATTTCAATTACCTTATGGTTTCTAGGATGTAAACATGGTCCATCTCTCAGCTGCTTGAGGGACCCAGGGTCTGCACCAATTAGCCATCCTTAATATTTTCAAAGAATTTTCTAGTTTATCAACTAGGTCTAAGCTTGGAGGAATGGCATGATTGTGAACCAGGGATTTTACAAAAGAGTAATGCCATTCAGGGTAAAGTTTAAAAGCCTATGTTTTGGGGGGTTGGTTACAACCTCATTCACTCACCCCCGTTGGTGTTCCCTTATCAGAGTGGCATCCAATGAAGGCTCCATCCAGGACGGCCATCAGATAGTGTCCCATCACCCACATTGCACACCCAGGACTTACCGCAGCACTCCTGGACATGCACCCATCTGACTTTTTTGTTTGTGTGAATAAAGTTTTACACTGGTTTGATATTATTGCTAAATAAAAAAAACACATTTGTCTATAGTTAATGGGATATTCTTCATCACTGCTGTAGATAAAAAAATAAAATAAAAAAAAGAATGTGGTCCAGTACACATATACATTTCTGAACAAGTGACCCACTTATGAAAAAAGATATCCCTGCCTTATCCCCACACTTCTGTAGGTTTTGTCTCTATACTATGCTGTAGTCTTGTTCCACCTTGCCTCCAATCTCTTTCCCAGTCCTTCTACAACCTAGAACATAACTCAGTTTTTCTCTAGTCCAATTTATCATAACCAACAAAATGAAAGATAATTTTATTTAAAAACATCTCACTTGATGAAGAGCAGAACATTAGAAACATTATGATATTAAAAAAGAACCAGACCCTTGACATGTTAATTATCTACTACTAAATGCAAGAAACATTTGACATGTCTGCAGGTGGATTTTATGGCCTCTAAATTGTGTGGATGTGTACATATTAATGGGATAAAAATGAAATTACAATCAAACATTTTTTCATGTATTATTTCAGAATTGTTTTTAAAAATTACATGACATAAAGTTAGGTTACAGTTAGATTTTAAATTTAATTTCAAAAGACAAATGCAAAATATAAATATGTATACAATGAACACGATATAGTCAGGCTGTTAGCTGAGATGTGATGATATTACAGTACTGTAAAGCTGAACTTTACTAGGGAACCAATACTCTAATATATAGGGTTAGGGGTTAGGGGTTTGTGTTAGGGGTTGGCCCACAACAAAGGTCAAAGGTCAGGGTGTGTGTCTCCAGAGGTCAAAGGTCACACCTAGTGTTGGACACAGGAAGCGGCGCTGGTGGGTGCTTTGCGCCCGCAAGCTCCGCCTAGTGTTGGGCACAGGAAGTGGTGCATGTTCCACCTAGTGTTGGACACAGGAAGTGCTGTTAAGTTTTAACTTCAGACTTCAACTTATTCTGTGACTAGACACCAAACCAGAAATCCATAGTTATCACACCACACAGTAGACCTATAGTCTTTTAATTGCTAGCCAAGTAGTCCATTTGTCCTCAAATTTATTATTATTATCAAATTGGAAAGAGATACTTCTCTCTAATATTTTTATATATATATATACATATATATATAATTGATAGACTGGTTGGTTTTAAATCTGGCACCATCCAGGGATAACCTGCTGCTGCCAATGCCTTGTTATGACAGCTAAAGTTTCCAGCATTAATAGATCATTTTTTTTAAGGAGGGAGGATTCCCAATATATTAAAATGGAAAAGAACTACCAACATATCGCACCCATCGGGTTGTTCAAGAACAAAAGACAGCACTTTAAAGACTCTATTCCACAATAGTTTAGGGAACAGTTTTTTTAACCCTTGCTTCTTGGGGTGTCCTCCTTCTCCCATGTGAACCTAATATGGATCTTTATAGATACATTCTGGTTTACTATCGGCTCGGAATCTATCAGCGCATGCACAGTCATTAAGAGCGGGGGTTCACCCAGCTCGTCTGATCAGGGTCTGATTTCAACAGGGGTTTCTCTCTGCTAGTGCAGAGAGTTAGGATTCCTAGTTAAAGTCCCTTCTGCTGATCCCATGTAAAAATAAGGGACTCTATCTGCACTGCTAGTTTAGAGAAAAATGCCCAGTGAAACCAGACCCTGATCAGGCGAGCGGGACAAGCACAACCAATCAGCGTGATGAAAAGGGCCTGGTTTCAACAGGTATCTCTCTCTCCATGAAAACTGCAGAGAGAGACCCTTTTACCTGATCAGGGCCATGTTTTAGCAGGGAGAGATATGTTACATGGGATATATTAGAAGCAAAAGTGTTTAGCAGTTCTTAAACAATGTCTTACATTTGGCAGCACTAGTCTCTGGCAGCACTAGCCGCTATGCTCTTGAAGTTAGTGGCAGTGAAAAATGCTTGGTTTTGTACATTAATTATATGTAAATATGAAAGTTACCACAGTCAGAAGAGGAAACACGCACACCAACCACAAAGATAAATCATTATGACTTGTAAGTCATGAAAAACAGCTCACATGAATTAATGGTTCCCTTGTGGATAGATATTTCAAACAGTGCGTGTATCTTCAAGGATGGCCACTTGACAAACAAAACCTAGAAGTCCTCAATCTGATTAAATAACCATGAAGGTCATTCTTATAAAAATGTTTTAGAAATGTCGTTTTTTTAGTACAGCAAGCACCCTCAGTGACATTCGGCGCTGTCATTGAGGGGCATTCAACAGTGTGTGACAGACTGCAGAATTGTCTGTGCTCTTTGGGAAAACACCTACCTGCTGGAATCAGACCACCAGGGAATATCTCCATTTATCCAAGGTAAAGGTCAGGGGTATATTCAGGCATCTGATGCTTTGGACAGAAGAGGAAATAACATGCTTTAAAACTTGGGAGGAAGTAGAGAGAGCAGTCTGTGAATCATGGGCAGGAAATAGTGAAAAGGAGGGAGAAGGGGCAAGGGCCTATGAATTTCAGGCATTACGAAGTGACAGGAACTTGTTAATCCGGAAAAGGGACCTGTGATGTTGAGAAAGCATAGTGACTTGTGAAGTCAGGGAAGACAATAGGGAGACACATTTATTTAGCCATGAGTGGGAGAAGGGACAGAGACCTGTGCAGGAAAATAGAGTGGGACATGTGAAGCAGGAGTGAGAAGGGAGAGAGAACTGTGCAGCTGGGGAAAGGGCGTGGCCCCTCTGATAGTGGGATGAGAGCACGCTATAATGTTAACCTGTGGCATACAGTCACTAATCAAATACTGTCCTCCTATTATTCATTAATCATAAGCCTCTGGTATCTCAGATTGTATAAACTACACTTACAATAATTTCCAACCAACCATTTTACTGACTTAGAATCATGGAAACCTTAGTCATCAACAGATGCAAAATCACCAGCAGTTTTTAAATTGACTAACTCTTGAAATAATCGTTGGCATGCTACCTTTTTCCACAGCATTGGTAGGCTTAAAATTTCCACTTCCTTCTGGAAACATTTCTGTGGACATCCATGTTCTAGTTGTTACGGAATGACATCTTAAACTTGTGGTTGGCAATCCCTCTTTCAGACTCAAATTAATAAAGGAAAAAAAAAAAAAAATCTTATGAAATCAAGAAAGAAATAGATATGTTTTTCTACATAACATATGGTTGTGCACTCAAAATTTACTAAAATAGCAAAAAATTGCCTTGAACGTCCATTTTTCCATACTGAAATTGTGGCATTTGTCAATTGATCATAGTGTTTAGTTTGTATTCAGTTTCTCTGGTTTCTTTTCTGTATTTTGTTATTCTGTTATGTTTGCATTTTGTTCTGTTTACTTTGTTTGTTGTCTATGCAGATCTGAAGTCTACAGGTATTCTGTGTTTTGTACATTTCTTTGTGGGGTACCTTGACATTGGTTGGCATGCTAACATCTAATTGGACAATAGGTGAACAAAGTCCACACCATTCCATCTGTAGTATTAGGCTAGTCCCTGTATTTATGTCTGTTTGGTTGTATGTTTCCTTGTGTTTCTTTTCCCTAGGTCTGGTCTTTGTACGTACTCTTGTGGTTATATCTGTACCCTTGTATGTCTGTTAAGTTCTACAGTTATGCCTTATGCATTATCCTGCTTATATCTGCCTTAGTTCTACCTTTGTTTCTGAGTCTATCCTGTAGCCCTGCACTCTGCATTACTTTCATCTTGTTTCTGTTCCATTCACAGTTGCTCTGCTTTGCAAATATCTCTCTGTTTCTACCTGCAGTGTGCTGCTATCCTGTTTTTGGAATGTGGCCGCAGGAACCTGGGGTCCCAAACCACCAGGAGAATGTGTTTACCCAGCATCAAGCCCTGTCTCTCCGCTCCTGATCTCGGGCACTCAGGTTATAATGCTATCCGGAACCCTTTGAGTGACATAAATTTAGTCGAATTGACTCGAAAAAAATGTATCAATTTTAAATGCACCGATATCAAATCAATGTTAAAAAGGTCCTAGTCAAATAAACAAATAATAAAAGATAATATGTATTAATATATGAATTATTAAAATGTATGTGTGTGTATATATATACACGCATAAACATAAACACACACACATATATATATATATATATATATATATATATATATATATATATATATATATATATATATATTATATATATATATTGTGGCAGTGTGAGCGAACACCGCTATATTAGCCACAGAATGGTATTTTCATTGTTCCCTGACTAGAAGGAGTTAAATTTCAGGTTTCTCTTAGAGCATTAATGAGTGTGCTGCCTACACCCTATGCAGAGGGCAATCAGCCTCTGACCTGTGTAGAGTTGGGGCTGAGACACAGAAACTGTGAGCCTGAGAGGCAAAGAGACTGTCAAACTGTTAAGCAAAGGTATTTGGCAAGTCTTTACTTTTTTGTTTTTGAACTACTGGTGCCTGTTTAGCTGCCCAGTAGAATAGACAGGGAACGTTTATGTAAGTCAGACTCCAGAGTGGAGTAGGATTTTATTTGCATTTGTTTCAGTGTTTTTAATGCCTGAATTACAGCCTGCATGCTGAATAAAAGCCTGACACATATTGCTTAAAAGACCTCCTCTTTGTGTTTTATGAACCAAAGCCTGGCCAGCCTGCTACAAGTGGTGTTTGCAGTGGGATAAATGTACTGAAAACGTTACCAGTACAGCCTATTATCACTAAAATGGAGGAGGTTCTAAAAGGTCTATTGCCAGCTACTGCTATGCTACAGGAAACCAATCGAACAAACAACTTACTGCAGTGGTGGAGGAACAACATGCTGACCGCAGTGTACTTAAAGAGATAGTACAGAGTCTCTTAAAACCTACCACAGAAGGGCTCAGTGGTATCTTAAAGTATCCCCAGGCAAACCAGTATATACAAAAGATGACTCCCCATGATGAAGCATACCTCCTTGTTTTTGAGAGGACTTCAGCTAGGGAAGGTGGCCCAGAGAAAAATGGGCTGGCATCCTTGCAGCCTTCCTACTGGGTGAGGCCCAGAAAGTATACATGGATCTGGAAGAAGAGGCTGCACATGATTATGACTGCCTCAAGGCTGAGATTCTAGCCAGAGTTGGGGTAACACCTGCAGTGATGGTCAAAAGATATCACAACAGGGCATATCAAGATCAAAATACCCCAAGAACCCAGACCTAATACAGCTAGTGAATAAATGGCTAGCCCAAGAAAGCTGTTCTACTGAACAGAAAGTGCAGTAGACCCTGGTTCTGGACATGTTTTTGTGAGTATTACCACACAGATTTCTCCAATGGGTAGGACAGGGCAACCCCACCACCTATGATGAGATGGTGACCATAGTAGAATGCTATATAGCTGTGACAACACTAAAATCTCCACCTCCTGCTAGAAACCCAAAGATGGAAATACACCAAAACCCAAAGACCTGGAGGTCTGATCAACCGCCTCAGATTGGAAGTGGAGATCTGGGCCTTGAGGAACCCCGACGGATCTCAAGGAAACCAAGACTCAAAAAGGACAGCAGCATCCCTGTTCCCATAATCCACTTTGAGTGTGGGTAGCCAGGATATATGAAGGCCTGCTGTCTGCAACTACAGGAACCAATAGACTGTGGACTTGCTGTTAAATAAAAGAACGTATATGGACTTGGATGTTTATTGGGGGTTTCAGGAACGGGTGTTTTTCATATAGATATTTATCTAAACAGGAAGGCCATTGCTGCTTCAGGGAGTGGTATATCCTTAATTGCTGGGGGTCTGATAGAATGGACCTCATGATGGACTGCATTATGACATCATTGTCTCTAGTATATGCTAACTATGACATTACCCCAAAGGTTAAAATGAAGAGTCTTCATTAAAACAAAAAAGGAAAACATATGCATAATGCACAGGACAGATTAGAAAACATATGAATGTACAAAAAATAACATGTTAAGAGGGAAAGAAAAGCCTGTATTTGGTTTTAAACAAGTGTTCTAGACAGAAATATCCTTTTTAAAAACAGTATTGCACAGGCATTTCTCATTCATACTGCAGCAGAGTGCCTTTACCAGTTATAGTACACACAGAATATTTTCAACATAGATATGGTTATAAATAAAATGTTGACCTTGATTTTAATTATATTTCTCTAGCGATATACCAATATAGGAGCTATGTATGTACTATATGAATTTATAATGAGCCAGTTAGTTCTCATTTGCATTATAGCAAACTGGACTCATTAATATAAATCAAGTGCTTACTGATTTTCATACATAGTGATAATATTACATTAACGACATCATTCTAGCTACCCTTTAAAGGAATAACTCACATTTTACCAGTTGTTTAACAATGATACAGTGTTATCTTTGTTTCATTTAGCAATATCATTTGTATATATGCTATGTTTTAAAGTGCTGCAGTGTTATTGTATGATCTATTTTTTCTTCCATGCTAGGGGCTGCCACCTAGAGACAGGACATTAATTACCAAAAGAGTCTGTGACTCATGGGTGTGGTTTATCAAGGCAAAACAGGTGTTGTTGTTTTTTTTTAAAGTGGTACATTTGGAGCAAACTGCTTTAACTGTCCATTGGTTTCCATGATTACTACTATTTTAGCACTTTTTCCTGAAATACCACCTATATGTCTTGATAAATAAGTCCCATAGAAAGCTATAATGTGACCTTTTCAGCCCATCAAGTCTGCACAAATTAAAATACATTTGAAAAAAAAGTTCCTGACCTTATCTTATATTTATGATAGATTTACGCCTATCCCACGCATGGTTAAACTCCTTCACTGCATTAACCTCAACCGCTTCTGCTGGAAGGTTATCCCATGCATCCACTACACTTTCAGTAAAGTAATAATTCTTGAAATCACTTTTAAAAGTTTGCCTCACTAATTTAAGACTATGGCATTTGTTGTGGTATTTTTTCATCCTTTAAATATACTCTCCTGTGTTGACTCCCTTTTATATATTTAAATATTGTGATCATTTCCCCTCTGTCTCGCCTTTCTTCCAAGCTATACATGTTAAGATCATTTAACCTTACCTGGTAAGATTTATTCTGCAATTTATGAACCAGTTTAGTGGCCATTCTCTGAATGTTCTCCACAGAATCTAAATACTTTCAGATGGCATGAGCCCTTCCCTCTTTCTATAACATGCACCACATTATTCCCTACCTTTGTGGCAAAAGTATGGTAGTAGTTTTTAAGTTTTAACCCTTCCCAGGAGTCACATGTTCTACAGGATTTTTTTTACAGGGATGGGGGGCACATTTACCACTGAATAACTCCTAACCCCCATCCCGATTGCCCACCTTTGTTGGTTCATGAGAGGGGTTCCTTGGTGGAAGACAAAGATTTGTTAAAATTAGTAAACTAATAGGGAAGAAATGAGACTGCTGTAGTAGTGGCTAAAATGTAGTCAAGTTTTTGTAAACTTCAATTCCCATGATGCTCAGCCAGCAACATGGCTGACTTTATTATGGAATCTGCTCTCAAAATAATGTCTGTGGGTGTTGAGAATACAATTCCCTTAATGATCAGCCAGCAACATACTGGGTGAATATCAGAGGAGTTGCAATGAACAAAACATAGTGCATATAGTACAATGTAGACTCCCCACTACCCCAGCTTAAAGTTAGCCACAATTCCTATGGCGTCTAGGACAGCTGACCAATGCTGGTTCACAGCGGCAGTTAGAGGGCTGACAGTTATTTGGTGCTGAAGCGATGAACTGTCAGGCACTGAATATCCCGCAATGAAGCAGCAGCATCATGTCGGGCTGAATATCCTGAGAAATGTTGGTATCTGTAGTATAATGTAGACACCCCACTGCCCCAGCTCCACTCGAGGGGGAAAGCAAGTGGGCCTTCTGTTGACTTCAGCCTTTTGTAGGAAGAAAAATGAAACAACATGCATATAAGATAGAGAGAGAGGCTAAAGAGAAAGAGAAAAAAAAAAGTAAAACCAACATATCAATATAAAACCGGTGGAAAGAAATGGCAAAACAATATACACACAATCCATTGTATTTGTCATTGATTATTAGACAGTATTTCTGCAGCTCTATTTTCTCTTATTCTATGCCACTATTCAAACAGCAACCTTTACTCACTGCTAGTGAATTCTCCTATGTTAGCTGGATCAGGTTAATGGGAGTTAAGGTACTGTATCCCCACTATTACCCAGCTGGGTATAAATAGCACTGCATGTTAACAGAAACAAATTGTATTTGTTCAGCATGATATGATTGATTTGTGAAAGTCAGATGCCCATATTCATGACTTGTGTTCAATATTTTCTCTTGGCTTTGCTGTCAATAGAAGCTCACTGTGGTTACAAACTCTAGCTAAGGTAATAGCGACTTTGATGAAAACTAAAATGTTTACATTTGGTTCAATTACATATACATAGGGTATAATCCTTGCAGCAGAATTATTTCTACAAACGTGTATACATTATAGTAACTTTCCAATATTTACATTTCAGAACGTTTTTTAAAGAGCCTTTAAAAAAAAAAAAATTCCTACTTGATTTTCTAATGTAGAAGGATAAAGAAAACTTCCAGTGGCCATAGTGTGTGACAAACCTTTTAAGGTGCATGCCGGTGTACCCTTTGACTAGCAGCCACCATGATTCTCTGGACACTGATAATCTCTCTCTGATAGGGCAGAGAAAAGTCCTTGTTTTTCATGTCATTAACATCCAAGGTCCCCTTATTGGCAGTCTGTCTTGAGGCTTGTGATGCAGTGGTTCTCTGTTCTGGCGGGGAAAGACCATCAGACCCGACATACGTCAGATGGACGCTAGCAGCAGTCAAACGCTTTGATATGATAACTATGATAACACGATCACCAGTGTCCAGATAGGCTTCTGCCTCAACTAAAACTATAACCAGAATCTATTAGGAAGGAAAAGGTTAACAAAATATCCCTTAGTAATGCTTAACGCACAGGTTTTTCTCTTTCACAGCTGACAGTACGATCATATTGTGTCCTGTTCATTGCTAAGTCAATCTGCAAATGGAAGTGAGATGTCCATTTACATTCCTTGGTCGCAGAAGATCTAAGCCATGGAACGACAAAACAAGATGCCTGATTCTGTGCATTATGTTTGGTGCTGCTTGTTTTATATGTTGGAATGGAATAAAAGCTATGTTATATGAATTTCGAGTCCAACCAGTGTCATACCTGATGGTACATTATCCAGGTCCTTCTATATTATGAGGTCATGTATACAAATTCCACCAATGACAAGTGTCAGGAAGGGTATAAAAAGGCACAATCACCATTTGTTATGTTTAATGGTGATTACAACTTACAGGACTTAAAGTATCTGCTGCTACGGTCTGTGATACAGATACCACAGCACACCTTCAGAGGTCTAGTGGAGTCCATGCCTTGATGGGTCAGGGCTGTGTTGGTGTCAAAAGGGGATCTACACAATATTAGGCAGGTGTTCATAATGTTATGGCTGATCGGTGTATGAACAAACTTATTACATTTGATGCTTTTTTTTTAATGGTATTTGCTTAATGTTTACATGTGTGTATATGTATGTATATATATATATATATATATATATATATATATATATATATATATATATATATATATATATATATATATATATGACTGGGTGTTACAAGGAGTGAGTGTATTTGCATATTATTGCCTGTTTTTAATGTTTGAAATAGTATACTTGGTTTTATATAAATGCTTCTGGCTTGAAGACTCCTTATGGTACTCTGGTTTATCCAGGTTGCTCCGAATTGCCACCTGATTATGGCAGTTCAGTTATAATTGCTGAATTGAGAGAGAAGCCACAATTTTATTCTGTATAGTTAAAAATTGGTACTGTAAATTCAGGCCAGTTAGGTTCCCACGAAATGTGAGGAACTTGTCCTTAGAGTGCATAGGATTCCCTTGTTCTTGTTACCTCAAATTTTTCTGAATTGCTGTGCAATTTGCTGATTTCACAATGAATTCAAAGATTTAAATTCCCTCCTGGAGCTGTTTGCCATGCTGGGTAACTTATTGCCCATGCCTGAAATGCAACCCCAGGGGCCCACCTGCCTTACATCCATCCTCCTATAAGGGATCCATCTGCTCATTTCTAGAGTTGAGCGGACACCTGGATGTTATTTTATATTATTAAATATTAAATATTATTTATATATTAGAATTGTAATATCATTATAAAAATATAACATACATGTATTTATACATTTCAATAATTTGTATACTAATCAATATATGTTTTATTTAGCTAGGGCCTTTGTAACATGTTTGAAATCGGTGCATTTCAGATGACTTCAGCTATGGCAATTCAAGTCAGTTCTATTGTAGAAAAGGGGATGTTTGAGGTTATTTTTTGCCATTTTGCTACATTTCTGATGCATTTTAAATTCATTATGGTCAGTTAGTTAGCTGAGCATTTCAGGTCAATTCGAGTCAACTGTGGTCCATTTTGGTGGTACAGGAATTGCTCTTTATTCACTTTGAATCATTGAATTGATGGAAACTAGTGTTGAGCGAACCTGAACCGCACAGTTCGGGTTCGTACCGAACTTTACGGTTTTTGGACCCCGCACCCGAACACGGACATTTCACTGTATGTTTGGGTTGGAGTTCGGGGTTCGGCGATTTAATGGCGCATTTTGAAAGGCTGCAGGGCAGCCAATCAACAAGCGTTTGACTCGTTTGCCCTTAGAAGCCATCACAGCCATGCCTACTAATGGCATGGCTGTGATTGGCCAGTGCAGTATGTGACCCAGCCTCTATATATAAGCTGGAGTCACGTCACATCACATGAGCTCTTCTCAGTGTAGGGAGATGATGCTGCAGCTGTGAGGGACAGATTAAAAAAAATTCTGGTGTTGAATCTGCAAACTACAGCAATTTTTCAAACTACAGCGATTATTCAAATTACAGGGATTTTTTTAGTGGTTGCTATACTACATATTTGTACCCTGCCCTGAGCCCAGTGCCACAGAGAGTGCAATGCACTTGCAACTGCATGTGTGCCAGGCACATGACTTTAATCCTGTTCTGTTAGCTCAGTGAGCAACATCTAGGCATTTTTAAATACTGCAATTTCTTTGTGTTAAATATTACATTTGCGTCCTGCACTTCATATCTGAGAGTCAAATAGAACCGTCAAATACTGTGCTTACAGCACACTTTGAAAAATTCTAATAGTTTTTGGTGCTAAATAGTACATTTGCGTCTTGCGGTGCACTTCATATCTGAGAGTCAAATAGAACAGTCCAATACTGTTCAGACAAGATCACAACAAGCTCACGTTTATTAAGATGAACCAGGCATGGATCCCACCAGACTTCTCTGTACTTTGTGCAGAATAGACATTTATTCCGGCCTCACCCAGTCATTGTTATACTCAAGTGCACTTATTCTTTGTTTTCTGTTGTTATATGTCCAAATATTTTTGGGGCTACCCCAATTTAAAAAAACAAAACCAAATAAAAAACAGTGTTGGCTACCTCCTCCTCCTCCTCCAGCACCGCTTCCACCTACACGGCCACGGTCACCGCCTCCTCAACCTATGGGTCACTTAGTATAAACTGAAAGAGAATACCCTGCACTCCAACCCTCTCTCAAATGGATAATTCTGTTGATCCTCCTGGCAGCCATGCTTTAGATTTAGATTTATGTTCTTCCAAAGCTAAAATCAAAGATTCCATCTAGTGCTATTTTATGGCTCAGCTGTATTTTTAATTTGTATGTATTTTATGTTATTCAAAGTTATTTCCCTATCCATATTTGTTTGCAGGGCACTTGTCCTACTCCTACCCACATTTTCCTTCATTTTGCAGCCCTCTAGCCCTTTCCAGGACTTTTTTAGAGGCATTTTAGTGGCCAAAAGTTTGTGTCCCCATTGACTTCAATGGGGTTCGGGGTCAAGTTCGAGCACGGACCCGGACATTTTTTCGAAGTTCGGCCGAACCTGACGAACCTGAACATCCAGGTGTCCGCTCAACTCTAATAGGAACTGAAGGGAAATTTGGATACCAGAATTTTCCCTGTTAATTTGGTGCTGAATTTTGGGAATAGGCATGACACTTGTCATATGTATACAACAAAGACTTTAAATAGCACCAGCCAGCATGAATTTGATGAAAAGTAACAAGGATGTGAAGTTTTAGCAACAGTGTTAGTCAAAATGTGTTTGTAAAAAATTAGTTTCATTTTTTTGGTTTCCTACAAAACCATGACATGCCAAATACATCATCACCTGCACATTGTTATACAAAATTGGTGGTCTTTTTGTTTTAGGTACATTATATTTGGATGAATAGTAGTGTCTGCGATGAATCAAGTCAGATTTAAATCTTCATGGATTTTATTCACTAAAGTTTGAATTGTGGTGATTTGAAAATCCATTTGGAAAATAGTCCAGCACCAGCTTCCAGTTTGACTATTTAAGTCCATCTCTGCATAGGATTTTCAACTTACTTGACCAAATGTATTTGTGAACTCCCCAATATGCTGAATGCTCAATAATACAATGCTATAGAAATGTTATATAACCGCTCTTCAACAACATAAATATGACTACAATATTATTACTGCCATTAATAATACTGCTAATAAATACTTTTCTCTGATTTAAATATAAATAAATAGTGGCTGGCAAAATTATTCTACAAAATGTTTTTTAGGGAATGTAAAACCATTCACAAGGCTCGACCCAAAATTAATTTTGTAGAATCTTCTATATTGTAATTTTGTCAGTAGATAAACATGATGGCCATATGTACATAGACGTTGGCATCAGCTCTTGCTTGTTCCCTTAACGCGTTTCATCCCTACGGGACTTTTATTTGATTTTAATTTGTCTCTGAATTTTAACATTTTTAGCATTATTTATATAACATTTAAATACAGAGAATTTTGGGAAACATGCTGATTTTTTTTCTATCCTCTTTGTTTCCTGCTCTAACAATAATCATTGCGATCATATCACTGTTTTCATGTGACTTCATGTAAGAAACGATTGTATTCCAAAATAAGACATTTTAGCCATCCTGCACGCAGGCAGTGACATGCCTATGTAACACACACTGTCTGATTTTGCTGAATTGTTTGTGAACACTATCACGTAAAAGGATAGTCAAAATAAATGTGAATTGAGCTACAGAACCATTTCTCTTCTTATTATAGGACAGTAGCATGAAATACATTCTGGCCTCAGCGATCAACCTACAGAAATTCATTCAGGACCAGGAATGATCTTTTGTTTGTGCTTCTTGACTACAAGCGGATTTGCACTTCAATCAGACATATCCTCAAAAGACAAGATGACATTTCACTTACAGGAGATCTACCTATCTCAGACCCTCAGAGTTTCTTTGTTGTATGAAAATGTTTTAATATTTTAGTGTAGCCCTCAAACAAATAACCTTTTAGAATGGAACAACTCAAAGACCCTCTGTGGAAATCCAATCCCACCCTAGGGCTATGATTCTGCTTTCTTCTTAATTCTGCTCAAAAGTTATCTTGTGCCTAAGAAATCTGACATCATCAAAATATTCTGTTATAAATTAAAAAAGCTGGAAATATGGCTTTAAATTCGGTGTCTTATTTAAGTTAGACAGTTATGTTTTCAAATCTTATGTGTTTTAGATTCTAGAATGTTTATATTAAGCTCCGCCTGATCGTATGCATCAAGGCATTATGCGAAAGCATTGTGGGACATCTAAGTGTGTGGTATCATTTGCATGATTTTATACTTTTAAAAATTCTATCATCAATTTATTGAGACTCTTTTTACCTTGTATTAACAAACTTCCTGGCCAGTATCCATACTGAATTTCATTTCTGGAGTCTGTAAATGATTTTTGCCTTTTATTCCTCCCTCCTACCTTTTGCACTAAGACTTATAGGTGCAAAGACTGCTATTGGGCCATCTAGCCTTAATATGCGAAAATGCATCTCTGTAATTTTTACATACTGTACATAATTAGTAAATCTTGTTTTCCTGTATTGTGCATTAAAGGCATTGCTGTCATTTCTATTCATTTGTTTGCCATGTTTGCATCTTCTTGTCAAATATTTTTTATTGAAAAGTTTTAATATTTAACAATAATAATCATTGTAAAACAATGAAATATATGGAATAAAGAATAAGAATACATATAAATCTAACAAACAAATAGAAACAGAGGGAAAAATATCCATCCATTATAAAAATTGATAGCATATGCTTGATAAAAAATACTACATAGTGTCAAATAAGGTACAAAAGCACTTCACACATACCGGCGATAAACAGTTGTGTATACAAACAAAATGTTATCATAAAGAGTATTTTCGTTTGAAATTATCCTTCCATCTGAGGTGCATCTCATAGCACTTTCTCTCTAAGGCCAATGTTAATAGTCTCTTTAATAACAGGAACTACGTCAGACCTCCAATAACGTGGTATTACCATAGTGGTTGCTATCAAGATGTGGTCTACCAATATCTCATCCACTTGAATAAACATAGTTCTGGAGTCAAAGTCACAAAATAATTGTAAACGTGGACAATGCCACCACATATGGGAATATGTGTCTGTCTGCCCACAGCCACGCCAGCAGAGATTTGTAGAATTGGGGTATATTTTCTGGTGAGTGGATGGAGTCAGATACCACGATATTTAACTTTACAGTGATTGTCAAAATGAGCCAAACACGGGGTGATACCTTTCAGATTTAAAGAAATAACTAACCAGTCATTTAGAGACATTTCTCACTGGAGATCCCTTTCCCATGCAGCTATATAATACAATTTAGTTTGGGGCCTAGCATTAATATAGGAATAACATAATGATATAGTTAACGTTGTCCTGGTTGTGGGAAATATTTTCCTGATTTTAGGGCGCAAATTATGGGGTAACCATAAAAGTTCGTTAATCGAATGTGGAAATGTGACATAGTAACATAGTAATTTAGGTTAAAAAATACACAAGTCCATCAAGTTTAACCCTTCTACCTATCATTCCAGCGTTTTGATCCAAAAGAAGGCAAAAACCCCTAAGGAAGCTATTTTGAATTTTGCCTCCTAGGGGGAAAAATTCCTTCTTGACTCCAAAAGGGCCATCAGATTTCTCCTTGGATCAATAAACTCTATTATTAATAGCCCTGTATGTTCTGCTTTTCTAAAAAACATCCAGACCATTTTTAAATGCATCTATTGTGGTTGATAGTAGACATGTGCAAAACTAAAATTTTCGTTTCGTTTTCGTCCATTCGGACGAAAATGTTATTTATTTCGTCTAAAACGAATTTCGTTCATTAGTGCATTCGTTTCAGACGAAATTCGTTCATTATTTTCGTTTCGTTAATTTTTTTCGTTCGTTTTATAGAATACAATGTAATACTATTGGCTTTCTATAAACCGAACGAGAGCCCCATTCATAAGAAATTCTTATGAATGGGGCTCTCGTTCGGTTCATAGAAAGGCAATAGTATTACTTGTATTCTATAAGCCGAAAGTCTATAAACCGAACGACTTTCGGTTTATAGACTTTCGGCTTATGGAATACATGTAATCCTATTGCTATTCTATAAACCGAACGACTTTCGGTTTATAGAATAGCCATAGGTTTACATGTATTACATAAGCCGAAAGTCTATAAACCGAAAGTCGTTCGGTTTATAGGCTGTCGGCATTTAACTATACAGAGACAGAGTCTCCATTCATAAAATTATGAATGGAGACTTTGTCTCCGTGTAGTAAAATGCCGACAGCCTATAAACCGAACGTTCGGTTTATAGGCTGTGGGCATTTTACTACACGGAGACAAAGTCTCCATTCATAATTTTATGAATGGAGACTCTGTCTCCGTGTAGTAAAATGCCGACAGCCTATAAACCGAACGACTTTCGGTTTATAGGCTGTCGGCTTATGGAATACATGTATTCCTATTGCTATTCTATAAACCGAAAGTCGTTCGGTTTATAGAATAGCAATAGGAATACATGTATTCCATAAGCCGACAGCCTATAAACCGAACGTTCGGTTTATAGGCTGTCGGCATTTTACTACACGGAGACAGAGTCTCCATTCATAAAATTATGAATGGAGACTTTGTCTCCGTGTAGTAAAATGCCGACAGCCTATAAACCGAACGTTCGGTTTATAGGCTGTCGGCTTATGGAATACATGTATTCCTATTGCTATTCTATAAACCGAACGACTTTCGGTTTATAGAATAGCCATAGGATTACATGTATTATATAAGCCGAAAGTCTATAAACCGAAAGTCGTTCGGTTTATAGGCTGTCGGCATTTAACTATACAGAGACAGAGTCTCCATTCATAAAATTATGAATGGAGACTTTGTCTCCGTGTAGTAAAATGCCGAAAGCCTATAAACCGAACGATCCGTTTATAGACTTTCGGCTTATATAATACATGTAATCCTATGGCTATTCTATAAACCGAACGTTCGGTTTATAGAATAGCAATAGGAATACATGTATTCCATAAGCCGACAGCCTATAAACCGAACGTTCGGTTTATAGGCTGTGGGCATTTTACTACACGGAGACAAAGTCTCCATTCATAATTTTATGAATGGAGACTCTGTCTCCGTATAGTTAAATGCCGGCTTTTAACTATACGGAGACAAAGTCTCCATTTATAATTTTATGAATGGAGACTCTGTCTCCGTATAGTTAAATGCCGGTGTTCTGACAAATTTCTGGAGCAAATTCTCCTGCGCAATCGCTTGAGAATTTGCTCACTGCGCATGCGCATAAAGTTACAGCTGATAACTCAGCTGTAACTTTGTGACCACCGCGCATGCGCCAGCTGCGCAACCCACCTCCCGCCCCCTCACACCCCCTGCACACCCCTTCTTACCAGATCATCGACCACAGCGATACACAGCGCATGCGCACGCCTATCCAGCCGTTTGGGAATGTGCGCGTCCGTTGTTGTGTTCTTAAGGTGGTAAGTAACATGGGGCGTCGGGACATAAGGGGGCAAGCATCCTGGTGAGGGCTGCCTCATCTTGATGGGATTTGTGATCCTCCTGCTGCATCAATAATACAGCAGGAGGATCACAAATCCCATCAAGATGAGGCAGCCCTCACCAGGATGCTTGCCCCCTTATGTCCCGACGCCCCGTGTTACTTACCACCTTAAGAACACAACAACGGACGCGCGCATTCCCAAACGGCTGGATAGGCGTGCGCATGCGCTGTGTATCGCTGTGGTCGATGATCTGGTAAGAAGGGGTGTGCGGCGGGTGTGAGGGGGCGGGAGGTGGGTTGCGCAGCTGTCTCATGCACGGTGGTCACAAAGTTACAGCTGAGTTATCAGCTGTAACTTTATGCGCATGCGCAGTGAGCAAATTCTCCTGCGATTGCGCAGGAGAATTTGCTCCAGAAATTTGTCAGAACACCGGCTTTTAACTATACGGAGACAAAGTCTCCATTTATAATTTTATGAATGGAGACTCTGTCTCCGTATAGTTAAATGCCCACAGCCTATAAACCGAACGTTCGGTTTATAGGCTGTCGGCTTTTAACTATACGTTTGTCTCCATTCATAAATTTATGAATGGAGACTCTGTCTCCGTATAGTTAAATGCTATTGTATTCTATAAACCGACTCTATTTCGGCTTATAGAATGCAATAGTACTACGAATGGACGAATGAACGAATGATTTTCCTTTATTAACTATTCGTTCATTCGATTTAGTTAGCTTAGCATTTTCGTTCTTCGTTTTTCGGGCGAATGGACGAAAATGCAATTTTCGGACGAAAATGCATTCGTCCGAAAACGAATGCACATGTCTAGTATATATTCACATGTAAATTGCTTTTTTAATAAAAAATTATGATATAAATAAAATCATGTTTTTATTTCCTTTTATGTGACAATGCTGCCTCTCTCTTTCCCTTGCCCCCAGATTTGTCGCTCTCCCCCCCTTAGTGTTGTCTCTCTCTCACCCTCCCTTTGGCTCCCCCCTCGCTCCCCTTGTGTCTGTCTCTTCCCCCCTTCCCTCCCCTTGTTTCTCTCTGCCCCCCCCCCCTTGTTATTCTGTCCCCCCCTCACCTGTTTCTTGCTCCCTGGTGGCTAGTGGGGGCAGCCGGGGGATGTATGCACTATACATAATAGACGGAAGTGTCGGGCAGCATGGAGGTTGTCTGCACGATTCGTGCAGACATCCCCCAGCTGCCCGATTCTCCCTGGTGGCTAGCGAGGCAGCGGTGGATGTCTGCGCGATGAGCGAGACCTCCCCTGCTGCCGCCCGGAACGACAGCCAGGACTTTTATGAGGAAGCCGGAAGTACCCAGCTTCATCATAGAAGTCCCGGCGGTCATGCCGGGCGGCAGCAGGAGAGGTCTCGCTCATCGCGCAGACATCCTCCGCTCCCTCGCTAGCCACCAGGGAGAATCGGGCAGCTGGGGGATGTCTGCACGAATCGTGCAGACAACCTCCATGCTGCCCGACACTTCCGTCTATTATGTATAGTGCATACATCCCCCGGCTGCCCCCACAAGCCACCAGGGAGCAAGAAACAGGTGAGGGGGGGACAGAATAACAAGGGGGGGGGGGCAGAGAGAAACAAGGGGAGGGAAGGGGGGAAGAGACAGACACAAGGGGAGCGAGGGGGGAGCCAAAGGGAGGGTGAGAGAGAGACAACACTAAGGGGGGGAGAGCAACAAATCTGGGGGCAAGGGAAAGAGAGAGGCAGCATTGTCACATAAAAGGAAATAAAAACAAGATTTTTTTATATCATAATTTATTATTTAAAAAGCAATTTACATGTGAATATATACTAGACATGTGCATTCGTTTTCGGACGAATGCATTTTCGTCCGAAAATTGCATTTTCGTCCATTCGCCCGAAAAACGAAGAACGAAAATGCTAAGCTAACTAAAGCCGGATGAACGAATGGTTAATAAAGGAAAATCATTCGTTCATTCGTCCATTCGTAGTACTATTGCATTCTATAAGCCGAAATAGAGTCGGTTTATAGAATACAATAGCATTTAACTATACGGAGACAGAGTCTCCATTCATAAAATTATAAATGGAGACTTTGTCTCCGTATAGTTAAAAGCCGGCATTTAACTATACAGAGACAGAGTCTCCATTCATAAAATTATGAATGGAGACTTTGTCTCCGTATAGTTAAATGCCCACAGCCTATAAACCGAACGTTCGGTTTATAGGCTGTGGGCATTTAACTATACGGAGACAGAGTCTCCATTCATAAAATTATAAATGGAGACTTTGTCTCCGTATAGTTAAAAGCCGGCATTTAACTATACAGAGACAGAGTCTCCATTCATAAAATTATGAATGGAGACTTTGTCTCCGTATAGTTAAATGCCCACAGCCTATAAACCGAACGTTCGGTTTATAGGCTGTGGGCATTTAACTATACGGAGACAGAGTCTCCATTCATAAAATTATAAATGGAGACTTTGTCTCCGTATAGTTAAAAGCCGGCATTTAACTATACAGAGACAGAGTCTCCATTCATAAAATTATGAATGGATACTTTGTCTCCGTATAGTTAAATGCCCACAGCCTATAAACCGAACGTTCGGTTTATAGGCTGTGGGCATTTAACTATACGGAGACAGAGTCTCCATTCATAAAATTATAAATGGAGACTTTGTCTCCGTATAGTTAAAAGCCGGCATTTAACTATACAGAGACAGAGTCTCCATTCATAAAATTATGAATGGAGACTTTGTCTCCGTGTAGTAAAATGCCCACAGCCTATAAACCGAACGTTCGGTTTATAGGCTGTCGGCTTATGGAATACATGTATTCCTATTGCTATTCTATAAACCGAACTTTCGGTTTATAGAATAGCCATAGGATTACATGTATTATATAAGCCGAAAGTCTATAAACCGATCGTTCGGTTTATAGACTTTCGGCATTTTACTACACGGAGACAAAGTCTCCATTCATAAAATTATGAATGGAGACTTTGTCTTCGTGTAGTAAAATGCCGACAGCCTATAAACCGAACGACTTTCGGTTTATAGACTTTCGGCTTATGCACTACATGTAATCCTATGGCTATTCTATAAACCGAAAGTCGTTCGGTTTATAGTTTAGCAATAGCATTACATGTATTCTATAAACCGAACGTCGTTCGTTTTAAAGACTTTCGGCTTATAGAATACTATTGGCTTTCTATAAACCGAACTAGAGTCGAGTCCCCATTCATAAGAAATTCTTATGAATGAGGAGGGACTCTAGTTAGGTTTATAGAATGCCAATAGTATTCTATAAGCCGAAAGTCTTTAAAACGAACGACGTTCGGTTTATAGAATGCATGTAATGCTATTGCTGTTCTATAAGCCGAATGTCTTTCGGCTTATAGAACAGCAATAGCATTACATGTATTCTATAAACCGAACGTCGTTTGTTTTAAAGACTTTCGGCTTATAGAATACATGCTGCTATTGGCTTTCTATAAACCGAAAGAGTCCCCATTCATACGAATAGGTCAATTGACCTATTCGTATGAATGGGAACTCAATTTCGGTTTATAGGAAGCTAATAGCATTACATGCATTCCATAAACCGAAAGTCATTCATGTCGGTTTATGGAATGTAGTACAATGCTATTGGTATTGTAAACCGACTCTATTTCGGTTTAGAATGCCAATAGCACGAATGGACGAATGGACGAATGAACGAATGATTTTCGTTTATTAACCATTCGTTCATTCGGATTTTGTTAGTTAAAATTTTCGTTATTCGTTTTTCGGACGAATGGACGAAAATGCTATTTTCGTCCGAAAATGCATTCGTCCGAAAACGAATGCACATGTCTAGTTGATAGCACCACCTCTCTTGGCAGTGAGTTCCATAACTTTATTGTCCTTTCTTTTTCAATTAATAACCACTGAGGTAGATCGGCAGTCAGATTAAACTTAAAGGCCTGTGTTAGAAATGGGTTCTATAGAAAAAAGAAAACAAGGTCTGACGTACCAACAACTCCAAGCCGAACTATATACTTTGGAACAAATACATAAACAAACCTTACAGGAAGAAATAATAGA
This sequence comes from Pelodytes ibericus, assembly GCA_036172795.1. NCBI lineage: Eukaryota > Metazoa > Chordata > Amphibia > Anura > Pelodytidae > Pelodytes > Pelodytes ibericus. Next base: position 28,534,543 of record CM069867.1, on the reverse strand, counting down.
TAAGATAAACGAGATCAAAAGTAAAATTAAACAAAAAGTCATAGATAGAACAAATAAAAACCTACTCTCTCTAAAACAAAAATGGTATATAAGAGGAAACAAGGCAGATAAACTCCTATCAAACTTATTAAAAAAACAGAGAGTTAATAACACAATAAATAAAATCCAATATAAGGGAGAAACATTAATGGACCCGGATAAGATAGGCAATGCCTTTATTGACTTTTACCAAGAATTATACCATTTAAATAAAAACAAAATAAACATCTCAAAAGAAGAAGAAAGAGATGAGGTTTCTAACTATTTAAATAAGTTAAATCTCCCAAAACTAAATACTGAGGAACAAGAATTCCTGAATTCCCCATTCTCTATCAAAGAGATAAGCGATATAATAAAAAATTTAAAAAGGAATAAGTCGCCTGGACCCGTCGGATACTCAAATCTATTCTATAAAATGTTTGAGGATGACATCCTACCCTGCCTGCTAGACCTGTTTGAGGAGATTAAAAACAACAAAGAAATGCCGAAAGAAATGCTGGTTGCAAATATCAGTCCAATATTGAAGGAAGGGAAGGATAAAATGGAAATTAAAAACTATAGACCAATATCCCTAATCAATACAGACGTAAAGATATACTCCGCAGTTCTGGCAGGCAGGCTTAAGAGAGTAATCCATCGTTTGATAGATGAGGATCAGTCGGGATTCATACCAACAAGATCAGCTACGAACAACATCAGGCGTAATCTTAATGTATTGTTCTCGGCCCGGGCTCGGGGTGGGCGAGTGTTGGCCCTGTCGTTGGACGCTGAAAAGGCCTTCGACAGGGTCAGCTGGACCTACCTCGGGCTCGCGCTCAGAACATTTGGAATAAGGGGACCGTTTTTTGACGCAATATGGGCCCTATATAAAAAACCATGTGCCAGAATTACAGGCTCAGGTATATTATCATCTTGGTTCGAGATTCATAATGGTACGCGTCAGGGATGTCCTCTGGCACCTTTACTATATGTTATCTCACTGGAACCATTGGCCCAAGCTATTAGGGACAATAAAGATATTAAAGGGGTCAATATCAAAGGAGCGGAACACAAAATATCACTTTTCGCAGATGACATAATACTAACACTAGAAGAACCAGAATTGTCTGTTGAAACCCTAATGAATGAGATTGAAAGGTTCGCAAAAATATCTCACTATAAATTGAACGTAGCAAAATGCCAAGCACTAATATCTGACACTCATAGCCCTGAAATAAGGGATCTCAAGGAAAAATATTGCTTCTCGTGGAGTACAGAACATATAGACTACCTAGGAATAAAAATATCGTTCGACCCACAAAAAATTATCAAGGCCAACTATCTCCCAATATTAAAAGATATTTCAAATAATTTAACCCAATGGAAAAAACTGTATACATCATGGTTTGGTAGAATCAACGTGTTAAATTATTATGTTCTCCCACGTCTATATTTTCTGTTCCGCTCAATCCCTTTGAAGGTAGATCCAAACATCCTGAAACAGTTCCAAAGTAAATTTAATGAATTTGCCCGGGGGGGTAAAACCTCGAGAGTCTCGTTTAAGATTTTAGCTAGAACTCAGGCGCAGGGAGGAATTAGGATGCCAGATGTATGTAAAATATATGATACAGTCATGCTTACTCATCTCGCAAAATGGACCCACACAGATATTAAAAAACACCCGTGGATAATGATGGAACAAGACGGATCCTTATTAATAGATAATTTATTTCCAATAAATAAAAATTTGAAAAGCTTTGCAAACCCTATTGTAGACGATCTGTCTTGTATATGGAAAAAAATTAGGAAAAAATATCTATCTTCATATTCTACTAATAGATTTTTGTCCTTGGATGCAGTGGAAAAGCGTATCCAGGATATAGACTTAAAACCATGGAAAGAGGCAGGAATAAGCTCAATAAACCAATTAATTGTAGATGGTAAATTTCAACAATTCTCAGTAATAACCAGCTGCTTCTCTCTGCGGCCAAGAGAAATTTTTCCATACCTTAGATTGAAGCACTTCTATGAAAAAGAGATAGCTCCTCTTGTACATATAAATAATCAGGATATGGACGACTTTTTCTTGGCAGCTTGGAAAAATAAATGGGGAAAAAAAGCGTATGCAGCATTAGATCACGTGGAAGAATTCAATACTCTACCAATAATTAAAAAATGGTGTAATGAATTAAATATATCCAGGGAAGAGAAAGACTGGCTTAAAGCAATTCAAATAACAAGAGGGTCTACTCATTCTCTGAACCTACTGGAGACATACTATAAAGTGATATATAGATGGCACCTCCCGCCGGTAAGATTGAAAAAAATGTATACATTCCATGATTACAAGGATAAATGTTGGAGATGCCAAAGTAATAGGGGAACGCTGGTACATCTTTGGTGGGAATGTCCATATATAAAAAATTTCTGGACATCAGTATCCTCACTAATTTCTATCACTGTCGGGGTTGAGACTATGTGTGACCCAGCATTGATGTTATTCCACTTAGGTTTAGAAAAATGGGAAATGGGGAAAAGAACACTTATGACTCAAATCTTATTAGCCGCAAAAATCATAATCACCAGATCATGGAAAACGCCGGGCCAACTAGATATAGGTAAACTGATTGACCAGCTTGGGTACCAATGTCAAATGGAGAAGGGGTATTATATAAACAACTATGATAAAATCGAAAAGTATTATGAGATATGGTCGCCGTGGCTGGACAGGTATAGTAATCAGATATGATTGGGATGTGAGACTCGTCGGCTCTGGGGGTCAAGAATGAATGTTATGAATGTGTGAATGAAAGAAGACACAGATATATATAAGCAAAAATTGCCAAAGCATGGAAATACATGTTTGTATATAAGCGGATATGTATATGGCAGATAGAGAATATATACATATAACTAGTAATACTAGATGCTAAGGAGATCCATAGAGGGGAGAGGGATCGATGTTGCAATGGAGAGATAGTTGATGCTTTGTAACAAAAAATGGCTAATCTGTAAAACAGTAGAACAGAGAGGATCGCCAACCTGTTGATCTCTGTTTATTGTATATTCTGTACTCTCCTCTGTATCTTTGTATCTGTATCTTTGTATCTTTATATTATCTATCAAGCACTATACGAAACCCGGCCATTGATGTTACATATATGAATGCCAATCAAATAATAAGATGCTACATGTAAATCCGCATTTGAAATTTCGCATTGATGGAATTATTATTTATGATTGTATTTTCCATACTTTGACAATAAAAAAAAAAAGAAAGGAAAAAAAAAGGAATAACATAATGATATAGTTAACGTTGTCCTGGTTGTGGGAAATATTTTCCTGATTTTAGGGCGCAAATTATGGGGTAACCATAAAAGTTCGTTAATCGAATGTGGAAATGTGACATAGTAACATAGTAATTTAGGTTAAAAAATACACAAGTCCATCAAGTTTAACCCTTCTACCTATCATTCCAGCGTTTTGATCCAAAAGAAGGCAAAAACCCCTAAGGAAGCTATTTTGAATTTTGCCTCCTAGGGGGAAAAATTCCTTCTTGACTCCAAAAGGGCCATCAGATTTCTCCTTGGATCAATAAACTCTATTATTAATAGCCCTGTATGTTCTGCTTTTCTAAAAAACATCCAGACCATTTTTAAATGCATCTATTGTGGTTGATAGCACCACCTCTCTTGGCAGTGAGTTCCATAACTTTATTGTCCTTTCTTTTTCAATTAATAACCACTGAGGTAGATCGGCAGTCAGATTAAACTTAAAGGCCTGTGTGGCATTAGTTGCGAAATAATATCTAAATCAAGGACACCCAAACCACCATTCACTCTGAGATGTTGCAGTATAGACAATTTGATCCTACTAGGTTGCCTGACCAGATATATTTTATTATAGCCGAATGAAGTTTCCTAAAAAATTTAAGTGGGGTGGACAGTTGGATGGTCCTTAAATAGTATACTATTTTGTGGAGAATATTTATCTTTAATGAATGTTTTTTACCCAGCCATGATATCTCCAGCTCCCTCCATCTGTCCATCTCCTTCTGTAGATCTGGCCAGATTTTTGCTAAATTACACTCATGCACGTTCGACAGATTTTTAGTTAATCTAATGCCCATGTAAGCCACATGTGATTCCCTCCGCTCAAAATTGAAGGCATCTCTCAGACCATCCATGACAGGCCGTGGAACATAAAAGGGCAAAGCCTGCATCTTAGTTTCATTGAGTTTATAATATTAAAACAATTTGGGGATATTTCCTATGTGCATCAAGGAATCAAGAGTTCGGCCAGGGGTTCCATCGCCAGAATAAATAATACAGGCGACAACCCAGTCTCATACCATTAGTAAGTGGAAAACTTTTTGAGATGAAACCTGTGGCCGACACTCTAGCTGTGGGTTGATGATACAGAGCAAATATTGCATTTACTAGTGGAGTCGTAAAAGCAAATTTGAACATAGCCTCTTTCAAGTATCCCCAGTGTATCCAACAATGAAAGAAGCAGAGAAGGTAGGCGATCTGTTCTTATTTGATATATAATATTGATAAACCTCCTAGTGACATCCGTAGCTTGTCTGTCTATCACAAATCCAACCTGATCATTTGTAACAAGTTTAGGGATTATTTTGCTCAACCTAGTAGCCAAAACTTTGGCATATAATTTGGTATCATTGTTGAGCAATGAAAAAGGCCGTAAATTAGCACATTTATTTGGATCTTTACCTGGCTTGGGAAGAGACAGAATCTGGGCACGCAGTGCTTCACTGGGCATCCCACCTTTATTCCAATATGAATTAAATAGCCCAGTCAAGTGTGGGGACAAAATAGTTGAAAAAGTCCTATAGAAATGCATGATGAAATGATCTGGTTCCGGTGCCTTACCAGTAGGAGTATTTTTAATTGCCTCCTCATCCGGGGTTATAGCTAAATGTAGAGTCTCCAATTTATCTTGGGACACTTTTGGTAGCTGAATTTTATTTAAAAAAGATCTAATTGTGCCCAAATTAGGTTGACTGATGTCTGAGTCCGAATTAAGATTGTATATAGAGCTATATTATTCTGAGAATAAATTGCTAATTTTTGTTGGATGTACTACTTTTTTACCGCTATCAGTTACAAGATGTTCAATCATAGATTGAGCCATCGTATGTCTTAATTTGCAGGCAAGCATCGTTTAGGCTTTATTCTCTTAGGAGTAAAAAAATTGTCTTAAACGTTTCAAAATCAAGCTAGTACGAGCCAATTGTACAGTGCATAATTTGTTGCTCTATGTCATTTATCATAGCCAATAATGGGGGGGGGATGGGCCAAGTTTATTCGCCTGATTTAAGTTGTATAAATCCTTTTACAAACATTTAACATTTTTAGATTTAATTTTTTTCAAGTAGGATGCTTTACCCTCAATTTGTATGATATTGAATTTTAGTTATAAGTATATCATAGTATAATTATTATAATTTATACCTTCCATAGCAATCAAACAAAGTATGCTAACACTTTTATTATATAGAGCACAACATATGAGACTCTCTGTTTGGCTCAGAAGGAGTTAATTCTGACAGAAGTCAAGTCTGCTATCTGAAGGAATATCAATTCTCTTATGTAGCGCATTGATTTTTAGATGGGTAGCAAACTCTGTTCCAATTGGATGAGCAAACACCAGCAGCTTTTAGTACTTATTAGAATTCTGTCTCTTGCCATGTAGAAACAATCAAGTTATTATTTATACTCTGCAGTAGCTATTTTGTATCCAACGTTCTAGTGAATACCGTTTGACAATGAACCCACAGCTCATTAAATATGGGACATCATGTAGTGTCACCCAGCAAGATTTATCTTTCCTTCTTATTGCTATTTTCTGACTGTATTTTTTACCAGGCTACAAACTCTTTTGCTCTGTTCTGCAGTAATGTCACTGGGTATGTTGAATTGTTAGCTCTATTAATACTGTTTAAGTTTACTCTTGATAATAGCTGTTTAACTGTAGTATTAATGCCAGCAAAAATATTAATAGCTTGCTGCCTGCCCGGCCCATAGCAGACAATCCCCCCATCTGTTGGTTAATCCGGGCTCCAATGGGGATTGTCTTCTTTCCAGGGCTAAGCTGTTGTTGACTTTGTATTCATCAAGAGTGGCAATAGTTGTCAGTTTCATAATGCATTATTAACAATGTAAAAAGCTCCCTCCCTTCGGAAACGCTGTTTTATTTATTTGGTGAGCGAAAATGAAATGTAAATAGCAGGAACCTTCAAAGGAAATAGCTCTGTTTACCTTGGTTTTTCTCAATGCCGGCCTTTGTTTATTTTTTGTTGTCTGTGTGTACAGCAGGGTCATTACATGTGAAACAACCCAATTAAAAGGTCCAGATCAACCTACTGGCAAATATTTGGAAAAACAAGAAAGTGGAAAATACAAAGTGCTGGATGTTTTTGGTAATGTAAAATGCCTGAACATTAATGTTTGCTTTTTTACATCAATGATTTTTTACAGTAATGAAGAGCAGATTAGAAAGGTATACCATACATATTGTTAACCCCTTCGTGACACATGGTGCTGTCCCAGACGACGTAAGCACCAAAGCTTCACGATTTGTTCCTTGCCACCGATCACAAGGTGATCGGTAGCCAGGAACACTATGGCAGAGACCCGATCAGGGTCATAATAGCCCCGGCGGGTCCCTGCCAAAAGATTGCGAGACCTCTGGACGTCACGGAAGTTCAGGCACGGAGCTATTTAATGAAATGTAGTCACTTTGAGCACCGGCTACATTTTCCCTGTCAGACTGAGGCCATTCAAAGTGGGGCAGGGAGCCGCAATGAGCTGTTAAACGCTGGACATACTATGCCGTCCTAGTGTCTTTTAGGTACACTAAAATCAGGACGGCATAGAAAGTCCTAGCGTCGGGAAGGGTTTAAAGGAACACACAAGCAAGTGCTATATTTACAGATATAGTTTTGCTATATATGATATGGAAAATGCTTTCTGAGGCAGACAAAATGGAGAATAAACAGGGCATGCCATAGTCATACTCATGAGAGTCAAAGTGCCCCTTTGAGAGTTTTTTTGGACATTTTCTAATTTGCACCATTACAGACTGAGAGAAAATAAATGAGCATATCAGACTTATCTTGTAATGTGGTTTACTAAGGGAGGGATCACTTGGGAAGGAGATTCCCAGACTTCCGCATTACACCAGAGAATGAAAATCGGGACTATAAGATAGGTTTCACAAATTAGGACTCTCCCACATTTAGTTGGGGGATATGTTTGTCTTAAACTAAAACCATAAGGGAACAACATAAAAACGCTAAGGAAACTGTGAAGAGCAGATTTCAAGCATTCCCAAACTCTATGTCCAGGTTAATTTCCTACTAAGTATATTTCCTAGCCCATGTCTCTATGAGCACATGTACTCTTGCTGCCTTGGCTTCTATCTCTTAAGTCAATAATGTTCCACAGATCAATTTTTTTTACAAGTATTTTTTTTTAATCATCTTTGCGAGGAAATAATAATCTAATATAATTTTAGTGTAAATTTTTTATAATATGTTGAACTGCTATTCTAGAGCAAAGATATGGTATTATTCATTTGACACAGAAATTAGGGGGAAAAAAGCTCCCAGAAAGGAAAATATAGTTTTACAGAACAAATTTAGAATTGTATAATAAATAAAGTATTATGCAATTCTGACTTTGCTCTTTAAAAATATGGGAATCATTTATAACACAGTGCACACACGGATATCACCAGATAGTGGTGCTATCAGTTTGTGTGTCTCTGTATTAACCCCTTCGCGACCTTATGACAAGTAAACTCGTCTTGTAGTTACACTGGTCTGAAACAGGTCCAGGCCTCACATACGAGGAAAAGTTCCTGGACCTGATCAGTGGGCATGTGATCGTGGTGATCACTCAATCACACACTGACTTTGCCTCTAATTCACTCTCTGTGCTTCACATACGTATAGTGAAGCAAAGAGAGTGACCTGTAAGCAAATAATAAATAGACATTTCCTGGAAAAAAATTAACCCTTTCCTTGCTGATCACAGTTTCTTACGCTGATCAGTTTTCTTCTTTCTTTATGGCCCTCATTTTGTTTTTGTCCCATTTTTTTTTATTTTTGCAATTTTAAAGTTTTTTTAAATAAATATTATTTTAATCTATTTATTTCATTAATGTTAACCACTGCATGCCTGTTCTGTGATTCTTATGGCTCTGACATCGCACTGATTAGAGTTTTTTTCTGGTTTTTTTTGTGGGGGGGGGGTTTGGGAACCTATATTTTTAATTTTATTAGTTATTTAATTAGTTGGGATAAGTGGGTTAGTGTTGCACTAGTTGTGTAGATTATTTATGGTAAAATAATGGGGAAAACCATATTTTGTCCTTCTACATGTATTTTTTAATACTAAATTGTAAATAATTTTTATTTATAGGGTATCAAAAGAAAGCTCTAACTGTCCTTTAAAAAACAATATATAACTTGTATGGGTGCGTTAAATGACAGAGAGGAAAATTACGTTTTAACAACCACATATTAGAAATCGAAAAATCGCTCTGGTCCATGGCCAAGAAAATCCCTGTTCCTTAAAGGGTTAAACAGACTACTGACAAATTTGGGAAGTCTGCGCCACCTCCGCCAGAAAAGTACTTCCGGGTTGTGTCGGTGTTCAGTGCATCACAATGTATAAAGTATAATAAAGTAATTAGGCTTTGAAAAGCCAGTTTAGCGGAGGTCCTTCTCCCACACTGAGAAGTGTTAGGAGTTCTAAAAATGCACTATTACCATTATACATAACACACTGCGATGGTGCTTTTTTTGATAACTCTCCCGACACCTTGCAGTGTGGGAGTTTTTATACCTGACCCCCTATAATTTCCCCTCTAGAAGCTTTTTTTTGTTATTACTGCAAATGCTTTTAATGGCATCACAAGACTTTCCTGAAATACAAAATCCTAAAACCTCAGTGCATAATTTCCCTACACCTGTCTGACATTAACCCATCCAGCAATACTCCCGCAATCTACTTGAAGCTGCATAACACCTATTACAGTAAAGGAAACAGAGTACAATCAATGCGTGCAAATCTTATTCTCATTGCATAACGGCAATACGCTTCCATTCCTGTGTAAGTGGTTTCCACAAGTCAGTCGCAGGTCATCCTATTTACTGAGTTTGATGAGACTTGACAGCAACCTCACACAGGACCCTTTTAATGAATTTCACAATTCCCATTGCAGCAGCAGGACCGTACCTACTGTCAGAGACTTGCGCAACACATGACAGCACACAGAGATCGTGGTCCATGGCTAAAACATTCTTGATGTATTCCTTGTTCTCAACACTATGCGATCTCTTAGCATTGGAGAACAATAATACAGGCTGGTGCATGCATGGAACAGATTCCTGAACATCAGGGGGAAAGTGTTAATTTGAAGTAACCGTTCTAATTCTTTATAACAGCTTTAGAGTACCTTCGGGACCCACATCACATTTATGAAAATCATCTAAAATGGCTGCTGTACACTAGTAAAGCCTGAAAAATAAGAAAACAAGATAATGTCAGGGTTGATCGAGATTAGGCAGGCAGTATTGGTAAATCTATCAAACAATAAGCGTTGGATGTATACCTCAGGCTGCAAATCTTTCCCACATCCTTCCTTTAAATATTAAAGACATTTAATAAAACAATTTAACGTTGTGTATTTGATTTATTTGGGGCATGTCCATGTGGGGGCAAAAATACCTGATGCTTAAAGGGACTGTATCACCTAAACATTGTTTTTACTGTGAACTTAGAGACTGAAAATGTTTGAAGATGACCTATACAATGCGTTAGCAAAATTTCAAGCAAATGCCTAAATTAGGAGAAAAATATGTTCTAAATATGTCTGTGGAGTCTCTTGTTGATGACATCAGCTGTGGGTTCAGCGCAGGCCCAAGACATTGTGCTGCCTGGGGAGAAGAATGAAATGCTGCCCCCCCTTCTGCCCCCCCCCCAAAATAAATGATAAAATGAAACTTATCGGGAAGTAATAGTTTAAAGCAACAGCATCTTATATGCAAAAGTATATGAAATACTGTATTGGCCCGAGTATTGGCTGGCCATGACTAAAATATGTGCCCTAAATGTTTGAGCATTGAAATATTTGAACAAGTCATGTTATAGATCAGTGGTGACATATTATGTGTTGGGGTACTGTGCAGCCTATTTTCTTAATAATGTTATCATTACTTTCTTTTCATCTTGTGGGTGAGCGCTTACATTTAAAAAAAAAAAAATTATGCCGAATAAAGCACTTCTTATATACATAATAAAATATTTATTAAGAGCTCACTCATAAGGTGAAAAGTGAGTAATGGTAAAACAATATTATGATAATAGGCTGTGCAGTTCCCTAGAACATAATGTGACCACTGACCTATAACAAAATCCAGACAGATATAGGCAGTGTCAGAGGAGTTAGATCCTGTGTGGCTAGACAGATATAGGCAGTATCAGAGGAGTTAACCTCTTTGGTGGCTAGACAGATATAGGCAGTGTCAGAGAAGTTAGCACCCTGGGTGGCTAGACAAATAAAGGCAGTGTCAGAGGACTAATTCCCTTGGGTGGCTAGACATATATAGGCAGTGTCAGAGGAGTTATATCCTAACTTAGGAGTTAGACAGATATAGTCAGTGTCAGAGAAGTTTGACCCTGTGTGGCTAGACAGATATAGGCAGTATCAGAGGAGTGAACCACTTTGGTGACTAGACAGATATAGGCAGTGTCAGAGAAGTTAGCACCCTGGGTGGCTAGACAAATAAAGGCAGTGTCAGAGGAGTTATTCTCTTGGGTGGCTAGACAGATATAGGCAGTGTCAGAAGAGTTAACCCCTTTATCCATTACACACACACACCTCATACACAGCCTGTCACTCAAACACACACACAAAGACACACACACTCACATACTGACAAAAAAACTGAAACGCTGCATGGAGCAGCAAAGTGCTGACCCTGCCAGGGTGCCACCTGGGGCAGCTGCCCCATGGAAGGATCAGCCCTGTGTGGCTTGATAAGAAAATGAACTGCTTTTCAGTGGGAAATGAAGCCATAGGCAATGACATAAACAGAAGACTCTGTAGGCACATTTTTCACCTAATTTATGCATCTGCGTGCAATTCAGGTAATACAATGCATAGATAATTTTCAATAATTTTTTATACATTCACTGTAAAAACAATGTTTGGGTGACACAGTCCATTTAAGCAAGTGCCCATCCTGTGCCATAGGGAATCTCATAATGAAGAACATGGAACTGTCAAGTATCCCCATGAAGCAAAGACTCCAATTCAATAAAAATATATGTGGCATGTACTAGTAAAATAAAAACAAATACATACAAAAATACAAAACTATTACATACAAAAATACAAAACTATTTTTGCTCTTTGCTACTATTGCAATGTACTACACATTAACACTCAGAGATTAAATATGGCCAAATTAAATAAAGCTGTAAATAAAACCAGCCATATAAATGAATAAAATGGACATGCTGGTGTACGTTTAACAAGTTGAATAAAAACAATTTTTCAAAAAGAATTGCAATGTAATAGCACAAACAGAAAAATGCACATAAAAAATACATGGAAGATGCTCAAAATGGATACAGTTGTACAATAAACACTGTTAATATAGACAATGCCCCAGGGCCAGATAGTATACACCCAAGGGTTCCTAGGGAGCTAAGTGGAATTCTGGCCAGACCATTATTTTGATCGTTGGGGATTCCTTGAGTATAGATACAGTGCCAATAGACTGGCGCAAGGAAGATGTGGTGCCCATATTTACAAAGGGATGTTTGTCTGCTATAGGCAGCACAAAACAAAGATACACCACGGGGAAGAGAGGAGAGAACACTGATGGGGGGGGAGAGGAGAGAACACTGAAGGGAGGAGAAGAGAGAACACTGAAGGGAGGAGAAGAGAAAACACCGACAGGTGGGGGAGAGATTAGCGAACACAGATGGGGAGAGGAGGAAAAGAGACAGCTATGGGGAAGAGGAGAGACACATACATAGGATGGGAGAAGAGAGATATAGAAGTGGGAAATGAGAGGAGAGACAGACAGACATGAGAAAGAAGAGGATACAAAGACAGACATGGGAAGGAAGAGGAGAGATACGGACATGGGAAGGAAGAGAGACAGATGGAAACGGGGAGTGAGAGGAGTGTGACAGACATGGGAAGGGAGAGGAGGGTGACAGAAGGACATGAGAGAGAGGAAAAGACACATGGACATGAGAGAGAGGAAAAGACAGACAGACATGGGAGAGAGGAAAAGACAGACATACATGAGCCCCTCCAGAGATCAGACTCTGGATCCACCCCTGCATCAAGTATGGCTAACCCACAATGGGTTTTCAAGGGAGTACCCTAGTAAAGGTGTCATGAGGGGTTTGTGCTTTATGCTGACTGCAGTCACTAGGAGGTTGCACTTATCTGATGCTACATGCTACAGTTAAATGGTATTTATCAAGACGTTATGGTAAATGAGCCGGCGGCTAAATAATCTGGCAGTAGTGAGACAGGCGAATCTAGAAATACAAGTTGTTGAGATATCGCCATGGGAGCATTTGTAATAAAACCCAGCAGCTCTGCTATTACTGCGCTGTACTCTTTGCCCTATTTACTATTAAACTGTCAGCTTTGAGATTTTTGTCTCATTAATTTTGTCTTCAGAAACTGACTGTACTTCCAGTTTTCACTTTTTGTTTTCAAAAGTGCCATTGCTTTGGAGAGTGCTTTATTTGAATGAAAAGAGGTTACAGGATCCGTTCGAATTGGGGACTAAAAATATCCTGGTATTGCCATGTGCTATTTATGGTGTTTTAATATGATGATTTAAAAGTGTAAAAAAAACAGAGAAAGGAACCTGCATAGAGCTGTGTATTACATTTTCAATGATGCACATCCAGCAGTGTAGAAGATTATCCCCTGACTGGGCATCATGGGAATTGTAGATAACAATTCTGCACTTGCACTTTCCTGTGATCTAAGCCAAGTTCCCATGATGCTGACCGATCATCATAGCATAGTACTTTGTTGTAAGTATGGAAAAATTACAATCCGTTAAGTGTTTTAACTCAGAAGAGCCAAGTTAATTTACATGCTGTCATGCTGGGGCCTGTAACCAGGGAACCCATAACACGGGGAGTGGTTCACTCAAACCAGCCTATTCCCAAAAGATGAACCCCATTAATTACCCCGAGACTTGGATGATCCCAAATGTAGAACCCCAGAAATCGAAAAATTACAGCAGTTGGTGGAATAGCAGAGTAGCAAAGCAAGCACACATTTCCCTTTAAATAAGATTTACAGCAGACTTGAGAAACATGCCTTTTAAACTTGACATTGGTTACACCAGCCTACCCGCTCATTAATATTAGTTTCAAAGTGTATAGGTGTCAGGCTGCAACCCCTGTTCTGTCCCGTTCAGGTTGTATCCAGTTATTTTTTTTTATCCTTTGTTCCTGTACCTTGCACCTTCCCAATTGAGCCACAGAGTGACACCCACCAAGTCTGGGCACATAGTGGAACCTACCCAGTCCAGCCACAGAGCGGCACCTGCCCAAATATAGTCATAGACTGGTACCTGACCAAGTCTAGCTATTGTTCGGCACCTTTCCAAGCCTAGCCACAGAAAGGCACCTGCCTAAGTCTAGCTATTGTCCGGCACCTACCCAAGCCTAACCACAGACTGGCACCTGCCCAAGTCTGTCTATAGTCCCGCATCTGCCCTTTCCTTGAGTCCTATTAAGTGGCTGTTCTTGAGTCCTTTTATGAGGCTATCCTTGAGCCCTGTTATGGGGCTGTCCTAGAACCCTGTTAAAGGTGCCATTAGGGGCTGCCTTGTCCTATAACCCAATTATAGTTTTGCCCCTGTTAGAGGATTTCCTTGTTTCATGTTATTTGTTCCTTTATTCTCTTACTCTGATTGATGTATGGTTTCTCTGCTATTTGTAATTCTGCTCTGTTCCATTGCAGGTTTTCTTTGTTTCTTTGTTCGCCTATTTAACTGTTGTCACACCTGTTCAGTTTGTTTTTATCTTTCAGTATGATTGATTTATGGTTTCTCTGCTGTTTGTTATTCTGTTCTGTTCCATTTCAGGTTTTCTTTGTTCGTCTATTTAACTGTTGTCACACCTGTTCAGTTTATTTTAGATTTCAGTCTGTGCAGTCCTGCTACAGGTATGTTTTAGGTCCTATGTTTGTTGTCTCTTTAGTTTTGTAATATTGTTTTATGCTTTTATCCTGTTTTTTTTTTGTAATTAATGAATCAAAATGACATTACACAATATTAATTACATTACAAACATACACAATATTAAACAATTTATAGAAAACTATCTCATAAAGAGTGTTCTTCACATTACTTTACCACAACATTTAACAAGTCACTCTTTAATTATATCAAACTCTTTCCAAATATATTAGTTTTGTATACTAGGGCCCATTTCAGTTTGGGTACACAATTAGCTTTAACATTCCATTCATACTAAGTCTTTCATTCACAACTTCATACATACTATCATTCATTTTCGTCACTGAGGGTATCAGACAAGTTTAATCAGATTTAATCATAAGGGCTTGGTGTAACATTTAGGTCACAATATCTATACCATTTGGACCATATTTTCCTATACTTCTAAAGATCGTTAATCCATACAAAATGTGATTTTTTTTCCATTTCTGCTTGGTGTCTTGATCCATAATCTCTGATAGTGATGGGATTGAGCATTTCCTCCAGTGTCTAGATAAACACACTTTCGCAGTTGGTGTAATATTTATTAGTAGTGTGTTATCATATTGATTTTCACATTTAAAGTTAAATAGGAACATTTGTACCTTCAAGATAATGTTTAATCCAAATACCGCAAAAAAGATATCAGTAACCATATCTTTAAATATGGTTACACAGGGCTGAACAGTTCCCCCAAATATGAAATATGTCCCCTCTAAGATAACTACAATGCCAACATAAGTTAGTGGACATTTCTGAAAAATGACATAAATGGGATGGAACTAAGTACCAACAATGAAGTCTTTTGTGTTTTCTTGGATGTTCAGACAGTGAATAGCCCTTTTCAGTATTCCATACTGAGTACCAGACATCTGGGTCGTCCATTTTAGTAATATCATGATCCCATTTTAGTATGGAAAGTGTTTTGGTATTATTTCTGAGATCCTGTATGATTTTAACCCCTTGGCGACACAGGACGGACTAGGTCCGTCCTGTGTGCCGAGGCGTTAGTGACACAGGATGGACCTAGTCCGTCCTGTGTCAAAACGAGCACTGAAAGCGGAGTACTAAAAAAAATGCCCGTTGGTATTTCGATCGCTCCGGAGAGTGATAGAAATGCCGGTTTTAAAGGCACAGTGCCAAGATGGCACTGCCCTTCTAAGGGCAAGAGCACAGGAGGCAGGAAGTACCTGCTTCCTGTGCTCTCTGGCTGTCACATGATTGCCTCTTCACAGAGGCAATCAGTGACTGCCAGGCACACAGACAAGCAGTGGGGATGCTCTGATGAGCATCCCCACTGACTGGTCAAATCAATATTAACCCTATATTGATCTGACCATTTATGATCTGACTCCCTCTCCTCACATTTTTTTTAGTGAGGGAGAGAGACAGATCAAAGTTATAAAAGTAAGTAAAAGTAAAAAAAAAACAATAAATACACAACACACGAATAATAAAACAATAAAAAAAATGTATTAAAGAAATTCCCTGCGTTTAACCCCTTCCCTGCCACTGATCTTCGTAAGCAGTGATCGTGCACATCAGCGCATTTATTTTTGCTGTTTGTGCATTTTTTAGGGGTTAATTTTTTTTTGTACTGTAATTTATTACAGTACTACAAAGGCTCTTCTAAGAGTTATTAACCCTTTATTTGCCGTCGATCACTGCTTACGCAATGATATTGACGCCAAATAAATTTTTATCTGTCTGCATATTTATTTATTTTTTTTACACATACCCGCTAGGGGATTACATGTAAAGTAAAAATATTTGAGATTTTCTTTTAAGCTGCCTGAGCGCATAGCGATCAGTAACAGCGAATTAGTGGCAAAGGCGGTTTGGTGATTTCTCAATTAAGCTCACCATTCGCCCTGGTCAGATCAAAATTGGTCGGATCAATATTCACAAATATTGATCTGCCTCCCTCTCCTCACTTACATTTTTGTGACGGAAAGAGACAGATCAGTATTAGTGATATAAAATAACATTTTATAAAATTGGCAGGTTTTATGAAAGTCTTTCACTGTGTATTAACCCCTTCCCTCCCATTCATCACTGTGTAAGCAGTAATCTTGCACAGCAACAGTATGTTTTGCTGTCTGCACTGTTTTATGGATTAATTTCTTTGTACTGTAATGTATTACAGTACTAGATAGGCTCTTCTAAGAGCTATTAACCACGTCTTTGCTCGAGATCACTGCTTACGCACTGATTCTGAGGCCGCGGACTCAGGGTTCGATTTTGACCCTAGTCAGCTTTCTGATACATCATCTAGCGATGTATCGGTGGCTGCTGAGCCCTTGCCACAAGGAGTGATGGGGGTCTACCGTTAAAAAAATATATGGTTTGGTGGGGGTAAATTTACATTGGTTGGCTTCAAAGATATATTCCATAAAGGACACGGACGCAGGTTGACTACATGTCAAAATTCCAAGTTGGAATTTTGAGATGCGCATCTCACAAATGTTGCCTTCTAGCCAAAAAACAAACCAACAAACCTATGCATGGGTGCTATCCCTGTACTCGGGAGATGTTGCTGAACACATATTGGGTTGTTGTTTGGCAGTGACATATACCAGAATCTGTGAATTCATGCCTGAAGTACAATGCATGTGGAAAAAAAACTCCCAAAAAAGTACTACCACAAACTTTTTTCAAAGGCTGGTGGTAGATACCTATACAGTAGATACCTATACAGTATTAAAATACCACCATTTGAAAAACCTTAGGATGTCTATTTTCCAAAAATATATGGTTTGATGGGGTTCAATTCTTTGGACGGCTTCAAAAATGTTCCAAATGGAACATGGGCGCAGGCTGACTACGTGTCAAAATTCCAGGTTGGAATTGCGCACCCCCTAAATGTGGCCTTTTAGGCCCAAAACAAACCAACAAACCTATGCATGGGGGGTATCCCTGTACTCAGGAGATGTTGCTGAACACATATTGAGGTGTTGGTTGGCAGTGGCAAATACCAGAATCTGAAAATTCCTGCCTGAACTACAATGTGTGTGGGGAAAAAATGACATCCCAACCCTTTGACATAGGTTGGTGGCAGAATTAGCACTTGGAAAGTGTTAAAATACCACAATTTTAAATACCCTAGGATGTCTAGTTTTCCAAAATATATGGTTTTATGGGGTAAAATACTTTGACAGGCTTCAAAAGTGTCCCAAATGGAACATGGGAGCAGGCTGACTACATGTCAAAATTCCAAGTTGGAAATGCACCCCCCCTAAACGTGGCCTTTTAGCCCCCAAACAACCCAACAAATCTATGCATGGGTGGTATCCCTGTACTCAGGAGATGTTGCTGAACACATATTGGGGTGTTGCCTTGCACTGACACATAACAGGGTCTGTGAATTCATGCTCGAAGTACAATGTATGTGGAAACAAAACATTAAAAAACTACTAACCTAAAATTTGACAAAGGCTGGTGGTAGAATTAGTGCATGGAAAGTGTTAAAATACTATCATTTGAAATACCCTAGGGTGTCTAGTTTGCTAAAATGTATGGTTTTGTGGGGTAAAATACACATTCTGGCTTCACAAATGTCCCAAATGGAACATGGGCGCAGGTTTTCTGCATGTCAGAATTCCAAGTTGAAAAACCAAAAAGCGCACCTCTCAAATGTGGCCTTTTAACCCCCAAATAATCTAACTAACCTACACATGGGTGGTATCCCTGTACTCAGGAGATGTTGCTGAACACATATTAAGGTGTTGTTTGGCCCTGACACATAATAGGATCTGTGAATTCATGCCCGATGTACAATGAATGTGAAAAAAAATTACTATCCATAACATTGACATAGGCTGGTGGTAGAATTAGTGCATGGAAAGTGTTAAAATACTACCATTTGAAATACCCTAGGGTGTCTAGTTTTCAAAAATATATGGTTTTGTGGGGTAGAATACACTTTTTGGCTTCAAAAATGTCCCAAATGGGACATGGGCGAAGGTTTTCTGCACGTCAGAATTCCAAGTTGGAAAACCAAAAAGCACACCTCTCAAATGTGGCCTTTTAACCCCCAAATAACCTAACCAACCTATACATGGGTGGTATCCCTGTACTCAGGAGATGTTGCTGAAAACATATTGAGGTGTTGTTTGGCACTGACATATAACAGGATCTGTGAATTCATGCCCAAAGTACAATGTATGTGAAAAACAATTACTACCCAAAACATGGACATAGGCTGGTAGTATAATTAGTGCATGGAAAGTGTTCAAATACTACCATTTGAAATACCCTAGGGTGTCTAGTTTTAAAAAATATATGGCTTTGTGGGGTAGAATACACTTTCTGGCTTCAAAAATGTCCCAAATGGGACATGGGCACAAGTTTTCTGCATGTCAGAATTCCAGGTTGGAAAACCAAAATGCGCACCCCCTAAATGTGGCCTTTTAGCCCCAAAACAAACCAACAAACCTATGCATGGGTGGTATCCCTGTACTCAGGAGATGTTGCTGAACAAATATTGAGGTGTTATTTGGAAATACCCCTTCACATTTTAAGGTAATGTTTACCTAAATTGCAATCCATGTGAAAAATTAAAAAAAAAGATTTTTTGCTGCAAACTTTGGCAAAGATTGGTGGTAAAATGGCTACATGAAATGTGTCAAAATATCCCAAGTTAAATGCCCTGAGTGGTCTAGTTTTCAAAAATATGTACATGTTGGGGGTCATTCATGGATTTAGTACAGAAATCAGTGTTACAATGTCACTATCGCTAATTTTGAAAAAAAGGATTTTAAAATAGCTTTGCACTACTTATAGTTCTGGCCCTGTAACATGAATAAAAAAGCACAAAAACATAAAACATGGGCTATTTCTGAACTCAGGACATATATTAGAAACTATTTAGCAGTGTTGTTTTGTTGTCTCTTGTACATGAGTATACGATTTTTCAAATAAAAGTCATCAAAAAAAATTTTTTTACATTTTTTGGACATATTTTATTATTTTTTTTACATAAAATTATATGCTATTATCAAAATAATGGTATCAAAAGAAAGCCCTTCTTATAACGATAAAAACAATATATAGTTTGTGTGGGTGCACTAAATGAGACAGAAATAAATTACAGCAAAACGCAAACACCTCAGAAATGTTAAAACAGCCCATGTCACCAAGCGTCGGACAAGCCAAACAAGTAATGTCACTAAGGGTTTAATACATCTCGATATTATTTTAGTTTTATAAACTCGTCCAATCCTGCGCTGGGTGTCACTGTATTAAGATCCAAGAAACTCTTAATTCTTATATATGAGAATACTTCTTGGGAGGAGAGAGCATATTTAGATTGTAGGCTGGAGAAAGGTATTAAAGTTTCACCTTCCATTAAATCACCCAGAGTATTTATATGCATTCTCATCCAACCTCGTAAGTCTAGATCAGGGATATAAAATTGTAGTGTTATAACTGGAGTTAAGAAACTAAGAAATGAGTTTCCAAATGTGTTCCTTATTTTATACACACCTTTAATGATAGAGTTTATTATAGGACTAGAAAATTTAAAGGTCTTAATTATCCGAGGGGGGAATCCAAATATCTCTAGGATCTATATTGTTGAGATAAAAATGTTTCATACTTAAACCAACCCAGGTCCTTATCTTATTTCAATCTATAGTTAAAACAAAATGTGAAAGCATAGTGGAATAGTGTAAATCAAGAAGGTTTGGGATGCCCAGCCCTAATTTTTTAGAGTCCAACTGAAGTGTAGATCCTCTCTTTCTTTTTTTTTAAATTTCCATATATAATTATAAAAAATTTCATCCAACTTAGCTATTGTTCCTTTTGGAACACTGATAGGTATTGTTCTGTATAGAAATAATTTTTTTTGAATAATATAGGATTTCACCAAAATACACATTTGACTGACCAAACCAAGTTATCTCTAAGGTTTCCCAATTGTGAGTAATATTAAGTAACTTGACGGTCAGCGAACTATAGTTCAAATACAATACATGGTCCAAATTCATGGTTCATAAATATTTTAATGCCAAGATAGTCTATAACCTTATTATTCCAGTTAAACCTATGTACTTCTTGTAAAGACCTAATTTGTTCAGGGGAGAGATTTGAGTCTTGCTCAAATTTATTTTGTAGTAAGAGTACAAACCATATTCAACTATATGATATAAAACTGCAGGAATTGATCTTATAGGTCAACATCAACATAACATAGTTGGCATAAAGTATAATCTTATGAGACTGATCACTTACAGTTACACCTACGATATCAGCATATCCAGAAATCCTTGCTGCTAGTGGATCTATAGTAAGGGCATACAGTAAAGGAACCAACGGGCATCCATGCCTCGTACCGTTTTTTATTTTGAAAAAGCCAGAGCTTAAGATGGTCCAGGTGTGTTACTTCGTCCCAACACCCCTAGCCAGGATGAAGGCAGATAAATCAGATCGATGTTGGAGGTGTGATATAGAAAGATGAGATATAATACATATATTCTGGGGATGTGATAAAATTATCAAAATGTGGAAAGAAATAAAACAGAAAATAAAGGACCTAACAGGAGTAGATTTGGTGCTTAAACCAGAAGGATATTTACTACATGTATTTAGACAACAGCTAATAAATAAAAAAACCAAAGAGATTATAATTAATATTCTGCTAGAGGTTAAATTGATATTAGCTAGGAACTAGGCTTCAATAAAAGTACCCTTATGGGCAGAGGTAAAAAAACAAGTGCTATTTCAAATAAACATGGAACAATGGATATCTAACCCGTTTAATACAAGGGAAGACAGAACGGGCAAGTGGGTAAATTGGGTGGAGAAAATAAACAACATGATATAGAGGGAGGGGGAGGGAGAGATGAGAAAGAGTAAGAGGTAAAAAGAAATACAAAGAAGAAGGGGTTTTTCTTCAGTGATGCAATCATATGCATGTATATCTGTATAAGACTAACAAAGCATTAATATGTGGGCAGCCCCAGAGATCTCGGAATATAAACGAGAACAGCTGGAGCTGCTAAGGAACAGTATAAGTTTGTTTAATGTATGTATGTGAGTTATACGTTTTATATAGAAGAAAATAATAAAGATATTTTTCCCCCAAAAAAAACAAAGCTCTACGAGTGTTGTCCTCTTTAGATCACCCCATAAGAAACCCAGTTTGATCTGGATTCATCAGATCCGGTAGAACTACTTTGAGTCTGTAAATGTATCTTTTAATATAGTTTAACATCTAAATTTATTAAAGTAATTGGTCTGTAGTTGATAATATAACAAGGATCCTTGTTTGGTTTAGCAATAGTGAAATGGATACACCAATTTCCAAAGGTTTACATTTTTTGTTTGTTTAATTGTATTTGCAATACATTCATCTATAATAACAAATATTTAATTGTATTACCACTGATGCTAAAGTTTGCACTTGTTCAAGTAAGGGATACAAAACAAAATAAAAGCATATTTGATACTATATTTACTATATCTGTATTTGCTAAAATTTCCCAAGGCCAACTGAGATCAATAAAACTTGGAGGCTCTGGGAACTTGGGTGTAGCAACATAGTCTTCTATGGTAGGAATATGGTTTTACAAGAAAAATAAAAGGTTCTTTTAAAATTCAGGAGAAAATACGGACTATCCCCAGGGTAAAACAAAGCTTGTATCTTATCACTGTAAGCCCACTTCATAAATGCTTTGTACTGTCATGTTACTGTGTTGAGAGTTCTGCAAAAAAAGTAACAGGATGCTGTGCTCATTTCCATAAGTTTGTTGTCTCTGCAGGAGCAGAGCAGCAACAAACCCAGTAAACTGCAAACTCACTGTTGGGCATTTGGACTCCAACAGGTGGAGAATAATCAAACTCTGCATGAGCTCAGGATGCTCTGGCGATAAGCCTCTCCTGCCCTACTCAGTCCTCAAAAACATAATCACTGCACACAAATTATATTCACAAGATCCGATCAAATGTCATAAAAACCTTATTGTCTTTATGATTAACATGTGAGAAATGTTCACACATTTTTTGATATGTTTTATCATCCCTCGCCAATCTACCATATGTAATGCCTGTGGTCGCATGCTGGAGAAAGTGGTCATTTCATAAAGCTACTGGTATATCTCCACTCTGACCTACCAATAGGGGCAGCCTCAGTTGTAGACCTCTGTGCAGTAATTCTGAATTATTCCTTTGTTGTCCTGGGGAAACAATCTGTTGCTTGTTATTTTACTCATTCAATCCTAAAAATATTTTTTTTTGTAATATTAAAGTTTAATTCTTACCTATTATTCTGGTCTGATGTGCTGGATCAAACAACTTCCCTATCAAATGTCATCATGTCCTGTGCTCCATCTTATACTACAGTGCCAATGTCGGTGACAGCACTCCTTTGGAGTGCTGTCCTTTGATTAAACAGTAGCAGCAGCAGTGTGTTTAAGTTTTGTTCTGCCCTCAATCTTGGGGAAAAGAAAAATATAGAAAAACAAACTAATAAGGTACCATGTGCACATGTGGCTGCTTATGAGTTTAGGTTATAAGCACATTTGGCACAGTGTTACCATGATGAAGAAGAGCAAAGCCATACAATTTATTTTTGAATGGCTGCAGTTAGCATGTTTAACCAAACACCTAAAGATGGTAGGAACACAAGAGCGCTATATATAAAAAGTCCAACACATGAAAGTATCATAAAGGTATCAAAAAAGGGTCAATAGCCTTTTATTTTTTATAAATGCACTTTTTAACTGGAGAAAAGAAACTCCAGAGTAACAGCAGAGATATCCAGACACATGCAAAAAGAAGTAATATCATAATAGCTACCAACACTGTATCCCAAAATACCTTAGTGACTGGGGAAGCAAAAAAATTTAGCTGCCCTTGGTGACTCTTCACAGGCCCACCTGATGTCATCAGAGGAAGACACACATAGACATGTAAGACAACTGGAAAGAAAGATAAAAGGTGTTACAGACAGAGCTGGCCTTACAATGAATCTGAAGGAGACCATAGCCCCAAGCGGCACATTAAGGGTGGCGGCAAATTGCCGCCCTATGTTTTTTTCCTACTGTGCAGTTCCTAGTTATAAAAGAGCCAGATTAAGCACTGGGAGGTACCTTTTGCAGAGCACCATGGCTGACCCTGCATCCAGCCAGACCACCACCACCAGCAGTTCTTTAAGCACCCCACTTCAATCAGGGAGGTGCCAACTGACTGGGGGTAAAGGAGATAGTAGCCCCATACAGCAGGGCATCCCAAGTCCTACGACAGCCCCTGCAATGTCAACTCTGCACTAGAGCCCCCTCTCCCCTTCTGTTCAGGGGGGTCAAATGCAGAAGGAACTGCTAAAATGCTGTGCATACTATTTGTATATTTCTGTGTATGTGTGTGTGTGACTGTATGTGTGACTATGTGTCTATGTAACTGTGTGCATGTATGTCACAGTGTGTGTGGTTATGTATGTGCATACGTACATGTGTGACTGTGAATGTGTGACCCTGTGCATAATGGTAGAGGGTATATTTCAATTCTCAACCCAGGACTGCTTATTTTACTATAGGTTAGGACTTACATACTGTACAAAATCAGCATAACCAAAAATGTTTGCCACGTCTAGTGTCTAACAAATACCTCTGGTACTTTCTACAGTTAGATAGCTTTTCAGCTTATCAAAAACAAAAATATAGCAGACAGTCTCATGTACTATGCTACAGCCTTTACCTAACTCATACAAGAAATAAAATAAACACAAGGCCTAAATCTTAGGTTTGCTCTTATAGTCATTTTCTCAATCTCCAGGTTACTACTCTGAGAACAAGCTCTTTACAAAACTTGGGCAGGATTCTGGAGTAGGCAGTCACCCTGCTAGTGTGGATGGAAAACTTACCCATCTTGCCCTCCCAGACACTCCACAACTAGAGTTGAGCGGACACCTGGATTTTCGGGTTCGGCGGGTTCGGCCGAACTTCGGAAAAAAGTCCAGGTTTGGGCTCGAACTTGACCCCTAACCCGAACCACATTGAAGTCAATGGGGACACAAACTTTTGGGCACTAAAATGCCTCTAAAAAAGTCCTGGAAAGGGCTAGAGGGCTGCAAAAGGAAGTAAAATGTGGGTAAGAGTAGGACAAGTGCCCTGCAAGCAAATGAGGATAGGGAAATAACTTAAAATAACATAAAATACATACAAATTACAAATACAGCTGAGTCATAAAATAGCACTAGATGAAATCTTTGATTTTAGCTTTGGAAGAACATAAATCTAAATCTAAAGCATGGCTGCAAGGAGGATCAACAGAATTATCCATTTGAGAGAGGGTTGGAGTGCAGGGTATTCTCTTTCAGTTTATACTAAATGACCCATAGGTTGAGGAGGCGGTGACCGTGGCGGTGTAGGTGGAAGCGGCACTGGAGGAGGAGTAGGTAGCCCGAATTTTTCAAAGTGCGCTGTAAGCACAGTATTGGACTGTTCTATTTGACTCTCGGATATGAAGTGCACCGCAAGACGCAAATGTACTATTTACCACCCAAAACAATTAGAATTTTTCAAAGTGCGCTGTAAGCACAGTATTGGACTGTTCTATTTGACTCTCAGATGTAATACATGTAATGCTATTGCTATTCTATAAACCGAAATAGAGTCCCCATTCATATGAATAGGTCAATTGACCTATTCATATGAATGGGGACTCTATTTCGGTTTATAGAAAGCCAATATCATTACACGTATTCCATAAACCGAAAGTCTATAAACCGAGAGACATTCGGTTTATAGACTTTCGGTTTATGGAATACATGTATTGCTATTGGCTTTCTATAAACCGAATCTCTTTTGGTTTATAGACTTTCGGTTTATGTAATACATGTAATGCTTTTGCTATTCTATAAACCGAAATAGAGTCCCCATTCATACGAATAGGTCAATTGACCTATTCGTATGAATGGGGACTCTATTTCGGTTTCATAGAAAGCCAATAGCATTACATACAATGTATATGTATGTAATGCTATGGGCTTTCTGATTGGCTGCCCTGCAGCCTTTCAAAACGCGCCATTAAATCGCCGAACCCCGAACTCCAACCCGAACATACAGTGAAATGTCTGTGTTTGGGTCCGGGGTCCAAAAACCGTAATGTCCGGTATGAAACAGAACAGTGCGGTTCGGGTTCGCTCATCACTATCCACAACTAATTTATCACACATATAAACTAATCATGTCTGGGGCTGTATTTTCCAGACTTTTCTGTTCTCAGTATTAGAAATATTCCATGTACACTGTCACTATATCTCATACAGTCCTAATATATTCATGTAGGAAATGGAAATTATAGTGCACTCCTGGGAGAATTTTCATTCATATTTTTCCTGAATGTGCTATATTTTCTGAAAATTGTATTCAGCTTTTCTTGAAATAATGAGAACCCAAACACTGGATTAAAACAATTATTGGAACAATTTTAAAGTCCATATGTATATCATCAAATTGTGTTGTCTGGTATCATTATGAAAATTAATGTGCACAAGAACTCTGGAATGCTAGCCATTTCAAGTAAAAATACTACTTAACTGCTGTGGAAATACATAGCGTTTTAGATGAAAATGACCTTGGTGTTATCATAGATGAAACAAAACTTTAAAAAAAAAAAAATAATCAGGAGAGCTGGATCATGATGAAACGATATTGCAGAGAGTGTACAGTGATAAACACAGTGTCTTAGAATCACTTGGAATAAAAGTATAAATATAAATCAGATGGGTGAGATTAGAATCAGGTAAAACAGGACAACAATACCCAATCACTGTAAATAGAGAATCAAATAAATATTTTTCCTATAGGGATAATCCTAATCAGATCCCGATTCAAAATAGGTTTCAAGCTCTAGCCTCCGACTCAATTATGACATTGAGTTGGAGTCTATTTAGGGATAAAATCCAAAACACAGATGCCCTGGAGGAGGACATGGGAATCCCCACAAAAGAGAGAAAGAAGCAGGGAAAGAAAGAGAAGGGGATACAGAATGCCAAAGAAACAAAAGAGACCCTACCCTAATAGGAATTTTTAGCAAAGAACTGACTTCTGATGACATTTTATTGCAACATAAAGGGTTAAAATTTGCCCCTGTAGCACAGTTTCTATATAGATTTACAAAAAAATTTTGAACATTGTCACTAAAAAAAGTATTTTATTAACCATCCTATAGTAAGTATCTGAAATGCTTCCAATAATAATAAATATATACATACAGAATTTAAAAGAAAATCTAAATTTTTCCATCATTTTGCAAGTGAATGTCAAAAATGTTGAACATAACACTATTAAATATTTTGAAAAATATGAAGATAATAAAGGTAGATACACTGATTTAATTTAATTAAGCTGGAGAGAAATGCAATAAGAAATCTACAGAAAGATAATAACATCCTAATTAGACTGACTGATAAGGGAGGTGGTATTGTCTTATTAGATAGTGTCAGATATTTTGGGGAATGTGAAAGACAGCTGTGTGATATAGGAATTTATTTAAAAAACTCATTAAGAACCCATTGTGTGATTTGCAAAAATCTTTAGCTGAGATTCTAGATAATCGCCTCTTAAAAGGTATATTAAGTAAAATATAACATGATTTCATTAATGTTATCCTAAATGATATCCTAAAACCCCTACTTTTGATATATTTCCTAATTTGCATAAAGATGGTGTCAATCCCCTAGGGAGACCTATACTGTCAGGGACTATACTATATACTATACCATCTCAGCAAATTTTTCACAATTTATAGATATTATTAATTATATACAATAAGTATTATTATCTTCAACCTATTGTGATATCCACTAGGGCATATCTAAGGGATACAATAGATGTAATACACTCTCTAGAGAAGATTGAATGGGAAGATGATTGTTACTGGTAACATGCGATGTCAGCATTATATACGAATATTGATCATGGCAAGGGTGTAGAAGCAGCTAAGATGCATTTGTTAAAGTCTGCCATTCTGGATATAGATCAGATTGAGTTTATTAAAAAAGGAATGACATGGATTCTAAACAATAACTACTTTTGGTATGGTAATGATTATTACCTTCAACTGAGAGGTACCATGATGGGCACAAGGTTTGCACCCAGCTATGCCAATCAGTTTATGGCACACTGGGAAGACTTTTTTGTATTTGCGGGACATAGCTGGAGAAATAACCTGGTTGCATATCGAAGGTACATTGATGATGGGCTAATTGTTTGGAGAGGATTAGAATTGTAACTTTCCAGTTTTATTGACTACCTTAATTGTTCAAACTGGACTATTACCCTGACCTCAGAAATTAGCAAGTCACAGATGTCCTTGATATAAAGATCTATGTGCAGAGTGGCAGATTAAATACAAAAAGGTAGATGTAATAGCTTTATACAGTGTGAGAGTGGCCATTTTTTTCCATTGCTAAAAATCAATTTGGTAGAGTTAAGCAGAATTGCAGTGATCAAGTATCAGACAAATTGATAAATTAAAATTAGAGTTTGAAGCCAAGAATTATCTGTAAGCAATTTTAAAACAAGCTATCCAGACAACTGAAGAGATTGATAGGAGAGAGTGTTAAAAATATAATATTAAAAGAACAAACCAAGATAAGGAAATATTATTTTTAATTTACAGGATACAATAGTGGTAGTAATTTTATTAAAAAGATTTTAAATAGAAATTGAAATTTACTATGTCAAGATGAAGATCTAGCCAGTCTTCTAACAGATAAGCCATTAATCACTGTTAAGGGGGCTCGTAGTTTGAGGAAGGACCTCTCAAGGAGTTATAAGAGGCCTTACCTCTTATACCTAAAAATAATTTTGGTCTAGATGAGGCTTTTTATAGATCTGGTATTTGTTTGCCCTGTAGGACCTGTAGGCAGAATTATAAAAAGAAAAATTGAAACTTTTAGTCATTTAGCACTGGCAAAGTGTATAACATAAAAGAAGAACATTCATGCAATTCAGGTGGGGTTATCTATCTTCTTGCATGCCCTTGTGGGTACCAATATGTTGGTAGGACATCCTGAAAAAAAGTAAGAATAGGAGAACATATTAGAAATATAAGGAACAGTTATCAGAAACATATTTTTTCTAATTTCAGATTTCATCCATTTAACACCGGATTATATTATAAATATGCCCCATTGGAAGAATCATCTAATTGGATCATGTTTTATCTATTTTTATTTTGAACACGTTACTGCTACAGGCTACTGGTGATTGTTGGTGCTGTTTAGCACAAAGTGCACCAAGTGGGTACCTTTAAGTAGGACTCACCACCAGTTCCCATAAGAGGCTTATATGGTTTTTTAAATAAGAAACATCTTCTTATTATATATGTTTGTTATATATGATTGTTATTAAACACGTTCTTTAAATATTTTCCATATTATATGTATCTATATATCCAGCGCTCCAGTTTGACACTATTTTGTATCTCAGCGGTAGGTTAGAGGTTGTTTTTTCTTCACTGTGAGCTGCTCTTTTCACTACATAGAATATATATATTGTAGCTCCTTCACTGTCACGATTCTTTTTAGAAGCAGATAGTCCCCATCCCGTCCACTTTTACTTCCTGACCCCTTGGCTCTGCTGCAGGGTCAAAAGCCATCTAAATACATTACACTGCATACCAGTGCCTGTGTCAGCTATGCTGATTTCCAAGATGTCCGACGTTTATTGCGCATGCTCAACATTTACATGGCTTTGAATGAGCAGAATCACGGGAACTACCTTTCCCACCATTCTGCTGTGCCAACAAGCGGGTGAGCCCATTGTGATAGACGGCTAGGAGTAGGGGGGGGGGGGGGGGACGACAACAGTGGGAAAGAAAACAAAAAAACGAATTATTTGTAATAAAAATAATTATAAAACATGTTTACACATTAGGGATACACAACACCTAATACGTTTAATCATGTAAGTGGTCAAGATACACTTTAGTTCCACTTTAACAAAACAAAAACCTGCTCTGCAGATCATGTTTACAAGTATGTAAAAGTCAACAAAGAATTTGAGTTGTCGTAAGAGGGCCTTGCTGCTGCTTTACACTGTGACTCTAATTGTTTCATAGCTTGAAGATTAGAATGCTCAAAGCTTCATTTAATTCTCATTCTCACCAGACATTTAACCTATTTAAGAAGTTTACATGAGTGACAGTAATTATCTTTCATATCATGACACATGACTTCATCAGGAAGGCAAAACTATCGTTAAGTTGTTGATGAAATATGAACAAAGCAATTATGATTATAAAACAACATCTTAATTACCATATGGAAAATTGAAGGTTTCTATTAATTATAAGCTATTTCGAAATCCATTATCATTCAGCAAACAGTGAAATTCATATTTGATGCTAAACGGCTTTATCCTTGCTACTGGGAAACAGAGTGGACTTTCACTATAACTTGAGTTATTTGTAACATGGTAATGTCAATAAGTTTGAAAACATATACCGTATTTGCTCGATAATAAGACAATCCTGATTATAAGACGACCCCCGAAAATTTGTACATTCCTTTAGGAAAAAAACCTAAAAGCCTGAATATAAGACTACCCTATAGGAAAAAAGTTTAACTTGTATATATGTAAATTGCTTTTTAATATTTAATAAAAAAATTATATTATACAAATGCATTTCTTGTTTTTATTTCCTTTTATGTGCCAATGCGGCCTGTCTCCCCCTCCCCCAGCTTTCTCTCTCCCCCCCCAGCTGTCTCTCTCCCCCCCAGCATTGTCTCTCTCTCCCCCCAAAACTTTTCTCTCTTCCCCCTCCCCTCTATCTATGCCCCCTCCCCTTTTCTCTCTGTCCCCTTCCCTCCCCTTGTCTGTGTCTCCCCCCTCCCTCCCCTTGTCTGTCTGTGTATCCCCCCCCCTTATCTGTCTGTGTCCTCCCCCCTCCCCCTCACCTGATTTTGTTCCCTGGTGGCTAGTGGGGGCAGCCGGGGGATGTCTGCACGATACGTGCATACATCCTCCATGCTGCCCGACATGGCAGTCTATTATGACGGACAGCTGGTCTGTCATAATAGACTGCCGTGTCAGGCAGCATGGAGGATGTCTGCACATTTCGTGCAGACATCCCCCAGCTGCCCGATCTCCCTGGTGGTTAACAGGGCAGCGGAGGGTGTCTGCGCGATGAGCGCAGACCTCCCCTGCTGCCGCCCGGCACGGCCGCCGGGACTTTTATGACGAAGCCGTAAGTACCCGCCTTCATCATAGAAGTCCCGATGGTCGTGCCGGGTTATGCCCCTCAGTATGCCAGGATTATGCCCCTCAATATGCCAGGATTTAGACACCCAATATGCCAGGACTTTCCCCTCAATATGCCAAGATGATGCCCCCTCAATATGCCAGGATTTTCCCCTAAATATGCCAGGATTATGCCCCTTAATATGCCAGGATTTAGACACCCAATATCCCAAAATTTGGGCACCCCCCCCTACCCACGTTGCACACCTACGACATGACCCATAACCCACGTTGCACACCAGGACATGCCCCATCACCACATTTACATGCCTCCATCACCCCATTACATACACATTTCCAATATTATTTGCCATTTATATTCCCCAGCCAATTTGTCCCATAATATGCCAGTGTTATTCTGCAATTTAATATGACTCAGTAAATTTGCCCAATAATATTCCAAGGTTATCTGCCATTTAATATGCCCCTGCTAATTTGCCCAATATGCCAGTGTTAATTGCCATTTAATATTCCCAAGCCATTTTGCCCAATAATATGCCAGTCTTATTCTGCCATTTAATATTTTCCAGCCATTTTGCCCAATAATATGCCAGTCTTATTCTGCCATTTAATATTCCCCAGACGATTTGTCCAATAATATGCCAGTGTTATTCTGCCATTTAATATGCCCCAGTAAATTTGCCCAATAATATTCCAGTGTTATTAGCCATGTAATATTCCCCAGCCAATTTGCCCAATAATATGCCAGTGTTATTTGCCATGTAATATTCCCCAGCCAATTTGCCCAATAATATGCCATTGTTATTAGCCATGTAATATTCCCCAGCCAATTTGCCCAATAATATGCCAGTCTTATTTGCCATGTAATATTCCCCAGCCAATTTGCCCAATAATATGCCAGTGTTTTTTGCCCCCCCCCCTCCTCCCCATCTCTTACCTTTTTCCCTGGTGGCTAGTGGCAGGACTTCCCTGGTGGCTAGTGGCAGGAGGACTTCCCTGGTGGCTAGTGGCAGGCAGCATGGTCCCTCCATGCTGCCTGTTCGGCCTCCCGGCGGTTGTGCTGACAGGTCACGTGATCGGCGCGCGTCTGACGTCAGACCAACTGTTTAATTTATGGTGCTTACTTATGGCAGTGCGTTAAGCGCGGTAGGGGAAAACTTTGATGTTATGTCGAGTTCAGACCTCCTCTCAATCCCCAATAATTGATATCAGGCTGAAACCCCCTCTCCGTGCTCAGAGTCAATCCTTACCGATATAAATAGTTGATAAACAATAAGTATCAGACTAGGGCTCTTCCAGCGTCTTCCCCCTTCACAGGATTTATAGCCTTACCAGAGTTTCAGCATTGCAGGGCATGTTACCATATTCAGCATACGCAGGACAAGGAATAGGGTCGAGCCAGAAGGAAAGCGGACCTCACTGACCTCAGCATGATGATGTAGCCTGGGAGCAACGGAGAACCAGGACAGAAGCTCAGTGTCTGGAATGTATATTCACCGCAATCCAAAGCTCTTCGCCAGCCGCTCTGTCCACCTCCCTGCTTCATCCGCTTCGCTCCGACATTACCAGAGGAGTTTTCGCGGTCACCTAGATGCTCCTCCCATCAGCGTCCTACGTCATCCCCTCCATCGCCCCCCTCAATTTGAGGTCAGATTATAAGACAACCTCGAATGTAAGACAAAGGGTATTTTGCTCTGAAAAAAACCTTGTCTTATATTCGAGCAAATACGGTACATCAGATTTAACCTTTCACCAGCACAGATGCTGCCAAATGAAGGCAACACACTCCTGTTAATGGATGTTATTCAGTTAGGATTTGTTTGACATGCAAGATATGATGAATACCAAAAATGATTCATGTAATTATACAGTACTACGGCTATTCATTATTGTGTATGTTATTTCTCCATCACCTCAGCATTGTTTATGCTGTGCATAGAGATAATATAACAGTATTAGGCGATGCCAGCACACAAGTGTCACCCTTACCATGTGATGCCGCTGGTTTTGACAGCACTGTGTGGCTCCATATATAACATAACTACGTCAAATTGGAAAAATGTCACACTTATCCATGTCTAAACTGGAAACAGCTTGGATGCATTGATTATACATTTCTCTGTTAATCTACACATTTGCTTGAAATATTTCTAACACAGTGTATCAGTTAATTTTTTTATTGTTTACATACATTCACTGTGCAAATATGTTTAAGTGATGAATAGTGTTGAGCGAACCCAAACTGCACTGTTCGGGTTCGTACCGAACTTTACATTTTTTGGACCCCGGACCCGAACACGGACATTTCACTGTATGTCCGTGTTGGAGTTCGGCGATTACATTGTATGTAATGCTATTGGCTTTCTATAAACTGAAATAGAGTCCCCATTCATAAGAAATTCTTATGAATGGGGACTCTATTTCGGTTTATAGAAAGCCATTAGCATTACGTGTATTCCATAAGCCGAAAGTCTATAAACCGAAAGACATTTTGTATATAGACTTTCTTTTTATAGAATAACAATAGCATTACATGTATTCTATAAAACGAAAGTCTATAAACCGAATGTCTTTCGGTTTATAGACTTTCGGTTTATGGAATACATGTAATGCCATTGCTATTCTATAAACCGAAATAGAGTCCCCATTCATAAGAATAGGTCAATTGACCTATTCTTATGAATGGGGACTCTATTTCGGTTTATAGAAAGCCAACAGCATTACATGGCTATTGGCTTTCTATAAACCGAAATAGAGTCACCATTCATACGAATAGGTCAATTGACCTATTCGTATGAATGGGTACACTCATACCCACATTTTACTTCATTTTGCAGTCCTCTAGCCCTTTCCAGGACTTTTTTAGAGGCATTTTAGTGGCCAAAAGTTCGACCCCGAACCCGCTGAACCCGAACATCCAGGTGTCCGCTCAACACTAGTGATTAAGTTTACTAAAATAAATAATATTAGTTATATTATCATTATTATTATATTAGAATAATAAATATTAGTCTTGTTTAAAACAACCTAACCATATGAGAGTAATTGTATTTTAAAATAAAAATATGCCTTTTAAAGATCATATTTTTGATTAGCATTTAATTTACAAATGAAAACAAGAACACATACATGATTACTTGCCTAACCCTCATCTCTCAGAGTTCTCAGACCATGGAAGTTATTTGTAAAGTTCAACCTCAGAGACAGAAAAACAACACCATAGAAATCAAAGTTCCTGTTAGTTGCTCCATTTTTTAAATCTTTGCCATGAAATTGACCTTTATGAATAACCCCAATGTGTTTTACATGGGCCTTGCATGTAAGTAAGTAGAAGGAACATTCCATTGGTTTCCATGGTAATTGCTCCATTTTTAGCACTTTGTTCCACAACTGACATTAAGAAAATTGAGCTTTATTGACATTGAAAATAGAAATAGAAAATGATCAACTACTACTTGACTAGAGTCAGTGGACTCAATAACTTAATATCCAAATATATAAAAAATAATATTTTTCTGTAATATATGAAAGTATATCATCTCAACAAATCAATTTGTAAACTACTAGATATTTGCATGGTCTATCCTATAGATTTAATGCTGATCTCAACAGCTCACTTTATTATTTATCATACAGATTCAGAAGCCAGTCTAAGAAGCAATACCAAAAATAGCAGTGCATGAGATGATGAAAGGATTGCTCTATGCAAACCTACTTCATCATCCATAATGACTATTCATCACTAGCTGAGGAATTGTATCATATTATCATTACTGGTAGGGGACTTACAGGTACACTGAGAACCAAAAAGATTCCAAGATTTAAAAGTCTCTGAAAATGTAGTATGTTTCAGTGTATAGCTATGTAGATACTCAAAGGGGTATACTATGAATGGGTTTAAGCTGATATGGAAACATCTATATATTCCTGCTCATTTAAAGGTTAATGAGTGGTCTACAATAATGATGAGCAGTTCTCTAAGGACATGTGCTGAAGAATTTATAAGCATATTTGTATTCTTGTTGCATCAAATAATTTCTGCTGTTGCTCTACAGAAATGTAACTGTGTTTAATGATGATTATTAGCTATGATTTCCAGTTGGTTGCCTGCTCTAAGTATACATACATTCTACACATATATATGGTGCCAGAATGAACTTTTCCAGTTGGCCACTTGGCCTGGGGCTGTCTGATTCCTGCTGATTGCTCCACTTTTACTACTTTACCAGTAGTTTCTCTTTAAATACAACCACAAATGTCTACTCACACAGACACATATATATATATATATATATATATATATATATATATATATATATATATGTATATATGTTATGGTGTAATTGCAGATGGAAAGTATATAACACCTACTTCATAGTTGACAACATTGGCCATGTTTCCAGGGATACATTTGTTGCACATGCTGCAGAAAGAGCATGCAAAGTGCAGCCCGGCAATCTGTAGGATGCATATACACAGAGACATAATTCAACTAATCAGGGTGGAGAACCTATAGGACCTACCATGATTAATTAATTGGATTGTGTCTGTACGTATATGCATCTTACGGATTGTCGGGCTGCACTTTGCATGCGCTTTCTGCAGCATGCATAACAAATATGTGTCCCTGGAAACATGGCTGATGTTGGCAACTATGCTAATTTGACAAATTCTACCTCTCCCTAAGAATTACATTCCCATGGGTGGATCCAGGAAAGATGTAACACTGAATAGTGGAGGCTCTGCAGGTGAAACCAGTAACCAATCACTTGCCTATTCAACAGTGTATGTAAGACCAGACTGAGTCGGATCATTGTGGCTCATCTCCTGAAATAAGGAATTCTGCTCGTTAAAGCTAGGCAATAAACTTTAGGCCTCCAGCTGCTTATAATGCATGTGTGTGTGTGTGTGTGTGTGTGTGTGTGTGTGTGTGTGTGTGTGTATGTGTGTATGTGTGTATGTGTGTGTGTGTGTGTGTGTGTGTGTGTGTGTGTGTATATATATATATATATATATATATATATATATATATATATATATATATATATATGCTTTTCAGAATGTACTGGCCACAGTGGCACTCCTGGGTCCTAATATTTCAATATACTCACATGGTAAGTCAAGTTACAAGCATCTTAATGAAGAACACTACAATGTTCTAAAAACAAATTAGTATACAGTCTGGATTATGCCCCAGGAAACTGGTAATATTAATGAGTGGCAAGGATGGTATCCAAAATTGCTAGATAAATGTTGAACAAGCTAGAAGGGGTTGGAGGTACAGGAAAGTGGTTGTGCACCCACCAAAAAAATGCCCCCCAAAGAAAACATTATTTGGTTCACATAACTCAGAATTGCCTTTGCTCTGTCCTTTTAAAATATTGCTTAAACAACAAATGTACAGTACAAAAAGTGATGCATATATTGTGTTAGCAAAATTACATGGAAATGCATACTGTTTTATTACCGTTCCTTGTGAAATATGACAGTTAATTTGCATATCAAGCCACAGGTGATGCCATAAACATGAGGCATCACAGAGATTCATTTAAACCACATTCTCTTAGTTTATGAATTTACTTGCAATTCTGCTAAAATGGCATATAGATTTTTTTTGGCTGATTTCTTACTCTCTATAAAATGTTAGTATTAACATATTTTAGGTGGACCCAAAACATGGAGTTACACAAACCAGTGTGCTTTACAATGTACAGAAATATTATCTTTCCCTAACCAGTACTCCTGTTTGATGTACTCATTGCAAAGTTCACACTAATCTAAGTACCCAACATTGGTCACACCTACTGCTTGATCATCTGTAGCAGCCAACCCACTTAATCCTTAGCCAGTACACACAAAAGTAAAATAACCAGGGGTGATGGACACCCCCCTTTAGGCCACAGCCATGGATTGATTTGCTTAATCTGCATTTTTGCAGATTGCATTGTAATAGGTATCAAGCTGTGGCCTCCGGCATGGAAAGGCACGTTTGTTAATGTGGTAGAGCTAATTTAAAAAATGTATAATTATGGATCCCAATAGAATGTTAATGGCAGCCATCCGTTTGGACGGTTATAAAGTCTGTGGTCTGCACATTTCCCTCTCGCAATTATAGAATTATTTATTTATGATAAACCCTTTTGTCAAACAAAGAGAACAGATTTTTTTTTCAAAAAGAAAAACGAGTACAGGACATCTGGATTTTCTCTGTGTTTGTTGCTGAGTTACAGTAAGTTTCATCATTCCATTTAGAGAAGGCACAGGCCCTAGTTAAGGATTAATAATGCTGTCCCATGTTAGCTGGCTGTCCATCTGGGATTATGAGGAGTACATCCAATATTCATAGGAGAGCACTGCTTAATGGATGAAAAAAATAAAATAATAATTGTGATGATAAGAAATCCTAGAGCAGCATCTCCCCTAGGTGTAAATAAAGATAGATCAGTATCTGCACTCAAGGTGTGTGAAGGTGCCGAGGTCCTGGGGCGCCACCCAAGCCAACAGTGCATAAAAATCAAATAAAGGATCCAGCACTCAGTCAATTGCAGTGGAGAGTTTTATTCAAAACACAGGCAACGTTTCAACCCTGGTGGGTTTT
Source organism: Pelodytes ibericus (assembly GCA_036172795.1). Taxonomy (NCBI): domain Eukaryota; kingdom Metazoa; phylum Chordata; class Amphibia; order Anura; family Pelodytidae; genus Pelodytes; species Pelodytes ibericus. The sequence goes on along the minus strand of CM069867.1, from coordinate 28,497,420 downwards.
TTTCAAGCCTGGAAAAAACCCACCAGGTTGAAACGTTGCCTGTGTTTTGAATAAAACTCTCCACTGCAATTGACTGAGTGCTGGATCCTTTATTTGATTTTTTTCTCCCCTAGGTGTATCATCCTTAAGGGGAACATTGCTGAGGCCGGGGTCAAGTCAGTGACTATACAGTTACGTATGCTCCATATGTGGTAGGTGTGCACCGCAACCCTAGCACTGAGATGAGATACCTATGTATTCTATAAACCGAAAGTCTATAAACCGAACGACCTTCGGTTTATAGACTTTCGGCTTATAGAAAACGTACAGTAGTAGTGCCTTTCTATGAACCCATTCATAAGAATTATGAATGGGTTCATAGAAAGGCACTACTACTGTTCGTTTTCTATAAGCCGAAAGTCTATAAACCGAATGTTCGGTTTATAGACTTTCGGCTTATGGAATACATGTAATCCTATTGCTATTCTATAAACCGAACGTTCGGTTTATAGAATGGCAATAGGATTACATGTATTCCATAAGCCGAAAGTCTATAAACCGAACGTTCTGTTTATAGACATTCGGCATTTGTAATGAATGTAATAGTACTATTGCCTTTCACTACACAGAGACAGAGTCTCCATTCATTTTATGTGTAGTGAAAGCCAATAGTACTATTACATTCATTACAACTGCCGAAAGTCTATAAACCAAACGTTCGGTTTATAGACTTTCGGCTTATGGAATACATATAATCCTATTGCTATTCTATAAACCGAATGGTTTAATATAAACGAAAATCCTTCGTCCATTCGTGCTATAGTATTGGCATTACTATAAACCCCAATAGACTTACATGCATTCCATAAACCGAAAGTCGTTCATTATGTCGGTTTATGGAATGTAGTGTACTATGCTATTGTATTCTATAAACCGACTCTATTTCGGCTTATGGAATGCCAATAGTACTACGAATGGACGAATGAACGAATGATTTTCGTTTATTAACCATTCGTTCATTCGGCTTTCGTTAGCTTAGCATTTTCTTTATTCGTTTTTCGGACGAATGAACGAAAATGCTATTTTCGGACGAAAATGCATTAGTCCGAAAACGAATGCACATGTCTAGTTATCAAGATGTGTTACTGTATATATGTCCTGTGTTTTGAATCAATAAACAGTTTGTCTTGTTTTACCCAGCACGACCGGTCTTGTCCGCTATGTTGGGGAATTGCTAGCAGGGAAGCAGTGATCATAGCCCCGCTTGGCTATTGGATATTTACCGGACCTGAGGAGTGATTTTGTGGAACTGATTCCGGTAGGAGCTACCCATCTAGTAGCCCTCCCGTGACAGGTACCTGGGGTAAGCAGTCCAAACAGAATCTCTTGCCTTTAGTTCTCTCCAGGACCCCCAGAGGGTTCGGTCACAATATATATATATATATATATATATATATATATATATATATATATATATAATATAAATTCACAAGAGATTTGGAATTGCTGTGACAACTTGGATTTGCAAGTCTGTATGTTAGCAGTGCTTGCAATGTTCAACTTCCTCAACTCGGCATAGTCAATGTGAACTTCATCTAGTTGTAAGGAGACTTGGCACATCCCAGACCTCACTAATACTTGCACAATACTGTTTTGCAAAGAACACAAATGCAATTAAGACTGTTTAAATGTTTAATGCTGCTGAATATTTATTGAATTGCATATGTCCATTCTTAATGGCAAAGCCTGACAGTTTTTCTGAGCATTTTCTATTTCTTTCTCTTTCCTTTCTTTTTATTTCTCTTTTTTTTTCAAGTTACTGCAGGCATGTGAAATACAACTATCAAGTTAAAGCCTCAAACTGTGATTGCGTTACCATGGAAACCATCACTTGGGATTTATGTCACGATGACAGCCATTTTATTTTGCATAGCCAAATGAGCTACTCATTCCAAAATATATTAAAGTAGTAATTTCTGAAATAATAAAAAAAAGAGATACCAGCATGGTTTTTATATTATGTTAAATACGTTGGGCAAAGGGAAAGTCATGCCAATGGAAAAAAATTGAAGGGAGGAAAAAAAGGAAAAACAACGATATGTGCATTGACTGATGTTTCTAAACAGCAAAAAATGAAACCGCTTCACACATTGATCATGTCTTTTCTAGAACAAAAATGTAGCAACTGCAATGCTTACAAAAAAAGTATCTGCTATTCAGGAAGGGCCACAGATAATATAGAAGCATATTATCAAGCACAGTATCCTACCAAATAAATTATTAACTAATTATAAACACCCTGTAGCAGGGATCTTTATCCATTTCACCTGGGATTTTAAACAATATGGACACCACAACTATACTGAGTAGACTAAAGGGTATATTCAATAACGACAGAATTCCAAGGAATTGAAATGTGAATTACAAACTTTAGGCCACTGTAGCAGAGCTGGAATTCTTTTTTTTTAACTGTGCTACTTTGGCCTTAAAGGAATTTTCTGGTGCCCAGAATGTCCCTTCTAAATGTTAAGGAATAGTAATGTGCTTTCAAAGTACTTTAAAAATGCATGTTTTACATTTTGCATTGCTTAAAATATAAAATGCTTACAGCTAGATAAAATGGTGAAATACATCAGTTTGCAAGATAACCAGGACTGCCCACACAAAAAAGTAACTTTCCTTTTGTATTTGCTGCAGGAACCAATAAGAATAATTCCATTCAAATTAATGGAATTTCCTGTGTCTCTAGTGATGTCATCAGACAATGTGTTGCACTGTTAAGATATCCTACTGTGTAGAAGAGCAAGATCAATTAGAGTCCACACAATGTATTCTATTGTAGCAGAACAGGAAGTGACTAAATGAAACAAAACATTCTATCCTCAGTGTCTATATAATCAGTGCTGCCGCACCTGCAGTAGACATGCAGAGTAATCACTGGGGAGGGCTTGAGTCAAATATTAAAAATGTAATTTAATGCAGAATGTCTGCATGAAATCACACTGGAAAAAAAGCCTGTGCACTATAGAAGCAGTAATCTTCATCTTGCACCACAGTCAGTTTGGAGAGTAGACTGTCCCATTAAGTTTGAAATTCATATCTAAATTCCCTAACGGGGTTGATCATTGTGATTATGTGTATGTATGTGTGTCGATGCATGGTTTAGAAAATAGACAAAATAATGGAAGAAAAGTCATCTTTGAAATGAATACCTCTTCATATATAGTAAAGTTTGCTTGATGGTAACATTTTCCTCCTGAGAGAAATTCAAGAGAAACAAGACTCCAGAGTAGTTTTCACTTTCAGTCTTTATCTTTAGTGATAACTAGAGTTGAGTTGATGTTCGGGATCAGCAGGTTCGACCGAACTTCGAAAAAATGTCCGGGTCCATGCTCGAACTTGACCCCGAAACCGAACCCCATTGAAGTCAATGGGGACATGAACTTTTGGCCCCTAAAATGCCTCTAAAAAAGTAATGGAAAGGGCTAGAGGGCTGCAAAAGGAAGTAAAATGTGGATAAGAGTAGGACAAGTGCCCTGCAAGCAAATGTGGATAGGGAAATAACTTCAAATCACATAAAATACATACAAATTACAAATACAGCTGAGCCATAAAATAGCACTAGATGGAATCTTTGATTTTAGCTTTGGAAGAACATAAATCTAAAGCATGGCTGCCAGGAGGATCAACAGAATTATCCATTTGAGAGAGGGTTGGAGTGCAGGGTATTCTCTTTCAGTTTATACTAAGTGACCCATAGGTTGAGGAGGCGGTGATCGTGGCGGTGTAGGTGGAAGTGGCGCTGGAGGAGGAGGAGGTAGCACTGTTTTTTATTTGTTTTTGGTTTTATAAATTGGGGTAGCCCCCAAAATATTGGGACATATAACAACAGAAAACAAAGAATAATTGCACTTAAGTATAACAATGACTCGGTGAGGCCGGTATAAATGTCTATTCTGCACAAGGTACAGACAAGTCTGGTGGGATCCATGCCTGGTTCATCTTAATAAACGTGAGCTTGTCCAGGATGGCTGTGGACAGGCGGCTGCGCTTGTCTGTGATAACGCCCCCTGCCATGCTAAACACACATTGAGATAATACACTGGCTGCAGGGCAGGCCAGCACCTCCAAGGCATAAAGGGCAAGCTCAGGCCATGTGCCCAATTTGGAGACCCAGAAGTTGAATGGGACAGACCCATCAGTCAGTACATGTAGGCCTGTGCACACGTACTGTTCCACCATGTTGCTGAAATGCTGCCTCCTGCTAAGACGTTGAATATCAGATGGTGGTGCTGCTTCTTGTGGCGTGCTGACAAAGCTTTTCCACATTTCGGCCATGCTAACCCTGCCTTCTGAGGTGCTGGCGGTGCCCCAGCTGCGTTGGCGTGCCATGGCTTGACAGTTGTGTACCTGGCCTATGCTGGTGCAGGAACCCACCCTCCAAGCCACTTGTGAATTACTGGCCTGATAACCGTGTAAATTACCCCTCTTCTTCCTCCTCCTCTTCCTCCTGTGCCACATCCTCTTCCATCATTGCCCTAAGCGTTTTTTCAAGGAGACATACAAGCGGGATAGTAAGGCTGTGAACGGTGTCATTGGCACTGGCCATGTTGGTGGATTACTCGAAACAGTGCAAAATGGCACACAGGTCTTGCATGGAGGCCCACTCATTGGTGGTGAAGTGGTGCTGTTCTGCAGAGCGACTGACCCGTGCGTGCTGCAGCTGATACTCCACTATCGCCTGCTGCTGCTCGCACAGTCTCTCCAGCATGTGCAAGGTGGAGTTCCACCTTGTGGGAATGTCGCATATGAGGCGGTGAGCAGGAAGGCCTAAGTTACGCTGCAGCGCAGACAGGCGAGCAGCAGCAGGGTGAGAACACCTAAAGCGCGCACAGACAGCCCGCACTTTCTGCAGCAGCTCTGATATATCCGGGTAGGCAGTTGGCACCGGTGGTCCTCGCATGTCCACATCCTGACACATAAGTGGTTGTGCATCAGTGCACTCAATCTCTTCCACTTCTGGTGCAAGGCTAGGTTTGATGACCCCACCAGCAGAGTCATCAAAAAGCATAGGAGACTGCTGCATGCCTTGTGGCTCAGACTTATTGGCTGATTTGCAAGGGGGTGAGGCGAAAGACAGATGGCCATGGGCTGCAGGTGTCAACTCTGAGCTTTCAGCAGGGGACCGGGTGGGAGACAATGTGAAGGAATGAAGTTGCAATAGCAAACAAATTCAATAACTATTTTGTACGATGCGCCACAGCTCTTATAGCAAAACATCACAATGAATATTATGAAGGCGAATTTGCTCCTATATCAGATAGTGAAATAGCATCGCATCTCCTCAATCAAAAAATGAAACTACAATATGGGCCGGACCTACTTCCGTCAATGCTGCTGAGGCTGAGTGCGCCAGTTACTGCGCTACCCATTGCCCGCCTAATCAATGAGTCCCTGTCCTCCGGTTATGTCCCCAAAGCCTGGAAAAAAGACAGAGTTAATCCCATCCACAAAAATAGTGATGTAAACATAATGGCAAACTACAGGCCTATCTCACTGCTACCCGTCCTTTCTAAAACCCTGGAAAAATGTGCCCATGATCAACTGTGCAAGTATTATCAACGGTCCAACTATCTAACCTCGCTTCAATCTGGGTTTCGGTCAAATCACTCCACGGTAACTGCCCTCTTAAAGGTGACCAATGACATTCAGAGTGGTATGGAGACTGGTGAAATCACAGGTGCAGTTTTCCTTGACTTTGTAAAGGCCTTTGATACGGTTAATCTGCTGCTACACAAGCTAAATTGTTCTGGTATAAAAGAGAGGTTGCTGGTTTCGTTCGTACTTGTCTGATAGAACTCAATATGTGTCTATTGCTGATACTGCCTCCCTCCCATTGCCAATCAAGTGTGGAGTGCCTCAAGGATCTGTTCTTGGGCCTCTGCTTTTCTCACTATTTATTAATGATCTACCTTCGGTGTGACCTGGCTCGTGTGCATATGTATGTTGATGATACGGTCATTTATATGTCCGGTACTAAACTATCGCAAGTGGAATCCGTGCTACAGGGGCAGTTTTCTAAAGTTGAAAGTTGGATAGCTAGAAGCAAATTATTCCTTAACGCTGAAAAAACTGTGTCCATGTTGTTTGGGACAAATGTAAGCTACTTAAATTAAACAATCCTCAAATAAACATCAAGACCAAATCTAGTTATAGCATGACCCAAGTAAATTCACACAAGTATCTTGGCATGTGGCTAGACCCAATCTTTTGGTTTCCATATTGATAAGCTAGTCTCAAAGCTATATCCTAGGATTGGCTTTCTATATAGAAACAAATCAAACCTAGATTCCACGGTAAGGAAACGTATTGTGCAGCAAATTTTAATGCCGATCTTGGACTATGGAGATGTTGTGTATGATTCTGCCGCCCAGACACATCTCGGTAAATTCGACACTCTGTACAATACATTGTGTCGTTTTGCACTACAGTGCGATTATAACACTCATCACTGTAAAATGTTAAAAGAGTTAAATTGGCTGACACTTGCATCCAGGCGTGCTCTCCACCTAGCGTGCTTAGTGCATAACCACTTCTCTGGAATGCTTCCCCCCTACCTGAGCGGCATGCTCGCCCTTACTCCCTGCACATCCTGCAATCTCAGATCTTGCACCAACCTTTTCGCTAGCGATCCCTCGCTTCAAAAAGGAAGCGGGTCGAGGTGCGTTCTTTTTCAGAGCTCCTCATATGTGGAACAGATTTCCTGCTTCTGCCAAATCAGCAGCTAGTCTAAAATCACTAAAAGTAAATGTCTCCATCCTCAAATCCTCAAAACAGATTGTACCTGTTATTAGTTTACAAACTCATTCATATACTGTATATGTTGTTCCTTTGTATCAAAAATGGTTTACCCTGTATGTTCACCTTCCAACTTGTTTATATATATATATGTATGTATGTATTTATTTTAATCTACTGTTAAATGTGTAATTCTGTAACTCCATTCTGGACTGGGTCCCCAGGACATACTTGAAAACGAGAGAAATATCAATGTATTCTTCCTGGTAAAACACTTTCTAAATAAATAAATAAACTGGAGGCACTGTCAGCCACCCAATCTACTATCGCCTGTACTTGTTCTGGCCTCACCATTCTAAGAGCGGCATTAGGGCCTACCAAATAACGCTGAAGGTTCTGTCGCGTACTAGCACCTGAGGACGGTGTTTCACTTGTGCGTGTAGCTGGCACAGATCGACCACATCCCCTACTTGCAACAGGAGCTCCACCAACACCAGCAGCACCACGACCAGGGCCACATCCCTTATTTGACACTCTCCTCATTCTTTGCGGTCACCAACCAAAGTAACAGATGGTTTATGTCAGGCAACAATGTAACCGCCAATAGTCAACAATTTCTATTTGTTTATTGGACTGCAAAAAATGCACCGCCATACATAAATGTACTATTTAGTACAACAATTAGAATTTTTCAAAGTGCGCTGTAAGCACAGTATTGGACTGTTCTATTTAACTCTCAGATATGAAGTGCACCGCAAGACGCAAATGTACTATTTAGCACCTAAAACAATTAGAATTTTTCAAAGTGCGCTGTAAGCACAGTATCGGACTGTTCTATTTGACTCTCAGATATGAAGTGCACTGCAAGACACAAATGTACTATTTACCACCCAAAACTATTAGAATTTTTCAAAGTGCACTGTAAGCACAGTATTTGACGGTTCTATTTGCACAAATTGCAGTATTTAAAAATGCCTAGATGTTGCCCACTGAGCTAACAGAACAGGATTAAAGTCATGTGCCTGGCACACATGCAGTTACAAGTGCACTGCACTCTCTGTGGCACTGGGCTCAGGGCAGGGTACAAATATGTAGTATAGCACCCACTAAAATAATCACTGTAATTTGAATAATCGTTGTAGTTTGAATAATCGCTGTAGTTTGCGGTTTAAACACCAGAATTTTTTTTAATCTGTCCCTCACAGCTGCAGCATCCTCTCCCTACACTAAGAAGAGCTCATGTGATGTGCGTGTAAGTGACTCCAGCTTATATATAGAGGCTGGGTCACATGCTGCACTGGCCAATCACAGCCATGCCATTAGTAGTCATGGCTGTGATGGCTTCTAAGGGCAAACAAGGCAAACGCTTGTTGATTGGCTGCCCTGCAGCCTTTCAAAATGCGCCATTAAATCCCAGAACCTCGAACTCCAACACGAACATACAGTGGAATGTCCGTGTTCGGGTCCGGGGTCCAAAAACCGTAATGTTCGGTATGAACCCGAACAGTGTGGTTCGGGTTCGCTCTACACTAGTGATAACAGAAACATTCAAAGTGATGAAGGACTTGGGGCCTCACTTACATCACTTACGGTCAAACATATGAAAGCTAGATACATGACTGATGTCTAACAATAACAATGTCTGAATTGCCTAAGTCTGATAAATAAGATGGCTCCCAGCAAAATTGTGTACAAGGTTGGTTATAAAACGACTGCAAGTGTAATAACCAAAAATGGATGATGACAAGAGACACCACCCATTTATTGAACATCATTATGTGAAGTAGTTTAACTTGATAGGAAACTTTATTTGGCAGTTATTCCTGCGGCAATGAAGGGATTAAGTATAGCAGCCTAAAAATTCCTTTTCTTCTTCCTTTTCAAAATAATTTTATTGTCTTGTAATGTAGCAATCACCAGAACTTTTAGTTTTTTTTTTGTAATTCTCAACACCCTAAGTGCTCTAGACTTGTAATACTCTATCATTATTTCTTTGTAAAAACTTCTGTGATTTGCAAATATTTCAGCCATTTATTAATCCAAAGGGAATATTTAAGTGCATTACTGATAATGTATGTATTAGGAATTGTACGCCTCCACCAAAATGCAATTTACCTCAATTTCTACATTGTATAATCTTGCCTAATAAGAATGAGTCATTTTTGACCCACTGAATTTAAATGCCTTGAAGCCTCACCCAAATTCTCTTGCCCTTCATTTAACTTCCCTTCCAGCAGAGTTGCACTTTAAATATAAATTATGCTCAAAAATATATGTTGGACATAACATATGAAACATGTCAAACTGTCCATTGGCTTTACACCTCTGTCCTGGCTGTATTAGAAAGGCCATATTTAACAATGTGCAAGGCCACCATCAGAAATGTTGGGGACCCTTAGAGAATAAATAGTCTGGACCTGAGGGTATGGGGGAGAGAGAGAGAGACACGTGAGTGACTGACATGGTGAGTATGGTGGAATATTATTTATTGCTCACTGTGTACTTATTTTCCAATGATGCTCGGCCAGACTAATGGGAGACTTTGGCTGGTTGGGCATCATGGGAATGGTATTTAAAACACATTCAACCACCCAGCAAAAAGTCTTCCATGTTGCTGGCTGAGCATCATAGAAATAAATAAAACCACTCCATAGTGTTATGGCCAAAAAATATCTTTATTTAAAATAAAAATTTGTGTTCGTCATTTATATGAAAATAAAGTTTGTGCTCTCCCCCCCCCCCCCCAATAATGAAATGGGCAGACATGTCTAAAGGGGAGGAGTTCATAATATAGCCACGGCTACCTGGGGGCACCCAAAAAAAAAAACCTGCATCCAGGCGCCCATGACCCTAGGATCGCCCTGGCTACAGCACTATTAGACCACTATCTGACTAGACCTGGTTGTTTCTGACTCTACTACAATGCTCCATCAGCGTTAAAAGCTTGGAGGACACTAGCAGACTTATGGATTTATGTTTAAGTATTTTGTGAACATGAAAACCCTGTAAGTACCCTCACGAGGCAGCATAGCATTTTTAATTATTACACTTACTACACTACATTGCTTCTGGTGTGTGTTTTTCAGTACTATGGTTGATGGCATTACAAGGTAAGGGTTGTACCCCCATGAGGGTGACCCTGACAGAGTGTATATGCTACAAGGGGTCCATGTGTAAAGTAGATATTGAAGCAATTGCATTTGCCTGTCCAGAATCCATTGCAATTTTGGTAGCATTATGACGTTTTTAATTTCTGCCTATGCTATCCAAAAGCAGAGAGAAAGTGTTGCAGACCATCAATTTTCAGGTTCACTTTGTTTATTCAATGCACTAGGAGGTTGCTGGATCTTTTCCAGTTTTCCAATTCACATAAGCCACATTTTCTCTTTCAATTTCTAGCTATAATAAGCTTTGAAGCCACCATAATATGCAGCAATATATAAATTGTTTTTGCCGTCATCAAGGAAACAGTTAGATGTAGTCAGGGCTGACTGATGATTATTTCAAGGTTTTACTATACATTCTCCATATAGGTTTATACACTAATCCTCATAAGTGTTGTATCACAGTTACTCCAAATATATGGCCACACACTGGCTTTTCCTGTCACGCAGCTCCCCTTTTGCAGTTGGTCTAGCATGTGTCTCTGCTGGCGTTAGAATGAATGAGCAGGACATGCGTCATGCTGTTGCATATCCTTACACATATGCATGGAAGGATCTTTTTTGTGTCTCAAAGTAGTTCACTTAATGGGGACTTAGATTATCTCTAGGGTCCGACCTAATGATTGTCTGGGGTTTGGCTATTTAAGCACCATTTACACACAGACTTGTTGCCTGTGAGAGTGCTTTTGTGCATTCAAAAGCATTGTTTCCTGATTCCTATTGATTTATTGTTGCTGACTGTTTTTTGTTTTCTGGACCTTGGCTATTTACGTGTCCAGACATCCCCTTTTGCCTACTCCTTTTGATACCTCATGTTTGGATTTGATACCCTTCTTTATTGGGGTTCCAGTTATCGTCTGTGTATCTCGCAAAGTGACCTGTCATCATCTGCTCTGTATCCTTCCTTTTTCTCCTTTGACTATAGACTTTTTTGGTTTCTCCAACTTCTGATGTCTGGGTGGTGTAGGCGGTTTAACAATATGGTAAGACTGCACTGGGGTTAATGCCACCGCCTCCCATGCCAGGCCCTGCTTGTGGATTCCGTTGGTTCCTTGGACCGTACAGTTACATATGTAAATAATGCCTTAGAAGGTTGCCACACCTTCAGCAAAGTAACACGAAACCTGACTACATGTTGGCAGAATTGAAACAAGGTACCACCGGTTCGTAACCTTGAAGAGTGCTTAAACTAATTTCATAATGTATTAACCAGTATAAGGGAATTCAACATAGAATGACACATTCTGGGCCATTCTGCCCATCTAGTCTGCCAAATTTAAGACAAATGCTGAATACATGCATTACTTCCTGGCCTTATCTTATGTCTAGGATAGACTTACGCCTATCCCATGAATGTATAAACTCCTTCACTGTATTCATCACTGCCACTTCTGCTGGAAGGCTATTCCATGCATCCACTACCCTCCCAGTAAAGTAATATTTCCTGATATTACTTGTAAACATATGGCCCTCTAATTTAAGACTATGCCCTTTTGTTGCAATAGTTTCTCTTCTGTTAAATATACTGTCCTGTCCTTTACTGTGTTGATTCCCTTTATGTATGTAAAAGTTTAAATAATTTCCCTAGTCTTGTATTTCTTCCAAGTGTTAAGATCCTTTAACCTTATCTGGTAAGCTGTACCCTGCAATCCCTGCATCAGTTTAGTAGCCCTTCTCCGAACTCTCTCCAACATCTCTATATCCTTCTGGAGATACATTGTGCAGTACTGCGTACAATACTCCAAGTGAGGTCTCACCAGTGCTCTGTACAATGACATGAGCACTTCCCTCTTTCTACTGCTAATACCTCTACCTATGCAACCAAGCATTCTGCTAGCATCCCCTGCTGCTCTATTACATTGTCTGAAATAATTATTACCCCTAAATACCTTTCCTCAGATGTTGAGTATGGACTGGATCAAATATTCTATACAATGTCCTTAGGTGTTCACACCCAAGATGTATTATTTTGCATTTATCCACATTAAGGTTCAGTGGCCACATCTTTGATAATTCTTCTAGTTTATCTAAATAATTTGTTGTTTGGCTTATCAACTCTGTAAGGATACTGATGTTAGCAGGTTTTGTAGTCCAGCAGTCAGATCAGCAAAGTCCAGAAGCAGCCACTCGCTACCCAGGTGGTTGAGCCACTGAGCTTTGAGTAATAATCTGGTCTTTAGCAGAGCTGAGAGGCTGGAACAAAAACTAGAAGAGGCAGCCAAGCCCAGGTCAGTAGGTAGGAGAAGGCAGAGTAGGTCCAAAATCAGTAGCAGGCTTGATATAATGCAGGCAGGAACCATATTAATCTGGCAAAGGTATAGTGAAAGGAAGTAGCTTTTGTAGACTGAGAGTCAGCACACACAGCTGAGGAGAGTTGACAATGATAACAAGGCTTTGTAGATTCATGGTTACCAGTACAGAGGAAAAACTGTGAAGACCGGTAAAGAAAAGAGTTAAGAATATAGAAGTCAGGGTTCAAGTCCAGATATAGTGAGTTCCTGACAACAATTTTCTATCAAAAATACATATCTTAAAAACAAGACCGTCTGAAATCTCTCTAATAAAGAGAATGGGTCCAAGTACAGATCCATGAGGTACCCCACTGGTAACAGAGAATTGTCTTTAATGGTATATATTTGAAGCAAGCTTCTGTTGCCTGTCACTTAGCCACAGCCTTTTCATTCAACAATGCAGTTTACTGATAAGTCATCTATGTGGGTCAGTGTCAAAAGCCTTACTGAAATCTAAGAAAACAATGTCTATTTTAGAGTCACCCAATCAAAACAAATCAATAAGATTAGTCTGGCATGATATCTCTGAATTAAACCCATGTTCTTTCAGATCTTGCAATCCATGTGATTTTAAATATTCAACAATCCTATGGTGTAAAATGCTTTCCATTACTTACCCCACTACTGATGTAAGACTTACTGGCTTGTAGTTGCCTGACTCATCCCTGCTACCTTTCTTGTGAACAGACACAACATTCCCTAATTTCCAATCTCCAATTTTCTGGGACTACTCCTGTCCTCCTGTTAATAGTGAAAGGTTAAATAGATCTGTTAACGGTTTTGCTAGTACACCAATTAGCGCTTTCAATAAATTTAACCGATCATGCCCCATTAACTTATGTATCTTTGCTTAAGACAGCTGAACTATTCATTAGTCTTTTTTCTTGAGGTCCCTTGCCTTCATTTTCATCTGTGAAATCTTAAAGAAAATATTAATTGAGACAGTTTTCCAGCTTTATATATCTATTGAGATCTTTTGCCCACTGTTTTAATGCAGGAAACTCAGGCTCCTTTATTCTACTAACATCAAAACATTTGGTCACCGGTTTTTCGTTATTATTCTGAATAAACAAGTGCTCAGTCTGATAAATAACCTTTGTGCTGTGTTGTATCAAATATTTGCTCAAAGCATTCTGAACTCTCAGATAAGTAAAAATCTCTTTATCTAAGTAGAATTTCTCTTTCAGGTGTTGAAAAGATGTAATTTATTTTTCATGGCTAATATATTTTATTATATGAATTCCGCTCCTCAACCACAGTATTAAATTCAAACTTTCAATAATATCTGACAAGATACTTATAGGTACAACTTCTATAAGATTTCTCTGTAGACTACACTGCTTTTTCAACTTGTTTCAAAGTTCCATGATTTTGTTTAAGACAAAACATTCATCACGTATTTTTTTTTAAAATTATTTTTATTACATTTTCAATATGTTTACAAATTAAAAGAAAAAGTAAAAAGGTTATATCACAGTGACGGTGAACCTATGGCACAGGTGCCACAAGTGGCACAGAGACTTCTTAGATGGCTCTCATGATCCAAGACGGACATTAACGGATATTAGGCACATGAATGCACAGTTTTTACTTGAGTTTTTACTTTTTTAATTTGTGCTAGAAAAATTATAGGGAGAGTAGGAGCAAGAATGAGCAGCGTGGCTGATATTGATGTGTACTTTGAGGGCAATTTAAGAGCTTGCTGTAGAGGATTTGGCACTCTCAATCCCGGATATATAGGGCTTCAGACCACAGTGTAACAACACATAATTTATGGATACAATGTGGTTATCAGACCCAAATTCCAGAAAAAAAAAACCCATACAAAAACAGTGCAAGATATAACAACTTTATAAAAATAGATATACCGGTACATTTAATAAAAAAAAACAAAGTGGACTCTGACAAAAAACTTTGTAAAGTGCACAATAAAGTGTGGCCTCTGTGTAGAGTGCTCACTTCCCCTCAATCACAAAACACCAATATAGCCTCTCGTATGTGCCTTTGGCTCCAGTTAGAATGCCATCTGCTGCATTTTCACTGGTGGGTATGCAGAAGTCTTCAGCATAATGACAGAATACATGCTCTCAGGGGTATTAAGATGGTTGGAACACTGCCTCATCTGTAGTGTGTCTGCTGTGCACTACCTCATCTGCAGTGTGTCTGCTGTGCACTACCTCATCTGTAGTGTGTCTGCTGTGCACTACCTCATCTGTAGTATAACTGGCCGTAATGAATTCACTGCACCTTGGAATGACTCTTGGGAACACCGAACATGTACTATACAGGTTCACCCTACAAGTTTCATCTAGGGTACTAGAGTTCCTCAGGCGTCAATAGTTTTTTTACAAAAAAAAGGTGCCCATTCAAGTCACCCAAATAAATATAAAGCAAAAAAAAAGCAATGAATGAAAGTAACTCAGTAAAGGAATACCTATAGATGCACAGAATGAACAAACAGCCAACTCAGTTGTGCAAACAGACAAACATTTCAGCTTTAACAGCCTTCTTCAAGAGATGCCCATTCAAGTGACTGTCTCAGCCCCTTATATAGCAATAAACGCAATACTCAATTGTTGTAAATCCGCTTAACAGCGCCGCAATGTCGTAGCGCTGCAATGCCTTTTTTAGGGAGGGCTTGTCTTTTTTTTGTCAGTCTAGGTCATTGTGTTATGTTATTGTATAATCCAGAATCACATGTATGAGATGTTTGTTTCCTATCTATGTTACGAGGAGAAAATAAAAGAAGTAAAAAAAGGAACAAATCATTGGCACCAGTCAAGTCAGACAATTCAGACCTTTGATACCAGTTTTCTGTGCCAGCAATTCTCCCGTTATTCTTTTATATTGGTGTTGTGACCATGGCCTGTTGTATGCTAAATTATGTGAATATTTATTAATATAATAACCATCATTTTGACAAACAAGGCTAACCGTGCAGCAATACATTTATTTGTTTTGAGAATACAGTTAAATGATGTAAAGATGAATGCCAATGGATATTATGATATACAATTATATACTTTATGAATACCTCTGGTAGTAAAAAAAAATGGGCTTTATGTATAAAAACTCCCTGCAAAATGTCAGGGGTTTTATAAATAAGTTAATTCACCATTTGGTAAATGGTATAACGGCGTTATAACAGCGGTATAACGGCGGTATAACGGCGGTATAACGGCGGTATAACGGCGGTATAGCGGCGACTGTGTTTTGCCAGAAGGTCACTTTTCAGCACCTTTTCTATTTGCAGGCTGCGCTGGTGGAACGAGCACCGACACAACCTAAATCTAAGCATTTGGTGTAGATACCTCAGACTCCATTGAGCCTGCTTTATACATTGGTGCACACACTGATTGCGCCAGTATTTGGCGCACTCTGCGTGTGTAACGTGTTTATACATGCTAATGTATCCATGAACTTTAAATCAACCTCTAATATTACAGAATACATTATTTTTGATACAAGTGGAATTATTTATCTTATGCTCCCTCATATGTACTCTCAATTTCCTGCTTGTTCGACCAATACATTGGATTTTCCACTTGGTACACGTGATGTCTCGGATAGCAGATGCAATAACAGCAAATCCCCTTTGAATTGGTAATTCCAAAAATTAGATGGGGAGGGTAACATTGATTACCTCTCCTGCATGGAAAAATGTAGATTGGGACCATGTGGTGGTACTATTAAAACTCTGTTGGCCAGGAGGTAGGTGTTTTGGATTTTTAGAATGGGTACAAAATCCCCACATGGTATTAAAAGAGAATGGGAACTTTTCTGTTTTGTGGAATAATACACGCATTTGTTTCTATACATATCTATCCCTTGATTGGGTCTTTTACTAATGTTTTCTGCTTTTACTGTCTACTTGCAATATATATTTTGTGCATTGGTCACTTTTTTCTAGTAACATGTACAGTATATCAGTGTTATCCCTATCAATACAATATACAATATAACAGTAACGCTATGACTGAACCTGCACATATTTACATATTCCTATTTCTGAACTGAATCTGACATAATATAAGCTCTTAAGGGACCAATGTAATATGAGTTTATGTTATGGGGATATATATATATATATATATATATATGTATCTTTAGCCACTATGTTAATGATTAACATGTATACTTGTATGTCACTGCTCCCTTTAATGTGTTTAGTTTAACTGTGTAGATAGAATGACCAGCCAATGCGAGGAATATATGGGTGGTCCTTCTAGTGTTTTCATAGGGCGCTCTTACATTATGTCACCTGTCTGAGAGTCTGCTTTCTCTTTGTATGCCTTTTATACTCTGATAAATGAAACGTTGGATTTTTTTTAAAGAGAATTCCGCAAACGTCATCTTACTTTATGCATTTGGAAAGGTGCACCTTCTGCTTAGCACTTTTACCTGTCCATATTCATAACGGCATGGAACGCCGGCTTTGAGCTTCACTCACCTGTGCTGTCGCGTTGCAGGGAGACCATGGTCCGGTGTTCGATGGTTGCGATTCCTTTCATATTTGCCTTTTAACCCATCTTTAAATATTTTAAATGACACATTTGAAAGAGCTTTTATGCCTTCAATATTTTATGAATCCGAATAAACTATTTAGGCTAATTTAGTGCGCCTAGCCCTTAAGGAGTATCTAAACTCACTAGTGGTGCCAGAGGGGACTTTCCCAGGAAATTGATCTCTATTTTATGATTAGCTCATTGCCTTCTTTAAAATCCATGTATATTTAATTCTGTCTTTGGGCCAGATAGTTGGATATATTCCCTCTAATATGCTCTGTGTTTAACCCATGTTGGGCCAGGTGGTACAGAATCGGCTCAAGTGTGGCAGAAGAGTGAAAGTGGTATATTATGTCAGGGAGAAATGATAACCTGGCTATGCATATACAAAAGGAATCATAAGTTCTATATCAGTCCCTACTCAATGGATATTAGGAAGAGAGACTGGTGTGGAATGAGTGCACCAGCCAGAATAAACATTACTGGTACTTAGTCATAGACATTTTATTGCATGCCATACTGGTACTTAGTCATGGACATTGCATTTCATGCCATACTGGTACTTAGTCATAGACATTGCATTTCATGCCATATAGCCATAGACATAGTGATGCATGCCATATGGAATGCGTAAGGAATTAATCACTGCGTGTTCACTTATTTTATCAGAGTTTTCACTATGGCATAACATGACGGTATGGGGTGACTCCGTCAGCATATTCCTTTTTCACCGTGTATAAATATTTTAGGAAAGGAACAGAGATTTATTTATGCTATTCTGAAACTCTTTCCAAAGACAAGGTGCTGGTTTGTACAGAAATACAGTGAATATATTCATAAATAACCTAAAACTTTTGGAACAATTGAATATTTAGTATACATGGGTCATTCTAGTAAAATGCCAGAACAGCTACTATTTGGTATCTGATGCTGGTGACAATGGCTGTTGAGGCATGATGGGAAATGTGGCCCACAACATCTGAAGTGCTAAATGGTTCCACTCCTGTAGTAAAGGATATCACGCATGTGACAACCAGTGGGGTGGAATCTTTAGTCTTCCGGAACTATCCTAACTACAGTCCTGCATGTCAGCAGAGCCTATCTGCACTGCATGCAACAAAGTGCCAAAAGGTTACTGGTTACTAGCAGTGCTGCTTCTGTCGGCTCTTGTGCTCAAGCCATCAGTCACCAGTCACCAGACACCAGTCATCAGTGTCCAGACAGAGAGCTATTTGTAAGGTGCTACATAACTGCTTGCACTAGCTATGTGGCTTCACTACTTTTGCCTGTTCCCAAAAAAAATCTTCTCAGTAAGTGCAGATTTTAGGCACTGGAATCCAAGTTTCGACGGTGTGGGACATTTAATACTTTTTTTTTTTTTGCAGGGCACCATTTGGTTTCCAGGGGGATTGTAATTGATTTTCAATAAAATCAATGTAAATTGCCGATGCTGAGTAGACGAATTTCGAAAAATTCCATTTCAGACAAGATCGATGTATATTAAGTAGCCCTGTTAACAAGTTACACCGGCTCTGGTATATGAAGCCCCTACAGTTATAGTGTAACGTTCTACAATGTGTACAATGTCCTCCCACTCTAGTTTTCCTGGACAATGGTTTCCATGATTTTCATTCTGCCCAAACTGGAATTGTAGCCTAAAAACGTGGGACATCCAGGAGGTGTGATGTCACAACATGAAGCAGGTCCTGTTAAACTGGGTGTGTTGGCACAGCAGGCATTACAGTAAGACTTCTAAAGTCCCATTGTGGTTAAAATGATTATAGACAGGTATGTGGGATATGTGCTGATGGTCTCTACAGTTAAGTTACATGACTTTTTTAGACAACAGGAGCACAGTGCCAATTTAAAACACCAAAAAAGAACAGGTAACATGAGAACTAAGTTTAATACCAATGCTGTTTTCAGCTACAGTACAAAGCATTGTTTTACTAATTAAAAGGTCAACGGAGTGTTAATTAATATTAATCAATATTTATTTCAGCCTTGTTGACAGTCCATCACGCCATAAACTTTGTTAATTGTTACTTTCTCATCTCTTTGACCATATGTTGTTTAAGTATCAGTTTAAGATCATATTTCTCTAAATTATAAGTGAGCATTAACAAGCAAATGACTGCTGACCTATTTACCATCAAACCATTGTTTGTGTTAAAATGATTATTATTTTCAAAGTATTGTCAACCATCCTGTTAATTCTAGGTCGTAGATTTCCTTCGCAATTGTATTCCAGACCATAACTGAAACATTATTTAAATTAAACTTTTTTTTATTAACGCTTTTTAACTCATGTGTCTTTTCATTGTCAGTAGTGACATTATACTAACTGAATTAACAAATGGTATATTTCCCCAAACTCACAATTCTGAATATGATTCTCTCTCTCTGCAGAAGCTTCATATACGGAAGCTATAATATGTATGGGGAGATTTAACAGTATTACAGTATTTTAGATAACTAGACAAGAAAATCTCTTTTAGAGCAAAATAAATCTGAGATTAGAAAAGGACACACCAAGGAGCCAGTAAGGATAGTTTATAAATTACAAGAAAATACTCTAAGATAGCTGGAGACATATTTTACTTACAATCTCTGTCAAAAGTTTCTTTAGAAAGCACAGATAAAAATGCATCTCAAAGATTCTCCTTGCTAGTGGCTTTTCCACAAACATATTTAGGGGAGGCCAAGAGACAAAAGCAATTATGAAACACTAATTTTATATATATATATATATATATATATATATATATATATATATATATATAAATCAAAGATATGATGCACTCAGCTAAGGGCAATCGTAACAATCACTGGCCCGGGTGCTGTGCAGCTAAAGTACAAAAATATCCAAAAAGCACGCACTCACAGGACTTATGCAAGAACAAGTCGATATTTTACTTACTCATACAGGTGTGGTATTCACATGAGCATAAGATCTACTTGCATAAGTCCTGTGAGTGCGTGCTTTTTGGGTCTTTTTAAAGATCCAAAGTAACATCCACATGAAAGGCAGGCTCCAAGGTTTCCGCTTGCCACCTGTAAGTGGTCATAATGTTATGGCTGATCGGTGTGTATGTATTGTGACAAACCTTCCCTGTTGAAGTCAGGATTTATCGAGGATTGATAAATAAACCACAGTCTTCTAGGGTAAATGAAGTTCAGGACACACCCAGCTCAGTTTCCAGTATATATTTGGTGAAATATCAAGCGAGGAAATAAACATAATTATCCAATTGCCAACATTTCACAGCACAGATGGCATGTAGTTGTATATAACCAACAATGGTGCTTGTTTTCCTGAGGAACAAGATATATAATAAATAATAATTATTAATTAAATATTATTTATCCCTGATAAAAAAAACTGTTTGCATGAAACTGAAAAAAGCAGGCTAGGATAGAGAGCTGACAGTCCCTTTTTATAAATTATATTTCATAACCGCAAGGTATGAAGGTAGGTGTAATAGTTAAATGATCTTCTAGATTACAATAATCTTCTGGTGGAATTATGTAAAAAGGGGTGTAGCAGAATGCTTGTTCTAATAAAAAAAACAGTTATCAGTAAGTAGTCTAATCTCCTTGACCAATCAATTATACATCTCAAAAAATCTGCTTTGTAATAATTCAGTATATTGGTTAATCACTAGCCACCCTTAGTGTACTAAACGTGGTGATTTTCCTTTCCATATATAATGTGACATTATTTCCTGGAGTTTCCTAAAGAAAGGAATCTAGATCATAAGATTTTGTTGTAGAATCTTTGGTAAATTATTCATTGTGACTGACAAACCCAGTTATCCATTTAGTAGACCAGTGGGATAGTTCTTTCATAATTCAAAACATATATATCCTGTTAATCAGTGGAGGGAGCACCAAATATTTTAAGAATCACTGGCACCATTTAAAGGACATTTGATTTTTTTCAATTCATTCTCATCTTTCCCCAGAAATATTTACTTTATAATTAGACAGTTTACCATATTATGATGTGTATGTTTAGCATGCAAGATAAAGCTCACTGTCTTAGTAGAGTTATCGCTAATAAAACTGAATTGGTCCCAGTGTATCGATTGTGGAATTATGTTCCTACGTCTTATAGCTGGCACTTGGGTAAAAAAAATTGTCAAACAACATTTAATAAGGAGATTGGTCCTAAATACTACATAATAACTACAGTCTTTACTCTGTTTTATTATCACTGTGATCAAAGATTCTAAAGTTGTAGAGTCAAAACTATATTCAATAAGAATTGTGTTTAACATCTCTCAAGAAAAGAGTTAAAATAATCTGAAATGTGTGATAGTATGTAAGCATATAACCATCCTCACCAGGACTTACCTTTAATTAAGAAATGTATTTGAGGAATTGTAGAAACCAGCAGTTAGAAAATAGACAGGCTCCAGACCAAGCTGTGGCTGTAACAAGTGGTTTAATCCAGGGAATGGAATACAGCCAGATGAAGCATAACCAAGGTGTTCACCCATCCAGTGAACCAAACTGTGCCCTACGCGTTTCACGCCCCTCTGGGCACTTTGTCAAGGTTACCTTTAATTGCCTGATATATTTCTTTTATTTCTATTTTCCTGACCTGATAGATTTCTTCGATCCATCTTTGTGTTTGTTCAATGATACCTTGTCCACATGTTTACCTAAATAATGGGATATATTAGTTTTAAGTTTCACCTTCTGTGTATCTTTATACTTAGTGTGAATATTATACAATTTCTCATATTACTGTTGACAAGTTTTCGAAATTACCTCTACTTAGTGTCGCAATATATTATTTATTTCTAATTTTATGTATGTATATACAATCTCCCTTGTTGATTTTGAAGTACTTGAATTAATATGTTCCCAGGTTTATTACATTCTGTGTGGTAATTTTAGTGGTACAAGATAAGATTCTAAAAGGACAAAAGTAAGGATATTTTATAAATGACCAGAAAATACTTTAAGATCTCTGAAGATTTATCTTACTTATAATCACTGTCCAAAGTTGCTTTAGATAAATAAAAAAATATATATCTCAAAGATTCCCCTGGTGTATTCTGTGCAGAAGCAATGTCATAATGTTGGGTCTGTGTTCGGGAGCGGAGAGCAGGGTACAAACAACTGTGCCACAAAGATGGTGCAGATAAGTTAGGTTTTAATGCAGGCAGCGGAGAAGCCAAAAATGGAGACAAGCCAGAGTCTGGGTATGTGGTGCAGGATCAAAAACGGGGAACAAGGATGGGAGAGGTCAGAGAAGTCCAGGACCAAGCTGAGGTCAGGTATCAGAAGGTCAAACACGGAATCAGGTCATCTCTGGAGGGAGTAAGGAACTAGGCAGGATGAACCAAACTTATCAGCTCAATATTCAAGCAAAGAAGGAAGTGTGTGAGGGGTTTATATAGGGCTGTCAGTACAGGCCTCGCCCTTCATCCCAGGTAGCTCCTCCCCCTCTCCATAGGTCTCTATGGGACACTTTGGGGAAGTGTCAGCCCCCTCCCCCGTCTCTCCTGCATCCACCAATGCACGGGCGTCATCAGGTACAGAGACACTACCCTTCTGCAAGTGTAACGTGGAAGCATGCGTTACTCGTGGCCTCCATGTAACCCAAGACCGGGGATGCGGCCTATCACATGATGGCGCGATCGTCAGGCAGAATACCAGAGGAGCAAGGGACTCTGGAGATGGTAAGTGACCCCTGGGCAGTGGGTGAGAGGGCCCAGGATCCTGACACATAATAATATAACTGTGATTAAATAAGAGAGTCCTTCCTATACAAAAAAAATATCAAAAATGTAAATCTCTCAATGGAAAAGGTGGGACTCCAAATTCCTTCCCCAAATGATTGTTAATATGTTCAACTATACACAAATCAATGCTCTGATTCAAATTCACTCACATTTCCTTAGCCTGTTTATTTAAATATTTGATACAAATGAAAAGCTAAATATTCTCAAAGTAATATCTCGAGCTTTGGAATCTTTGATTCCTTTGGCCCATTTAGAGGCCTGGTTAAGGTGGAAGAAATAAATAAACTCTGCATGTGATTCGGAAACTTTATGTAAAACATGGCTATAAACTTGACAGAACTGCAATACAAGTTATTAAATAGGTGGTATTTGACATATAAACTCCATAAAATAAATAGTATGTGAAAATGGTGTGGTGAAAATATGGGTGGTGGTCATGCAATAAGTTAGTAGTTGACTAGAATTCTCCCCCCAAAACTGCATTACTTCATTAGGATCTTAATTTACTGCCTTAGAATAAAAAACAACTTTTTATTTAAATATTGCTGGCAATGAAACTTGTGATAGCCAGGAATTGGAGAGTGGAGGGGAGGCTAAATTGGATATAAATTGTTTTCCCAAATTCCCATTTTCACAAATTGACAAGCAATTCCTGATGGAAAAGGGTTATTTTTAATATGGGGCAATATTTTGAGAAAATTGGAATCCCTTTGCTGAGTTTCAAATACCTAATGGATAGTGTAGATCCTATAACTATCTTCTGTCTCCCTTCATCTGGCAGGGCTCACGTTCCTCCTCCCCCTTCCATTGTTATGTGTAAGATCATGGCATGTATTTATTTATTTATCTGTAAATTATTTATCATGATTTTTGGCGATTGTGTATTTTCTACATTCATAATAAAAAAATAGGGCATATTTGCAAATAAACACAGAACTTGCTAAAAGTTGGTGTAATTTTTACAGAATTATTATTCACAAAATTGTTTAAAATCCTGTAGAATGTGCAAATAGAATCGCAATATATCGCAATATATTAACGCGGCTAGAAAAATGCACACTAAATACAAATAACTGGAAAAAAAATCACAAAATATTCACAATATGTTCACAAATTGCTCATGACTCATGTTTTACCTATTTTTTCCCCACTGTACTTGTTCAGTACAGGACCACCCAACATTTTAAAAAGGCCAACTTTAGCAGGTTTAATGTGATAAACGGTAAGTGTAACACCTTATAACATTACAAAATTATACATATATATTTAAATACTTTGGAAACAAATACAAAATAGGCAAACTAAAAACAATATGGCTAATCATCAAAAAATGTAAAAAGAAGAAAGTAACATTCAAGAGTCAAAAGATGCCAACAAAGCCTATAAAAAGGCATTTAAATTAGCTAAATCAAAGAATGAAAAAATAATTGCTAAGAAGAGCAAGAGCAGTCCCCACCAAAAATCTTTAAATGGCCAAAAATTAAAAGCTGATAAAGTTGGGTTTTTGCTAGCTGAAATGAATGATATTGTTAGCGGGGATAGAGAGAGAGAGAGAGCAGATATTATATAGATATTATATAGATATAATAATGTATTTTCTTCTGCAAGCTAATTTTACAGAACAGTCATAGCAAGCAAGAAAAGGTGTTAGACCAATGAAATGGTCTTAAGGTAGACAAAGCCCCAGGGCTGGATGGTATACACCCACAAGTACTTAAAGAGCTAAGCCAGGCACTGGTTAGACAGTTATTTTTGATTTTGAGGGATTCTTTTATTTTGGGTCTGATGCCACACGTTGGTATAATGCAGATGTGGATCAAAATGTTTTTATTTCATATAGAAATGCCAAAAATGAGTACATTTCACTACTTCTGCTTGATAAACATTCCTTTTTGAATATAAAATTATATTGGCTGGATGAAGTACTAGAGGAGGGAAATAGGGGAAATGTAAAGGATGGGCTCTAGTTAGGATAGCTCCTGTACCCGAACTTTCCCCCAGTTTTTTACACTGAATTATGTTTTTAATTTACTTCCTAACTTGATTCATGTATTATGAATTCCTTCTTGATATTTGTATATTTGGTAAAACAATAAAATGTATTATTAATAGAAAAAAAATAGTTTTTCTCCTCAAGGCCAAAAATCACCAACCCTCCCCTACCTCTCTCAACTTTGACCTTCTGTGTCTTTCAGACACATTCAGCCTTTTATACACAGAAACATGTACATTGTATATTATTACTTTAACATTACACAACTTGAAACTACTCTCACATCTGAATATATGAAAAATACAATTTGACATATGCAAGGGGACAAAACCAGCTAAAAGGACCCATTAGTGACACCGGCAAAGGCAAGAAAAAGAGGTTGATCTGAGGTTATTTTCATCTATTTTGTTTTTCAAATAGAAACGAGGATTGTTACAGTATACAGAACCCGTGTCTTGTACCACTGAGAAGCAGAGAGGATATTGCAGCTTGAAAGACTATTTGGCATCTGAGAATAAAGGAAAGGCTTGCCTGTGTGTTTTTTTTTCTTTTTGACATTTCCTAGCAAACAACTGAGAAACATTTAGATTTTGCTCAGCAGGATTCCGAGTGCAGAAGAGAAGGTGATAATGCAAAAAGTGTTATTCTGACCTTCATTGTAGTACATGTCCCCACAAATTCAGCGGTGAGGCTTGTTTATTTGCACAGAACTCGAAAATGGAAGGCACAGGAAACAGGATGTGCAGTTGATACTATGCTATTAGTACAGAAACAAGTGCAAACCACGAATATATGATAAGACTATATCTATGGACATATAAATCTATATACATGGAGTAAAGGTAATTGTCAGTGAAATACAGAAAGCAAAATAAAATAAACACATGCTGTTTGAGATCACTAAATCATTCAGTGTTGGCACTGCACACACCTTAATGTACATGTAAACTGTATGTGTTAATAGACTTAACAGCATTTGATTCCATTTCTTCCCTGGGAAGTACATAGCTCATTCTGGTTGGTGAATGTCTCTGCCAGTGCAGAGAGAGACACTTGTTTTCAACAGGGGACAACAGAGGCGATCTTTAGTAGCAAAGAGAGACTTTCACTCCACACAAACCCTCTGCTGTTGGGTGTGCTAGGGGAGAATTTTTTTGTACACAACTGGATTGATGATGTGTAACCGCCTGTCAATTATCACATGATCAGGCCTGAATTCAAAGACAGCAAGGCGACACAAATTGATGTCATAAACAGGACACCACAGGCACATCTAAAATAAATCAAAGACAAATGGTACAATAAGTGCGCTGTAAGTTATACTGAAGTGAAAAATATAATAAACAACACCTGTAAGGTGAATATGATGTAGTGACAAACTGAAGTGAACAACTGAAGATAGAGTGTGGGGAGACTTGTATATTCCCCCAGAAATATACACTCACAAATTCTTCAAATATAGGTAGATTTCTCCACAAAGAAAGCTGGGTACATTCGAAGATAGCTTAGGCTCTGCTCTGCAGTCCTCTTCTCATGTAGCTCATATATGGAAGGAGAGATGCCCACAAATACGATTAGAATAAGAAAGGCACAATTTGAATAGACAATAATATCTGCTTACATTGGGGTTCTCATAGATCCACAAAACAACACTTTTTGTACCATTTCACTTTGATATGTTTTCTTTGTGTGTTATTTAGGGACACACTAGTGCTGCTTAGGTTGTAACTGGTGCGCTGATATTCACTGTTTTTTCACATATAAAATAAACATGTCTTTAAATATATGCACCTGCTTACAAGTCTGCTAACATAAGGTATTGGCCATATTTTATCCTCTACTTTCACTGTATGAATGATGATTATGAGACAGTGTCACTTTAAAACTCAGCACTCTGTTGAAGTGGCGAATGTAGATTTTAATTTACCACTGATGGAATGGTTCAGTGATAGCCAAAAGTTGCCACAGTTCAGCAAATAATATCATTGCTATTTGTGGTTTGTTCTACTACGCACTAAAAATATAGTTTAACTGCTGTGTTATACTGATTCATGTATTATTACTTGCAAAAAATATATGGACATTAATTGCAACACTGGCTGTAAAAGGCTAAACTATACATACATAACATATGGAAATATATCATACATCTTTCAGATTGAAGACCTAGCGAGGCTCCAAATATGCTACACTCTCTGGGTTTGCCTTCTCTGCCTGAAAATACGCAGATCCCTCTTGCACCACTGGACACAACCCGCTACAATGGAGACACAATGATTCCTAAGTCTCAACACCCTGCCTATTAACAGAGTGACTTATACGTCTCCTACTGACCCCGCTTGGGTCCTAGACCGCTGACCCGCGGACTGTTTTGTTTCCTCACAGTACCTTTGGAACTCTGTGACTTTTAGTCCACTTGCCCCCTTTTGCCCCTTTTATCCTGTTCGCAGGATGGGAGGCTTACCTTTGCCATTTGGTGGCCCCTATCTTTTGTCTGCGCTCTCTTGTCGCAGTAGCAACTCTCCCTTGATTTCCTCTTTAACCTTCTATTTCTTTTATTCCAAGATTTCCTTATCCTCGCTTTTCTACACACCTTTTCCACCACCTGCTTGCTCCGTTTCCTTCTATGTTTCACCATTCAATGCAGATTGCACGTTAATGTATACTAAAGGCTTTCTATGCTTTTCAATTGTTTACTGTTATGGTTTATTCCCTTTTTATATTACTGCTGGATAGAACACAGCTCTGCCCTACAAATGCATGTACGTTTTAGCTACTCCCTCAAGTCAGCACAGGGTGGATTTTCACCTTTGACTAATGTCCTACACCACTATGTCGTACACTGTTGGATTGACTAACTACACTACAATATTTTCATTTTTCTTATTTCCACCACATCAAAAGTTCTACATTCTTAAGAAATGTCAACACATTTTAATGCAAATACGTTGCCTCAAATCCCCTCCGTTTTGAAATTTCCTGTGCATGGAAAAAAAATGAAACTCGGAAGCAGGATATCTTATCAACAGCTAAAATACATATTACAACCGAAATGGAAATTCCTGACAGCCCCCTTAGGTAATCACACGACTTAACAGATTATCATCAATGAAAAAAGCACTTTCTCATTGTGAGAATACTGTTTGTTGAGTTTGGTCCCAAGCATAACATTCAGATATGGATTATTAATGAAATGACTGACAAATCATTAACCCATTCATGCACATGTATGTATATATAAATATATGAAAATAATGGTCCGTGACATTTTCGAAAGAAACATATACTACCCTCCACTTGCTGTCTCCTAAAACAGGACTTTGCCTTGATACAAACCGGTCTTCTGGGAGGCTGCTCGGAGCACTTCCGCGGCAAATGAGTGCTGTGTTTAACCAATAACAGCAATAACATGCTGCGCTGACAAAACCTTTTAATGTGACGAGGTGATGGTTCCATTCCTTGGTGAGTATACGCCCTGCCAGCCTCAAAGAAAAAGATCTGGCACTCACTAATAACATAGAAAAAAATAGCCCTGGCAGCCTTTATGACTGGAAGTCTTTACGATAGTGAGCTAAATTGGTGGAACAAATCGGTTGATTTTTTTCAATTTAACATCACATTTCATGTATAACATAAAAGCCGACTCTGCCCCCAAAATAAAGAAGGATGATAGATTATAATAAAGTTTTTATCTGGATATGTATTTTTTATAACCACTTAGACGGTAGACCCCCCCACCCCCCTTTTAACATAACTCTTGATTGCTATTAATTTAAGTATAATATAAAACCAATGCTATGCCATGTGAGGTACACTATTATATGGATATCTATTCACCACGAGGGGGTCGAGTAGAGGGCCCAGAGGATTTTATGAAATAAACATTTTTTTGCGGTTGAGATATGGTGAAGGCAGATGGATGGGATTGAAAATAATTTCTCTCGCCATTTTAGGCAGTTAGTTGAATTTAGCTTTTTTTGTGATCAACTTCACCTTAGTTTTAGTGGCGATGAATTGCTCAGCATTCTGTGGTACTGGAGACCGTATCTCCAGAAGGATATTGATACTTTGGAGAGAGTTCAGAGAAGGGCTACTAAACTGGTTCATGGGTTGAAGGATAAAACTTACCAGGAAAGGTTAAAGCATCTTAACATGTATAGCTTGGAGGAAAGACGTAATAGGGAGATATGATAGAAACATTTAAATACATAAAGGGAATCAACACAGTAAAGGAAGAGAGTATATTTAAAAGAAGAAAAACTACCACAACTAGAGGACACAGTCTTAAATTAGAGGGGCAACGATTTAAAAGTAATATCAGGAAGTATTACTTTACTGAGAGGGTAGTGGATGTATGGAATAGCCTGCCAGCAGAAGTGGTAGAAGTAAACACAGTCAAGGAGTTTAAGCATGCGTGGGATATACACAAGGCTATCCTAGCTATGAGACCGGGAACGGGGGACTAATAAAAGTACTCCAAAAAAATTGGGCAGCCTAGATGGACCGTATGGTTCTTATCTGCCGACACATTCTATGTTTCTATGTTTCTATGTCATGGTACACTCTGGAAGTTGAGATGGATGTTGAGATGCGTTTAATGAATATATGAGATATTCATTAAACGCATCTCAACATCCATCTCAACTTCCATGAGTTCACTTTGGTGATCCCACCATGTTGACCACCATGAGGGTGGTCAACATGGTGGGATCACCAAAGTGAACTCATTTTGAACATCTATTTTCAAACTCCAAGTTTTGCGAATGGATTGCTCTAGCTCACTTTCAAGTCGGTCATAAATATTTTACAATTGCTTTATAATATGAGTAGGCTACTGTAGCCCAACGTCATGGTACTTATTTTATCAACCTCAAAAGGATTACAGTTTTTTTTTTACAGTTAGTGCATTAGCCCCATGAACTCTCTTAGTTTATGATAGAAATCTCTTTTTAATGATTGTTTCCTGTCTTGCATCCTAATTTCTTTTTGACAATCAGACTCCAGACACATATATTTAGGATTGTTTATATATACGTGATTATCGGGTCATCCTGGTGTCTATCTTCTTCTCTCATGTTTTTCACATTTCTATTGAGTGTATTTACACAAAGAACTGAATAATTATGGGTATCCATATTTTACACTTTAAATTCTACCATTGTTTCTTTGTTTAATGTTACCTTAAAACAAACTAAATTAATTGTATCATGGCAAATGTTACTTTGCACCCATGAGAAGTTGATAACGAATAACATCTTCTGTTTATGAAATCAATTCATATTATTTCCAGCCATCCCCAAAGACTTGTGTGTCAAGCAGAAAAAAAGGAGAGTTTTTAATTAAAAGAATGTTGACTGCTAACTCAAGGGCACAAGGATCAGAAGTGTCATCAAATGAATAATTAATTTTGTGAATAAGAAAAATAATAGGCCATTGCTAGCTTGAACTACAGCCGGAGCCCCGGGGAGAATTCACCTTATATATTTGCATAGTAGGGAACTTTTATCAGTAACCCATCTCATTTCAGATGGAATGATATACTTTGTATCTTAAAACCCAGCCAGTTCTAATTATAGACCCTTGACTAAAGATAAAGTGTCATGTGGAATTAGAAACAGCTGAATTTTGGTTACTCAGAAAGCAGAGTGAACACTTTTCTTTGCTTTGAGATATATATATATATATATATATATATATATATATATATATATATATATATATATATATATATATATATATATATATAAAATGAATTATCTAGTTTATTGAAGCCTGAATACCATATCGCTGATTGGCTAATTCCCTTTCTCTAGCTATCAAACAAATAATGTTGATTTTAGGGTATACTAGCAAAACCATTAATGAATATATTAACCAATCATTGTTAATGGGTGTAGACCCAGAAGATTGGAAGTTAGCAAATGTTGTGCCCATTCACAAGAAAGGCAGTAAGGAGGAGACGGTCATCTATAGGCCAGTAGGTCTGTAGTGGGGAAAGTAATTAAAACCATATGAAAGGATAGAATTGTTGATCATTTAAAATCATAGGGATTTCAAGATCAGAAACAACATGGCTTTATTTCAGGGAGATCATGCCAAACTAATCTTACTGATTATTTTGATTTGGTCACTAAAACAATAGATCAGGGTGGTGCAGTAGGCATTGCTTACTTAAACTGCAATAAGGCTTTTGACACTGTTGCAAATAAAATACTTTATAATCAAGAAACTACAATCTCTGAGTTTGGATTCCATTATGTGAGTGACAGACAACAGAGGGTTATGGGTAATGGTGTATATTCTGAACAATGTCTTGTTACCAGTGTGATACTTCGGGACTTGGACCCATTCTCTTTAATATTTTTATTAGTGATATTGCCAACAGTCTTGATGGTAATGAATGTCTTTTTACTGATGATGCAACAGGGCTGATGTTCCTGGGGAGATAAGCCAAATGGCAATCATATAGATAAACTAAAAACATGTCCAGAGCTGTGGCAACTGACATTCATTGTGGATAAGAGCAAGATAATGCAGCCAAGGACAGAATATAGAATATTTGGTATTTGGCATTCCTGGTTTGAGCCCAATACAGTTCCTAACTTTGTGTTTTAATAAAGAGCTGTGGTCTATTTTACATTAAAGTCAAGTTTCTTGTCCAATTATTGGGAAGATAATGTTGAATGGATATGGGATACAGTGGCAGCCCTCTTCCCTCTTCCTTCATACATGTCAGACTGTATTATTATTTTTTTATTTTTTACTATTTTAACACATTTTTGGCCAGCTAACTAATCTTTTATTTATTTGTTTTCCTTTTTTTTTTTTCAAATTCTTTTTTCCTTTATTTATAGTAACAAAAAGACACATTAAACACGTACAGGATATACATAAGGAGCAATAAATATATAGTCAAATACAGATTCTTGATAACCTTATTGTCATATATTCTTAACAATAACGACCGAATCAAACATTTATTTAACTACCAAAAGTGACTTATGCAGATTATGCCCAATAATATAATAATTTTCTTTATTCACTCTTAGCATTTCGAGGGTAGA
This sequence comes from Pelodytes ibericus, assembly GCA_036172795.1. Classification (NCBI taxonomy): domain Eukaryota; kingdom Metazoa; phylum Chordata; class Amphibia; order Anura; family Pelodytidae; genus Pelodytes; species Pelodytes ibericus. Next base: position 28,465,870 of record CM069867.1, on the reverse strand, counting down.
ACTGGGAGGCCTTCGAGTTATAAGGGCAGGGTTGGGGGGGAGGTTCACTAGGGAAGGAATAGGGGTTTCACAAGGGAAGCAGCAGGCTGTATCCCCCCCTGTGTTTTATTTGGGAGATGCCCAGATTACCAAGTGCAGGATCTTCTGTGTTGTGTGGGAAGAGTGGTAGTGGTAATGGTTATGAGTGCATGTTCTTGTCTGAGTATGGATATACTGTTTTCCTTTTTTTTAATTTATTTTTTCTTAACTTTTCAAAATGCCATGGTGAAGATTATTAATAGATTATAATTATCATTAAAAACAAGCAAAGATGCACGCAGATGCTACGTTAGTTTTGAATTGTGGAGTTAGTAGCTTTCCCATGCTACATGTTTTTTATTGTAATATTTACATTTCTTTGTTTTGTTTTGGTTTTTTTTACCACAGTTATACACTCCCTTATATATCACATTAACTAAAAATACATAAACTCAAAATACAAATATTGTTATTTGGTGGATACAACTATCCTAAGCCCTAAAATCGGGAGAAATTTCAAAAATAATCTAACAAAGACTCTTAAAATGCAATTTTATTTGCTATCTCAAGGCAACAAATGGTTCGAACAATGTCTGAAAATGTCTCGCACAATGTCTGAGAACCGAGAGCCCCACTTTCCACTTGAACAGAGGATTGAGCATCATGCCATAGTATAGTTTCCTTCTAGACGCACCAGAGCCTCCAAACTCAGTGAAGCAATTTCCCATTATTCAATTGGGAATATAAGTGACATGTTGAGCCTGCAAAGTATTTCTTGCTGTGATTATTTGTAGACAAAAACAAAATAGCAAGACAGTAAAAATAAAAAAAATAAAGTGAATATGCCATTCAGAAACCTTCAGTTACATGCAGGTATTAAGCACTAAATATTTGCTGGCAAAATCATCATCAAATGTGTAAATTAAAATATATACTTAACTGAAGAATTGAATTTTCTGTTCACCCCCATACCTGAATGTTGCCATCCTACAACGAGTAGTGGGCAGACGACAAACAAAGCATTAAGATAATTATCTCACCTTTTTGGGGTAGATGGATGTGATGTCCTTCCATTTGCACTACCATCTCTGTGGTCTTTCACTGCTCTGTTTCTAGAATTGAGTTGCTATGCCAATGTCTCTATGCAAGAAATAAAACTAAAAGCCTTGACAAAACAAACAGTGTTTCTGTACAAAGTAATAGCTTGCCATTTTTGCATGGCAGCTACACTCTGAAAGTTAGTTGACAGAAACACACTAAGTTCATAGTTAGAAGAGGAGAATATGACCTACTAATTCACATTTTAATATTAACCTACAATAAATTCTAAATTGTATGGCTGGCCAGTATTTTCTTTAGCTCTTCTACTGTCTTGTCTGGAAAACAGTAGAATTGATGTTCTAAAAAAAATTACAGTGAGTCAGAAACATACAAAACATAGTTTAAAATAAAAAATAGTCTTGAAAGTCTATGAGCTGTTAACTCCTTTAGAGATTACTGTGGTTTCTGTGAATTCCCCCCCAAAAAGGAAATGATTGAGGCAAAGTGCAAAAGCAATGTTCCTCATTAGAACAAGGAGATAAAACAACTGATTCTATGTCTGCCTCTCTCCAGATACAACAGCTTCCCTTATTAGATGACACAAGTGTGGAAAATTCTCATCCAACGCACTGATCCATGTCAAGTGTGCTAATTGGTTCACAGCTCTAATGACTATAGAAACATATTTTTTTTAATGCGAGATCTGAAATTGTTCTCTGTGAACTGTCCTTCCATGCGTGATGACAGAGAGAAGTGATTTAGACAGCCCCGTTAATATATATATCTCTTTGAGCTTTTGTTTTTGTTTAAGTTGCCTTGATCTTCACAACCTCCTCTAACATTAGACACAGCCATAGAAAATGTCATTAATGTTGACAGTCAGTTGTAAGGTTTGCTTTGAGTAATCGCTTGGAAGGCAATACTCTAAGATGTGTCTAAACAATGGAATGTTATCTTACAGTGAATATTCCTTTCCAGTGATGTACAAACAAGACAGGTCTTTGTAGCTCTCGTTGTCTTCTGTAATGCCTCCCTGTCAGGTTGTACAAAGAAAAGCTATTTTTTCTTATTAAATGTAATGAGCAAAAGGTAGAAGTATGTGTGCAACATATGCATGCTCCTCTCGACTGACTGTTTCCTCTACAATACATCCAAAATACCACTGCTTGTCTTATTTTGCTCACTCATCATTCCTTATTTGCTGCTTAGTTTTGCAGAACCATCTAAGAGCTTCTGATCTCCACAACAATACAGTCTGAATACCTGACTTCGACATATCAAGATCCAGACTTCATCTCCTTCCTATATCTGCCTACTTATCAGCAGATACTCCATGACACTTCCCCTCCACCATTCTCTTGAACTAACTATGACTATAATATTTAAAACTAGTTGATACGGTTCTTCCATACGCATATCATGTCACCTCTACTCCTTTCTGCCTTGTGTTCCCATTACCCTGTTACCAACTAGAAGGAGTGCTTGTGGAAAGGTTTGTTTGGATTATTTATTAAGCAATTACTAACGGGGGAGAAATTATCTTCAAAAGCCAGATAGTGTTGTTTTTTTTAAGATTAGTATTTATAATGTTGCCCCAGAATTCCTCTTTCTACACAATCCGTATTAAGTCTTGTGATAATCTTTATCCAGTTTGTGTAATGCTCTGGGATGCTTTGGAAATATATACGTAAAGGATAGCCAGAGAGGCAGATCATCAAAGTACATCACAGATTCAAACTCACATAGGAAATAACAAGGGGAACACAATACTGTTTTTGTGTGCATTAATATTAGAGATAAATCTATTTGTGCTGCTTCTGCCTAATTAACATTTAACATCAAAAAGACAAACAGAAGAAACCACACACTCGCAGGACATCCAGTATGAAAAATAGCCAATATATCAAGTATCAAATGTCGTGTAGCATCGGTGTTTCGGTTCCCCAATATCAACAAAGAGAAATGCATTGGAATTGAGATGGGAATTTCAAACTTAAGGCCAAAATAGCCTAGTTAGAAAAAATTCTCCAATGCAGCTCATTTGGAGAATGTTTCCAACTCAGCTACCCTGGCCTTAATTTTGAAATTCCCTTGTCAATTCCCTGCAGTTACTCTTACATGAATAAAACCTTAAACGTTCCATTAATGTTTTGTGCATCCAGGATATTTAAGCATGTTATTGGCACTTAATATATACTAAGCTGTATAATGGTTCTTTTAGGCCACAATACTATCTAGCATTCACACCTTATTAATTGTTAACTCTGATCCCATACTCCCAGTCGTCTCCCACTTGTGCTTCATTGTAAACATTTATCAGCATATAGCTTGAGAAACCATTCTCTGAACCTGAAACATTAGATAGGATTATAAAGCACACATTTAAACCATATTATCCTAGTAAGCCTCTGTCTTGGATGTACAATTTAAATGACTGCCAGAAGGTAATATAGAGGCAGAGGTATTTTAAAAACCACTTTGTTTTAATAAACAATTGGTTCCTTGTCTTCAAAAGCAAGAAACAGGCATACAGCCAATCTGCTAATTCTAATAAGCTACACAAAAATGAGTCTTTCAGCTAATCACTTAATATGCTTCCTTTTATGTAAATGTTTATTATTTGATTTTTTTTTGTTCAACACATGGACGAAATTGATAAAAACGAGGCCTCACTGGGGGATATAGGTATTTTGATATACATTTTTGAAATAATGACCCAAAAGTATGCAGTATATATCATTTTTGAAGAGTAATAATTGTAACCTTGACAATTTTTCAATGGAAATATAGGTAGGTCCACTGAGGTTTATTCACTAGACAGTGATTCCACATGACACTTTATCTTTAGTCAAGGGTCTATAATTAGAAGTGGCTGGGTTTTAAGATACAAAGTCTATCATCTATCCATCTGAAATGAGATGGGTTACTGATAAAAGTTCCCTACTATGTAAATATATAAGGTGAGCTGAGATCAAAATAGATGAGTTGAGATCATAGTCAGTAGAACTAGTCACCTTTTTTGTTTTCTGAGTATTAATAGTACTGGAACATATCTCAAATCCCTTTAATGGACCCTGATTTCAATATGGTCTGTCTATTCAACATGAGCCATTATTGGGGTCAATACTATTAACTGCGGTAAAATCCAGCGTGTAGCGTGAGTGCTGGTTGATCCAGGCGAATCCATAACATCTCAGAACTTGTTTTTTTATTTATTTACTTATTATTTACATCATGTGGGTCATTTCACAGAATATTCCTATGAGAATCAAACACCTTTAAAGCAAAGCTATTTTAAACAGATAATAAAATGCGGAGTGTAAATTAGTAACTAAAAGTAAAATATATTAAGTTTAAAGTGTATAAAGTGAACAAGAACAGCAGTGCGTGCCAAACCCTTCATGTATTGTGAAGCTATACAAACAAAAGGGAGAGGAAATCGCTGGCATTCCACAGATAATATCATAATCAATAAACAGACTTCAGGTGTCTCACACATATAATTGTGGATCACAATGTAGCTAGTTTTATGTGAAGAATCTCCACAATAAACAACACAAGTAAAACTGAAGAGACAGCGCTTGTGTTTGGAATCAGAGTAAATATTTAATTATAGCAAAATTTAGATTTTAGAATTTAGAAAATGCATTCAATTCAGATATCCTATATAAACAAAAAAAAAAAACTTAGCTTAATTAACATTGCACTCTTGTTAACCCTTGCTTCCTTGAAGGAAGCAAGGGGTAAAAAAATCATGTCCCACTTGTCTGGAGTAAACAAGACGTGTATCTTAATATTATCTGCTGTGTCTCACATGCAAGACACAGCTGTTCCTGGTTGTCGTCCCGCTGAATGCGAGGGTCTCTCATTGGTCAGTTAGAGAAGCTCATTTTTGCATGGGACCAAGTTAAGGTCCCCCTAGCTGATCCCATGCACAAACGGGAGTCTCTCTCTGTGCTAGCAGCGAGAGACGGTCGCCGACCAGATGGCTTGCTGCTTCCTATGGAGGCATGGCAGCTGTCGGTCAGAGGATTAACTGGCATGTACTATCAAAAGTCCACGCCAGTTCATCCTCATACTAGGGGCAACAAACTTTTCACTTGTGCTTCTATATTAGAAGCACAAGTGAAATATAACGTTTAGTGTTCTTTTAATTTCATATGTAGAGAAATCGCAAAAGCCAATGCACTCACGCTTTCCCAAGATTACTAGCCTTGCCTCTCTGTTAGGTTTAGGTATTCTCAGTACGTTTTAGCATATGAATCAGAGCAGGTTTGTTTAACACATGTAAACAGATACCAATATTTCTGTCACACAGTTGGATCTTTATCAAGATCATACAGGCCAAAAGACACAAGAGCATGGATTAAGGTTGCAATATATACCAGTAGAATGAGATGTTGTATCCTGGCTATGCTTCCCAGGTGAATGAAGGCTGATTTTATTACTGCTGACATTTGCTGTTTTTGTAACAACCCACATTCTTTCTGCTCTCAAATATTTTGTACTTCCGTTAAGAGCCGCTACGTTCCAAGCCATTAGCATTTTTCGCCTGAGGTCCCCTCACCAAGAGCCAACTAACAATTTCTTCACGCTAAGGTCAACTATGCACCTGTATCTGTTTGGCATCTGGGGAAAAAGAGAGGTAGCGCTGTGTGTGATCTGCATAGCAATATCTTACAACATATCATCGCATGATGTTCCACATTGGTAGAAAGTGAATTGCTAAAAGGATGGGAGGTAAGATGGATCATCATGAAACACCACAGCTTTAGTTATCTCTTGGTCTCCATGAGTATGTTCCTGACAGCACTCTCTGCGATCTGTCTGTGAGATCTATCTATTCACGTACATGAAGTTTACTCACAGCTATATATATCAGAATATTGGACGATATTACATTTGCAGCTCATTTAAATTATTATAAACTAATGTTAAGCTACTTGTCATTAAATTATGGATTGCACATGATATTCTCTCATTTCATTTTAGGATCAAGATCTAAGACAGGTCTCAGGCAGGAACATCACTTTTGGGATCAGACTCCCTACACCACCCTCCTTCTGCACCGCCGCCACTAATATCCATTGCACAGAATAGACAAATGCTGCCACCACTAACTATGCCAGTCAAAAACCTCATGCAGGTCATCTAAGCCAGAATGGCCTTACCCACAAATCTAGCAGGCATATTGGAGTCTCTACCATTTCTTTCCTATGTACGCAGGTCAGTTCACATTGGTGAGTGAAATAGTTAGGAGGGCTGGCAAAGGGGGCAATTTCCCCAGGGCCGTTCTCTAACCTGACACAATGGTCGAGGTTGCCTTACCTGAGTATGTGAGGCTTAACAGGCTACTACTCTACCTCACATGAATATATCACAGAAGGAGTCTTCAAAATCAGCAAGAGGCAACACCCATAAGAGGAAAATAATCACAGCCCATGCAGTATTGTGTGAATATATGTCCACAATGGCAACTTGTTAGTTTATTAAAGACTCTGCAGAGCCATTACAACCAAGATCGGATTAATACATTGTAGGCCCCTGGGCTACAGGTATTGTGAGGACCCCAGTAATATTGGATTGGACATAAGTCGCTTGACATCATTTCCAGCACTAAGACTGCACTCACTGGACTTACCTGCATCTAACAAATCATCTAAACTTGGCATAACATGGCAAAATCAGCAGTAATGTATAAACATGGCATAACATGGCAAAATCAGCAGTAATTTATAAACATGGTATAACATGGCAAAATCATCAGTTATGTATAAACATGGCATAACATGGCAAAATCAGCAGTAATTTATAAACATGGTATAACATGACAAAATCAGCAGTAATGTATAAACATGGTATAACATGGCAAAATCAGCAGTAATTTATAAACATGGTATAACATGACAAAATCAGCAGTAATGTATAAACATGGTATAACATGGCAAAATCAGCAGTAATTTATAAACATGGTATAACATGACAAAATCAGCAGTAATGTATAAACATGGTATAACATGGCAAAATCAGCAGTAATTTATAAACATGGTATAACATGGCAAAATCAGTAGTAATGTATAAACATTGTATAACATGGCAAAATCATCAGTAATGTATAAACATGGTATAACATGGCAAAATCAGCAGTAATTTATAAACATGGTATAACATGGCAAAATCATCAGTAATGTATAAACATGGTATAACATGGCAAAATCATCAGTAATTTATAAACATGGTATAACATGACAAAATCAGTAGTAATGTATAAACATGGTATAACATGGCAAAATCAGTAGTAATGTATAAACATGGCATAACATGGCAAAATCAGCAGTAATGTATAAACATGGTATAACATGGCAAAATCAGCAGTAATTTATAAACATGGTATAACATGGCAAAATCAGCAGTAATGTATAAACATTGTATAACATGGCAAAATCAGCAGTAATGTATAAACATGGCATAACATGGCAAAATCAGCAGTAATTTATAAACATGGTATAACGTGGCAAAATCAGCAGTAATGTATAAACATGGTATAACATGGCAAAATCATCAGTAATGTATAAACATGGCATAACATGGCAAAATCAGCAGTAATTTATAAACATGGTATAACATGGCAAAATCATCAGTTATGTATAAACATGGCATAACATGGCAAAATCAGCAGTAATTTATAAACATGGTATAACATGGCAAAATCAGCAGTAATGTATAAACATGGTATAACATGGCAAAATCAGCAGTAATTTATAAACATGGTATAACATGGCAAAATCAGTAGTAATGTATAAACATGGCATAACATGGCAAAATCAGCAGTAATTTATAAACATGGTATAACATGGCAAAATCATCAGTAATGTATAAACATGGTATAACATGGCAAAATCAGCAGTAATGTATAAACATGGTATAACATGGCAAAATCAGCAGTAATTTATAAACATGGTATAACATGGCAAAATCAGCAGTAATTTATAAACATGGTATAACATGGCAAAATCAGCAGTAATGTATAAACATTGTATAACATGGCAAAATCAGCAGTAATGTATAAACATGGCATAACATGGCAAAATCAGCAGTAATTTATAAACATGGTATAACGTGGCAAAATCAGCAGTAATGTATAAACATGGTATAACATGGCAAAATCATCAGTAATGTATAAACATGGCATAACATGGCAAAATCAGCAGTAATTTATAAACATGGTATAACATGGCAAAATCATCAGTTATGTATAAACATGGCATAACATGGCAAAATCAGCAGTAATTTATAAACATGGTATAACATGGCAAAATCAGCAGTAATGTATAAACATGGTATAACATGGCAAAATCAGCAGTAATTTATAAACATGGTATAACATGGCAAAATCAGTAGTAATGTATAAACATGGCATAACATGGCAAAATCAGCAGTAATTTATAAACATGGTATAACATGGCAAAATCATCAGTAATGTATAAACATGGTATAACATGGCAAAATCAGCAGTAATGTATAAACATGGTATAACATGGCAAAATCAGCAGTAATTTATAAACATGGTATAACATGGCAAAATCATCAGTAATGTATAAACATGGTATAACATGGCAAAATCAGTAGTAATGTATAAACATGGTATAACATGGCAAAATCAGTAGTAATGTATAAACATGGTATAACATGGCAAAATCAGCAGTAATGTATAACTGTTTTTTTTTTCATATTTAATAAAACCCTTGATTGAAAAAATGCATTTATTGTTTTTATTTCCTTTTATTTGCCAATCTGCCCCTCTGACTTTCCATTCTGTCCCCATATTTGCCAATCTGCACCTCAAACTTGTTAATGCACTCCCAGACTTGCCATTGTATTCCCACATTACACACTCATGACTTACCCCAGGATATGCCCCATCACCCACATTGCACACCTAGAACTTACCCCAGTAGCCTAGTTTATGCCTCATCAACCACATTGCACACCTACGATTTACCCCAGGATATGGCCTATTAGCCACATTGTACACCCATGACTTACCCCAGGACATGCCCCATCACCCACATTGCACACCCAGGACTTACCACAGTAGCCCAGTGTAGCGGAGATGCAATATTACCCAGGTTATCTCCGCTTATAATCCAAGTGAGACTCAGGAACAAGTAAATAGTAAATCCAAAGGCAGGGTTTCCAGCAGGTCAAATACAGCAATATCCCAACAGCAATCCCAATAACTGGACGACACACAGTTTCAGGAGCATAACTGACCAGAACTCTTTAATGATACAGAAACACAGAATATATACAGTTGAACATCTTGACAAACCAGATTAGACAAAGGAACTATAACAGGATTATAATTTAACCTAAGGAGATACAAAGGGAAATCCTGCCTCACACCTTTCAGGATACAAAGGTGCCCAGCTCAGATACACACAGGAAACTAAATGACTTACATAAGACAATGGGAGAGGTGACAAAAACAGGGATTAAAGATAGGATCCAATCTTAACTTGGGGAAAACACAGTGAATAGGACAAAGACTTGGATCCTAGTAATTACAGTACATTCCTCTGCTTGGGAGATAATTGAGTTAACCTTTGTATCAGCTCAATTATCTCCAAGCTAAAATATACAGGTTCTATACAATATTAATAACTTTCAAAATATGCATCACATTCACATAAAACATACATTTTCAGAATCAGCATACTTTAAATATGAAAATAACTAAAAATCAAACAATTCCACCCAGAAGTTCCAAAGTTACCTTTTTGGGCATTTTTAAAGGGCCACACACCCCAGGGCCATAGTCACAGGGGAGGAGGCTGGCAAACAGGCCTCTCCAAGACCAAGTGGCGAAGGGCACTTCGTCACACCCAGTTTATGCCCCATCACCCACATTGCACACCCAGGACTTACCCCAGGATATGCCCCATCACCTACATTGCACACCCAGGACTTATGCCAGTTTATGCCCATCACCCACATTGCACTCCAGGATCTTACCCCAGTACATGTGCCATCAACCACATTGCACACCTAGGACTAACCCCATTATATGCCCCATTATGCACATTGCACCCCAGTACATGCGCCATCACCCACATTTCACACCTAGGATTTACAACATTATATACCCCATCACCCACATTGAACTCCAGGACTTACCCTGGTTGGCATCCACAGCTCTCTGGGGTATATTGACAGGCAGCATGGAGTCTGTGCGCTGTCCAGGCGCACAAACAAGAAACCATGCTGCCTGTCTTGCGCTCCCTGCTACTCTCATCACGGAAGGTCACGTGACCAGCAGCGATCACATGACCTGCCGTGATGAGAGAGATGGGCAATGTAGTATTTACCATGATGCATCCTGGGCAGATGCCTATAGGGCCAAATTGCTGAGGGGCGGCGAAAAAACGTTTTTGCATAATGACAAACTCTCTCACTTCAGCTTCAGAATAATATTCACTCTGCCTGGTAACTGCTGACCTGTGCTCTGTTAATTTCTCCAGCAGCATCCAATCAGCACAGAGCATCCTCCCCCTTTTTATATACAGAGCTCGGGACTTGCAGGATATTCCCGTCTGACTCAGTCTGTGTTATAAAAACAAAGTGGTTTGTGCAAATAAACAATGTGCTAAAACTTGATATAAATAACAATAATAATACTTGCGGTATCACACATAAAAAATGCAGCCCTCTGAAGCACTCTCCAGAATGTCCATACACAACATATAGCAAAAAAGCAGAATGGCGCGAGATAGTGGGTACCTTAAGTTAAAAGACACACGAAAAAACAATAATGGTGCAATATTGTGAAACACCGATTGTATAAACACAGGTGGTGATGTGTACACTCACAAGAGGATTTGTAGAAAACTCATTGGAGATATTGTGCTTTGGTCATAAATAATATTATCTGAAAATATAAAATAACAAAACAACATGTGCAGGACCAGACTGATGGTAAAAACGCAATGGCCCCTGCTAAAAACAAACTCACAGGAAGTATTGATCTAAAGTGCAGAAAGTCCAGGACTGGAACGAAAAACGTGACCTGGATATGGCAAGAGGCAGGATCAGGGAGAAGAACTGCAGCTGCTGATGTCTCTGTCTCTACGCGTTTCACCGGAGCTCCAATCACGGCTTCCTCAGGAGAACCTGTATTGGAGAAACGCTGTTTTTCAATAAACGTCCACTAGTCTTCCAAGTCCATCAAGTTCAACCCTTCTACCTATCATTCCCGCTTTTGATTTAAAAGAAGGGAACCCCCCCCCCCCAAGGAATTTTGAATTTTGCCTCCTAGGGGTAAAAATGCGTAGCAGCAATAATTGCTTTGCACTTTAAAAGTAGTTTTTAAGAGATAGTAAGAACTTAGGAAATAAATAGTGAAATGGATCAGTTTCTTTTCTGCATGATATAGTACTTATTTAAAAATAAGTTGCTTTGATGTATTTGCTGAATATTAGCATTTTTGTATTGCATCAGTGATTAGTGACAGCTGTGTTTGTAGGTATTCTGTTGTCTCTTTCAAGGTGCATGAATGTGGTCTTTTTCTAAGTTGAGATTGTTTAGCAGTATTTGTGTCTCAATTTGCAGACCTTCTAGAACGGCTCTTTGGTGATGGGGAAAATAATAATATCAGCAGATTATTATATATTTTTTATTTATTAAACTAATCCAATGTAAAGCTGTAGCTGTGACTACCTTGTGAAGATATGATAGCTTTTAGGATTGTAGGTAATAACTTAATAATTGCATCACACCCTCGTCAAGGATAGGTACTGTTTAAAAATAATTCAACCTGGATTTTCCTTGGCTTTTTTCCAGCATTCAATCGTGCAAATGGAAAATAGAGTAGTATGCCCCCATGCCCAGAGTACAGGTAGAACATGTATGTTACACATCCTTAACACTATTTATTATTAATCTTCTTATGAACAATTTTAAAAGTGATCAACACCAGGTAGAACAGTTTTAAAGGTGCTATATTATTGTGCAAATAAGCATTGTGTTAATAGGGTCACTTTACATTTCTATAATGATGATCTAATATGCAGTAGGAATACTATATATATATATATAGTAGTTCAGTTGCCCTAACCCCCCCAAGATTACACTTGGAGTCAGGTTGTTTTTTTTCTCGGGCCAACGCATTACGCTGACCCAGGGGGTGGCAAATTTGTTTTTCTTTTAATTATTTTTAATTATTTTCATTTCAATTTTCCAGTTTTAAACTGGGGAATTTAAATTCCTGAAATTTGGGTGTTCTAGTCGATTTTGGGTTCTTTTCCAGTGAAATCTTAAAAACTGAATATGGCCAAAAAAATCCAAAATCGTCAGAAATGGAAAATTTCAGGCCAAATCAGCTATACTGAGTAGAATCGGTCTATATTGGGTAGACCCATTTGTCAACTAACTTAGGCTATTCATTCTTAATTTTTGCCGATTAGTCGCTAATTCACCACAGTCCAATTTCAAGTAAGATATTTTAAAGAAACATAAAAGCCTGTCCTTGCACCAATCACATGCAATAGTAAAACAATTAACACTATTTATTTTGGATCAGTATATCAGTGCAAATATAAATGTCACCATTAAATGCAAAATTCCTTTAGAATGTGACTGAATTATATAAAAACCCAAATGCAAATATATTATTAACAAGAAATAAAATCCATCATGTTGAATAGCATATCTAATTGGGTAATTTAAATATTGTCATGAAATGAAACATACAGATACAAATTTCTCTAGATACACCTAATTATAGTCCTGAGGCAATGTAGACATATGCCTAAGGATGGATGCCAGGCTTCTAGTCACTGCTGTTAAATGTTAAAAACTGCTAAATGCAACTTGGATTCACATAGACTACAGTAGTAATGTTAATTAGTGAAGTATCAGTTTTAGTTGTAGATTCTATTGCACATACATTCATTACGCCCAAAGTATGTAAAGCTAAAGGGGGCATTAACATATAGGCTTGCAGCCCCCACTTACTTAGTTGACACAGTGTCACACTTGTGATTTTAAAATGGGCCACAAAACACCATAGAACTGTCATGGTCTAAACCCCTGGAAAAGGCCAGTAATTGTATGTCAAGGGCAAATCTAATAAAGTTGCCCTTGGAGCAATCTCAGACAACAAGTACTATTTATTTTATAATGCTATAGTAAGGCAGCAACCTCACAATGCAAGGAAACTTCTATAATCATGCGAATGAAAGATAGACATAAAAAATGTATTTAGACTTATAAGATACTCGTTTTGCTTAAAGGACAAACCTAGTTAGGGTTAAAAATGTGCCCTGCTTTTCCCAATTAAACACAGTAGATACACACTGGTTTACTGTTGACTCTGCCTCACAGTTGAGGCAGAGTGAAGGGGAACATGAGACTTACTGATAGTGCCAGCATACACACAGCCAATGACACTGATGGCTTGGTTTGTTTGTCTAATCAGAGTCTTTGTGGATTTCTGTGTGTCAATGTAAGGTCGCCTCTGTAAGGTCCCACCAGTCACTGACCATACCGGCTGGCAGTCGCCAGTCAGAGGATAAACTGACGTACATTCAAAAGGCAATTTTTTTTTTCATTTGGGATTTTTTTTTACAGGTGAAAACAAAAATGAGTTGTCCTTTAGAAGGATACATTGGAAAGCTCTTACATGACTATTTTTTTTGATAAATCTGAAACTTAAGCGATTCAAGTATAGTTTTTGGAATAATAAATATTTCTCATTTAATTGTAGTCTGTCAAAAAATGCTACATCTTTTTTAACCTACTTGCTATAAATGGTAATCGTCATCAAAATCTGTGCAAAGATATTAACTTAATGTAAACCTCCCAGACTCATTGAAATGTAGTTAAATTGCTGAATAGAATGAAAGCCAGCAACTAAATCCAAACACAGAGCCGTATCTCGCGAAGCCTGTCATACTCAGGGCTGGTGCGACGGTAAGGCTGACAAGGCAGCCGACTCAGGGAGCCAGCAGTGGGGCGCGGAAAAAGTGCAAGCCTGCCCTGTGGCCACTTTAAGCAGTGCAGCCGCCTTAAACAATTTGGCGCGGCCAGGGCCGGCCTTAAGTGTTCCGGCGCCCTGTGCGGGCTTCCCCCGTGGCGCCCCCCCGTCTCTTTCGCCCCCCTATGTTTGTGTCTCTCTCCCTTCCCATGTTTGTCCCTTTCCTCTTCCTTGCCATGTCTGTCTCTCTCTCTCTCTCTCTCCCTCTGTTCTGTCTCTTTCCCCCCCGTCCCCTATTCTGTCTCCCCCCCGTCCCCTTTTCTGTCTCTCTCCCCCGTCCCCTGTTCTGTCTCTCTCCCCCCATCCCCTGTTCTGTCTCTCTACCCCCCCGTCCCCTGTTCTGTCTCTCTCCCCCCCGTCCCCTGTTCTGTCTCTCTCCCCCCCCGTCCCCTGTTCTGTCTCTCTCTCTCCCCCAGTTCTGTCTCTACCCCCTGCCCCTTTTCTCTCTCTCTCCCCCTCCCCCTGTTCTGTCTCCCCCCTGCCCCTGTTCTGTCTCTCCCCCCTGCCCCTGTTCTGTCTCTCCCCCCTGCCCCTGTTCTGTCTCTCCCCTCCCCCGTTCTGTCAGTCTCTCTCTCTCCCCTCCCCCTGTTCTGTCTCTCCCCCCTAACCCCTGTTCTGTCTGTCTCTCTCTCCCCTCCCCCTGTTCTCTGTCTCTCTCCCCTCTAACCCCTGTTCTGTCTCTCCCCCCTAACCCCTGTTCTGTCTCTCTCCCCCCTCCCTTACCTTTGCCTGAAAAGGTGTATCCAAGGAGGGGGCGGAGCTAACCGGCACAGCGGTGTAGCTCCGCCCCCACCCCGGGAAGCAGAGCAGAGTCTGCATTACGGGAAACCATGGGCAGCATGAGAAGGCTGCTTCCCGGGGTGGGGGCGGAGCTACATCACTGTGCCGGTTAGCTCCGCCCCCTCCCCGGACCAAGCAGAGAATGCTGAGCAGAGGGCTGGTGAGGGGGGATCTTTTGATCTCCCCCAGCCAGTGCCACTACCGGCTTTTTTTTTATTTTTTTTACTTTTATTTTTTTATCTACCGGCCGGGCGGGCGCCCCCTGGTGTGTTGCGGTCGCACAGGTCGCACACCCCTAAGGCCGGCCCTGGGCGCGGCCGCTCTAAAAAATTAGGCCCGGCCAGAGCAAGGGCTTCCTTCCAGCATTGCTGTCACTGCTGGTGCGACTTCAGTTTGACACAGTGTAAGGTCGGTTACTGCAGCAGCTGCACGTGCCTCAGCAGCCTATACTATACAAAAGGTAGGAATGAAAGAGAAAAGAGATAACAGTGATTGGGGTGGTGGGAGGAGAAAATACATATAATATAATGTGACCAGAAATGACAGGAGATGGGGAGAGGAATATAAATGGAAAGAGATGACAGAGGATGGGGATAAAATACAAGGGGAAATAGATGACAGGGGATGGAGGGAGAAAATACAAGGGGAAAGAGATGACAGGGGATGGGGAGAAAATACAAGGGGAGACATATGACAGGGGATGGGGGAGAAAATACAAAGGGAAAGAGATGACAGGGGTAGGGGGAATAAATACAAGGGGAAAGAGATGACAGGGGATGGGGAGACAATACAAGTAGAAAGAGATGACAGGGGTGGGGGGACAAAATACAAGGGGAAAGAGATGACAGTTTATGGGGAGATAATACAGGGGGAAAGAGATGACAGGGGTGGGGGAGAAATTAGTATCTTCAAATAGTACAAGTGTGCGTGCGTGTGCGGCAGAGTACAAGTGTGCGTGCGTGTGCGGCAGAGTACAAGTGTGCGTGCGTGTGCGGCAGAGTACAAGTGTACGTGCGTGTGCGGAAGAGTACAAGTGTGTGTTCGTGTGCGGCAGAGTGCAAGTGTGCGTGCGTGTGTGGCAGGGCATACGTTTGTGTGTGTTTACTTTAAGCACAAACTTGTCTGTGGTAATGCTATATGTTATATGCACGCATAGCCATGACATATCTTAGGGATAACTATGGGCCTTTTAACTGTGGCAGCAGAACATTTGTGCAAGCAAGTAGTCAGTCCAGATAGTCCTATCAGGTCAACAGATTTAAATAGTGATTTGAATGGAACCGCTTTTTTTTTTTTTTTAAAGTGAAAAGCATATTATAACATATAGCTGGTGTCTCAACTGCAATCCTCCAGCTGTAAATTACATCTCCCATAGTACCTTGCAAGCCACTTCCTACCGATAATAATATCTAGTATGTCTAACGCCTAAAATAGAGGACAAATTAAAATCATGGCTGTTGATAATTCGATTTGTTTTTCACTCTTTTTATATACAATGTATGGAGGGTTGGTGGTGTGGGAGGCGTGGCAGGTGATTGTGGTGGGTCAGAGGAGGGGGGCACCAAAATGCACCTTTGCCTGTGTAGACAAAAATCCTTGCACCGGCCCTGGTCATACTGTACCATTGCGACTGAGAACAGTAGAGGCAGTGGTTTAAAATCCATACATAGCTTGGAAGAAAGACAAAACAGAGGGGATATAATAGAAACATTTAAATACATAACGGGAATCAACAGAGTAAAGGTGTATTGATGTCAACATAAGAACTCAGAGTGGGAGAAGCCAATAAGGACCTAGAAGTAAGTTAAGCTCTCCATTGAAGATACATGCCTGATGTCGGGTAAAGGATTAAGGGACTACACGTTACCATGCTTGACTGGCTATGTGTCTATATGCTGTGTGCTTTTATACTAAAAATGTATATTATTTATAATGCTGGTCATGTCTCTCTCGCCTATAATAATAATAATACTCATACCTCATACCTCATACTGTGAATTAATACCTGTTTTATTATAAAAGCAAATATTTTATTGGCCTTTGCAGCTGCTGGCTGGCATTGCGAAGAATGATGTCTGCGCCCTGTCTCTGTCAGTTTGAGTGACATTCCCTCTTCCAAACCCCACCTCCCCAGCCTTCCTGCATTGCCTGGGAATTGTTAGGAGGTATGATGTTCAGACCTATAAGCTTAGTATGGCCACTTGAAAAAAAGTACTTGAAGCATTGAGCATAAGCAGAAATGACGCAGTCATGTGGAGCTCCTTGATAAATGTGTTATCTGGAAGCGGATGTGAGTGGAACTAACAGTAAACAAAATCTATGGCTATGATAAAGGGTGTTGTAGACTGCAGCAAGGCAGCACGACAAAAAGAGTTCCCAATAGGCTTGACAGTCCACCAGTAAAGGATGTCTTTTCATATCCAAATTTCAGTATAGGGAATAGCGAGAGGAGGTGAAGTTGGGAGGTCGAATTTATTTTATACGAATTCAAATTTGACCTCCTAACTCAACCATGAATGTCGAGATGGGACGTCAACAGTGAATGTAGCCTGTCTAATAATCAGTCCATTTAGCTCTGGGTATTGTCCACAATTAAAAAAAACATATTCCAGTATAATTTTTTTACTTAACATGCATGCTACATATTTTTTTTTTGCTATTCAGTACTTCAGCACAGTTGCCGTGTAATGTAGCCAGTATGCTTGCAGTACGCTTCCATAGGATTAAACTCGGATTGTTATTCTTTTCATTGAGTACCACTGAATTATGTAAAATAAAATGAACTTGAGATATGTCTAACCCAGGGTAAATCACACACATAGGGGATTTCACAAAAAAATAACCTGTCTCATGTGCCCCACCAGAGAAATCAAGCAGACATTGAAAGACAAAAGAAATTGTTTCATCTTTTTCTACACAGTGGGAATGTTTCCAATGACATAAGGCAATTCTCATCATCTTTTACATACTCCGACAAATGTTTGGGAGGAGGAGAGCAATGATCAGTTAAGCTTTGTGAAACCACTTAGTACCATTGAATACCTCAATTGTAAACCATTCAGCGCAATATATAAACTCACTTTGATTTGGGAAGCTAGCCAGTGATCACTTAAATTTAAGGCACTATTGTAACTAAATTGCAAATACAGAGTTTGTGTTTACAATAAACCCATTATATTACTTGTCCACAGTACAAAACACATTCATACATGGTTGTTACAAATGTAGAATTCTAATTTAGAGTACATAGTTGCAGCAGAGATGTATGCAGTATGTATACACATACAGAGTAAAAAGTGCAAACTTCACACATGAAAGCAACATACTGGGGCTATTCACTAAAAGGTGAGTTGCAGGTTAAACCACCCCCCCACCACCTAAAATTCAGTGGGCAGCACAGGCATTATCAAAGTGGTTAAAGAGGCAAAAAATATATCATTAATGACCTAATTTGCATTTGCGGTGGTTATAGCACGGTGAGATTTTTGTGGGCAAAGCAAGTCGTTTGGTATGAATAGATTTGTGTTTGATAATGCCTTTGCCACCCACTTATTTTACACAGCACAATATATTTCATCAATATACTTGTATACTTGATGTGACATTTTCTGTGAGTATTCCTTGAGGTATATTAGTGGTAGTTAAGGTGTTAGTGATCGTTTATGCATTTCCTTTAACTCAGTAACACACTGTAACACATTAAGGAAAATTACCGACCTTTCCAAACAAGCGTTCGCATGGTCTGTCAAATTCACTTTGTACTTTTTCATTTTAAAGGCTTTCAGACAATGAAATTTGCCATATGGCATTAAGGTTTATACTGTGGAGTATATATATTGTAAATATCTGAATGCATTCTAGTTTATTCTTACATACTTGCATTAAAAATTATTTCAGGAGCAATTTTACCCTAAAATCTGGATTTTTTGTGAGCTAGATCAAGCTTAGTGACTGAGCACCATCTTTGTTGTGCCTTTGTAATCCTGCATTTGTCATGGCCCATAGGTATCCCTAAGATATGTCAAGGCTATGCGTGCATATAACATATAGCATTACCACAGACAAGTTTGTGCTTAAATTAAACACACACAAACGTATGCCCTGCCGCACACACACGCACACTTGTACTTTGCTGCACACGCACGCACACTTGCACTCTGCCGCACACACACACACTTGTACTCTTCCGCACACGCACACACACTTGTTCTCTGCGCACACGAACGCACTCTTGTACTCTGCCGCACACGAACGCACACACACTTGTACTATTTGAAGATACAAAGCAAATCCACTAATTGGTGTGCTGAAGTAATAAAAAAATATATAAGACACCTTTTAGGTGAATGTAAAGTGGTCTAACTTCACTCAGACCACTTTACATTCACCTAAAAGGTGTCTTATATATTTTTTTATTACTTCAGCACACCAATTAGCGCACTTTATGTATCGTTGTTTTAGAGACTAAATATAGTGTGTCAAGTCTCCCCCTGGTCCCCCCCAGTAACAACAAGCCTCACCCCCCAAAATAATTTTTTTAATAAAAAAAAAAAGTAGTTTTTTTTATTTATTTTTTTCTATTGTGCTAATCCTAACTCTTGGGTTAGGGTTAGAGATCATCAAAACCCTAATCCTAGAGTTAGAATTAGGGTTTGTACTAACCCTAAACATAGGGTTAAGGTTAGAGTTAAATAAAAAAAAAAATGTAAAAAAAAAAAAAATGTAAATACAAAATAAAATAATAAATTGTATAAAAATAAGAAGTTATTCTGTAGAGGACCAATGACATGTTATGTCTGTCTGTGGTCCTCTAGGGATATTTTATTTAAAAAAAAAAAGACTGCTAGTGGGCCAGTGCTTTGCATTGGCCCCCAGCAGTAGATAGGGGCCCGCAGCAGCTGGATATATGATCCATGCAGCCGCAGGATAGCAAGGATAGCAAAAATCGGTGCTTCCTACTATAGACTACATTTCCTATTCTGCTATGGTAGCTTTTGGCTGGCTGAGCATGATAGGAAATGTAGTCACAAGCATTACATAATGAATACACGTTTTAAAGCTGCAATAACCGTATCCTAAATTTTGCCCTGTACCCGCCACATAAACCTAGCAAACCTATACATGTGGGGTACCGCTATACTCAGGGGAAGTTGCTGAACATATATTGGGGTTTTGTTTGGCAATAAAATAGAACAGCCCCTTTAAATTCATACCTAAGTTTCAAAGTGTCTGGAAATTAAACACACACAAAATTATTACGCCAAAACTTGTCAAAGATTGGTGGTAAAATGACAGAGTGAAAAGTGTCAAATTACCCCAAGTTGAATGCCCTGGGATGTCTACTTTATAAAAAATGTGAACATGTGGGGCGGGGGGGGTTATTCAGCGATTCATGTCCGATATCGGTGTTACAGTGTCACTAACGCAAATTTAAAAAAAAAATGGTTTTGAAACAGCTATATGCTACTTGTATTTATTAACCTAAAACATGCAAAAAAAAAGCAAAAAAACATATAAACATTGGGTATTTCTGAACTCAGGACCTAAAGTTGAATCTATTTAGCAGGTTTTTTCATTAGCTTTTGGAGCTTAGTAAAAGAATTTACAAAGAAAATTCAGGAAACGTTTTTTTTTTTTAAATTTTAACCATATTTTACTATTTTTTCACAATACAATAAATGATATGAACAAAATAATGTCATGAAAAGAAAAGCCCTTCTTATCCTGAAAAAAACAATATATAATATGTGTGGGTACAGCAACCGACAAAGAAGAAAATGAAATCTAAACACAAACACCTCAGAAGTGTTAAAACAACCTCGGTCACTAACGCACAACATTCCAAAAACAGTCTGGTCATGAAGGGGTTAAGGGCAGACAGGGCTGCTGCTTATGTTTATGTGCTTGAATCAACATTATCTACATAAGTTCCTAATATCTTTCACCACATCATCCTTCCTAGCACCTTTCCCATGCATGACAGAGTCCTATGCTATTGATTCCTTCTCAGCACAGCCCTTTTCTTTGCCAACCTAATTTTACCTTTAACAAAGCTTTGCAGGGGTCAATGTTACACTTTAAAGATACTATTTTTCCATACAGACTTAATGAAAGCTATTTTTGAATTGTTTTCTAGGATTTAAGATAAAGCAGTCTGTGTCAGCTATTTTAAATTATAATTGTAGCTGCATGCTATTAATATGAGTAATTATTCTGTAAATTATAATTAACTGATATATTTAAGATAACAGTTTGGGATATTCACTGTATTGTCCCAGAGTGCTGCTTAGTGATATACCATTTTTATTTTTGGTTGTGTATTCCAATTTATGCCTGCAGCTTTGATCTGTATGTGTCACGTTCAGGAGCGAGGTTGGAACCGCTTTGCAGAGAGATAGAGGTTAGTGCAACGAACCCCGGCAATAGAACAGAATTCTTCCGCCTGAAGGAAGTCCACCTTATGGTTGAGCCTCAGGTTTCGTTCCCCCTGGTCTTTTGCACTTTGTACTACTACCAGAGTATCGAAGCTGAAACCAAGGTACTGGACTGGAAGCTGTAACAGGACCGAAGCCGAGGTGCAGGATAGGATGCTGAAACAGGACCGAGGCGAAGGTAACAGGGACACAGGCAAAAGAGTAGTCAGGCAGGCGATAAGTCGAGGCTGGCAGAGTTCAGGCAACAGTGATATAGAATAGGAAGTACAAAAACGCTAGTAAAGGCTCAAGGCACTATCACAGGCAAAGGTTGAATGCAGACTGAGCCTTTAAATATCCCTCCAAGGCAAGTCTCCGCCTCTGGGATGAAAATGAGGCTTGGAAAGCAAACTAGGAAGTAGCGTATAAAACCAAGAAGTCTCCGCCTCTGGGATGAAAATGAGGCTTGGAAAGCAAACTAGGAAGTTGCATAAAAACCAAGATGGCGCCGCCGTGTGGAAGGAACTTCTATGGCAATAGCTAATTCTTAGGCAGCGTATAGTGTGGAGGAGTATGCGCTGCACTGCGTAAGCGCATGCGTACATTTTCTGGAATCATAGCAGCGGATCCGGGACAGGACCTTGTGGTAAGTATTACACGCGCAGAAGAAGCGCGTGTCAAGCGGCGGCTAAGGTAAGCAGGACGTGTCCGGCAGCGCGATGGCACTGATGTGACACTACCCCCCTCCCGACGGGCGCAGTACGGCGCCCGGAACCCGGTTTATCAGGAAAACGAGCATGAAAAGAGCGCACCCTAGAAGGAGCATGGACATCAGTAGAATCAACCCATGATCTCTCTTCAATGCCATAACCCTGCCAGTGAACAAGATACTGCAAACGACCCCTGTAATGTCTAGAATCGAGGATAGAGGACACCAAATATTCTTCTTGACCTTGCACCAGAACAGGAGCAGGAGGACGAACAGGAGGGGAGAATTGATTAGAAACCACAGGTTTAAGCAAGGAGACATGGAAGGTATCATGGATGCGCATGGAAGGAGGCAGTTCAAGCGAATACGAGACATCGTTGACACAAGAGCGAATCTTATAAGGTCCAATATATTTAGGACCGAGAGTATAGGAGGATTGTCGAAGATGGAGATTCTTAGTGGACAACCAAACCAAATCACCAGGCTTGAAAGAGGAAATACGAGACCTCTTCCTATCGGCAAAGGATTTCTGTGTTTGCTTCACAGCAAGCAATTGTCTGGATAAGGCAGTCCAATGAGAAGTGAGATCAGCAATAGCGTGGTCCGCGGCCAGGATGTTCGATGGACTAGGTTCCAGAGGCCAAAGGGAGGGCTCAACTCTGTACATGGCACGGAAGGGTGACATTTTCAAGGAACTATGATATGCACAATTGTAAGAGAGTTCCGCAAGGTATAAAAAATCAACCCAATCAGACTGGTCGTTGTCAACATAAGACCTGAGATATTGCTTCAAAACCTGGTTCGTTCTCTCAGTTTGTCCATTGGTTTGGGGATGGTACGCAGAGGAGAATTTCAGAGAAATACCAAGCAGCCGACAAAGTGTTCTCCAAAATCTAGAGACAAATTGAGTACCACGATCAGAGACAATGGATTGAGGAACCCCGTGGATCCGCACTACCTCTTTTAAAAAGACTTGAGCAAGGGTAGCTGCGGAGGGTAATTTCTTTAACGCAATGAAGTGGGACAATTTAGAAAAGAGATCCACAACTACGAGGATAGTAGTATTACCCCGAGACTGCGGGAGGTCGGTAATTAAATCCATAGCTATATGGGACCAGGGTTGTTTAGGAACAGGCAATGGACATAAGAAACCATAGGGCTTGGTTCTGAGTGTCTTACATCGAGCACATTTAGCACAAGCAGTAACATAATCACGGGCATCACTGGAGAGGGTAGGCCAGCATCACGGGAGAGGGTAGGCCACCAAAAATATCTATGGAGTAGAATTTTAGTGTTGGCCACTTCCCTTATGTCCGGCGATGGGAGAGTCATGCGCCCAGTACAGTACAGCCGTTCTGAATCTAGGTTGGACAAAATAACGGCCAGGGGGGCATCGCAGGGCCTTCGGTCTAGGATATTGAGTTCTGGAAATCCGTTGTAACAGTACTGGAGAGACTACCGCAATGATCTGAGTGGAAGGGAGAATCGTGTCCTCTTTGGGAATGTAGGTAGCCCGTTCATGTATTCGTGACAAGGCATCTGATTTTTTATTTTTGGAGCCGGGACGGTAGGTCAGTACGAAATTGAATCGGGTAAAAAATAATGCCCATCTGGCCTGTCGGGGATTAAGTCTTTTAGCCTTCTCAATGTAAAGGAGATTCTTGTGATCGGTCAGAATGGTAATAGGAATAATTGTGCCTTCCAATAAATGTCTCCATTCTTCCAGGGCCATTTTAATGGCTAGTAGTTCCCTATTACCGATATCGTAATTACATTCAGCAGATGTGAACATTTTAGAAAAATAAGAGCAAGGATGAATACGATTGGTTGTTTTTGGTCTCTCTGTGACAAAATAGCTCCAGCACCGAATTCTGATGCATCAACCTCCAAAATAAAAGGTAATTTAGGATCTGGGCGATGAAGTATAGGAGCTGTAATAAAAGCTTTTTTGAGTTTTTTGAAGGCTTGGGTGGCTTGGAGAGGCCAGGTCTTAGGATTAGCACCTTTTCTGGTGAGAGCTGTTATGGGTGATACTATTTTAGAGAAGTCTCTGATAAATTTTCTGTAGTAGTTGGCGAACCCTAAAAAGCGTTGGATGCCTTTTAGGTTGGTGGGAGGTGGCCAGTCTTCAATAGCCCGAACTTTGTCAGGGTCCATCTCGAGGCCGTTTTCTGTAATGATGTAGCCCAGAAACTTGATTTTATGCTTTTCAAATTCGCATTTCTCAGCTTTGGCGAATAACGTATGTTCTCTCAAGCGTTGGAGTTACTTGAATCCTGTGTTCTTGGATATCTCGGGAGTAGATTAGAATATCGTCCAAGTATATCATGACATGGGACAATAACATATCACGGAAGATATCATTCATGAAATTCTGAAACACTGCGGGGGCGTTACATAGGCCGAAGGGCATCACTAAGTATTCGTAGTGGCCATATCTGGTATTGAATGCCGTCTTCCATTCGTCATTCTCGCGGATACGGATGAGATTGTATGCCTCACGCAGGTCTAATTTGGTAAACACCGTAGCTTCCTTGAGTTGATCATGTAATTCTGCTATCAAAGGTAGAGGGTATTTATTTTTTACAGTGATTTTGTTTAATCCTCGATAGTCGATACATGGTCTGAGTGAGCCTTCCTTTTTAGCTACGAAGAAAAACCCTGCCCCCGCAGGAGAGGAGGATGGTCTTATAAAGCCCCTTTTAAGGCTTTCATCAATGTATTGTGCTAATGCTTGATTTTCTGGTTCAGAGAGGGGATAAGTACGTCCAGAAGGAGGCGAAGTGCCGGGCAAGAGTGCGATAGCACAATCATAGCTTCTATGAGGAGGGAGAGTTTCAGCACGTTCTTTAGAAAAGACATCTAGAAATTCCCAATAATGAGCAGGAACTATAGATCGAGGATCTTCAGGGGTAAGTTCAAGAACCGAGTAAACCTTGATAGGCTGATGACAACACATATTCTTGCAATGATCACTCCAGGCAGCAATCTCACCTTGAGACCAATCGATGATGGGGTTGTGTTTCTGTAGCCATGGCATACCCAATATGACTGGAAGAAGAGGACTACATAGGGCGTCAAAGGTGATCTCCTTAGAGTGGAATATCCCAATCTTAGCTTTTAATAAAATAGACTCTTCAGAAATGAATCCAGTACCGAGCGGAGAGCCGTCTAAGGAAGCAATGGGACTACTTTGTTTTTTGTAAGTGAAGAGAATCCCTTGTTGCATAGCCCAATTCTTGTCAATAAAATTTCCAGCAGCTCCAGAATCAATGAAGGCTTGTGTGGTCACTTGGTGACCTTTCCACCGGAGCGTGATTGGTATTAACATTCTAGGATGAGAAGGAGGCATAAGGACAGAAATGCTCAGTGGATTGCCCCTTTTTTCCACTAAGCACGGAAGTCCCTGTTTCTGAGGACAGTACCGGGCCATGTGTCCTTTTTCACCACAATATAAACAAAGACCCTTGGACCTCCTCCTTTGTTTTTCCTCCTCAGACAAGCATAACACGGGCCCAATCTCCATAGGTTCTGCTGGAGGGCTAGAGGTTTCTTGACTGGGATTCTGAGGGAAATAGGTGGGCTGAAGTTTGAAAAACCTGGGGTTCCTGTCCCGATCTCTCTCTCTCTCATTACGCCTTTCTTGATTGCGAGCATCAAGTCTTAAGCAGAGTGCAATTAAACTTTCTAGATCATCTGGTAAGTCAGGGTACATGAGAGCATCTTTAAGGGAGTCATTAAGGCCTCTTCTGAAGGCTGCTCTGAGTGCATTTGCGTTCCAGTCCGTCTCATAAGCAAGAGTCCTGAATTCCATAGCATACTGAGCTACCGTCTTCCTACCCTGGGTTAATTCCATGAGACTAGATTCAGCGGATTCTCGTCTACCGGGTGCATCGAAGACAGCACGAAATGCTGAAATGAAAGATTTCTGCTGGAGGGGCCGTCGTCAGAGGTCTTAGTAATTCAGTGACGGTGTCTAGTTTCTGATCAAGACTCTGGAGCTGTGATGCATGGGAAGCCAAGATCTGGTCCTGATGGTCTTGTCTAGAAGACACTCGGGCTAAATCTGCGGGTTCCATAGTCTGGCCTGTGATAACTGTCACGTTCAGGAGCGAGGTTGGAACCGCTTTGCAGAGAGATAGAGGTTAGTGCAACGAACCCCGGCAATAGAACAGAATTCTTCCCCCTGAAGGAAGTCCACCTTATGGATGAGCCTCAGGTTTCGTTCCCCCTGGTCTTTTGCACTCTGTACTACTACCAGAGTATCGAAGCTGAAACCAAGGTACTGGACTGGAAGCTGTAACAGGACCGAAGCCGAGGTGCAGGATAGGATGCTGAAACAGGACCGAGGCGAAGGTAACAGGGACACAGGCAAAAGAGTAGTCAGGCAGGCGATAAGTCGAGGCTGGCAGAGTTCAGGCGAAGTCAAAACAGGCAACAGGTCAGGACAGGCGGCAAACAGGCAAGGTCAGGTAGCAAAGTTCGGCAACAGTGATATAGAATAGGAAGTACAAAAACGCTAGTAAAGGCTCAAGGCACTATCACAGGCAAAGGTTGAATGCAGACTGAGCCTTTAAATATCCCTCCAAGGCAAGTCTCCGCCTCTGGGATGAAAATGAGGCTTGGAAAGCAAACTAGGAAGTAGCATATAAAACCAAGAAGTCTCCACCTCTGGGATGAAAATGAGGCTTGGAAAGCAAACTAGGAAGTTGCAAAAAAACCAAGATGGCGCCGCCGTGTGGAAGGGACTTCTATGGCAATAGCTAATTCTTAGGCACCGTATAGTGTGGAGAAGTATGCGCTGCACTGCGTAAGCGCATGCGTTCATTTTCTGGAATAATAGCAGCTGATCCGGGACAGGACCTTGTGGTAAGTATTACACGCGCAGAAGAAGCGTGTGTCAAGCGGCGGCTAAAGTAAGCAGGACGTGTCCTGCAGCGCGACGGCACTGATGTGACAGTATGATGTTGGTGCATACAACTGCCGATGAGTTCTACATCGTTGAATGTCTGGTCTATATGATGTTGTGGCACACAACTATGCCGATGCGTTCTACATAGTTGAATTTCTGGTTTATATGATGTTGGTGCATACAACTGCCAATGCATTCTACATCGTTGAATGTCTGGTCTATAAGATGTTGGTGCATACAACTGCCAATGCATTCTACATCGTTGAATGTCTGGTCTATATGATGTTGGGGCACACAACTATGCCGATGCATTCTATATCATTCAGTGTCTGATCTGTATGATGTTGGGGCACACAACTATGCCGATGCGTTCTACATAGTTGAATGTCTGGTCTATATGATGTTGGGGCACACAACTATGCTGATGCGTTCTACATTGTTGAATGTCTGATCTGTATGATGTTGGGGCACACAACTATGCTGATGCATTCTACATCGTTGAATGTCTGGTCTGTATGATGTTGGGGCACACAACTATGCCGATGCATTCTATATCATTCAGTGTCTGATCTGTATGATGTTGGGGCACACAACTATGCTGATGTGTTCTATATCATTCAGTGTCTGATCTGTATTATGTTGGTGCACACTATTGTGCATTGGCATATCATAGCATTGTATATTGTTGAATATCTGATCTGTATGATGTTGGTGCCCACAACTATGCCTAAGCCCCTGCCTTCTATACCAGTTCCAGAATGTCTATCATATTGCTCTAAGAAGACAACCCTGGATGTTTTTTTTACCCTTGGGCAAGACTGCATTACCTCCCTAAATATTAAGCAGCTAGTTAAGGACTGGTCCACAGTAACACATACTATGAGTACATAGTACATTGATATAACATTGGTATTGTCATGCCCTCTAGAGTACTGATAAAGGATGCCAGAGAGTCTGATATGTAAGCCATCTGACCGGTTAAAAATTAAAGGGGATAATGGACATTAGGATTATTTCTTACTTTCTAATTGATGATGCCATAACTGTTTTGTTGTGTCCGTGGTACCTTGTATTTTAGGCAAAGCTAGCAACCCTCATTCTGACACTTCATAATATCATAAAAGAAAGTGTAAGAGCATATAAAAAGATTTGTGTCTTTCATGCTAGGACAGATTCTGTAGTAATGTAAATAAATACTGTACACTCTAACTACGCTCGTGATATCCAAACTGTTATGTAAATTAACATACATTTCAAAATGTATAAAGATGGAGATTTCAAACATGAATATGTGCATTAGACACTTGAAAATGCTACTCCCTTTTATACTTCTTGCAGTGCAGACAGAAACCCTCCATGTGTGCATGATCTATAGGAGAAACTAGAATGTAGTCACTGCGTCTTGATACATCACACTGACTCTTTCATGCCATTCTCTCCCTTAGGAATGCCTGCCGAGTGACTTGTGTGTCAAAGATCATTCCCAATGATCCATACGCATTTGTAATTAAGACGTTTCATATTCTCTGTCGGCTTGAACCCTTTGTCCAGCATCATTACGCCAAGCGTGGTCTCTCTGTGACCTTGTGAGTCCTCTACAAATTGCCATTTATTTTTTCCCTGCTGTGATCATTTGAGCGTGCGAACCACATATAAAAAAAATTACAACAGGCAGTTACTGCCATTAATACACATATCATACAGTTTGTTTTATATAATATTTTTCACCAGACTAGAAGAAAACTGGCTATACGTGTTAATAAATCGGATTTTATGCATTGTATATTTAATAAAAATTATTTGCATGGCTAGTTTATTTCTCACCAGCAGATGTCCCCATGGTACAATTGACCAAAGACCATATTAAGCCTGAAACTGCTCTCCCTTATAAACTTACACCCTTCTTAAATGTTTTATTGAGCCATAAAAAAAAACTTTATGAAAATAAAAATGTATATATTAGAAAAGTATATAGAGAGAGAGAGCACACGTGGGTTTGTATGACAAAGAATTTTTAAAAATGTATCGGCATTAAGGAAATATTTAAAAACCATGCAACATGGTGTGGCCAATGTGACATTCATTTCCATACAAAAAATATACTTGTACAAATTCTGTGGCATTCATCGTAAAAGAAGTGAGATCCTAGCTGTGTGAATTGGATTAAACTAGACTGTAATTTGTGGAATAGTTCCGTGTACAATGAAACAGCCTGAGAAAGTGTTTTCTTGTTCTATTTTTAGTTGTTACACACTGAATGAAAAAAACAAAAATTGCGCAGGTACAGGAAAAATAAAAGAAAAAGCATAAAAGTCTATTTCTTTTCCATGGAAAATGTTATATTTTTTTTTCAAGGAATATGTGTCTATAGTGATTACGCAGGGCAGCCGTTTGGGATATCATGGGTTAATGTTTCTGACAAATATAGGCAGTAATGCATACAGATGCATTTTTTTTCAAAAAATGTCAGTTTTAATGAAATTAATGTTTGTATACCATTAAGGCAGTTTTTGATACAGAATGTAAGCAGCATTCCAAAGAAAATATTTTGATTTTTTTTTTTTACTGTGTTTTTTGCCTGAGGCATTCATTTAACCCCTTAGTGACAAGACATTTTCACCTTGACTTTCCCTTGGTGACAATGGCTGTTTTGACATTTCTAGGGTGTTTGTGTTTAGCTGTAATTTTTTTCTTTCTCACATACAGTACCCACACATATTATATGTTGTTTTTATCGTCATAAGAAGGGCTTTCGTTAGATACCATTATGTTCATCATATCTTATAATTTACTACAAAAAAAATCATAAAATATGATGAAAAAATAAAAAAAAACCACTTTTTCTAACTTTGACCTAAAATATAATTTACAAAAATAAAATCATTAAAAAAAACCCAGTCTAAATAGTTTCTAAATGTTCTCCCGAGTTCAAAAATATGCATGTTTGCATATTTTTCGGTATTTTTTTGCGAGTTATGGGGCAAAAACCAAAAATAGTGTTTTTTGTTTTTTTCCTATATTGATCTTTTGACCCCAACCCGAACCCAAAATGTAACCCTAACACTAAATTTAACCCCAACTCTAATCCTTATTATATCCCTTAATATTTTTTAACTTTAATTTAATTTTAACCCTATCCCTTATGCTAAAAAATATTTAATTTTAACCCTATAGGCTAATATAGCTAAATAACCTGTTTTTAATTAATTAAATATGTATTTTAAATTTTTTCCATTGCAATGCTACTAAACTACCACTAGGGGCAGTCAAGTGGCATATCCAGAGCGACGGAAGTGAAGTTACTTTCACTTCCGAAGCTCAGACCGGCAGAGGGCTTAGCCATATTGACGGAGTAGCATGCTCCGTCAATATGGCTCCCCACGATCGCTCCGTGGGGCGATCGTGGGGGTCCCAAAATAGAAATTTCGGTGCTGGCTATTGCCTCGATGTTCCCATTGAAAGTTACATATTCCCATTGAAAAGTTGGTTCATTTGCATATCAAGGTGCAATGGTGTCTAACAGGAGACATAACAGGCCCATTTATTTGTCTCCTAATGTATGCAGTTGATTTCAATTCTGTTAACACAACATATAGGTCTTTTTTGATAATTGCATGTACTCTACCTTCCTGATATAAAGAATGTCTAAGTTGATAGAGCCCTTCAGTCCCATCAACTTTGGAAAACTTAGGCCATGTTTACCTATACCAAGATTTACTTAGGTCCAGCTTTTTCATTAATGCCCTCCATACAAACATTGTACAAGTAGCATACCGCTAGAGCTAAGCTTCTAGAAAAGTACAGGACAACTGAAAATAAAATGTGATAGGCTGGCAGGAAACACAAATATCACAAAAAACACAAAACTGGGCTCAATATAATCAGATAATACTGCTGGTCAGCGAGATTGTGTAAAGAGCGGAACTGTCCAAGGTTGTTTTCTATCATGAAGAAATAGCATGGCTGGTAGATTTCAACTGAATTCTGGTAAATCGGGAGATTTACCTGTAATTCATTTATCTTCTTCAACAATTACCCAGAAGCACTTTGTATTTCTGATAAGTAAAGTTTAATGATTTTTTTAAAAAAAGCCATCAGCCTTAACATTTACTTTTTCATCTCCCAGAATTCTAAATCGAGGATCCATTAAAAATGGCATTGTCAGCTGTTGCCTCGCTTTTTTTCGTGCCAAATCTGTCTACTAATGAGCCTGCTCCAGTATCGAGAGTAATAATTAGTTGAAACCTCTGTTATAATGCTCACACTGAGGTCATTCATTCCACGGAGTAAAACTTAG
The DNA here is from genome assembly GCA_036172795.1 of Pelodytes ibericus. Lineage (NCBI taxonomy): Eukaryota > Metazoa > Chordata > Amphibia > Anura > Pelodytidae > Pelodytes > Pelodytes ibericus. Next base: position 28,434,667 of record CM069867.1, on the reverse strand, counting down.
ATGGTCCTAATGAGACCCAAAAGACAACACAATGATGCCAACCATCATGATCATCGTCTGTTACCTACTGATTTTTATTACATCTGCACTCCGTAGTTCAACTGTTATTTGTGGATTTCAAGTCTGTCCCTATTTCAGGTTTCAAAAGGAGAAGATTACTCAAGCCTTTAAATATTCCCATTTACAGCATTGTTACACTGCATATTACTATTTTTGTATATATTACATGATACACCAAATAGTGTCAAAACATTTGGCTTATTTTTGATTATTTATACTATTAATAACATAACAATAAAAAGTACAAGTCAGCTAATACCGCAAGAAGGAGTATTTTATTGCATGCATGAACGCTATACATTATTATGTTCATTGTTATTATTCTTTTTATTACATTAACAATGTATTATATAATCATGATGGATCGCCAGTTTATGAAGGAATTCCGCAACCTATTCCTATTGAACATCTATTTTCCCTAATTTTGTCACTTGGAACCTAAGCAACTTTACTTTTTTTTAAACCAAACTTTTTTTGCTATTAGGAGAACAACCCATATAAGTAAGGGTAAAGGTGATAGAAAAACCTCAACTTGCTATTAGGCAGACTTGATCTTTCCTTAACTCCACCCACTGCAATCTATATTATATTGATATTCCTCGCTATTTGTGACAAGGTAGATTGTAAGCTTGTGAGCAGGTCTCTCTACCTGATGTATCAGTCTGTTCTTGTTGTCTTACTTATTATGTAGTCTCCCTTTATACTTTGTACCTAGCGCTGCGAACATTGTTGGCGCTATATAAATATTAATGTAAATATAGACTAACAATACAGTAATTGTATCCAGTCTTAGTACAATTATCCTAGAGAACAGATGTAAATATAGCTGTAGAATAACAATAAACATGGATATAGGAACAACACCTTTAATAGATTATAATTAATTTTTTTGTGCCTTTTTCTACAAAAGGTATTTGTGCATCTGCATTAGTGAGAAAACATGATCAGTCAGACATTAGCAAGTTTTGACAGAAATGTTTGTATTCCAAAATGCCATCGTACTGTAAAAGAAGCACTTAGTTGTACATTAATCAGCAGCAATCAGATCATTTTTATTTTATTGAACATATCATTTATTCCAAATGCTGGATAACTGAGTGGGAGGATCAGAAGAGGCTGCACACCTTTGTATTTATGAGTAAACGAAAGATATGTACAATACATACAAACAAATTTTAATGTTTATAAAAATATTTGCATTTATTAAAGTTTGGAGACTCTGTCCCGCCAAGCCCTACCTTCACCCTGCTTTAAGGGACACAGGTAGAGATTGGTGGGACAGTGGGATGTGTGGAATTCAGTCCTGCAGTCCCGACCTAATTCTCTGGTGTCTGAGACACTGGATAATGTCTACTGTGCATGTGCAGCATTGTGCACCTGTGCAATAGCACCTTTATGCTTCAGTGGTAGCACTACCCAAACTCTGCCCCCTGGTGTCCAATTTCTCCGGGGTAGAAGTTGGGAAGTATGGTAGTCTCATCTCTGACATACTGTGGTCACCATAACCCAAGGACACTAAAGGTGCTAAGGCCAGACCATTGTTTTTGATCCTCAGACTCATAATTTGGATGATAAAATGTACCTTAAATCGATCTCATCAGTGATTACCAGCTCGCATGAAAATAGGAAAGCAACATCCCTGTCTTGTGAAATCAACTTTTAGCACTCAAAACCAGTACAACTTTTTAACACTGTAGAAAAGTCTTAATGTGTCATAGCCCAAGTGTGAGGATTTTGCAGTCTTCCTCTCTTATGAAATAGCCTTCATCCAGGCCTCTATTGCAAGAGAACAGTCAAGTACCGTGCAAAGATAGATCAAGGAGTGGTTGTCCAAATGTGGATAAATTTGACATGTTGGCCAAGTAAGAAATTATCTCAATCACACAAAGTCTGTGACTAGATAACTGTGACTTAGACCCTAGTATGCACAAAAACAATTGGTCTGATCATCAGAAAAATAGCCAGTACTCTCTGGAAACACATTTTTTCCAGAATCACTGAAAGAAATGGTGGTGAGTATTCTTCTAATAAAAAAATTAAAAAAATCTTCCTACGCTTGAATGCATGTCAAACTATATTCCACCTCCGTTATCTGGGAACAAAATCAATGAAAAATGTGTGTTAAATTTAAGGAACATGTCTCAAGAAAACAAAAAAAACAAAAGATTGTGTGTTTCAATCAAGTCATTATTTTGTGACACTGCACACACTCATAGATTGGAGCTCCACTGAGATGCTGTGATCAGGCGGGCAACCATAGGAATTTCAGGCACACCGTCACTGACAACAATGCTAATGCAGTCTAGGAAACGGCTTGGGAAATCACTAGGATTCCCCTTACTCAAAAAATGAAATGGCCCCAAATTTGGCTACAATAGTGACATTTATGCCATGTAAATCTGCCAGTTATAGCTGGCTAACTGAATGTAAAAGTCATGAAGAATAAACTTTAAAATTTGTAAAATAAAAAAAAAATGCTATAGAATTATAATACTTGTGCAATATATTGCTGTAGGGTTTGTGGGGGTAACCCATTCTGATTTAATTGAGATATAAAAAACATGACTTGTAATTATCATTTTAATAAAAAAAGGATTTTGAGAGTAAAAACATTTGACAATAATATGTATCCAACACCATGTGATTCAAAAAGTATACATATTTAAAAAAAAAACACACAAATAAGCTTTTCAATCCACCCAGACACATACATCCAATATTGCTATAACAAAATTAGTAGTTAAGCTGAAATAATATGCAGAGGTTTTTTGCCTTTCAGTGGATTAAGTCAAATATACTTGGTTTCAAGGAATTATAAGCTGCACTGTGCATAACAAAATATCTAGATAACATCATATAAAATAGCTAAAAAGATTGGCTTGAAGCCAGAAAATGCCTTCAGTTGACACCTAAAAAACAGCTTTGTTCTTCAACTCCTTAATTAAGGTGTTCTGCCAGAATGCTTGATTCAAGTCAAATCACTAGGATTCCCCTTACTCAAAAAATGAAATGGCCCCAAATTTGGCTACAATAGTGACATTTATGCCATGTAAATCTGCCAGTTATAGCTGGCTAACTGAATGTAAAAGTCATGAAGAATAAACTTTAAAATTTGTAAAATAAAAAAAAAATGCTATAGAATTATAATACTTGTGCAATATATTGCTGTAGGGTTTGTGGGGGTAACCCATTCTGATTTAATTGAGATATAAAAAACATGACTTGTAATTATCATTTTAATAAAAAAAGGATTTTGAGAGTAAAAACATTTGACAATAATATGTATCCAACACCATGTGATTCAAAAAGTATACATATTTAAAAAAAAACACACAAATAAGCTTTTCAATCCACCCAGACACATACATCCAATATTGCTATAACAAAATTAGTAGTTAAGCTGAAATAATATGCAGAGGTTTTTTGCCTTTCAGTGGATTAAGTCAAATATACTTGGTTTCAAGGAATTATAAGGTGCACTGTGCATAACAAAATATCTAGATAACATCATATAAAATAGCTAAAAAGATTGGCTTGAAGCCAGAAAATGCCTTCAGTTGACACCTAAAAAACAGCTTTGTTCTTCAACTCCTTAATTAAGGTGTTCTGCCAGAATGCTTGATTCAAGTCAAAAGCGGCATCAGCTAGCAAAAAGGATGTCTGTGAGGGGTTTACATGTTTTATTAGCTACTTGATCTGCATATAAGACCCCACATGCTATTGTTAGATACCTGAGGATATATACATTTCGACCGACTAAAGTCGACCAATAGCCAGGTCGACTTAAGTAAAAAAAAATTTTTTTTTTAAATCACATTTTTATTGGGCATATACAACAGACATAACATAGGGTTTGTATCCAAAATTGAGCTTTAGTATCGGTGGCCTCTTGACGTACTACCTTTGTTGTGGATTCCAGGGTCTGCATTTTCAAATCGAGCGCCGTCACATCGGCGCGCACCGACGCCATTTCAGACTGTATCACAGCCTTCAAGTCCAAAAATAGTTTCTGCATGTCTCCCCTGGTTGTGGGAGTAGTGTCATAAGGTATGTCCGGGGGTTCACTGTGTCTAGCTGGCCGTGGAGCCGCATCGTCTGAGGAGTCCTCAGACTGTGAGGAACTCCCCGCGCGGGTCGCAGTAGGCCGTGCAGGTGTAGGCTTTTGCGGCCTCTGTAACATCGAGCCTATATCTTGCGAACGAGGTCGCTGTGTTTGTTCAGTTTTCTTGGAGCGTCGCCCCATTGCATCAGGAGCACCCTGGCTGTGTTGTTTGGGTCGTTTTGGTTGGGAAGCCATCAAATTTTAGCCAATATTCATCAGGTATATCGGAGCCAGAGATATATGCGTCCACTCCGGTCAGCGGTTAGCTCCGCCCCCCAAAAATGGCTCATCTTACCCTGCTCTTTCTAATATATATATGAGGATTGGTTTGAGGAACACCACAACGCGTTCAAGGTGTTAGGATCTGTGGGATGTGCTGGAAAGAATCCAATCCATAGATGCCCCATCTGGCAACTTACATGACTTAAAGGATCTACTGCTAATATCTTGGTGCCAGATATCACAGCACATCTTTAGAGGACTAGTGGGTTGGGGCTGTTTTGTTGTGAAAAGCGTATCAACACAATATTAGGCAGGTGGTCATAATGTTATGAATGATTAGTATATGTGCTCCTAATGAACATGAATAACCTCCAAGGGACCTTATCAGTTTGTAAATGTGTTTCAGTTTCCATTCAATACTGAATAAAATATGCATTTAGAAATGAGGGGTGGAGCACTTCAATTCTCAATCCAGGCAGCACAATGTCAAGGGCTGGCCCTGCTCACACTATCCATCATTTTGGTCCCTACCACCTTGATTAACATCATGCAACTATCCCACCATTTCTTTCCCTCCACCATACATGCAACATATATTTGAATATTATAGTGTATTACCCCATGTTTGTTAATACCAATATTATGGCTGCTCATGTTAAAATAGCTGCCACAGATGGGGAAGCTGTAAGGGTGCGTGTAGAGAACTGTAGATGTGCATAGAATGTGAACTGAAGAGAGTGTGGGCAAGCAGCACATTGCAGCAATTAACATGTACAAATAAACAAAAAATACAGTATACTGCGCCAATGACTGTGATGGAGTAAGCTAGCACTTGTGCACAGCTAGTGTCTCACTCCTAGCAAACCAGTGAAAGCAAATAAAATAAAGAGAACATGTGCGCTAGTGACCAACACTAGAGAAAAAAGAGCATTACCCTTTTCTATGAGACGAAATGCTCAGATGTTATGTAAAGGCAAAAAACAAAAACAATAATAGTGTAGTATATCAGTGCAATTATATAATTCTTTTAGTTCTTTTATTAAGTTCATGGATCTCGTAATCAAGTTTTTGTAATCTTTTTTTTCTAATATTTCATGAAACATTTTTTGTGCCTTGGTTATTGGTCGTTTAATTAATGTTTTTAGGAGGAAACTTCTCATTCTTAGATAATTATAACATTCTCTTTCTGGTAGTTTGAATTCATTCTGGAGGGATTTAAACATTTTAATCTTTCCCTTTTCCATAATATCGTTTATTTCATAAATTCCTCTTATTTTCCACTCCTTTAGATCTAGATTTGGGTTTATGTTCTCAGCAGTCGCTAAAGTTAAGTGCGGTGGGATTTTATCCGTATAGCCTATTTTTTTTTTTAGTTTTCTTCCAGTTATTTACTAAGTGAGTTAGTGTTATATTCCCCATCTCTATTTTTTGTGAATCCATTGACCAGAAATAAGTAGGTAGGTCTCCATATAATTTATTTTTCTCCATTTCTAAGTTATACCAGGACTCCTTTTTCGCTCTGGGATTTAATGTTACCAATACTTGTGCTAACGTGACCGCTTGTGCATAGTCCTGTATTATTGGAAACCCTATACCCCCCGATTCCTTTTTCTTTGCTAGTATTTGTTGTGATATTCTTGGGCGTTTTTGTGCCCAAATAAATTTATTGAAGGAATATTGAATAAGTTCTAGCCAGCTCTTAGGAATTGGTAGTGGTAACATTCTAAATACATACAAGAAACGTGGAAGTACATATGCTTTTATCGCATTTGATCTACCCAGCCATGAGATAAACATACCCCTCCATCTCTTAAACGATGCATTCATTTCTTGGATTAGGGGCATAATATTTATCTGCATCCACATTATAGGGTCCCTGGAAATTTTGATTCCTAAATATGATAAGCTCTCTGTTACCCATGTGAACCCATAATTTGTCAATTCAATTTTTTGAACTGCATCTAGCGATATTGCCAATGCTGTTGATTTTGACATATTTAACTTATAGTTTGAGAGGTGACTGTATCGATTTATCATGGTCATGATTTGTTTGATTGAGTTCACAGGATCTTGAACAACAATTTGTATATATCAATATGTAGATAAATGTATAAATGAATAGATGTAGATGTCTAAATAGAATAATTGTGATAGCATACCAATTGTAATGTTCAACAAGTATATATCAGATACACCAATACTAACAGGCATGTGAAGAGAAAGCAAACCAGGGCTTATAGACAATATATTTAGTAGTAGTGTTGGGGCCTGCAAAAGCCAATACAATATTGGCATTTATAAAAGGGGTTTTGACATAAGGGAGGAAGATATTATTCTGCCTCATTACAGGTCCATGTTAAGACCCCACCTTGACTATGCAGTTCAGTTATAGGCACCTTTTCCAAAAAAGGGCATTATGGAACTGGACAAAGTGCAGAGGGGGGCTACAAAACTTATAAGAGGATTGGACATTTTTAGTTACAAAGAAATTATCTGAGAGCTTTCCTGCCGGCTAGGTTTCAAAACCCAGCTTATGACGAAACAGGTATTTGTTATTCAAGTTTAATCTCTACTCTCAGAGCAGGGATTTCATTATGCATATACCCGCCTGGGAGGCATGCTCAGAGCATTTTTTTTATGCCATTTCTTTTTAGAATAGAGTAAGTGGATTATTTCTTACTTTTGTGAGCAGAAAATGAGGATCGAGGGTGTCGCAGATGAAAAACTTTTCATGCATAAATATATATTATGCTTTATGGATTTCATCTTTTATGGGATTAATATAATTAGTTATTTTGGAACTAGTTGCAAATAAGTCCATGTTTTATAGAGAGTTACATTAAGACACAGGATGTGAGGGCCCCGGGTTTCATAGATCACGGTGTGGTGGAATACGTTCACAGAATGTTAGTTGACCCCAAAGCATATGATATTAATTATCTTACTACCGTATTTTCCGGCGTATAAGACGACTGGGCGTATAAGACGACCCCCCAACTAAGTCGTCTTATAAGCCGAAAAAATCGCATCTATATTTTAACCTTTTAGGTTAAAATAAAGAGTTTCCCACCCTCCTCCCCCCTTCCCCAATCCTCAATCCCCAGTAGCTATTTTCTGCTCTGTCTCCCGCTGTTAAGCCGGTCCGTGGCTGTGAGGGAAGCGTTGTGAGCTCCCCTCAGGCCGCGCGGACAATAAAGTTTTGTTTAAAAAAAAAGTTTAAACAGACTTTATTGAAGCCGCGCGGCCTGAGGGGAGCTCACAACGCTTCCCTCACAGCCACGGACCGGCTTAACAGCGGAGACAGTGCAGAAAATAGGTGAGTAAATCCCAGTACCCGGCGTATAAGACGACCCCCCAACTTTCGAGAAGATTTTCAGGGGTTAAAAAGTCGTCTTATACGCCGGAAAATACGGTATGTCTTTTTCCCAATCCACTTCTTTCTCTTGCAAGTAATCTCAAATAACCATCCCAAATTCCTTTATAAAAGGGATGTTTATTGGTTTTGATTTTTTTAATCTTTGATTTTTTCTACCTTACAGACAATCGACTCTTTGTAAATTTGCAAGTTGTTGTATTCCAATTATTGGAATTATATTTGAATCATGCCAAACATTTTATCTTTACCAGAATCATAAACAAGCACCTTGTTCCAGGTACTTAAATCAACATAACCATGTGACATCTGTGATATAACATTATCCATGAGTCATTTGGTTGCAACCTCAGCTCTTATGTGGGTAAACTTTACAAATACTTCCATAATACATAAAACAATATGAAATAGAGATTAAAGCACATAAAATCATATGTGTGGTACTTCTGTATGCCAGAGGAATAAAGTAATCTATTAGCAAGAGTATCATTTCAAATGAGTCTTGAGGATGTCACTTTTACCCAACAACCATGGGATGTTATAATAATCCGACTAAATGGTACATATTAAATCAACTTTAGAAAGCATAACTGATGATTGAACACATTTCACAGTTGCAGTGACCCACTGTGCCATCTAACTGGCTATATTCCATCATATTAGAAAATTAGGTATTTCTGCATGTAAGTAGAGGATAATGATGTCCCATTATAGTATCAACCATTGGGTGCATACATAGTCAGCAGGAGAAGAAAGAATGTCTATTAAACACATGCCTGATACACATCTCGCCTTTGGATCTAGGCGTGCCCTGTCGGAAATTGCACAGTTACTGTAGGCCGTGGAGAGTTGGCAACTAACGCAATGATTGTTGACTTTTAAGGAAATTGAAATCAAACCATCTGAGATATGTCATGCTGACCTACTCAATTGTTTCTATAAGTAAAAAAGCAGTAACCATGACAGCAGTAAAATACATCTCTGTCATAGTCTGAAATGACCATGTACGTAATGCAAACGAATACATTCATTTTTCTATGTGATGCTGTGACAAAGAGTGTTATAAAGAAATATGGACTGACTGTCAATGTTCAAGGACATTGCTGATATGCATTTAGAGCAAAAAAAAAGTATTTATCGATCAATTGTAAGTACTCAAGAATTGATATGGATTGGTCAATAATATATTGCTTATGAAATAAGATTACACCACACAAGAGTATATTATATTACATATATATATATTATCATATACACCACAAATGCACACACAGTCACATACTCAGAAAATACAAATTATTTATAATATATTAATTATTAGGAAGCTATGGAAACCATGTAAATTTAATAATACATTATAAATATACATACAGTCACGCACATAATACATAATATATACACGTATATATATATATATATATATATATATATATATATAGAGAGAGAGAGAGAGAGAGAGAGAGATAGTTCCCAAAGCATCCCAATAATAAATATAATGTTTCTGACTGTGTGTGCTCGTAAATATAAAGCACACTGTCACAAGATGAAACACATTCAGTCACATACACACACAAATAGTCACACACATGTACACAAAGTCATGACCAGCCCATATTGGAACCCTGGCTTCTGTGGTTGCTGATTTATGCTCCTTTATCCTCTCTGAACCTCGCTCGTTTTATGGTTCTGTTTTTATCCAATCTTCAGTGATATTCTATCCATTTGCCTGTCTATTTCTTGTTCAGTTTTTTCCTAGTTCCAGAGATATCAGTGTGGGACAAGCCCTGTGGTGGGCTTTGCCTTGGGATACCTCAACAGATACTCTGCAGTGTGGTTCCTACTGCATGATTATTACACACAGTCACACACAATATTGGCTTATTAACTGGTGGTGGCTGCATCTTACACAAATCTCTGTGTGAAGGAGGGGTGCTGAACTCCCAGCCAATCTAGACAGTTGAGAAGCCACTCCTGATTGGCTGAGACATCTTTAACTCCGAGATTACATTCGAGGAGTGAGGCAAGCTGGGGCATGAACTTCCACTGAGGAGCTGTCTGCGATCTGGGACATGTGATCACCCTAGATCCCAAGGCAATCTCCTGCAGTGGGATCCACATCAAAGAGACATTTGGGGCAAAACGTTAGTGAACAAACATGGAATACAATCATTGGTAGACCAGACTTCCTAAGACCCATAAACATAATTTGAAATCACAAAGATCACACCAACAGAATACGAGTAATTCAATAAACATAGACCTCTAATTTTTGTTAAATGGATTTATAGGAAGAACAAAGAAAAAATACAAAATCTAGCCATTGAAATGAATATTACATACCTGAAGCCATGTATATTACTTACAGTAAAGGGAAAACACAATAATCAACAGAATGCTAACCAAGTGTTCTACATTACCAGACATTCCCAACCTTTTATACAAAAAAGAAGATGAAAAATATGATATATTTTTAATCACTCGGGACATACAATTAATCATAATTGAATATGAGATACATATTAATGTATTCTTTATGGTAAATGTTTTTTTTTTATAAATAAATTATTATTGTTTTAATTTATTTTTTTTTACTTTATTATAAGTAATATGAATACAAAAACAAGTAATCAAGTCAGTATTCACAATCTTCTAAACACAAGGGTATTAAAAATAATTCAGGATGACCTGTCAATAGGCATGGGTACGTAGAAAAGAGCTAAGCAAATAGACCCGCCCGAAAAACCTGCAGTGGTGCATGTCTCCAAATGGGGAAAAGACCCACTAAAAATAAGAGAAGTACCCCAAGAACAATTCCAAACAAGCATATTAAACAAAGGACCAGTTGCCCTCTCTTAATGGTTACTTAACCCTCGTGTCCTTCAACAGTCAAACCATTCAGTCATGCAATCATACCGCCCGAGGGGGGGGGAGTCAGACCCGAAAAGCCGCTGGGGCTAAGTAGTTCTAAATACCAACCAAGGAGCCCATATCTCTTGGTAAAGTTCTAAGTTCTAACCAGTTTAGACTACCTTTATTTTTTCAGTTTCTTGCCAGACATAGTTTTACTGCTGTGAGTATATGAACAATAAGGCTCTTCTGGGTGTTATTACCTGGAAGGTGTATATTAAAAAGAAAAGTTTCTGGTTTTATATTGATGTTAAATTTTAGTATACCAGCCAGTAACTTTTGCACATTCAAAAATGTAGATTTTAGGTCCGGGCAGTCCCACCAGATATGCACCAGTGCCCCTGTCACACCTCCAACAAATGCTAGATGTTTCAACATTTATCTTTTGCATTCTGGTGGGAGTAATGTACCATCTCATATTTAATTTATATTGTAGTTCCACAAGGTTTATACAGTGGACATTCTTTTTAACCTGCACTATTGCGTTCTTCCACACTTTGTAAGGGAAGGAGACCCCAAGGTCCTGCTCCCATTTTAACCAAGGGGTAGCCTTCTCTTGTGGTCGCAAGTTTACCAGAAAGCGAGAAACTTTTGAAGTTGTCTTTATTTTTAAGTCATTCGCTAAAAGGTCTACTAAGTTTGCCCTTATCTGTAGATATCCTTCTATGTAGGAAATTCTTCAGCCTCAAGTAGGTAAAGATTTCCTTTTCTGGAATATTAAAGATCGATTGCAATGTATCAAAGGAATACACAACCTCATGGGGAGCCATGTCTGAAACAGTAAATATATTATTCAAGTTCCAGGTTGACAAAGTCATATTCCCTATATCAAACCCCAGGACCACAATCGGGGTCTCCAAAGTAACCAAATTATGGTCTCCCGGGAGTCGCCTTCTCAACCCTGCGATTGTGGTACAGAGACTGTTAATTATTGGATTTTTAAAAAGAGGTTTCTTCGAAAATAGTTTTTGACTCCACATGAGGTTGTGCGGTTCCAATTGCCCTTTGTCTGAATTCTCAATTTCCAGCCAACGTGGCACCATGGGCAGAGAATTAGTCCAGGCCAGTACGTGGCTAATCATACTACAATTGTGCAGATGCTGAATATTAGGATAGGAAATACCACCGGCTGTTGTATCTCGTTGCAGCAATTCTAATGAAATTCTTGGCTTCCTGCCTTGCCAGACAAATTCTGGCTTTACTTATCTCCTTAGGAGATAGTAGATGTTTATTATTCACCACAATTTTTTTAATGATCTCCCTGCTTTGTTTCGCTTTAAGTTTGTTAGTAAGAAATTTAATTCCAATGGGTTTCCTGAAGGAAACCGACATCTATTTTATCATCTATCAACAGTCTATATAAACTACCTCTTTTATAGATAGAGTTCAGGCCCTTGGTATTAATTGAAACTATGTTGATTGCAACTCCCGGGCTACCCAAGAGTCTGACCCTCTCCCCAGTCCAGGGGATCCCTGGGGAGGGGGGGAATCTCTCACCCAGCTGTAGAGTTTCTTCCAAATGCATCGGCCTATCTGCAAGGACCTGCTTTCACCGCAGGTATAGGAGGCCCAGCTACGAAAGAGCACCCTATAAATTCAAAATGTTAGTTTCCTGAACGTAGTTAGCAAAATATCCGTAAGTTCCCATAAATTCGTTTAAGCCTGACGATATTGTTTCAGAAAGCGGTGCGGGAGCGGGTGAGTCCAAGCTGATTAGTGGGGGATTAGGGGACCTCCCTTTGTACCAAATTAGCTAGCCTATGTCCCATCTATTTCTAACCCCTGACTCCCATAGACTTCTTTACACTCCCCCGGTCCATATTTTAGAAGTTTCCCAGAGGTATTAGTTGTGGGGATATCAGTCACCCGCTTCCGCAACCGCCTGATCGGAAACCAGATGATTCGATATGCTAAGTCCCGGCTTTTTGTCCTTAATATCAGATTAATTGACACACATTAATTAGTTATCTCAGATTAGTGCACACATACTATACCTATTATGAAACCATTAATATAGATATTTGCAATAAACAAGTATACTATAACCATTATTCAGACCATTAATGGGCTATAAAAATTGCCCACTGTGAGAGAGGAGACAATGGATCCACCCATCCTTATCGTGAATCCGTTCCTTCAAAACACTTAAAATAACGTTCAGTGTAAAAACGTTCAGTGTAAAAATATTACCTTTACTCCCACTTATTTTCTTTTCCCTTTTCCCCCCTTCCGTTCTCCCCTTTAATACCCCTTACTATGAGCGTTACATATTAAACCAATCAACATTCTCTAAGACTAACGAAGAACAGGTGTGTTATGTAAATGTGTCATTCCTGTGGGAGAGTGCCCCTATATATGTGGGAAAGAAAATAAATTGTTAAGTGATATCTGTGTGCATATAAATATTAAATATTTATGAGTCTAAGTGTGTCAAATATATTTTATATTATTATCGTTTCTAATAATTATACAGGTGTCCTCTCTCCAATGGTAACCGGTTCATAAATCTGAGTTGGTAATGACTCTAATGTCAAAACATTTTGTAAATAATGTAGTATGTCCAGCAGCCTGGTCCCGTTTCCTTACGTATAGTCAAATTTCAGTGATAAGACTCATAAAGGTAAGTATAAAGTATAATTAGACTAAGTCCCAAAGTGTAGGCTTCTCCTTCAAATCAGCTGGTTCCTTAACCAGGTACGAGGTCTCTTTGTATCTTATTGCCAGGCCCATTGATATTTTATATAGTTTCTGCGAAGAACTTGGGCAAGGTCTGAAAAGGATCTCCTTGCCAGGCGTGTAGCTAGAGATAGGTCGGGAAAAAGCTTAATGTTCTTGTATTCCTCCTGGTCCAGAGTTGTACCTCTTGCTGCCTGCATAATTTGATCACATCCCAGGGTAGGGAGGGATCTATTGCTTTTGCTTTCAGTATTCTGTGGTACCTCTCAAAAGGGTGGTCTTCCAATTCCCTGGGTGAGATATATAAAGAGAACAGCTTCTCCAGAAAAGCCCTTAGTTGATCTTGTTGAAAGGATTGTTGTTGAATTCTTGTTGAATTCCTCGAACACGTAAGTTAACACGTCTGGATCTATCTTCTATATCTGTAATTTTATTTTCGAGGTTTTTAATTCTCTCTTCCAGTTTCACATTGGAAGCATGGAGGTTTTTGTTATCTTCCTGGATTAGTGTGAGGAGCTCGGACTGTTGATTAAGTTTCTCATAGAAAACTGCTATTTCGGCTCTCAGGTCTGCTGTATTTATTAGCATATCTTTTTTAATATTCCCCTACAAATCTTCCAACATCGAGGATAGAGTCGATTGAGTTATCAATTGTAATCCAACATCTGGATTAACCGATTCTTCTTCTGATAAGATGGGGCTTTGTAATGCCCCCTGGAAATCAGGGCCCCGATCATCTATGGGCAGTGATTTCCTCTGTTTTGCTTGTTGTTTATCTTGCATTTTGGGAGAGTAATAGGTGTTGATTTGGCGGCTCTGGTCTTTTTCTGAGGCCGTTATCTTTTCTTTGTCTAAGGACCTCTCTTTGTCTTTTTTTGGGCCCATTTTGATAGAAAAAGGGATTGACCGGTCTTCAAACAGATATGCTTGCCCACTAGGGATGTTTACGATCTCCCCTGATGTTTGATTCTGTCAAGGTAGCAGTTAGGAGAGAGACAAAACCTTGATGTCTTTATGGAGTCAATTAAGACGTATTCCTTCTCTTTCTCTCCCCTTTTTCTCTTTTTCTCTTCTCTTTTCCTACTCCTACCCCCTTCTTCTCTTCTTTCTCCCTTTACCCTTCCTTTCTCTCCCCACTCCCTCTTTAACCTTTTGGGCTGTTTTTTTTTTTTTATATATATAATTTTTATTTATATTAAAAAGTTTAACAACACATGTTCGGAGAAGGAAAGAAAAACAAAACAGAACATTTTTTACATTATTAATTAACACATGTAATGTAGTTGAAGAGAGGGGAAGGTTGAGTTAGAAATATTCAAGTGAGAGAGAGAGAGGAGAGGGGGAAAGAGAAAGAGAGAAAAAAAAAACCACAATAATACACATGGCAAATTGAACCTTTTGGCCCTGTACAATACTCTTTAGTGTTTAAATCTTTTAATCTGGAAACTTTTGGGCTGTTTTAATGATGGCCCCGGTGATTACAATAGGTCCAAGTCCCCTGTATGCCGACAGAGGCTAATTGCTGAAGTTGATGTAATTTAAGTATCTGCAGGGGAGTTTTGTTATCTAGGCTCAGTAGTCAGTAGAGCTAGGGTCACAGATTCCAGGGGATGTACTAAAGATGTATCTCTTGTTTATTAGAACACAATATCATCGGTAAGTAATTAGATTGGATCTGTAGTCTGCTGCTCGTTAAGCCTTTGAGGGCTATCAATAGTTAGTAATTAGTGTCTCTCTGATAGTCGTGTAACCGGGTAATGCAGGAGATATATTTAGTTACACTGCAGTTTACAGTAGGTGTTCTTTTATCTACCTGCAGTTTGCGTGGTTATCTCTTATCTGCTGGTCACCACGTTCAATATTACCCCAGGTAATGAGCTCAAAATTGAAGTAATAATGAGGGGAGGCGCGGAAGTGCAGGTTTCTAAGAATGGCACGGCATCTTATTAAGTATTAGTGCGAAGCAGTCAGAAACAGAAAGTCACTTTTACCATTAGTTTGAGCTTATTTAGCTCTATGTTTAGTGTGTATTGTACTCACATTTCTTCGGGGTAGATCTTTATCCAAACACTGACTTTTGGTTACAGCTTATAGAGCCCCAGGTCCGTCTGTCTCCCTGGTTTGTGGTGGATCTGTTTAAGATTTTGTAACTGCCTGGAGATGTTTCTGCCTCGAAGCGTCTGCTGAGATTCCTAAGTAAACAGTCAGTGTGGGCACTTTTCTGAACAGGCCCAATCTTTAGTGTCCTTTAACGTCCGTCGCCAACCATGCCGTGAGATCGAAGCGAGATCACGGTCGGCATCTCAGTCGTAGATACAGAACAGGATCTCGGCATCCACAGTCGTCGGGCTCGGTCTCTCCCTGCTGGGCCTCCTTGGCGGGCGGGAGCGTGAGCGCTTACGTCACAGGCTCCACCCCCATCATCAAAACCAACTAAAAAATAAGTCTTATTGTTTTAATTATTATTATATTGTATTACTACATTTTGGAGACTAAAGGTTCTAAGACTCACATATTCTAGGGCAGGGGTAGGCAATTTTTGGTACTCCAGATGTTGTGGACTACATTTCCCATAATGCTTTTACAAAGCATCATGGGGAATGTAGTCCACACAACATCTGGACTGCCAAAGGTGGCCTTCTGCTGTTCTAGGAAAAACATTCTATATGGTAAACTCTTCCACTGCATATTAGAGTTTGAAATGTGGTGCTGGTACTTGGTACTTCTGGGCAGCCTGAGAAAAATAAGCACTGTTTATAGATCTCTGGTACACAAAGGTTCACATAAAGCATGACACTGCTCAAAATACATTACCACTGGCTGTGATCATCGGACCACTGACAATATTTTGTAT
The DNA here is from genome assembly GCA_036172795.1 of Pelodytes ibericus. Classification (NCBI taxonomy): domain Eukaryota; kingdom Metazoa; phylum Chordata; class Amphibia; order Anura; family Pelodytidae; genus Pelodytes; species Pelodytes ibericus. Next base: position 28,418,473 of record CM069867.1, on the reverse strand, counting down.
ATGGTAAAGCTTATGAAGTAATGTCCTCATTTTTCATGACAGGGTACCATTGTGACATTACAGACTGACATCAACAACAATACAGCAATTTTATCCCGTGTTAGTACAATTACCCTAGAGAACAAATTTAAACATAGCCTTAGTGACAATGAACATGGAGACAAGCACAGCGCCTTTTACAGATTACAATTACACTTTTTTTCATTCCTCCTTCTACTAAAGGTATTTGTGCAGCTGCATTAGTCAGTACACATGATCAGTCAGACGTTAGCAAGTTTTGACAGAAATGTTTGTATTCCAAAAAGCAATTATATTTTAAAAGAAGCACTTAGTTCCATGTTGATCAGCAGCAATCACAACATTTATATTTTATTGAATATATCATTTATTGAGCTTGACAGTTCTCACTTTTGGTTATCAGGAAAATAACATGCAGAGTGCTCAAGGTTAAAAAGAAGTTGCTCGCATCTATTGAACACAACGGCGGGATGCACAGCAGTTTTACGTTGATAATAAACGCTTCATAATGTATAAACCTGACAGAAAAACCATTGTATTAATGTATGAAAAAAGCAAATACATCCAGCCAAGTACATCTGTTATGATAGGAAGTGTAGGCACCAGCACTATTCATGTTGGATACTTACTGGACATTGTGAAGGACAATTTACTGATGTTCTATGGACCTGCACAGACCTTGCCACAGACACTGGTCGTTACATTGTGCCTATTCCTGCATCTTGACCACTTTTGATTTTTAAAGTTGAGGTTTTTTAAATAACAAAATCATAAACAAAAGTTGGTTCAAGCCCAGGCTTCACTGGTGGGATATCCTGGGCCCACACAAAGGAGACTTAGACGTCTTAGCCTGCAAATGTCTTCAAATTGTTGAAGATGTAATATGACCATATCATTCTGCATTTTAAAGCCAGACAATTATTAGTTAAGGCATCTGTGAACCCAGTTGACTTGGATTTGACCATTGTATTCTGCTGAGATAAGGACATCATTCTTCTTAGGCCTAAAAATAATTTGCTATAGAAGTATGATCCTTTCCAGAACATGAAAGCTTCAAAAGCAATATTTGGCTGATCCAAGCATGGAATGGTATTCTGTTATTGGTATTGTTAGCACAATTAAACAAATGTTGTGCCTGTTAAGATGTACTCATACAGTTAAGGACCGTGGTTTCATACAGGTCTAGGACACTTGCTTGCGGCCGTTTCACTGTGGCAGTTAGAGCAGTGATAGGTCAGCGTGGCTGTTACAGCTCATAAGTGTCAGTTCTAACTACTAACTCCCATCATAAAATAGCCCCCTCTTACCCTAAAAGTACCCCCAAACCCTAAGTAGAAAACTAACCCAAACTAAACCCGAACTCTGATCCCTAATACTAACCCCTAACCTCAAATATAAACCCTAAAACAATCCTCTACACCTAATACCCTAATACTAACCCTAAATAAGCTCTAAAACTAACCAGTAACCCCTGATACTAACCTACATCAACAAAGCTACTTACAGTGATGAACTGTCAGGTGCTCGAAGTCCCGCGATGAAGCAGCCTCAAAAAAACTGTCCCATTCCGGTTTCATACTTGCCAAAAGGTGGTGCATCCTGAAGTAAGCAGGGTTTTGTGATGCCAAATGATGTGACAAATGATGTGACATAAGACTTGCATGACTGCACAACAATCGAGCCTGAAGTAGGCAGGGCTAAATATAAGTTTAAATGCACTGGCAATAGTTAGGCAGGAACAGACCCAAATTTAATTAGATATAATCAAAAAATGAATGCTATGCAGTTTCTAATCTATTTAATATATTTTTGTTGCTACTGTAGTTCAGTAAAAAGTGTCTATTTTTTATTTGTTATATGTATAGGAGGTACACACAATAAAACTAAATGAACCGCTAACATTATTTAAAGAGTTATTTGTATATCTGTTTTGCCATTTGCAGGTTAACAGTATATTAAGCCACAGTTTTTTTTTACATTGCTTTGTTTGAATAAATCACTCTTTGCAAAAGGTTTGTGACTCATTTAGATGTATTGTCTGCACCTTCTTACCCTATTGTGTATTGTTTTTGGTCTGTATGGATATAGACTGGAAGTCTAGGACCTATTATTTTTGTATGATTGTGTACCACTTCTTATTGTTCTTTATTGTTTTATGTGCCTAATGTCTCAATTTGGGAAGTTAATTGGAATCTTCACCCCCGCTTTTGGCAGTCTCTCTCTATAACCCAGCAAAGACAGCTTGTCTGCTGTAAAGAAAGTTTTCCTCTGAGATTTATTTTGTGGTATATCATCTGTGTTTTGAACGGTTTGTAAGTGGGAAAGCAGTTCATCTATCTCTAAAAATTCCTGTATTAGTCTTTTAAAAAGAGCAAGGATTGTATTATTATTACATAGCTGCATAATTGTCAAAGCCTCACCCAATGCCAGGGTACTTGTGTTGGATCTTTCCCATGTGCAGTGGCATCATTTGATGTGGTGAAACATTCAGTGGACAGTTTTAACGTGGCTCTCTTGTTTCAGACTGCCAAATAGTGGACCAGATCTGGAAGCTTTTGGCCTTGGTGGCATAGAAAATTTAGTAGCCCATGGTGCAGTTTCACTAGCACACCTATTACCCCCAGAGATAGACAAACAAGACAGATTTGTTGACATAAGGTATAGAGATTAATACACAGACACAGCAATTGGATGGCAATATTGAAAGTGCTGCACACATATGCAAACAATAACAAAACAAACAATAATAGTCATCAGGATTAAGAGAATTACCATTTATCACCATAGTGACATTTACTAAAAGTTTGGGTTCAAGTTTTCTACCATTTGACAATCTTGCATGTGAAAAAAAACATTGTAACCCTATTTTCCTGTGTGAAGGTATCTATTTTATGGACAAGGAAAAGTCCAAGAAATAGTAATATGTGCAGGTTCATGAATCATAAAGGATAATGTGATGTAGCATAGGTGGTGTAGGGAGGGTCACTGGAATGAGAGAATTGGAATGATTCTTTCTCTTCACTAAGTTCTATAACAGAAGCCAGCAGTACAATGGACTTGTCATGGGTAATTAAGGATCTAGTAATGGAAACATCTGTGATACAAGTGGACTCCAGCATCTATGTGTCCACTGATTTTTTAAGGCTGGGACTACTAAGCAGACCTGTGTTACAGTATCAGATCATAGAAATACAGCAAGAGTATTGAAGATCCATTCAGCAGAACTTGATTAAAGTCATACTTAATAAGGTCGAACTGATGCATTTTTAGCATCATTGGGGATTGGTCACCATATATGATCATAGCAGAGAAAGTGGAGTAGATTGTCTCAGTTTGGATGGTTCATCTCAATGAAACTTGCTGGCATAGAATCCATCTGTGCTGGTACTGAGCTAAGTGCACATGACACTGAATTTAAGGCAAGAGATGACGTCTTTCCAATATTGGACTTAAAAGATAATCGAGATATTACATTGCCTGTTTAATGCAGAAGCTGGGTGAAACAAAAATCACTTAAAACAGACAATGGAATATAATTAATCTTGACAAAAAGCTTTATGATAATTAATTTATGATAATTGCAATGGTGCCAACTCATCTTTAGTGTGACTGACATACGACATTGCGTTACTGAGCAGAACAGCAGGAGAATTTTAAATTTTTTCACACCCTTTGATATAAAGTTGAGGACTTTTGCCTTATTGTTCATTGTAGTTGTATTTCCTGTGGAAAAAAAAACCTGAGTTCTGCATGATATGTATATTACTTTTTTTTTCTCATGACAAACAAATTGAAATTACCATAGAGATCACCAAGGCCAAAACACAGATAAGCATGCTGAGAAAGCAAAATGGAACTGCCTGCAGGATTGTGAAGAGACAGAGCTGCAACCTAGTTATGTCTGAATATTCTCACTCAGAAAACAAAACAAAAAAATGGTCTCTGCTTCCAATTCCATCTATAACCCCTGCTCCTTCTGACCCCTTTTTCGCCAGACATGTAGCACTTTGTGGAACCACAAGACTTAGGTAGGTATTTATGTTGCTGCGTTTGTTTGAAGCATAGTAAATAGTATTGTTCTAGTTGCTCGGTTCTAAGGAGCAATTGACAATGAAGGATAGTCGGCCTTTAACCAAAGAAAATGAAGTTTTATTGAACCACGTAAACTTGGGCTGTACACACTCTTTCTCTCTCGGGTCTGTCAGGAACGGAAAGATTTACACTGTTTGGGATGCAGTTTTGTTATTTGGCATTGGTGCATTAACCCTTTCTGATGCAAAATGACCTTCATTGTAAAACAACTGACAATCTGACATCTCCATGTGGATGCACAAGGGCAAAGCATGAAGTGTTTTGCAGTTTGAAGTTACAGTATTTGATTATCTGATCCTTGAAAGGAAGACGGGCATGAAATCCTTCTTTATGTACAAAAAGGAAGATAAATTGCAGGGAAGATCATAGAAGCTCAGTGGCTTTCAATGAAAGGTTGTGTTGTTTTGTATTGTTTTCCTGTGGGATTATTCATTCCAATAAGATAGTTTAATAGATAGATAGCAGAGGGATTGGAATCTGACTCAAATATTTTGTTTTCAGATGCAGTCTCATATAAATGTAACATTAATAAGACACTAGCCTTTAGCAAATCAAATAATTTTAATGAAAGAAATAGGATGACAAGTAGGATTCACACTTAGACCTGCAATAAATGTATTTAAATGTTGGATCTTGTAAAGAAAATGATTATTATTCTACAAAATACAAAAGTACAAAATTACATTAAGAGTTAACAATTGCCTATATAATTGCATAATACTTCCTGATAATGTCCCTCCCACAGTAAAATCTCCATCAAGCAAGACATCCCCCCCCCCCCAAAAAAAAAAAAATAACATGTAAGTGTCTCTCTTTGGCCATGTTACATGTTGGTATGATTGTAATGTTACAATATGACCACTTACTTGTAGCAAAGTCCAGTTACCAGTGAAAGGAAAAGAGGAGCATGCAGATAATGACACAGTGGCAGTTCCCAAAAATTCCAGAAAATCAACCAGAAGATTAGATGTCTCAGCAGATAGGGAAAACAAAAGGAATGGGTAAAAAAAAGTCAAACCTGTATTTCCAGTACTGAATAAAAACTTACATATATTAGTAGTAATTTAGCTTAAAAAAATGGAAAAATAGAAAGGAACAGTTCAGTTAAAATATATATCAATTTAATAGCGTAATACAAAATATTACATATAAAACACTAAATGTTTGATAGATAAAACACAACTGAATTACAATATGTGTAAGGGATACAGTGAGGGAAAAAAGTATTTGATCCCCTGCTGATTTTGAACGTTTGCCCACTGACAAAGAAATGGTCAGTTTATCATTTTAATGGTAGGTGTATTTTAACAGTCAGAGAAAGAATAACACAAAAAAAAAATCCCGAAAAATGCATGACAAAAAAGTTATAAACTTATTTGCATGTCAATGAGTGAAACAAGAATTTGATCCCCTATCAATCAGCAAGATTTCTGGCTCCTAGGTGTCTTTTATACAGGTAACGAGCTCAAATTAGGAGCACTATTTTAAAGGTAGTGCTCCTAATCTAAGCTCGTTACCTGTATAAAAGACACCTGTCCACAGAAGCAATCAATCAGATTCAAAACTCTCCAGCATGGCCAAGACCAAAGAGCTGTCAGGGACAAGATTTTAGGCCTACACAAGGCTGGAATGGGTTACAAGATCATCGCCAAGCAGCTTGGTCAGAAGGTGACAACAGTTGCGATTATTTGCAAATGGAAGAAACACAAAATAACAGTCTCCCTCGGTCTGGTGCTCCATGCAAGATCTAACCTCTTGGAGTTTCATTGATCATGAGAACGGTGAGGAATCAGCCCAGAACTACACAGGAGGATCTTGTTAATGATCTCAAGTCAGCTGGGACCATAGTCACCAAGAAATTGATTACACACTACGCCATGAACGACTGCAGCTTCTGCAAGGTCCCCCTGCTTAAGAAAGCACATGTACAGGCCAGTCTGAAGTTTGCCAATGAACATCTGAATGATTCAGAAGATAACTGGGTCAAAGTGTTGTTGTCAGATGAGATCAAAATCGGACTATTTGGCATCAACTCAACTCGCCGTGTTTGGAGGAATGCTGCATATGACCCGACGAACACCATCCCCACCATAAAACATAGAGGTGGAAACATTATGCTTTGGGGATGTTTTTATGCTAAGGGGACAGGTTAACTGCACCGCATCAAAGGAACGATGAGCGGGGCCATATACCGTCAAATCTTGGGTGAGAACCTCCTTCCCTCAGCCAGGGCATTGCAAATGGGTAGTGGATGCGTATTCCAGCATAACAATGACCCACAACACACAGCCATGGCAACAAAGGAGTGACTCAAGAAGAAGCACATTAAGGTCCTGGACAGTCTCCAGACCTTAATCCCATAGAAAATCTGTGGAGGGAGCTGTGGAGGTTCGAGTTGCCAAACGTCAGCCTCGAAACCTTAATGACTTGGAGAGGATCTGCAAAGAGGAGTGGGACAAAATCCCTCCTGAGATGTGTGTAAACCCAGTCGCCTGCTACAAGAAATGTCTGACTTCTGTGATTGCCAAATAGGGTTTTGCCACCAAGTACTAAGTCGAAGGAGTCAAATACTTATTTCACTCCTTCACTGTTATTCTGTCTCTCACTGTTAAAATACACCTACCATTAACATTATAGACTGATCATTTCTTTGTTCAAAATCAGCAGGGATCAAATATCTTTTTCCCTTACTGTATGTAGTATGGTTCACAGAGGAAATAAACAGCAATATTTTCCGTAACACCCCTTATTTACAAAATATGAATCTGCTGTAGGATTATTTGTAATTGAACCGTTCAATTATCCGATGCTATGAGTTTTTTAAGCTACATTACTGCTATTATTTGTACCGGTGTGCATTTGAAATACCTACCTTAACAGTGTAAATATAATTTTTTTTCTTCCACATTTACCAACCCTTTGGATTCCCTTATGTGCTAACATACATGGATACATCCTTCTATTCTTCTGCACTACAGAATTTGCTGATGTGTTATAACAAAATAAATACTAAAAATAATGATATACTAGTAGAGAGCTGCTATTTGTATGTGAAATATTTGCTAAGTATGTCCCAGAAATATTTGAATTTAACTTGAAAGTTAAGTACGGTCTGAATAGTATTATGATTATTTTTTTAAATTGTTATACACACATTGTAAATATATAAAATCAGGACTTGGGAAATAAGTAATGTCAAGCACGGGCTAGTGGTATATTAAAAATGAAGAATGCAAATCTGGGACAAGTCTCTTATGATGTTTTCAGACTAGTGTACCATCCTTTTCCATTTTGTTCACTCCTGGCATTAGCTCTGATCACCAGTACCCACATATTGCAAAGGCAAGCTGAAATATATACATTCAGGTTTGGCTTATGGGATCAGTGTTCCCAATGCATCTGATTAAGGAAAATAACCATCCCTTTCAATTACAGTCTGTTTACTGCCTGAGAGAGATGATAAAGTTGTTTCTTTGAATTTCTAGTTTGTCAAGGCGAACGAGTGTACCCTAGGGTATGCACCAAAGTTTAATGAAAAAACACAGAACTGTCATTCTAGAAAGATGAAGAATTTCACCTCATTAAAATGCAGAGTTTCGAAGAAAAAAAAAGTGATGCACTTTTGCAAAGTACTCCAGCTAACTGGGCCCTAATGACAAGAAAAACATTTGTTTCTAAGTCATTATTGAAAAAACTCAAGCCAGGATCTGACAGTAAATGTTTTTACTGTTCTGTAACTTTATCTGATTTTAATAAAAAAAAAAATGTTTGCAGTCTGAGAACCATGTCTTTAAACACTATTGAGGGGATGGAAATGATAACCAAATTTGGCAGAACAACAGTGATTCACAAATGTTTCTGGATTATTTTCCCATGAGCCAATATTTTTCCGCTACAGTTGTTAGTGGTCCTTAGATATTCCTACAAGTTGTAGAATGGTATAAAGCTGGTTCAGTGTCAGAATAGGTATTGTATTTATACACAACCGTAAAGGTGGATCTCATTTGCTGTGAGAACTGGAAAAACTAAGGTGTTGACAACCAGGCCACAATTAGCAGCAGTGCAGAACACAGTGAATTGAGCAATCCTGCTTGGAGGAGTTGAGATAAGATGGACATCTCACCAATTTACTGACACATTGTGCAGGGACAAACATGGCTTCCTCCACTAAGCAAACTCTCCAGCTTTGTCTTTGCACAAATGTATAGCGTGAGATGAAATGTTCATCTCACTCCAGCTCACCTCATCTCACCTACAACTCTCCTTTTAGTGAATAGACTCCATAATGTAATTTCATATGGACATTTGTTAACTGGATGCTTCATGTGTGTTATTAAGTGCTGCTTTATTAAGGCAAGCGAATGAGATCCAAGGCAGTAAGCCAGCTCATAGCTTAATTTAAAGTGAAGAAAGTGTAATCTAATCCCTTCAACAGCTCACAACCAGTTGTTCACCAGAGGTCATTTAGTTGGAGTGAATCTCTGCACACAACTTGCCTGGCTTGGAACTAACCATAAACATGTATGTTTAATTAATGAAACTCATTTGTAACCAAGTTTATTTTCAAACCACCATCATCTCTGCTTCTCTTTTAAGAGAACCATATCTTAAATATGTGTAGCAACATATTTACCTTCCTTTATCCTGAAATTGGAAATTTATGGTTCAAATTCAGGGCTCGACAAACCACAGGTGCCAGGTCGCCATGGCGACCAGGAAATTAGACTTGGCGCCTGGGTGTAGTCAGCCTCATGGTCCCCTTGCCGCTGCCATCAGATTTTTTTTTTTTTAATTTTCGAAGCGTGAGGGGTAAAGTCTGTGTGGATGGCACAGACTGCAAGCTCCGCCCCCTCGCGCAAAGCGTGTCTGAGTGCTGGGTGTCGTCACGTGACATCCTGGCACTCAGCAGGCCGATCAATGAAGACATGCTGCAGAGTTAAGAAGAAACCAAGAAAAGACTGTGTGAGGTGGGTGTGTGTTTGTATATATGTAAGTATGTAAAGTAGGTGTGTGTGAGGGGTTTGTATATATGTGTATATGTAAAGTAGGTGTGTGTGAGGTGTTTGTATATTTGTGTATATGTAAAGTAGGTGTGTGTGTATATATGTGTATATATAAAGTAGGTGTGTGTGTATATATGTGTATGTATGTGTATATATAAAGTAGGTGTGTGTGTATATATGTGTATGTATGTGTATATATAAAGTAGGTGTGTGTGTATATATGTGTATGTATGTGTATATATAAAGTAGGTGTGTGTGTATATATGTGTATGTATGTGTATATGTAAAGTAGGTGTGTGTGTGTGTGTATATATGTGTATGTATGTGTATATGTAAAGTAGGTGTGTGTGTATATATATGTGTATGTATGTGTATATGTAAAGTAGGTGTGTGTGTGTGTATATATGTGTATGTATGTGTATATGTAAAGTAGGTGTGTGTGTATATGTGTGTATGTATGTGTATATGTAAAGTAGGTGTGTGTGTGTGTGTATATATGTGTATGTATGTGTATATGTAAAGTAGGTGTGTGTGTATATATGTGTATGTATGTGTATATGTAAAGTAGGTGTGTGTGTTTGTATATATGTGTATGTATGTGTATATATAAAGTAGGTGTGTGTGTATATATGTGTATGTATGTGTATATATAAAGTAGGTGTGTGTGTATATATGTGTATGTATGTGTATATATAAAGTAGGTGTGTGTGTATATATGTGTATGTATGTGTATATGTAAAGTAGGTGTGTGTGTGTGTGTATATATGTGTATGTATGTGTATATGTAAAGTAGGTGTGTGTGTATATATATGTGTATGTATGTGTATATGTAAAGTAGGTGTGTGTGTGTATATATGTGTGTGTATGTGTATATGTAAAGTAGGTGTGTGTGTATATGTGTGTATGTATGTGTATATGTAAAGTAGGTGTGTGTGTGTGTGTATATATGTGTATGTATGTGTATATGTAAAGTAGGTGTGTGTGTATATATGTGTATGTATGTGTATATGTAAAGTAGGTGTGTGTGTTTGTATATATGTGTATGTATGTGTATATGTAAAGTAGGTGTGTGTGTATATATGTGTATGTATGTGTATATGTAAAGTAGGTGTGTGTGTGTGTGTGTGTGTATATATGTGTATGTATGTGTATATGTAAAGTAGGTGTGTGCGTGTGTATATATGTGTATGCATGTGTATATGTAAAGTAGGTGTGTGTGTGTGTGTATATATGTGTATGTATGTGTATATGTAAAGTAGGTGTGTGTGTATATATGTGTATGTATGTGTATATATAAAGTAGGTGTGTGTGTGTGTGTGTGTATATATGTGTATGTATGTGTATATGTAAAGTAGGTGTGTGTGTATATATGTGTATGTATGTGTATATGTAAAGTAGGTGTGTGTGTATATATGTGTATGTATGTGTATATGTAAAGTAGGTGTGTGTGTGTATATATGTGTATGTATGTGTATATGTAAAGTAGGTGTGTGTGTATATATGTGTATGTATGTGTATATGTAAAGTAGGTGTGTGTGTGTGTATATGTGTATGTATGTGTATATGTAAAGTAGGTGTGTGTGTGTATATATGTGTATGTATGTGTATATGTAAAGTAGGTGTGTGTGTATATATGTGAAGTAGGCGTGTTTGTTTATGAATTACGTGTATGTTTGCGTGATTGTCTGGCTCCTACATTTTTTGCTGGCTCCTAAAATCAAATTAAATTTGTCAAGCCCTGATCAAATTCATTAGACTGAAAAATGTACTGGTGTTTTTTTTATATCTGAACTAGTCATCAATGTTGAGAAATACATTGCCGATAGATGTCCACACAGTATAAAATATGTCTGGAAGTTGACAATTTCCAATTCAGCCACTGATGCTTGTGACCTTTACATTTTTTTTTTCTTGCAAAGGATTTGAAAAGATAGTCAACTGCTCACATATGATGCAGAATTTCTCTTCTTGAGCAAAAGGAAGATCTTAGACTTTTAACCTTTAAAACAAGTCTGGAATAATTTCATTTGCAATTGAATGCTTTCAATTTATTTTCCTCATAGCAAAACATTCAGAGCCTAAATAAATGGCAAGAATCATCTGGTTTCTAGGGTACTATAAGTTCATTATATATATATATCTATCTATATATACATGTACATATACATACATATACATATATATATACGTAAATATATATATATATATATATAGAGAGAGAGAGAGAGAGAGAGAGAGAGAGAGAGGCATGCATATTAACAGAGGCGTTGCTAGGTTTCCAAAATATCTGGGGCTATAGCCCATAAGACTTTTTAATTTTTTTTAAATGGAACCATACGGGCCCTTACCAATATATGCTCACCGCTATAAGTTTCATAATTAGGAGCCTTCACATGGCCGGATCTTTAATGGGGCAGAGGGCGGCACTCTGCACCCTGGCAGGGGCAGCACTTTTCTGCTCTATGCAGCGGTCTTTTTTTTTTTTTTTTTTATCCTGTGTCCAGGGGAACTTGATTGAAGGAGGTCTCAGCCAATCAGGTGAGACTTCTCAACTCTCCTGATCAGCTGAGAGTTTAGAAGCCTGCTGTGATTGGCTGAGACCTCCTTCACACAGAGCTCAAAGCAATGAGATGCCTGCAGCAGGTAAGTTAAAAACTGACAGTATGTGAGTGAGTGTGTGCATGTTAGTGTGAGTGTGTGTGTATGTCAGGGTGAGTAAGTGTGTGTGTATATCAGTGTAAGTGTGTGTGTATGTCAGTGTAAGTGAGTGTGTGTATATCAGTGTGTGTGAGTGTGTGTGTGTCAGAGTGAGTGTGTGTGTATGTCAGAGTGAGTGAGTGTGTGCATGTCAGTGTGAGTGAGTGTGTGCATGTCAGTGTGAGCGAGAGTGTGTGCATGTCAGTGTGAGCAAGTGTGTGTATGTCAGTGTGAGCAAGTGTGTGTTTGCGTCAGTGTGAGTGAGAGTGTGTTTGTGTCAGTGTGAGTGAGAGTGTGTGTATGTCAGTGTGAGTGAGTGTTTGTGTCAGTGTGAGGGAGAGTGTGTGTGTGTGTGTCAGTGTCTGAGTGCCGAGATATCACGTGACACTCGGCACTCAGACGGAAGATGAATAAAGATCTGGCTGCAGCAAAAATGTCCCCCTCCCCTACTGAAGTAAAGCAGATGGAAGGGGGGGGGGGGGGGCACATTAAGATATTTATTGTCTCTTAAAAATAAAAAAAACTGCTGACTGGTATGTAACTGGCTTTGCGTGTGTTGTGTGTGTATGTATGTATGTATGTAACTGGCTGTGTATGTGTTGTGTGTGTATGCATTTAACTGGCTGTGTATGTGTTGTATGTGAATATATGTATTTAACTGGCTGTGTATGTGTTGTGTATGTATATATGGAACTGGCTGTGTATGTGACGCGTGGGACACATTAAGGAATTCATTTTTTCTTTAAAAAAACAAAACTTGCTGACTGGTGTGTGTGTAACTGGCTGTGTATGTGACTGACTGGATGTCTGTGAGGTGTGTGTATGTGAATGTCTCTGTGTATGTATGCTTTCGTGATGTGCCATTGTCTGGCTCCTACATTTTTTTGCTGGCCCCTAAATATATATTAAATTTGTCAAGCCATGATATAAACAGAAATCCTTCCTATGCTGTTTAGCAATCGTGTAATACAAAAATGTCACACATACACATAACACACATATGTATATATAGCATAAATCATTATGCATTTATAGCATAAATCACTTATTTAAACCCAACTTATGTAACATAAATCATTCCTATTATGTTTGGCAGTCCTGTAATAAGGAACCTCAAACCAACAATATACAGCTTAAATACACAAAGGTGGGTGTAAATAAGTGACCCCCCCAACCCTCCCTTCTGTCCACCATACCCAGAGCTTACCTGAATGGAAATAGACCTGCTCTTTATCTTCCACAAGGTGACAGCCGGTAATGATATCTTCAGAGCTCCTTCACTGTCCCACGTGGAGCTTCCCTCACATCCTGTAATACTTACCTCGAGGTTCTGTCCGCAAAGATCCGCTGCTGCAGTTTCAGAGAATGTGCGCATGCGCTACGCAGTGCAGCGCACACTCCTCCACACTACACACTGCTAATGGCTTAGCTATTGCCATACGGAAGTCCCTTCCATACGGCGGCGCCATCTTACGTTTTTTAAGCTACTTCCTAGTTTGCCTCCATGCCTCGTTTTCATCTTAGTTTTTAAAGCTACTTCATTGTTTGCTTCCAAGCCTCGTTTTCATCCCAGAGACGGAGACATGCTTAGTCTGCATTGAACCTTTGCCTGTGATAGTGCCTTGTGCCTATTTGTGGTATTGTGATTCAGTATTCGTTATTTCTGGTATTCTGACTCCTGCTTGTTTTGACCATTCTGACTTCTATATTCCTGACCTCGGCTTGTTCCTGTTTATCCTGCTTCCCGTGTTTTGTCCTTGTTCCTTATTTGTTCCTGATTCTGACCTCGGCCTGCTCATCGTTTATCCTGCCTTGTCCTACCCTTCTGACTGGCTGTTATCCCGACCTGCTTGTTCAGTTGTTTGTATTATTAGGGTTACTGAGGTTCTGGAGGTAGTTCTGGGTGCTGCACAAGTCTCTGGCTTTCTCCATCTGTGGCTCAACCATAGGGTGCATGTTGGTCAGAGTGTAATCCATCTCGACTACCTCTTAAATCCTCAGTTTCTTTTGACATCCGGTTCTGTATCGCTGATTCTCCTCAGAGTTGTTACAGTATCACAGGCCTTTAAAAAGGATCCCGCTGACCTGGTACATGTATCTACCAGACAAGATGGTTAAGATCAGGTACTAGCCTCTCACGATTCTCACCTACAATCCTTAGAGCAAAAACTGGATACTATGACAGATCTTCTGAGTTCCTGAATCCGCCTTCTCTTCTACCGAGCCTATGGAGATAGGCCCCATTATTCATCTCTCCGCTGCTGAAAAACAAAGACGTAGAGACCTAAAACTTTGCTTATATTGCGGTCAGAAGGGCCACATGGCACAGAGATGCCCTAAAAAGGCAGAAAACTATCAAGCTTAGTGGGAGAAAGAGGCATTCCACTGAGCATATCTACTACCATGCCTCTCTCTTCTCACAGATTTCTGGTTCCCATCACGCTGCAGTGGAAAGGTCACCTAGTAAACTACTCAAGCCTTCATAGATTCCAAGGCTGCTGGAAACTTCATTGATCAAAAATGGGCCCATGAACACAAAATTCCACTCCAGAACAAAGTTCATCCCAGTTATGTAGCAGCCCTAGATGGCACTCCACTTGCTTCCGGTATCATATATGACAGAATTTATCACACTAAAGGTGGGAGTCCTTCATGTCGAGGATATTACATTTGATGCCCTATCCAGCCCACACCAGGCCATAATTCTCGTCTTACCATGGTTAAAACAACACAACCCAACCATCAATTGGAAAGAGGGCCAAATCACAGCATGGAGCAAAAAATGCATCAAATCAGGCTGCATATCCATTCAAAGGATTTATGCTGCACTAGAAATACCTCCTAAAGATCCTCAGTCATTAATTCCGGTCCGCTATTGGGAGTTCTTGGACGTATTTTCTAGTCATAAAGCAGACATTCTACCTCCTCACCGGAAACATGACTGCCCTATTGACTTACTACCAGGCAGTTCACCCCCTGCAGGCCATACATACCCCTTTTCAGAACCTGAGAATAAAGACCTTGCACAATATATCGAAGACAGCCTTAAAAAAGGGCTGCATCAGACATTCCTCATCCCCTGCAGGAGCAGGGTTCTTTTTTGTTCTTTTTTGTTGCATTGATTACAGAGGTCTGAACAAAATTACTGTCAAAAACAACTATCCCTTACCTCTCATCTCCGAATTTTATGACCAACTAAAAGATGCTTGAATTTTTACCAAGTTGGATCTTAGGGGTGCTTATAATCTGGTCAGAATCCAAGAGGGAGAAGAGTGGAAAACTGCTTTTAATACTCGTTTTGGGCCTTATGAATACTTAGTGATGCCTTTTGGGCTATGCAATGCCCCGCTGTTTTTCAAGGTTTTGTGAATAATATCTCCAGAGACATGCTCCTCTCTCATGTAATGATCTATTTGGATGACATCCTAATCTATTCCAATAACCTGGTAGATCATATACAACATGTCAAACAAGTACTTCAACGTTTACGGGAGAATTCCTTATACGCAAAAGCCGAGAAATGCGAATTTGAATGCGGCCGCATAAAATTTTTAGGGTACTTTATTTCTGAGATGGTTCTGGAGATGGATCCTGAGAAATTGATGGCCATCAGTGAATGGAAAAGACCCTCCGATCTCAAAGGCATCCAAAGATTTTTAGGTTTTGCCAACTATTACCGGAGATTTATAATAAATTTTTCTCAGATTGTTGCTCCCATTACTGCCCTCACTCGCAAAGGTTCTAACCCTGGTTCCTGGCCTCCTGACGCTGTGTCAGCATTTGAAAAACTTAAAAGAGTTTTTTTGTCAGCCCCTATCCTGCGCAGACCAGATGCTACTCGCCCATTCATCTTTGAAGTGGATGCTTCTGATTCCGGCGCTGGGGCTATCCTCTCCCAAAGGGACCAAGGATCGAATCGTATTCACCCTTGCTCCTTCTTCTTCAAACGCTTTACTCCAGCTGAATGCCACTATGATGTGGGGAACAGAGAATTGTTAGCTATCAAATTGGCCTTGGAACAATGGAGACATCTCTTGAAAGGATCGGTGGTTCCTGTAACTATTATCACTGATCATAAAAATCTACTGTACCTTGAAAAGGCAGAAAGACTCAATCCACTTCAAGCCCGCTGGGCTCTTTTCTTCACCCGTTTTAATTTTCTGATCACATACAGACCTGGGTCAAAGAAAACTAAGGCTGATGCTCTGACCAGACAATTCGAGTCTCCAGATACCTCCAACAAAGAAGAGACTATCATTCCTGCGGATCGTCTTCTGGGCTCTGTTTCTACTACTCTACTCCACAAAATTCATCTCGCTCAAAACCTTACTCCCCGTGGGGCCAGGACACCCCCGGGCTGTCTGTTTGTGCCTTGCCACTTACGTCCGGACGTACTTACCTGGGCTCATCACTCTCCAGTGGCTGGTCATCGTGGCGCAAATGATGTACGGTTCCTTCTTCGTCCTCGGTTTTGGTGGCCTTCCATGTCCTCAGATATTGCAGACTTTATACGTTCCTGTGAGCTGTGTGCCCAGTATAAAGTACCCAGACAACGTCTGACAGGCTTCCTCCACCCACTCCCAGTTCCCAAGATGCCTTGGTCCCAGATAGCCATGGACTTTGTGATGGATCTTCTGATATCCTCAGGGATGACCACTATCTTGGTAGTGGTTGATATTTTTTCTAAACAAGCTGACTTCGTTGCATTACCTAAACTCCCCTCTGCTGAGAGGTTGGCCACCACCATGTTAAAAGAGGTATTCAGGCTTCATGGAATTCCTCAAAGTATAGTCTCGGACAGAGGTCCCCAGTTCATTTCCAGATTCTGGAAGTCACTATGCAAACACCTGGGCATTCATCTTCACTTTTCTTCTGCCTATCACCCTCAATCCAATGGACAAACAGAGAGGACTAACCAAGTACTGAAACAATACCTCAGGATGTTTGTTTCCAAGGATCAAACCAACTGGGATTCCCACGCCATCTTAAGTTTTTTAAGCTACTTCCTATTTTGCCTCCAAGCCTCGTTTTCATCTTATTTGACTGGCTGCTATCCCGACCTGCTTGTTCAGTTGTTTGTATTTTTAGGGTTACTGAGGAGGTAGTTCAAGTCCGCACAAGTCTCTGGCCTTCTCCATCTGCTGCTCAACCATAGGGTGCATGTTGGTCAGAGTGAAATCCATCTCGACTAGCTCTTAAGTCCTCAGTGTACTTTGACACCAGGATCTGCATCGCTGATCCTCCTCAGAGTTGTTACACATCCCTGCAGTCACACACAGTGATGATGCTGTGTAAAAGCCCTGCACTGATTGGCTGACACATCACAGCATCCTATCACTGTAGGGCTTTCACACACTGTCTGTGTGCTGCTGCGTGATGTCAAAGGTAACAGGGGGCGGAGCTATCACGGAGCTGCTTTTGCTCAGCACATTCGGGGCATCAGCCCCCTTAGCCCACCACTAGCGACGCCTCTCCATATTAATATATATACTTTGCTGATGAGAAGGACTTAAGGATGTTATGAGCCTAATAAAAGAGTACACACATTTATCCAACTACAAACTTATTGTTACAAAATCAGAAGTTTTAAGTATGAATTTAAGAAGCCAGCATAGAGAAAAGATAGTACATATGGATTCCAATTGTCCAAGGATTTATTAATCTATTTGGGGATTAGAATAAGTAACCACCCTTCCAGATGGTTAGAAATGTATCATATATATATATATATATATATATATATGTTTTGCAGTGCACTAGTGCACACATAGGACCATATATGATATCTGACAAATTAATTATGTGAATCTGTAACACATTTTGTTTGACAACCTAATTAGGAATAATCATAATAACCTTAAAAATGGGCAATGACTGTACAAAGGTAAATGAATATCTCTATCTTTTAACCCCTTAAGGACAAGACTGTTTTTGGCATGTTGCTTCTGCAGGACAGAGGCTGTTTTTACACTTATGTTGTGTTTGTTGTTAGAAGTTTCTTCTTTCTTTTTTGGGGATAAGAAGAACTTACCATTACTTTTGAATATGTCATGTCATTTAATCTAAAAATATGGTGAAAAAAAATACTCATCTACAAAAGCTAATTAAAAAAAACTGCTAAATATATTCTAATATTTGTCCTGAGTTTAGAAATAGTCAATGTTTATGTACTTTTCTGTTGTTTTTTGCAAATCATAGAGCAATAATTGAAATTACTATTTCCTAACCATATCTCCTATAGTGAGCTATAGACCTTAAACATAATCATCACACTAACCCTAACATAACTCTAAACCTAACTGTAACCCTGTGGAGTTCATTTTAACACCAGATTTTGTTGTTGCTCAATATCGCAACATCGATGCACTATAGCAACACCACCTGAGCAGTGGATATGATCGTTGATCGCATCCCCGCTTGTTTTTGATGCATGACATTCATTGCTTCTCTTTGTCCTGATGCCAATAAAAACCACGATGGCATGGGAACATCAGCTGGTTGAAGGGTTAATACTTACATTCACAGGCTCACACTTGTCACCAATGCAATTCATTGATGCAGTGTTTTAAAGTAAAAAAAATTTTTTAGTTGTCCTTTAATGGTTACTTTTGGACTTCACATTTTAGTAAGTAGACATAAATGTAACCCCGGGCTAGCAGACCGGAAACTATCTAACAGTTCCAATGATGTCCACCTAGCTAAGGACAGGCAAAGCATCATAGTCATGTCATTCTACTTTTAAAGGTATCTCGTTGCTTTCCCTGTCTTAAATGATTTGTTATACCCAGTAATGAAATCATGATAGCTACACTGATTATTACCAGATGACAGTTGCTGTCGAAATCATAAAAGTTCTGCACACTTAAAGTATCAATTTTCTATTGGAAAATTAAATAAAATTACTATACATTGATTTCACAGAGTTTTTGACAGTGCATAACCTTTATTTTATATGTGTAATCTTGCTGCAGATTACATCTTCAGATATCTGCAGTTGTATAAATTGGGTTATCATTTTGTCTTCAGCAGTAAACTGACCACTCTATGTTCCCGTTAGGCTTATATTAACCAATCCCCTAAAGATTGACTTATGGGCTAGTTGCACTTAATGCCATGTCTAAAAATTGAACTGAAGAGGAAGGAATCATCTAAAAGTGCACTTGACAGTTTAAGGGATCATTTTATAAGGTTTTTCTAAGTAGTTTAAGAAAGTTTGTTGAAAAAGTCTAAAGTCTTCTAACAATAAAATTAATTTAGAAATGAAAAAGTTTAAGGCAAATGGAAACTTCCTCATACTTTATATGAGACCACTGCTGATAAAATGTGCTGCTAATCAAATGCCCTTGATTAATTGATAATTAGTAAGTGTGACTACTTATAAACGATGAAGTTTTAGCAGTTTGCTGGTGTGGATCATTAATGTGTGCGTTAACACAAGGCCAAAGAGGAAATACATCAGCAATGATCTTAGAGAAGCAATTGTTGCTGCCCATCAAACTGGGAAAGGTTATAAGGACATTTCCAAACAGTTTTAAGTCCATCATTCTACACTGAGAAAGATTATTTAAAAGTCGAAAACATTCAAGACAGTTACCAATCTTCCCAGGAGTGGACATCATGGCAAATACACCCCAAGGCCAGACTGTGCAATGCTCAGAGAAATTGCAAAAAATAGTTACATCTCAGACTCTACAGACCTCAGTTATCATGTTAATGTTCATGACAGTACAATTAGAAAGAAACTGAATAAGTATGGTTTGTTTGAGAGGGTTACTAGGAGAAAACCTCTTCTCTCTAAAAAGAACATGGCAGCACTGCTTAGGTTTGCTAAGTCTCATTTGAACAAACCAAAACATAATGTCCTTTGACAGAGGAGACCAAAGTGTGTGCCACTTTCAAGCACAGCAGTCGAGAGGTGATGATTTGGGCTTGTTTTCCAGCCACCGGACCTAGGAACCTTGCAGTCAATAAGTCAACCATGAATTCCTCTGTATACCAAAGTATTCTAGAGTCAAATGTCAGGTCATCTATCTGACAGCTAAAGCTTGGCTGAAACTGGGTCATGCAACAGGACAATGATCGCAAGCACACAAACACATCTACAATAGAATTGATGGAAAATCACCTGTCACCAGCCAAGATTGGCAATGCTTTTCAGTCTTGCCTGAGCCTCAGCAGAGTGATAGTAAACTTTCAGACTTTTTGAAAAATTTGCACTTACCTTGTTTGTCATTGGAGAAGCTCTCACTATTGAACCAACCATTTACACAGCTTGAGAATTCGGAAGTAATAAGGGAACTTCAGACAGGGAAGGCTCCAGGCCCTGATGGGTTCACTGCCCTGTTTTATAGAATTCTTGATCCCCTGATTTCCCCAGTCCAAAGGCATTTGATAGGGTTAATTGGAGGTATATGATGGAGACCCTACAGGTGTTTGGTATAGCAGGTCCCTTCCTGAATCAAACACTTGCCCTTTCCTCTGTTCCCAGAGCAAGGATCACAGGTCCATCATTAGGTTCGGACTTGTTTGATATTAAAAATGGCACCCGCCAGGGTTGTCCTCTTGCACCAATATTTTATACTCTCACGATAGAACCATTGGTTGTCCTTATCAGAGAGAGACGGGGGGAAATCAGGGGAATCAAGATAGGAAGCAGGGACCACACAATAATGCTATATGCAGACAATGTCTTTCTCTCCCTTTCCTTTCCCGGACTCAGTTCCCGCAATGCTCTCGGCAGTTCCCGCAATGCTCTCGGCAGTGGAAAGATTTGCCTCTTTCTCTAATTATAAACTAAATCTTCTCAAGACTAAGATTATCACTTTTTATCATAAACCTGAACAGTGTGTCTGTCCTATAATAAATACACATGGATGGTGATGGGGTTTGTGCACCCATCTACCCTTTTTTTGTATTTCCGATGATTATTTTTCTCTATTATTCTTTTACTCTCCCTTTCTGATTTAAATCAATAGTCAGATATAGAAATGTTACTGCGATACCATTTAAGATTTGAACAGTTTTTGGCATTATTAACCAAATAGAAAAGACTGAAAAATTATATATATCACAATTATGAGATATTGCTGATGACTATTTTTTCTCTATCCTTCTTTTAGTCATACAGAAAATCATTACTTCAAATTATTATTGCCGCTGAAGTTTGTTCTACAAGCTATTGAATCATAAGGTATACTTAGCTTTTCAACATTGCTTCTTACATTTTGGCTTTATTTTTTCTAAAATACATCATGACACAATGTAATATGTCATGTGCTGTTATTCACCTGAGCTTCAAGTCACCTAATTTTAAGCCCAGATGATTGTCATTATGTCTTGATATGTAAAACCATAAAATTCAGAAAGGGTGTACTTTCTTTTTCCTATGACAGGCTCAAAGAATATACATGCATAAAATAATGCCTGCCAAATAGGTGTGAGCATGCTGCACATACAGTGTGATTGGTTGTACAGGGTATATAAATATATATATACACCCCACCAATATTGGAGTACTTTGACGTAGTGGTGGGCTTAGCATGATATGGCCATATATGTGACTAAATCTCCAATTTTGTTATCTTAGTAAGACAGGTGTTTTTAAGTAGCTTTATTCAAAACTATAGCTTTAAGAGTTTTTCTCCTACCTGCTTTGAGGTGAGTGCGCTGATCTTTGGATTTTGTATAAATATTTGGTCTCAGCAGCACCCCGTATAATATAATATATGCTAGTTTAGGTGAGTGCATTCCTTTTGGACTTGTTTATATATATATATATATATAAAAAAGAGGCCAAAGCATAATACTTCAATGTCGTCATAGATCAAAAGTGAAATGCAGCGTCCATGCTTATCTCAGTGATACATTCATATATGTTGTAAATACTATATACTGAAAATATCACACTGTTTTGCCATTTTTGTTTATCTAATTATTACTGATGTGATCTAAAATCTCATTTATCTGTAGGAACCAATAACAAATACTTAAATGCAAAAAGTAAAAAGTATCGGGTGAATTAGTTGCCCAATAAATATCTGGACCTGCAAGTATATTTCCTTATATATATTTTTTCAAGTTTCAGTAACATCATATAGAGATGTCTGAAGGAGTGCAGAGATTGTGGATTGGGTAGGTGGAGAGACGTTTACAACTGAAAGCCTTGCTAGAAAGTCAGGGTTTATCTTATAGTAGAGTCCCACTGAAAGGCGACGGTAGAGATTTTCAGTACCATGGACAGCACAACACAACATTGATTTGTAAATGAACTGCTTAGTATAAAACCAGACAACCATACTAAACACTGGGATTGTTTGAATGGAGGGTGGGCATGGCAGAATTACTTTAAAGGGACTGGATCACCTAAACATTGTTCTCACTGTGCATGTGGAGAATAACAATGATTGCAAATGATAAGCAAAATTGGAAACAAATTCCTAAATTAGGAAATAAATGTGTTTGTGTAGTGTGCAGATTATGACATCACCTTCGGCTTGATACGCAAATTACACATTTTTGATTGATAAGCAGATGATGTCATAATGCCACAGCCACATTTAAAACCCATTTTTCTCCTAATTTAGGCCTTTATTTGCAATTGTGCTAGCCCAATGCATATATCATATTCAATCATTTGTTTTCTCTACATTCACAGTATAAACAATATTTAGGTCATAAAGTCCTTTTAAATACTCACAGAACACATGGGATGTTTTAACTCTACCTCACTTAAAACAGAGATCAGAGATGTGATCAGAGGATGATATGTGTGAATCACTGACATTCAAGGCATTGTCAAAGGAGACTGCCTGGATAATCTTCTCAATGTCAAACACCAAACAATATGTTCATGTGTGTCTGACTGGACCTGGATCCTGTATTTGGATGCCAAAGAAACATCTGCTGAATCATCACCAGAACTGAACACTCTCAATATCGGAGGAAACAAACCTCCGCTCATGGCATTGTCCATTATGAATTCAGGATGATCAGCGAAACAGATAACATATCTCAGAAGGTCATCTTTCCTTCCATTAGAATTGCAGACATGCTCAAGGTTCTTCTTTAATTGCTTGTAGCTTCTCTGTACTAGAGAAATTACAATCCGTACTGCAACGTGAATCATAATTCACCATGCAGTCTATCCCTTTAGGACTTGATTGAATTTCGTAATGTGTTTTGTTTTACGCTCTTGCCTTGTGATTAATATTCCAGCTACCTGTGGACAATGCATATTGGAATTATAGTGGCACCTAAAGTAAAGTTATGTTGCATGATTCAGGTCAATTACAAGAGCATTTAAAAAATGAACTGTGGCAAGTGGAAACAAAAAATACACATATTAACCTGGAGCAAACAAAGTTATGATAGTTGTTATTGTTCTTGAAGATTACTATAGCGGCTTTATGAAGGCCTTTCTGTAGAGGACTCTGAAAATTTACAATGCCTCGTAAAAGTAATGTCATGGCATTTGATTTTGTTTGTGCATCTTCCAGTGTATGGCAGATTCAGATAGTTCTCGAAAATGTATCAGTGTTCTTTTAAAGGTGCAGTTCCACGTACATTGTCCCAAAAAATATAAGGGAAGTGTTGCATCATGAAAATTTAGAAAAGAAAAGCAAAAAAGAAAAAACAAAAGTAAATAAAACAAGCCGGCTCCACTGAAATGCTGATAAATTTCTTTCATTCAGTGAGTATACACCACCGGGTGCTACGTCCGTGCTGTAGCCCCTTTTTTTTTTTTTAACTTATCTTTTTTCCACATTCCCTTTTCACATATATTTTTTGTACTTTTTTGACCCGTTTGTTTTTTACTTACTTTTTCACTATTTTTTCTTGATCTCACACACATCTTCACTTCATTCATACATTTTATTCAGGTCTCTCACATAACACTGCACTACAGATTGTTACATCAGAGCACACACATGTTTTCACAATCATTCTAATTACTTTGATTAGTGTGACCTTTGTACTCAGTGGCTGATTACTTGTGTTTATATGGAATGTATCTATGTGTTTAGTTAAGCCTATGAATAAGCGTGGAGACACGTGAAACGCGTAAGGCATCTGTTTTATCTGTTTGTTATCCCTGATGTTCATGATGTTTCCTTGATTTAATACAATCCTTTATCATTCAACCTACTTCGGAGTGCGTGTCCTTTTGTTGCTCATTTTCATTTGGATTGCATCATGTAAAGTCAAGAAAAATAAAATCATGTGTCTTTGCATTTGTTTCCGTCATATCTTCCAATCCACTAAGAACTGTAGCAACAGTCCTGCCTACCTTCTCTAGTTCTCTTTTCACGTTTAACCTCACAACACACAAAGTTGGTTGAGTTCAATAAAAACAGGAGTTTGGACTAATGAAAGTACTTTGTCAGAGTGGAGCATTTAAAGTTACCTGTGAAATTAGTTACAATAAAAAAAATTATAGGACGTTTCTAATGTGCTTGTACAAAGTGTATCTAGAATATTAAAAAAATAACAAATTCAATATAGTGTGGCTGTAATGAATAGGATCGACTAGAAAGCTTCAAGGTCAACCTTTGAGTCTTAAGGAAAACTCCTTGTGGAGTTAAAACTTTTGTTGAATAGATATCCAAACTCACAGTTCTGATTAAAGAAAATTGAATACAGTATTCCATGATTGATCCTTACTTTCACCTTTTTTGATGGGCATCATTTTAGAGAGCTTTTTGTGAGTGCACTTATCAAAGTGCAACTCCAGCATTTTGTTTATTATATTATTATTATATTATATTATTACTTGTGCTCCTATCTGTTTGTTCCTTGCATTTGATGAGTACTTGAGGAGTACTTTTTGGGAAGCTGCATTTTTGTGGGGGAGTTTTACTACTTTTCTTCATTATTGCCACGTGTATTGTGATTCCACTAGCGGTTTCAGCATATACATAAGCAGAGATTCAAAGTGGGACAGCAAAACTACCACCAGTATACACTCAGTCAGATATTGACAGTGTTGCCTGTGTAACTCCCATCAGTACTTAGTTAGCCAACCACAGATGTCAGTACACTACAGCTTCCATTAGGATATACAAATGCTGTAGTGTATCCTTCCTATGATGCTCAGCCAGCAACATAAGAGTTTTGGCTGACTGTACATTATGAGAACTGCAGGTCACAGCTAATGTGTCATCTCCTTTGCCATTACATGCAGACAGATATGTAACCCCAATAATCCACAGCCCAAGGGACTGATTGTCACTGTTAGTCCGCAGTCTCCCCAAGCTCATAAGGTCATCTGTCCAGTCATACACTATGACTGGTTAGGAAAAACCACAGCTGTGACAATAACAAAAAGACAAAAAAACACACACAAAAAGGTGGTGTGTACACAGAGGATTCCAATGGCACACTGGGTAAGTACAGAATTGACATCACTATAACATTAAAAAGATTGATTCAGTACTAACCAATAACATTGATTTTAGCTATTAAAAACTAAAGATGCCAGGATACTGGCAATCATGGGCCTCCCTTCCCAAATGGTCCAGGGGAACCTTCTGTATAATTTCTCTTGATATTATGCTTTCCCTACTATAATCTTTTAGTTATATTTTTTCATCCTGAAACACTGTGGTTACTGATGTTTTTACACTTTCATTGGAGAACTATACTGATTTCTTTTGAATATACAATATTTCAAATACACCTTCTAGTCTTAGTTTGAATGGTCTCACTATCCACTATTTCTTGAGTCTGGAAACTGTAAAATATTACAGCTGCAATATCCACCAAGTTATAATAAAAAAATATAGAGAGAGACATATCTATCTATATGTATGTTTGGTGTGGGATAGAGATGACTGCCTAGATGACTATGGATAACTTCTCTGTTTTTTAGAATGTCCTTCACTAAGATTGTGTTCTTTGGCTATCATGATGTTTAAAGACTAGTGGCAGCTTAGCTAAAATTCCATCTGTTTCACTTTACAGTGCTGTCTACAGCTGCTGGGTAGGTAATTATTCCATACATATATTTGTAACCTGTTGTTGTCACTTTCATGGTTTTCTCAGAGATGACTGGTTATTTGTACCTGTCAAGACAGTGGCATCATCGCAGATGAAGCTAAGCAGGGTGCCAGCATCAAGTCTGGCTTCTAACGGTGATTTTATAATATATTCCATGAAACTTGATTTAAAGGACATCTGTCAGCAAAAAATAAGTTCTGTTTAATTGAAAGATTACATCAAGAGTAGAAATGTTAAATAAAAAAATGTATTAATAAAGGGATTCAAATAAAACTGTTTATTGAATACTCTCTGCTTGTATAGCTCTCTCAGGGGTTGGGCATATTGTTTAAAATCTTGGGATGGGTAAGATAATGGAAAATTTGATCCATCCGACAGAAGAATAAGGTGCTGCATTTGTATTTTTGCATTAGCCCATTAATGCATATGCACATGCAGGGGCATTGCTAGGTCTCTAAAAGATCTGGGGCTAGAGCCCATGGCAGATATGATAGAAGTGGAGTAAAGAAGCACATATGCTAGAAAGAGAAGATGTGAGAACTCTTAGCGCACCTACCACCTCAATTCTGTTTTGGGTTACTTTTGCTAAAGAAGCACATATGTTTGGGGCTATAATGGATACTCATTATGCCAATCAGCATTAGGTATGTATAATATAAGCAATACACACATATAAAGGATTTATATGATGATACCAATGAGCAATATGTATATTTATAAAATAAGCAAGGAGCAATAAATACATATAAAGGATTTATATTATGTCATTGAGCTTTAGCTTTATATGCAAGGCTTTACATCAACAGAAATATTTCAATCATGTAGATGATGGCAATAAGCAGTAAATGCAAAAATGTATAAATAAAATTTGCCCCCAAACAGCCTGGCTCCCAAACTCCAACTGGTGTTAAATAGAAACTGCATAGCACAACCAAGTTCCTCTAGCACTCGGCTAATAACTCAAAGTGACAGATTAATATTTGCCCTCAATAATTTTAACATTACTAAAATATTCCCTCTGAATAAAAAAGGAAATAAACACAACAGTTTTCACAGGTTATTGTCATCAATGCTATATATCAAAATAATAAAATCAACTGTAAAATAGGATATCAGCATAGACCTGGTATATAACACATTTAGCTTATATGCAAATACCATTCAAATGGCATCACCAAGTAAGCAATAACTAAAACCGTATAATCTCAAAACAATTATTTGATTTACTGGTGATATACAAATAAAAAGGGGGGTGTATTTACTAAAAGGTGAGATCAACGTTTCATCTTACAGCTTTATACATTGTGCAGGGCCAAACCTGATGCAGTTCCCCTGCTAGAAGAGACCATCTGGCCATGGATAATGTATGATTCAATATTTACAAACAGTGTGCATTATGCAGGGCCACCTTTGTTAATCTAGCAGTGGAAACTGGCCTGGTATGACCCTGTACAATGTATAGTTTAATGAGGAAATGGAATTTTCATCTCCTCTCAACTTTTTAGTAAATAGCTCCTATACTCTCGTTGTTGTTCACTTGTACGTAGTGCAATATGTTAATTTCAACAGATAGTTATCCCATAAACACAAGACTAAATGAATGTATTTACAATGCATTTCTATGTAACAAGAGCACTACAAGCGCACAGATTGGAATACCCTTTTCTATTGAGCTACCCATTTGACTTATGGATAATACCAGTCACTATGCTCTACATTCACACATGTAACATAGATTAGGGGCAGGAGTTCTATTAAACCCTTATTTGCATATCTTGGTAATTGGATTTGTCTGCAGTCTATAGATCTGGCATATTATTTTATTGCCATTGGTACCTTGACTTGTTTGAATCATTCGAGTCCTTGCTTTGTTTTGCAGTGTCAGATGCATGCACAGGACCCTGGGAAGTGAAACCTCTGCTCCAGACAGGCATCAGAACATTTCTGTAACCCCTGCAACACACACTGCCCCCCTCACTTAGACATCAAGACATTTTATGACTACCTTTAAAGACACAGTATGAGCCCAGAATGCACATCCTTCCACTGGAACAAAGCATACAGAAAATTGTAGTTTCTGCCGTGTAGCAGGAGCACTGTTCAGGCTGAGGTGAGCAGGCGACCTTTGTGTGCTGGTTTGTTAGATTTGTGCAGTACCTGCATGCTCACAGAGGGCTTCACAGCACACAGAAGGAGTGAGTACAGAGAGCCAGGTGCTGAGCTGCTGAACTGGAGTTTAGTTCAGTGATCTCTCGGAAGGAAGATTCGGGGCTTCAGCCCCAGTAGCCACCCCCTAGCGACGCCACTGTGCACATGTCCATACTGCAAATTATGGTCCTTCAGGACCATAAATACATTATACAAATTAAGTTCCCCCCATGCATATGATCACTGCTAAAGTGAACATATGCATGTATCATGGCATCCACCAAAACCCGCATAGGCAGTAAACTACGATTGCTACCTATGCTTTGCCAATGCTGCTATGATGCCTCAATGTTGAATCATCATGCGGCACCAACATTTACCCCATCACTCCCGAGCACTGCAATCATGCCATGCAGAAATGCAGACTAGGGAAGGAACAGACTGAAATAAATCTGGATGGCGGCAATTTGCCGCCCTCCTTAAAGTGCCGCCTGGGCCAATGGCCAGAGTCTGCCCCATTGTAGGGTCAGCTCTGGAGATGCATAGCAGGGACAAGATCTGAGACAGGGACAAGGACTGAGAATGGAACAAGGATGCAGAAGGGTACAAAAACTGAGAGATAACTGCTCTGTAGCCAGACTGGCAGATGACTGCTTTCTAGCCATTGACAGGTGACTACTCTGTATTCAAACTGGCAGGTGACTGGGCAGGGCTTTGCGGTAATCAAGAAAGAGAGTCATTTGGGGGCATAGATGACACAGGCAAGCTTTTTTTGGGGACAGAAATATATAAAATTGTATATTTCCTATATATTTACATCTTATAACATAAACATTTTATGTTGGTCTTTTATGGTGATCTCTTGATCAGATGTAATTATGTGATCCTCAATGTCCAGAAAAGTAGATCAAATAGTAGACACACATACAAATGTAATTCATTAAAATTAATTGTAAATATCATTAAATTAAGCATTATTTACATTTTATGTGGTTCTTTTTTGGTGAAAACTGTTGGTCTGCATCTACTATTTGATTTACTTTATTTGCATGACTTTGAGGCTGAAATATTACTTCTTTTTTTTTAAATGCATGTAGAACTTTTATGTTGATATTTTTTGATCATAATGCACATGACCTGCTTTAATGTGCCCATTAACATATGTAGCATTGTCTAAACTACCACAAAAATCTGAAGGTAATACAATATAACATTAAAGATACCTCTTGTTCATGCAATATAGCAGTTGGTTATACAATGTTTTAGATATTACATGAGCTCTCTTTGCTATCTCAATTACAGTGCAAATGAATTACATTAGAATACAAGGATTATTACTGATCTGAATATAATTACATTAGAGTGCAAGCTTCATTGGCATCTAGACTAGGTGTTGTGCATGTAAATTCTCACTTCCTGATAAGTTCAATTTTAGTTTTGGTGGGCACGGTTTTGGCACCGCATTTCATCCTTGGATCCAGGCAGCACATGTCTTGGGACAACACAATCTCCTTGTTTAGGCGACCAAGCCTTGGTACTCCAACTGTGGCATATCTGTGGGTATGTTCTGCACAGTAAACCCTTCTCTAGAGAGGCCAGTGGTTTCTGTTGCAATAAACATTTTATCTCTCCAACTCAGCAATTCATTATGCTGGCACAAACCTTGTGAGTTCCTCCTTCAAGAAGAACAAAAATGGACCCTCGTAATGCATTGTTAAAAAAGTTGTAAATATTTAACTATGCATTATCTATGGTAAGCTGAGCTGTTTTAGTATGAGTAACTCACTAAATTTGGCCCTACACGATGCATATTCTAATTTGTGATGTGAAAGGATGATCTCAAGTCTCCTTTTTAGGGTCTACTCAATATGCACCAATCCATTCCAAACTGGATTCAGATTGGGCATAATACCCTAATCGAAGGAATCCCAAAATTGTGGCTACTCAATATACCTGAATTTGGCTGTTCGGTAATCGATGCCCTTCACATCGGGACAATATCATCATGAAAACTATAGGTTTTGACTACCCAATATGAGACAGTACAATTTGGATTCGGGGATGATACCCTCATTTTGTCCATTTCAATTTTGCTAGAAGCCCTGATGATATGTTACTTTCCAAGATTTTTTTTACACCTAGAAAACCTATTTCATAACTTTCTACTTTGCCTCATAGATCAAATAAGTATGTACTCAATGCAAAGTCAGATGCTTGTGGAACAGAATGTTCCACTCTAGCAGTACACTCTGTAAAAGCCAAGAGAGGATCTTCAAAATGTGCATCTGCATCTCAAGGAGAAAAAAGGAAAGTGACCGAGGTCAATTTAAGTTTTGCAATATATTTATTAAGTTAACAATTGTTTTAATTTTCCATCTCTTAAAGGCAGTTCTGCGTCATCATCTCTAACATGGACTGTGTATGCAGCAGCATCTTCTAGGAAAACATAGACGTAGCGCAATTGATTTGGTATATTTTATTTTAGCCTTTGTGCATGACAAATCCGTTGTGTGTTTTCAACAAAGTCAATCATCTCTTACTGAAATGTTTTTACCGGACTGCAAATTGCACCCTCCGGTAACTGGCCATATTTAGAGACAGGTGGTCTGCTCTGCTACTCATAGCGTTTGTTAAAGGTAGATCATTTCTAGGAAAATACTGTGGGTTGTTTTTTTTCTCTCTCCCTGTTTGAAGACAATAAGCTGTGCTGTCTACTCTGCAGTAGTAAAATAAATGATATAACACATCTACCATGGATTGAGTTGTGTCTGGGAGCTGAGATTGCTAGATTGGCATTCAGTTGCCTAGAGAACAATGTGTATATAAGAGGTTCTAATAAACGACTGGCAAGTGGACACCTTGATTGTTGCCAGAATTTGAAGGTGTGAGACAGGCATGGATTAATGAAATAATATAATATTTAATGTATGTAATTAGTTGAGAACCAAATATCATTAAATATGATGGAACCTGGATTAGGATAACTAGAATGAATGCTTAAATGAAAGGGTCAACAAGGGCATGTTATTCAGAACTTAAGGTAAGGCAGAGGACCAAATAAGGTAAGAGGATTTTACAGCACACAGGACTATTAGAGGTAAAAAAAAGGGTTTACTTATACTCAATCCAAAATCAAACAAACAAATAAACAAAAATGAATAGTGGGGTACTATGGCACTGCTGGGGGGGGGGGGGGGAGGGCACTGGGTGAAGTTAAATTCCATGACACAGAGTTAAGAGGGTAATTACATGGTATGCAATTTGGTTTTAAAATATAGTACTTTGATTTACAGTAAGCCAGCTTGGCAAAAAAATTAAACATCACATATTACACAAGCTCTACGCTGTAATATTGGTTTCATTATAATAATAAATAAATAAAAACAGACATTTAATACATAAAACACAAGTGGCAGACAAGACCTTTATTAAGTTACTATAATTATGTATGTATATAAGTCACAAATATAACTGTATACGTGACTTACATACTGTTAAAGTAGACAATTAGTAGTGTATACAAATATATTGTATGTATTAAATAATAACATTTAACCACTGAGATTTATGTGTAGATGACATTTTAACCAATGGTGTTGTCTATTTGAACTATAGAATCGGGCGAACAGCTAAATAAAAGATAACTTAGGTAGCAGAATGGAGTACTGTACCTCTTTAATGATCAGACTGTACAAGAGAGTGCCAAGCCTTCTCTTCCTAGGAAAGTACCGGAACCTTTAATGACCAAAATATTATACCTCTATATATATTTTGCGATAAACCAAAAGTTTGTATGCGAGCGCACAGGGCGCCACACCCCAGGGGGTGCCTACCCGCTCAGAGGCACTGGATTGGGGCGATCAAAAGAACCCCCTTCACCAGCCCTCTGCTCGACAAGCTCTGCTGGATCCGGGGAGGGGGCAGAGCTAAACGGCTGAGAGGTGTAGCTCTGCCCCCACCCTGTGAAGCAGAGCAGCGTCTTCTTCATGGGGAGCCGCGGGCAGCAAGAGAAACTGCTGCTCGCGCTCCCCATTCCTGCATTAAGCATGGGGAGTTCGAGCAGCCAGTTAGCTCCGCACCCTCCCTGGATGCACATTTGCAGGCAAAGGAAGGGGAGGGGGGAAAGAGAGGCAGAACAGGGGGAGGGGGAGAGAGAGAGGCAGAACAGAGGGAGGGTGGAGAGACAGAACAGGGGGAGGATGGAGAGAAAGAACAGGGGAAGGGGGAGAGAGCGACAGAACAGGGGGGAGAGAGAGCAGGGGGAAGGGGGAGAGAGAGAGACAGAACAGGGTGGGAGAGAGACACAGAACAGGGGGAAGGGGGGAGAGACAGAACAGGGGGAGGGGGAGAGACAGAACAGAGGAAGGGGAGGAGAGAGACGGAAAAGAGGGGAAGAGAGAGAGAAAACAAGTATGGGGGAGTTAGAGAGAGACAGACATGGCAAGGAAGAGGAAAGGGACAAACATGGGAAGGGAGAGAGACGGGGGGCACCACGGGGGAAGCCCAGGGCGCCCAGCACAGGGTGCCAGAACACTTAAGGCCGGCCCTGTTTGTATGTAATACAGTAATATATAGCATGAGTGAAACAGTATAAGACAAAATTGACCTTAATAAATTGTAAAAATCGGTAACATCAAAAATCTGAAAAATGGCATCCATGACTCCAAAATGAAGATTTGTACCTTAAATCAGCTGTAGAGCATATATTAATAAAACTACTATTAGAAACATTGGCTCTAAACTATATACTGTTGTAATCAGAGTTCCTTCCTATATTAAAAAAATCTCAAGAACTCCCCAATTATATACTAAACGGAATAGACATGTGTAGGATTTTTTTTAATTTTTTTTAATAACAACTTAAAAGTCGGAAGAAGTGTAATTCTGCAAAAGTGATTCTTTATAACACTTATAAACATCCAATTACATTAATTAAATCCACTTTTCACAGGACAGAAAGCTTTTTTTGGCTCTTTTCTCATGCTGAGACTTTAATACACTCTGCCAGAATTGACAACTGCAATTTGAAAGATTGTTTGAAATGGTGTCAACCTTACTGAATGGGAAAAAAAATCCAGTGCAATAATCTACAGATTGTTGTCTAGAGAGGTTATTTGCTTAAATTTATCACCACTGTGCAAGGATAGCTTGGGTTATCAGTCATATACATAGTAACAGTAATATAGGTTGAAAAAAAAGACTTAAAGGGACACTAACATTTTTTTTTTCACTTGTGCTTCTAATATAGACGTACAAGTGAAAAGTTAGTTGTCCCTAGCATGAGGATGAACTGGCATGTATTTTTGATAGTTCATGTCGGTTTATCCTCTGACTGACAGCTGCCATGCTAGCGCAGAGAGAGTCCCTCATTTTTGCATGGGATCAGCAGGGGGTCCTTAACTAGCACCCCCCTGCTGATTCCATGCAAAAACAAGGATCCTCGCATTAGGCCCCCGCTCTGATTCATTGTGCGCGTTCTGACTTGTTTGTCAGTAGGCAACAACCAGGAACTGCACAGCATTTAGGAAACCCTTGTGTATCTATTAAGATACACGTCGGGTTTACATTAATGGAAGGGAGCAAGTGTTAAACAATGTTTTTGTTCCTTTAAGTCCATCAAGATCAACCCTTTTACCTATCATTCCAGCTTTTGATCGAAGTATAATTCACGATTGTTCTGCAGTATACATTTCATAAAACAATCTGATACAGTCCTTTTACATGTTTCATTATATCAAGCTTTTACAGAGAATTTAGGCTCTTTCAAAATAGCTATCCTCAAAGAAAACATTGATACAATGACTACTACTTTGAGTTTAACAAAATGAAGAACTTGAATGAATAAAAACATATTACAGCTGACACTTTAATCTGTTTTTTTGCAATACTTACCTTGAAATCATACGCATTCTTCCTTGTTTACCCTTGGGATCAATCCTCCCCTGATGACTTTTGCAAAGCTATCCACATTGGCCAAACAAGTAGATTTTTTAAAAAGAGGCTATATGAACACAGATATAACATCAAAACAGTTTTTTTTAAAACACACTGTGTCTAAGCACTTTATAGAATTTCACAATAAAAACGATACCCTCCTGAAAGCTTGGGTTATTGAGCAAGTAATTTTGGGAACAAAGAAGGGAGATCGTCATTTGACTTTAAGAAAAAGGGAAACCTTTTGGATTCTCACCCTAAATACTTTAGTACCAAGAGGACTAAATGATAAATTCGACATGATACCCTATCTTGAATGATAAAATTGGCTAGGTTGTTTTTCAGAATGTTCCTCATATGGTGTACATTGATAAGAATATTCCTTTTCGTGTAGTGTGTTTACTCCTTTGTTATAATTAAACATAAGATCATTATATATAAGAATAAGAAAATAGAAACAATCAAATCATGTACTATATATACCATTGTGTTCTGTATTATGACCCCATGTATGGTTATACAGTAATGCATTATAGTTACCCTATGCATATATGCTATTTATAATTTTTGTATGGTTTCTTTGCTCAGTCACATCATGCCTTGTATTATATTTGGAGTTGTGTTTCATGTTGTTTTGCATATATAGATGTATCTATTTATTTTTATTTTTATTTTTTATACATGAAATGTTCTTTCTATGTATTACCATCATGCCCTATGTTGCTACTATATTGTGTTCTGTATATGTATGGATCTCTTTTTTGCTCCTCCCCCTCCTTTCTGTTTCTTTCCTCCCCCCCTTCCCCCCTTTTTTCCCCTCCCCTTCCCTCTCTTGTCAGTCCGTTTATATATATCTCTCCCATTCTCTTTCTCCTCTTTTTTCTTGTTTGTTGAGTGTAAATATACTATTCCTATACCTCCGTCTTGTTTGTAACAAACATCCGTCTCTTTGCCTCTAGTGTTTTCGCGATCCTCCACCCGCTATGCCGGCTAAGCGGGTGAAGGACGCTTCACTATGGCAACGCAACTCCATCCCCATGACAATGACGTCTATGACGTTTCCCGAAGTTCCCAGACTACCTACTTCCGGATTATCGGTAATGCAGTTCCCAGTTCAGTTTCAGCTGAGCAAAATCATTAATTAAGATGTGCCATTCGCGGTTTTTTATTCTATATATAGGGAAACCCTTCCCCACTGCCAGTATGCACACACACCCACCAGCTGAAGATGTTTTCTACGAAATGCGTCCTGAGGGGTGTCTTGTTTTTTCTATGTATGTGCAAATAGTGTATATTTTAAACCTATGTTTCTGTAACCTGGCCAGGTGAACAGCACTATACTAGCAGTGGGTAAGATTGTATTATATCATTTTATTTTATACCCATTTTTCCCTTTTGCAATTGTATGTACATTTATATATATATAGATTGTATTTACTTTATTCCTATGTTCATGTGACCACTTATTTATATTTGTTCCTTGGTGGTACTGGACTTTTGCATGGTCTTTTTATCTTATATATATGCATATTTTTATTCTGTGATGTATAATAAATAATTTTCATATTCATAATAACTGTCTTGTTTTTTCTGGGGTATACTCTAGCGCTGTCTCTTCCCCTTTTATAATCTAAAGCTATCCACATACAGGTCCCCAGCAGCAGTACATTTATTTTATCTAAGTAATCCAGACATTGACTGTGGGGCAGCATAGCTAATATCACTATACACTTAGTCAGATATGTGGTACCTGTACATAGTTAGCCAGCCATAGATGGCAGTACACTATATCTCCCATTAGGAAATACAACAGATGTAGACTAGACTTCCTATGATGCTCAGCCAGCAACATGAGAGAATTTTGGCTGGCTAGGCATTATGCAGGTCACAGCTACTGTGTCACATCCTTTCCTGTTAACTATTGCAATAATACTGGTTGAGCATCACAGAAATGTAGTCAACAGCAAGTGGAGTGACAGACATTAGTTGTTCACTGCAGTTCTTATAATGCCCAGCCAGCCACAAGTGGGGGTGGCCAATATCTGACAAATTACAGCAATCAGGGTTCCACGTCTTTGCCTACACTACTTAGGGATATAATGAATAACTTTTGACACCCTCGCTGCCAGTAACTTATTCCCATGATGCTCAGTGAAGTAACTGGCTGAGGATCATGGGTTCTGGAGTCCATAGGTGGGAAAGAAATTGGTTTGGCGATGGCATTCATGGATGACCTTTGACATTCCAGCTTTTCACCTAAAAATAGCTCATGCTGTGACTGTAGAGAATAATAAAACAAATATATATACTGTATAAATGTGTCTGTGGTGTCTCGTGTTTATGACATCACATGTGGCTCGATGGCGTGAATGCTACAGTGCGTAAGTGGTGGTCCTGTCACTCAAACTGACAGAGAATAATGCTGTGCAGAAACAATATGCATTCTCCAGGGTCCCAGATACCAGAAATTTAGATTAGAACTGCAGTATTGCCTCAAATTTGCGACTGTCATGCAAAGTGAGACAGTTGGGCGGCCTGTATCATGAACAGGAAATACAACCAAATCATATAAAACACATTTTTCTCTTAAATATGCTGACACGGTGTGCAAACCATTTTGGATCATCATTTATTCTTCATTTTATTCATGCACAAAATCAACAATGTATGGATGATGGACTATTTTTTTAACCTTTGCAGCACACAAATGCTATTATGTTTAGTTACTGAGCTGAGCAAATGGTATTACATTTTTACAGTATAATAATTATAGCTAGGGTTACCATATCCTGGTGACTTGCACAGCACCTTTTCCGCTCACAGGACTTGCACCAGAGCTCTGTTCCAGACTGCACTCATAGGACATGCCCCAGCACCAAGATTACACACAGGTAGTTGTAGCCCCCACATTGCATCTACTTGTCTTGTCCGAGCACCAGGATTGCACACGTAGGACTTTCACCAGCACCCATTGCACTCACAGGACATTGCTGAAAATATTAAACCACACTCCACCCTGGACAGACTAAAAGGTCCTAAAAAAGAGGACATGTCCAGAGAAAAGAGGATGGATGACTACCTCACCATAGCTCACTAATCTGTATGTCACATCTTGTGAACTGTGTTTTATATTTACAAAAATGAAATTCTGTGAGTAACAAAACAAAACAATAGATTATGTCAGTATGTCTTTTCATTATGGGGATATATGACAATATTTTCCCTGTTGACTTTTGCTTATTTGGAATAATGGCATTTGAGAGTATTTTTAGTGTGGTAAGTACCATCTTAATATTGTTTTGACACTTAAAAAATAAATAAATGTTATTGCTGTTACGGATAGCATTGGATTGAAGTACAATGCCTTTCGGTACCAACAGGCTGAGCAGGGCCGGCACCACCACTAAGGCGACCTAGGCAGCTGCCTAGGGCGCATCTTAGCTGGGGGCGCCGGAATCCTGCTTTAAAAAAAATTCCTCCCTCTTACTTACCTCCTCGCTGCTGCTCAGTCTCCGGTGCAGGTCCGTGGCTGTGAGGGAAGCGTTGTGCGCTCCCCTCCAGCCAATGCGCATTCAATAAAGTTTGTTTAAAAAAAAGGTTTAAACAAACTTTATTGAATGCGCATTGGCTGGAGGGGAGCGCACAACGCTTCCCTCACAGCCACGGACCTGCATCGGAGACAGAGCATCAGAGAGGAGGTAAGTAAGGGGGAAGGTGTGAGGATCCTGGCATATTGTGTGGCATAATAATGATTATTATGCCACACAATATGCCAGGATTTAGGATTATTAAATAATCCTGGCATATTGTGGGGGAAAGTCCTGGCATATTGGGTGGCTAAATCCTGGCATATTGTGGGGGAAAATCCTGGCATATTGGGTGGCTAAGTCCTGGCATATTGTGGGGGAAAATCCTGGCATATTGGGAGGCTAAGTCCTGGCATATTGTGGGGGAAAATCCTGGCATATTGGGTGGCTAAGTCCTGGCATATTGTGGGGGAAAATCCTGGCAAATTGTGGGGCATAATCATGGGATATTGAAGGGAATAATCATGGCATATTGGGTGGCTTAGTCCTGGCATATTGAGGGGCATAATCCTGGGATATTGAGGGGAATAATCCTGGCATATTTGGTGGCTAAATCCTGGCATCTTGTGGGGCATAATCCTGGGATATTGAGGGGAATAATCCTGGCATATTGAGGGGCGTAATCCTGGGATATTGAGGGGCATAATAATGGGATATTGAGGGGAATAATCCTGGCATTTTGGGTGGCTAAATCCTGGCATATTGAGGGGCATAATCCTGGGATATTGAGGGGAATACTCCTGGCATATTGTGGGGCATAAAGAACTAAATTTGGGTAAGAAACCATGAAGTTGCTAAATGTAGGAGTAAGCAAACAATCTAATACACAGTCTTGTTTCTTTAGCTATGGCTTAAGTTATGGTACTTATTCTCCACCATTCTTAATAGGGGGCTTTATTGCAACATGTAACTCTGTTAACTGTTTAATTTTAATGCTAAGAAAGGGGTGGAACATGTGATGTCATGATATGGGAAAATAATATGATAATGTGGGGGGGCGGCAATTTTTATTTTGCCTAGGGTGGCAAAATCCTTGCACCGGCCCTGAGGCTGAGTAAGAGTTAATAAAAGATCTGTTTTAAAACATAATAATTTTGTAGCTAAATATCTATGCAAGTGCTGCAACAATTAGCAGCTTGAGGTCAATTATTCAATTACAAATGTTAGTCCAGTTAATATTTCATGACAATATTTAGCACCTTTAATTCAGATTTGTTCAACACAATTCACTTATTCTACATTACACATGATCAGGGGCGTTGCTAGGTCTCCAAAAGACCCGGGGCCGGAGCCCATGACAGTTTTGATAGAAGTGGAGTAAATAAGATCACATGCTTAGGCGGCATTCAGACTAATATATTTGGTGCCAATAAGCAATAGGTATATGTGGGTATATATCGGGGCTCAACAAATCCTGGGCACCAGGAAATTATACCTGGCGCCTGGTTATTGTTATCCCTGCATGGTGCCCTCGCCGCTGGGATCATTTTATTTATTTATCAAGAGGAGCGCAAGGGAGCATTGTGTGCACTGGCTGCACAGTCCTCCTGCTCCATCCCCACATGCACCGCACTATAGTGCCTGAGCGCTGAGTTTGCTCAGCGGGTCTAGAAACAACAGCAGGGCACAGACCAGGCTAGAAGGAGGTATAGCAGCCAGGAGGGGGACATATTGATAGATGCACTTTTTACATCGTAAACAACAACAACATTTCTGAATTGTGCGTAAGTGTATGTGACATACAGTGGGTCACAGGCAGACATGCAGTCAGTCACACACAGTCAGTCACATAAACACACAGTGAGTCACACATAAACACGCAGTCAGTCATATACACACACACACATACACACACACTGTATGCCATGAATATAAAGACTATATATAAAGAAGAATCATTATTATTCATATTGAATGTGATAATCAAGTATGAAAATAAAAATAATATGAGATGATAACATTGTTTCACACTTGATTATCACATTCAAACGAATAATAGTCATTAGTCACATTTTCTCCTAGTAATCTCACTGGGATTCACACTCACACTCTGCCACTCATAACTCTGCCACTCACGGGTTCACTATCGTACACTTACACACTGCCACTCACACACACACTCATAACTCTGCTGCTCACGCTTACATTCTCACACACTCTGCCACTCACACACATACACACGCACACTCATAACTCTGCCACTCACGCTTACACTCACTCACACATGCTTCCAAACACTCACATTCTGCCTCACACACTTACACTCTACCACTCACACTCGGCCACTTACACACACTTACATTCTGCCACACACACACACACACACATACACACTCATAACTCTGCCACTCACGCTTACACTCACACACACTTATGCTCTTCAAAACACTCACTCACACACTTACACTTACTTAAACACTGCCAATCACACACACTTATACTCTTCCACTCATTATACAGACACATGCACATTCATAACTCTGCCACTCACATACACATGCAGACTCATAACTCTTCCACTCACATCCATACATACACACTCATAACTCTGCCACTCACACCCACTTCCACTCTGCCACTCACATACATACACATGCACATTCATAACTCTTCCACTCACATCCATACATACACACTCATAACTCTGCCACTCACACCCACTTACACTCTGCCACTCACATACATACATACACACTCATAACTCTGCCACTCACACCCACTTACACTCTGCCACTCACATACATACATACATACACAATCAGAACTCTTCCACTCACATACATACATACACACTCATAACTCTGCCACTCACACCCACTTCCACTCTGCCACTCACATACATACATACACATTCATAACTCTGCCACTCACATATATACACATGCACATTCATTACTCTGCCACTCACATACATACACATGCACATTCATAACTCTGCCACTCACATACATACACATGCACATTCATTACTGCCACTCACATACATACACATGCACATTCATAACTCTGCCACTCACATACATACACACTCATAACTCTACCATTCTCACTTACACTCTGCCAGACACTCACGTTCAAAACTCGAGGGGCGAAGTTAAGCACGAGGGGCAGAGCCGAGCGTGAGGGGGTGGAGTCTGTGGCTGCTCAGCACCCAGAGTGCAGCATGCACGCTAGGAGGCGGGACCGAGCGCTAGGGGGCGTGGTCAGAGTATCCATTTGGGGCTATGGAGGGGAGATCCGGGGCTTCAGCCCCAGTAGCCCCCCCCTAGCGACGCCTCTGCACATGATTAAATCCCACTATTATTTTAATTTAATACACAAGATCAATAGATAAATAAATGAACTAATATAAGTAAAAGGATGCAATAAAATTTCAAATTTGGGAAAAAATGGTAAATAGCTTCAACAGAAATCCTAAACAAGTGCAATAATCATTAAATAGTGCCATTGTGCAGTTACTTGTTTACCCTTTGGTGAGGCAGGGTGCTTATGTCCCAGAAGCACCAAAAAAGCCACTTTTTGTTTCTGGCCCCGATCACAAGGTGATCGGTAGCCAGGGCAAAATTTCAGTGACCCGATCAGGGTCTTAATCTCTGCCAAAAAATTACAAGACCTCTTGACGTCACTTGTGACGTCACTGATGCGTGTTAAAAACCTGTAGTTTGGGCACAGCATGATTCAGTAAAATATAGCCGGTGCTCGCTTTGAGCATTGGCTAAATGCTTCATGCCAGTCTGCGGCCACTCAAAGTGACCTCATCTGACATGTGAGATCCCGCTTAAAGTCCCTGCAGAGGGATAAGAGCACAGCGCATCACGGGGAGCCACGATGACCTGTTAAATGCAAGACCTTCTATGTCGTCCTAGCGTCTTTGGGTACCAAAAAAATAGGACTGCATAGCACATCCTCGCGTCGCAAAGGGTTTAATGTGCCTGGACAAGAGATTGTGGAGGACTTGTGCAGTGGTTAACTACCCAACCTCCTTCACTACATTTATTGCAACACTATTTAGTACTGCCTTCTATGTTATAACAGATTATGTCACTTCTGTTGTCTAGCAAACACCAGTTAGCATTAAAACACACTTAAGGGTCTTGTCACTACAAACCGAGCTGGCCCAAAATGGGGCTAGATTGGGATTTGTAGCCAAATTTTGTCTTGAAAATGTAAATTTATGCCAATGTTCAGCCATATTCAGTTTAAAAATTTCATTGGCAATTTGGACTGCTGCTGTCCCCATAAATATATAAAATGGCCAAGGCCCCTAATTGACTCAACCATTACAGGCTGCCCAAGGGCCCATGGTACTATAATTAAATATGATTAGCAACCCCTACCTACCTTCCTTAGCTCTGCCTTGACCAGGCAGAGGGTGTGGGTTCTAAAAAAAAAAAAAAGATGGAAACTACCATTAAAACACTTTTCACTTTCCCTTCTGGCACACAAAGGATGCCCTGTGAAGAAAGATATACCTGTTTAGTATGTTCAGTGATGATTCATGATGCCCTCGAGTAATCAACTTCGGTCGAGGAACAAGGGGCCATTCAAAAACAAAGATAAATCCAACTGTTACCAAAAATAATCTTG
This sequence comes from Pelodytes ibericus, assembly GCA_036172795.1. NCBI lineage: Eukaryota > Metazoa > Chordata > Amphibia > Anura > Pelodytidae > Pelodytes > Pelodytes ibericus. The sequence goes on along the minus strand of CM069867.1, from coordinate 28,376,412 downwards.
AAGCAAAGGATGGATACAACATGATATCCCAGCCTGGTAGAATGAAGATTTCATTTAGAAAAAAGGAGGCATCAGATTGGCTGACTGTCAACCAATCTAAAAGCCTCCCTATCCCAGCTCTACGATTGGCTGTTTTTTACATTTATTTTTATTTATGGGGCCAGGGCATTCCATTAGGGGGGGGGGGGGGAGTTATTTAATTTGTTTATTTCGTAATAGCCAAAGTCTTTCCAACATGTGTCTCTATCCTTCCCATAGAATTCTATGGGAAGGATAGAGGTTACTATTTAAGTCAGATGAATGCCACAATGGCCATTTTTTCGTGCGGATCTGGGACCTCATCGTTGTCTCTCTGAGTAGCCTTAATTTAAGGGCTTTTCAAATCACCAAGGTGACCTGAAGTGGTCCAAAACTCTAAGCTATGATTTTTTTTTGTTATATAAATAACCACATTTTGCACCACTGCTTTACATTTTCCACAGTAAAAATACATTTAATATGGGCCAGCCTGCATTCTAATTTCCTGCTGCTGTAGTTTTTCTTGATTTTGCACAAAACATACACAAATACAATTTAAGAGAGGAGGACAGTTGGGGACAGAATTTGGATTGTTAGATGTTTTTGTTAGATTGTATTGTATTGTAATGTGTTTAATTTAGTGGTGACAAGGTTAGTGACATATTGTGCTGATTTGATAGAACCCTTCATTTTATTAGCACTCTGAGCTTTATGTTGTTTTCGGTGCATAATGTGTCTCGGTTTTGTTGTCTGGCAGTTGTCATAGTGACATCTGAAATATGCTTGATTTCTTCTGTCTGGCATGAAAAAGATGAGATGCCATTACTGACCCATGTTGGGAAGTATGTTAAAAATTAAAGAAACAGATGATAAGAAAAAAAAAATAATGGTTACTCTGTAGCAGAAGAGAATACTTCATTATGCATTATGTAGTAAAATGTATAATTTATGCTTATGCACAATGCTTGGTGGTGTGCTTAAGGATTTGAATGCATAATTTCTTTAAACTGTGTGTGAGTGCAACAATCATAATCTCTGTGGGGTTTTAATTGTGCTCACTGGTTTGATTTACATTAATTGCTAGGGTATTTAACATACTGGTAGCAGCAATACATGGGACATGGAGACTGTGGGATCCAATCTTGCAGCAACAAAATAATACATAAAACTGTGATTAAAACACAGATCAATGTTGACTTTTTTGGTGTTATGCCCCATTTTTGCATCTGGTAAAGGCTACATAAAAGTTAACTTCCATTATGTTAAAAAGATGGATCTTTTGTCAGTCACTGCTATACAGAGAATGGATACCCTCATGTCCTACACAAATCAGGTTAAATGTCTTAACAAGCTGCAATTTTTCAGTCATTTATCATAATTCAAAAGGATAAGAAATGTTGTACCCACACGTCCACATTACTGTACAAGGAACATTTATATCACCCATCCCAACAAAAGCAAGTCAACGCTTTAGAGTGCCAACATGCAGATGGTATCATCTCTTAGAAACAGATGGCTGTGCAAGTAATAGCCACTTCATGCTGGACAAACCTTTAGGGCAGTAATTAGTGATTGCAATGGACACCAATATTCCAGAAATGGACCATGCTTCCACACTCCCCCATCCTTAAATAAGTGGTGTCATTTTATAATAAATTTAGTCACCAGCCACAGTATTCTACTAACAATGTCTACTCTTGATGCAATCTTTCAATGAAACAGGTTCTATGTCTTTGTCTACAGTTTCTATTAATAAGGAGCCAATCAATCTTCCCTTAATCTCCCTTGTAAGAAAAGCAAACATATGGTGCAATAATGTTTAATCTCACACTTCACAAAGGGTCTTAGTCAGTATCTTTTATGAGTAGAAAAAATATTTTCTCTCTGCATCAGACTTCCTACTTCTAGTATTGGTTTGAGTGAAATCCTTTCAAGCTAGTATCTCTATTTGTATACTGTTCTAATTCTCTTTGTCTCCAGAAACTCATTTTGAGGTGTTCAATAAAGATGTCTCAGTAGTTAGTTCACTTGCAACTGCAAGTGCCTTCAAGCGGGATCTGAGCACAGCTCATCACGGGGAGCCGCGATAAGCTCTTTAATGCAGGACGTACTATGCCGTCCTAGCGTCTTTTAGGCACTAAAAATCAGGTAGGCATTGTACATCCTAACGTCACGAAGGGGTTAAATATCAAATACTAATATATATTAATTCTTACCTAGCTTTAGTGCATCCATACAACATTCATACAAATCATTCATACTATTCATATAGAAGGGCTTAAATTGAAAATGCTGTTTCCTGGGGATATCCAATTGGAAGTGAAACTGAACTTATAAGGGGACATGATACATGGGATACAATTACGGGTCTTTAATGGAAGTATAGATATTTTTCCATTTGTATAGATGCACTAAAGCTAGGTAAAAATGAATATATATTATTAAACTAACTCCACTTATCCATGCTCACCTCGAGCAGGAAGTCTCTTGGTCTTGATCTCATTAATAAAATCTATAAACATAATTGTTGAGTATGGATATCTTGAATACTCCTTTGTTAATTGACTATTATTTTTACTTTGCACTTTCTGTATTTAAGTATATTACTTTTTTTTTACTATTCTTATATAACATAACTGAACAGAAATAAAAATATTTGGAATCCTTTAAAAAAAAAAAAAAAAATATATAAAATACTAGAAGAGTTTCGATGATATGGTAACCTTACAATTGGCTTGTTTTTACATAGAAATGAACAGGTTATTAATGCAAACTTCTAACTTGGACTAAAATGCAAGAGTTAAGAAAAGGGTTTTTCCTACAAGCTTTATTAAGCAAAGACTCCACCATGTCTACATCCTATACCAATTTCTAATTAATTTTGTTGTTATTTCATTGATTTGACAGATCAGGTAATTTGACTGGCAATTACATTTGACAGTTAATTGAAATACACTTATTTCATTAACCAACTGGCAGCATCAGTCAAAAATAGAACAGTATTTGTTTAAACTATATTCATTAAGCAACATTTATGGAGTTGTTTTTCTGTAGAAAAAAAAAAATTAAAGGGACATTCATTTTTATTTAATGCTGGGCTTCTGCTCTGTCTCACTGTCCAAACTTTTAGTAATGCAGTTTCCTGTATTTTCTTTCTTTACATGTTCATAGAAATAGCTCTGTGAGGTAGAAAGGAAGAACAGCATGTGTGTGCACATGATAAAGCCTCCATCAGGAGCATACAAAATGAGGCCACTCAAAGTGGCTTCATCTAACAAGTGGGATCGCACTGCAAGTCCCTGCAGTGGGATCCGAGCACAACTCAGCCACGATGAGCCATGATGAGCCATGATGAGCCACGATGAGCCATGATGAGCCATGATGAGCTATGATGAGCTGTTTGCTGAAAGGCGTTCAATGCTGTCCTAGTGTCTGTTGGAACCAGAAAAATAGGACTGAATAGAAAGTCTTAGCACTGTGAAGGGGTTAAACCACACCAACTGGTGAACACTACAGCCAAAGCTTTCACCTACATTACTGGCCAGTGTGCTATTTTCATATAATATGTGGGAGCCAGTAATTATTGGCATTATCTCAAAAAATGAAATGCATTATAATGTCATTTTGATTGATGCAACTATGACAAGATGTGTCATTGTAAACTTTTCCTAGAATGTTTTTTTCTTTTTTGGTAACACTGAAAAAACTTATTTCTCATTTGTTCTGTTTGAAATTGGGGTAATCTGCTATGGCTAAATTTAGAAAAAGAAGGAAAAGCTCCAAACAATTTTTTTGTGAAATCTTTCACAGTTTTGATTACAGACAATTTTAAGTCTAAAATTTCAGCTAAATTAGTCATTGCAATCAAATGGTACTGGGAAATCAGCATTTAACATGCTTGGTGGAACATAACCACAGTAATGTGACGCAACTGATGTACAGTTCTTCTTTAAAGACTTCTATTTAGCACTTTGTATACTAGTACTATCAACATATCAAAGTACTGCTATAATTAGCATATTCAGTAAGCTATGTATTAAGCATGTGACATAGTATTGTTGTTAAGGTAATTATAACATCACGTACTTAAAAATGGAAGCGTGGGGTAGATTAAATGCAGGCCAGTATATGTATAAGTGGTGTTGGCAGTATCAGGCATCCGTGATTCAATGTCCGCCACTAACACCATTAAAGTGTGCTGTATAATCATTACCGCAACCATTACAAAAATTACTGCACCCGCTACAAAAACTGTGTTGAAACACTGTTCTGTGTGGTAAATAACACAAACTGTGATTCAATGTGGGCCGGTAAAAATGAACGGGCAAAAAAATCATTCATATTTTGGCAATTAACTGTGTCAGCCAATCAGAAGGAAGCCTTCCTGTTCCTGGCCTACCATTGGTTAATTTGATATATGGTTTTGAAGAAGTCAATAGTAGGGCTGGGAGAGGGAGACTTCTGATTGGCTGAGACTGAAGTCTGTATCAAAAGATCTCACCTCACCAGCCTCTCTGCGGTGAGCAGGCAGCTGGATGGGGCATGTCCTGGTTGCAGGAGTAAATCATGGATGTGCAATGTGGGTGAAGGGGTATGCCCTGAGTAATAAGGGTGGTGACATTTGTTCTGGGGTGCATTTAAACCTCATGGGTATGATATACATAGTTTTATGCATTTAAATATCATCGGCATGATATACAAAGACCTGGATAAAATTATGTGGGAGGGTAGGGGGGCGACAGGGAGACATAGGGTTGGGAGTGGACACAGAAAATGTGTTCTGTAAGGTGCCCTGAGCCACACATATACTTATACACACACACTCATACACAATTACACAGCCACAGATACTCATATACATACTGGCACACATCCATTTCCACATATACACAGATACACACACATAATCTACAATCACATAAAACATACTCACTCATGCCAGCCTTTATTTTTTTAAAGAAAAACTTTCATATGTTAATATGCCTCACCTGGCGTTTTACCTCTTATAGGAAGAGAGTGGGGACTGTGGTCAGTCGCGCAATTATTTTACTCTGAGCACATGTGACACTTGATGCTCTGATGCTGGGCGCTAGGGGGTGCACTTCCTTTTCAACAAAAAAAAATTCTAGGGTGGGAAAAAACCTGTTCAAGTGTTGAACTTCATGGAAAATAGGCCTTTTTCCAACCTAACTAACAGTGTTACTATGTTATAATGTGACGTGCATTTTAGTATGTGACATTTATTTATATATTTGGTTCTGTAATAAGAATAGTGTATAAGCAAAACTGAATTATGTCACTAAAGGCCCTCATAACTGTTTCAGTGTTCTCAACAGAATGAAAAATAGGTACCTAACACTTTATGACTGTAAAATTAATCTTCTGAAAATAGACTGTTTAACAGCCTTAATTTAGTGGGATGTAATTTACATACTTTGAAAGATATTCTCAGTAACAATATTAACTCAATAAAACTCACTGTTCCCAATCCAGATAAATATACACCAGTTACTGCAAGTATTGCATTTCTTTGTTTATCCCCCCCCCTCCCCAAAAAATGTTTTAATTACATACACAGCAGTCTGAGATTTCCTTTCCAGTTATAAACACACAACCCTTCAGTTTGGTATCAAATTTGCTAAAACAATTGCTAGTTGACAATTAAATGACATTTCCTTTTAAACACTTAACCCTCTTTCCTAAAGGCTTAAAGAACAGTACGTACTTACAGTACGTAGAAGCTAGTGGTATATATAAGTCCTGTTGTTTAAATGCTGCATTGCTATTTTAAGATATCACTCAAGCCTGAAAAAAGGACAAATAAAGGCACATTCAAGCAGACACTGTAGAATGCATGATTTGCTACCAGCTAAGATGGCCACTTGAGTCTAGAGGAGCAGGGCCGGCCTTTGGGGTATGTGACCGGTGAAACAGAGGATGCCACTTAAATAAAAAAAAATGTACATTTTTTTTTTCAGAAGATCTCCCCTCTTCAGCCCGCTGCATGATCACAGATGGGGAGAGAGAACAGATTGGGGGTGGGATAGAGAGAACCAATTGGGGGGGACAGGACGACAAAAGATGGGTAGGAGAAAGGGAACCGATGGGGAGAGAGAGAGAACAGATGGGGGAGGGACAGAACAGATGGGGAGAGAGAGTACAGATTGGGTTAAAGAGAGAACAGTTTGAGGGAAGAGATAGAACAGATTGGGGGGAGAGAGAGAACAGATTGGGGGGAGAGAGACAACAGATGGGGAGAAAGAGCAGATAGGGGGAGAACAGATGGGGAGAGAACAGATTGGGGACAGAGAGACGACAGATGGAGAGAGAGAGCAGATAGGGGGAGAGCACAGATGGGTGAGAGAGAGAGAACAGATGGGGGAGAGAGAACAGATGGGTAGGGAGAGAACAGATGGGGAGAGAGAGTACAGATTGGGTTAGAGAGAGAACAGTTTGGAAAAAGAGAGAACAGATTGGGGGAGAGAGAGAACAGATGGAGAGAGAACAGTTTGGGGGGGGAGAGATACAACACATGGGGAGAAAGAGCAGATAGGGGAGAGAACAGATGGGGAGAGAGAGAACAGATTGGGGAGGGAGAGAACATATTGTGGGGAGAGACAGAGAACAGATGGAGAAAGAACAGATTTGGGGCAGAGAGACTACGGATGGGGAGAGAGAGAGAGTAGATAGAGGGCAGAGAACAGATGGGGAGAGAGAGAACAGATTGGGGGGGGGGGAGAACAGATTGGGGAGAGGGAACAGATGGGGGAGAGAGAGAACATATGAGAGAGAGAACAGATGGGGAGAGAGAGAACATATGAGAGAGAGAACAGATGGGGAGAGAGAACAGATTGGGAGGAGAGAGAGAACATATTGGGGGGGAGAGAGGGAGAGAACAGATGGGGGAGATAGTGAACAGACGGTGAGGAGAGAGAACAGATTGGGGGGGAGAACAGATTGGGGGAGAGAGAGAACAGATTGGGGGAGAGACAGAACAGATTGGGGAGAGAGAAAGAACCGATTGAGGGAGAGAAAGAACAGATGGGGAGAGAGAGAACATATATGGGGGGGAGATAGAACAGATGGGGGAGAGAGATAAAACAGATATGTGGGAGAAAGAGAAAACATACATGGGGTGGAGAGAGATAACATATGGGGGGGAGAAGGAAAAATATATGGGGGAGAGAGAGAACAGATATAGGGGGAGAGAGAACAGATATGGGAAGAGAGAGAACAGAAATGGGGAGGAGAGAGAGACAGACATGGGAAGGGAGAGAGACAGACTTTGGAAGGGGGAGTAAAGAGACAGGGAAGGGAGAGGAGAGACAGGTATGAGGCGCAGGAAGGGGGGGTGCCATGGGGGTTGCCCGCACTGGGCGCTTGAACACTTAAGGCTGGCCGTGTAGAGGAGTAACATACCAATTAAAGGCCTTTAACGTCACCATTAACAAATTTCACCCAGATAAACATACAAATATTACCCACTTCACATATGCCCTACATTCACTATCTAGTCATTTTTTGCACTCAGGCACACCCACACTCTAATAGCACAAACGTGTTGGGTCTTATCCCCAATAACCCCCCACAATTAATCGATTTCTTTGCCCCACTCAAAACAACAGCCACTGAATCACTTTATTTAAGAAATTATTTGATTAGGTGTGAGCTGCAGGACCATGTCTCTGTCCATGCAGCCATACATTGCTGCTTGGAGGGCTGGGATATGAGTTCACATCCCTGAGCACTCTTGTCATTGTCCTTTTATGTGGCATGACTGACAGGTGCAGGTTTCTGGCAGGAAGAAAAGACAAAGACCGGATCCTAGGGAGAAGGGAGAAAGAAAGCCGCCAACTGATGTTTGGGCAAGCAACACTTTCACTTGGAAGACTTCTCACTTGCTGGTCCTCAAATACTAGGCTTTGCATTTGGAGTATTTCCATAATACTGGCACTGGCTCCAAAACCTTAATTACCGGCTATGCCAGTAAAATACCAGCCGGGGGGCAACCCTACTCATTGAGTAAGGCCATACATTATTATACTTAAATTTACATAGCTCTTATATAGGGTAAGCACCTAATAGCTTGGGGTCAAACATAGGGCTTTATTAGTGAAAAATAGTTTCAGTTAAGAAATCTTGAGAAACTACTTAACTAATAAGACCCATACATGATACTATTAAAATGGATAAGAAGCACCAGATAAATCTTCCCTGACAACATTCCACAGTGTAATTGGTAATATGTATACATGTGTTTCTGTTATAACAGTTGCTGTGATACAAAACACTGTTATATATTTTATCAAGCGCCCAAATGTGATGGATTTAAGAATTCCCTACACATCCTCATTAGTTCATTGTTTATGCGCCCTCATTCCTGGGAAGGTTCACCGCAACCCTTCATACTTCAGAAGTCATTAAAATCAGTAACATTAAGATGGATAAGAACTGTATATATATAAATATGTCCAAAAACACAAAAGTGAAGAACCACGTACTCACAGGGCTTAAGTTCAATGCAAATGTCCTTGATAATGGTTCCTGAGGGAACCGAAGCGTTGATTTTGATGCTTTGCGGCTATATAAATGAATACATCGACATTTACAGCGCTGGGTACACCCTTGTCTTTTATATATATTTTTGATAACTTGTATTTGTTTATATTGTATTTTGTGTGGTTTAGGGACACACTACCTAAATGCTGCTGCGAGTTGAGAATACAGCGCTGGGTACACCCTTGTCTTTTATTGACATTTGCATTGAACTCAAGCCCTGTGAGTGTGTGGTTCTTCACTTTTGTGTTTTTGGACATTTATGAATTGGTGACACAGCACCCAGGCAAAGTGATTGTGGTTCATCTAGACATGCTGAGTGCTCCAATCTTGGATCGTTATATATATATATATATATATATATATATATATATATATATATATATATATATATATATACAGGGAGTGCAGAATTATTAGGCAAATTAGTATTTTGACCACATCATCCTCTTTATGCATGTTGTCTTACTCGAAAGCCCACTACCAATTAAGCATATTAGGTGATGTGCATCTCTGTAATGAGAAGGGGTGTGGTCTAATGACATCAACACCCTATATCAGGTGTGCATAATTATTAGGCAACTTCCTTTCCTTTGGCAAAATGGGTCAAAAGAAGGACTTGACAGGCTCAGAAAAGTCAAAAATAGTGAGATATCTTGCAGAGGGATGCAGCACTCTTAAAATTGCAAAGCTTCTGAAGCGTGATCATCGAACAATCAAGCGTTTCATTCAAAATAGTCAACAGGGTCGCAAGAAGCGTGTGGAAAAACCAAGACGCAAAATAACTGCCCATGAACTGAGAAAAGTCAAGCGTGCAGCTGCCACGATGCCACTTGCCACCAGTTTGGCCATATTTCAGAGCTGCAACATCACTGGAGTGCCCAAAAGCACAAGGTGTGCAATACTCAGAGACATGGCCAAGGTAAGAAAGGCTGAAAGACGACCACCACTGAACAAGACACACAAGCTGAAACGTCAAGACTGGGCCAAGAAATATCTCAAGACTGATTTTTCTAAGGTTTTATGGACTGATGAAATGAGAGTGAGTCTTAATGGGCCAGATGGATGGGCCCGTGGCTGGATTGGTAAAGGGCAGAGAGCTCCAGTCCGACTCAGACGCCAGCAAGGTGGAAGTGGAGTACTGGTTTGGGCTGGTATCATCAAAGATGAGCTTGTGGGGCCTTTTCGGGTTGAGGATGGAGTCAAGCTCAACTCCCAGTCCTACTGCCAGTTCCTGGAAGACACCTTCTTCAAGCAGTGGTACAGGAAGAAGTCTGCATCCTTCAAGAAAAACATGATTTTCATGCAGGACAATGCTCCATCACACGCGTCCAAGTACTCCACAGCGTGGCTGGCAAGAAAGGGTATAAAAGAAGAAAATCTAATGACATGGCCTCCTTGTTCACCTGATCTGAACCCCATTGAGAACCTGTGGTCCATCATCAAATGTGAGATTTACAAGGAGGGAAAACAGTACACCTCTCTGAACAGTGTCTGGGAGGCTGTGGTTGCTGCTGCACGCAATGTTGATGGTGAACAGATCAAAACACTGACAGAATCCATGGATGGCAGGCTTTTGAGTGTCCTTGCAAAGAAAGGTGGCTATATTGGTCACTGATTTGTTTTTGTTTTGTTTTTGAATGTCAGAAATGTATATTTGTGAATGTTGAGATGTTATATTGGTTTCACTGGTAAAAATAAATAATTGAAATGGGTATATATTTGTTTTTTGTTAAGTTGCCTAATAATTATGCACAGTAATAGTCACCTGCACACACAGATATCCCCCTAAAATAGCTAAAACTAAAAACAAACTAAAAACTACTTCCAAAAATATTCAGCTTTGATATTAATGAGTTTTTTGGGTTCATTGAGAACATGGTTGTTGTTCAATAATAAAATTAATCCTCAAAAATACAACTTGCCTAATAATTCTGCACTCCCTGTATATCCACAACTAGAGGACATAGTCTTTAATTAGAGGGGCAACAATTTAAAAGTAATATCAGGAAGTATTACTTTACTGAGAGGGTAGTGGATGTATGGAATAGATTTCCAGCAGAAGTGGTAGAGGTAAACACAGTCAAGAATTTAAGCATGCGTGGGATAGACACAAGGCCATCCTAGCTATAAGACCGGGAACGGGGGACTAATAAAAGTACTCAAAAAAAATTGGGCAGACTTGATGGACCGAATGGTTTTTTATCTGCCGACACATTCTATGTTTCTATGTTTCTATATATAACTCAGTTACTGATTAGGTTACATTTGAGAATATTCACTTTTAGCTATATAAAAAGTATTATTATTACTAATATCATAGATGCATGGATTCACCATTGTACATTGCTCATAGGTATAGTTACGTGAGACAATGATGTTCTAAAGAATGATCCTAACAATACCTTACACTTTTTTGGGGTGTAAGATTTCAACTGACCCCCCAAAAAAAGTAATTCAAGGAACCTTTAATATTCCATGCTCCCAGTTATATCTCTTATCTTTAGTGTGGGTTAATTATGTTCTATGCAAGCTTCTCCCAGATAATGCTCCTGGCAGGCCACCCCCAGCGTAAAACACAAGCAATTTCAAATGTACTTCTAAGATCCCTTCATTAGAGCCACGTACAAGTTAGCAATACTTTCAAAAGGTAAGTCTGGCAAAAAATATTCCATTGTGCCCAGTCTATGAGTTCCCCACACAGATGAAGATGGATGATAGGATTTCAATCCTATGAATGGTCCAAACACTTACGGGTGGATTCTCAGAAAAACTAGAGGAGAAAACTAGTTCAAGTAGATTTAATACATGGTCAATGAGACTTCAAGGTTTAAGTGATCAGTCTTCTGAGAAAAAAAAATCTAGAATATTATACATTACTATGTCGTGTATTGACCAGTTATTTTTTCTGTTTGTTATCTCCAAAGGATTGATTGGTTAAAGGCTGGTTAGTAGAGGAATGTTCATCAGCTCTTTCTGTACCAAGCACCAAATACCTTTTATACATTGGATAACTTTTGTCGCTTCAGGCATGCTTACATTTCCCTTTCAAGACAAGGCTACATCAGTGATCACATATGCAACATTCTGTGTTCAAGGGGTGCACAACTATTAGAGAACAGAAGGTAAGGTTAGTGCCGATTTCCAATGGTACAAGCATGATCTATCATGCAGGTGCACACTGAAAAAAGTGTCTAAGGTGAGAGACCAGGATAAGGTATTAGATTACCTGAAAAATGTGTCTGATCTTTGTGCATGAGTGATCCTTTTAGTAATTAAAGCAAAATGTGGAAATCCCTTCTAAATGGAAGAAAAAGTGTCCCCTTGTAATTTTTTTGCTTATAAAATAGTAGAACGTGTTTTTCTTGTGAATAGCAGATCAAAAAAGGTAAATGTTCAACTAATGTCAGAAACAGCTGTTTTTTTTTTTAAAGTAAGACTAATTAAATGTCTTCACAGCAAAATTAATAGTAAGTAACTTTGCTTTTGAATTCAGCCAATTCATATGATTATTCAAAGTGTTAGACAATTATAACGTTGATTAAAAATAAAGTATGCCTTTCAGGAGACAGGTGTGTATCACAAAAATCTACTTTAAAGGCCAAAGAAAACAATCATTTCTTGCCTGTGATAGTAACTTTCCCAATAGATATGTCAATAGATTGTTATCCACCTGAGGGCACATAATAGTGAAGTGTGGTGAAATAGTTGAGAGAAGTTGAGGAAGCACACAGTACTCACATTACAGTTGTCAATGTATGTACATATTAAGGTCTACACAATATATGACAAAGTCTGGGGTACATCAGGGGCATCAGAAGCCAAATTTAGAGCTACACAATATGCCCCTATGTGACAATTGTGTTCGAACTGAAAGCAGGCCTATAAGCAACGAATTTAAAATTGCCTCTATCATCCCTCTATACTCTATTATTGGTATAGCCAAAGTCACCTCAAAATAAAAAAATAGTAGGATAATTTGCTGATTTCTATCTCTACTGCTTGTGCAATATTACAATAGACAGAGCTGGCTGAAATCACACCCACCTGCCTTCTAAGTATTTTTATACACTATCGTTCAAAAGTTTTGGTTCATTTAGAAATGTCCCTGTTTTTTAACCCCCTTCCTGACATAGGATGGACTAGGTCTGTCCTGTCTGGCAAAGAGTTATCAACATTGGACAGACAGATAAATGAGCAGTGTTTGCGATCTAAGTTCTTAAACACTGCTCAGATGGTGATGCTTTAATGCTTTGAGGTCAAGGCATTAAGCATCACTGAAATTCGGTGCCTAGGGCACCCGGAATCGCTCCACGGAGCGAATCGCAGGACGCCATATTGTAGAGCAACATGCTCCTTCAATATGGCTTATGCCCTATTTTGGCAAGAGTGTCAGAAGTGAAAAAAAAATTGTATTTTAGTTAGAAACAGATGATTTTTAATGGAATAACTACTTTGGAGGACAGGGGCCCATTATCCAGTAACCAACACTCCTGTGTTTCAATGGCATGTTGCATTCGCTAATTAGAACATTTTTCTATGATGACAGAAAAAGTCATAGGTTTATTAAATTAAGACGAATATTATGCTTATGTATCTCTTTACTGTTCCCATAGCAGCAAAGTATACCATCACATAAATAACAAACTTGAAAGGAAAAATATAACCTTGGTAACTTAATAATTTGCTAATAAAAGAATATTGACATCCAGTCAATGTCCAATAACGTCTATTACAGCTCTCTTCAACATTCCATACATCCTCTTTCTTTGAGGTCTCATGCTTGACTTAAAGGGACTCTGTCAACAGACAACATTTATTCAAGCAATAAAAAAAATACAAAATTGAAAGTATCTATGGTTTTCACAATTGTGTATGTAATGTAATAAAGCTATTTTATCCACAAATATTTATACATCTAGGACTTTTTACAAGCTAAATTTATACAACTGTATGGTTAATATATCAAATTTAAATGCATCCATATTTACAATAAAGTGGAGAATGCAGCCAAAAATAACACGCCCCTCTCCACATTACAGTGAAAATAATCATCAAATACACGGCAGATTCGAAAAGCCACTGAGAGAAGTTGTAAAAGTTGCTACAATACAGAGTATGGATTCAGTTGTTTGGGATTTTGTGAGGTGACATTACACTCAAAGCTCCTGGAGATCTCAGGAGGACCTTCCAAATCACTAATATGTATTTATGCAACTATGTAATTCCCGCTAGTAACATTATTTGTTTCACCCATTTTACTAAAGTTCTTTTTTTAATATTCTTGTATTCATTTAACTACACAAAGATATGGAATCTCTGCAAAATGTTTTGTTCTTATGCTAATCTCAAACATCTCTCCCTTAGGAGTAAATGATCTGTTAGTCACTTCCAATGTTCTAACATCTGAGATTCTTTTAAAAGATATCAGGCATAGCAACATACTAAATTTCATGAAAGATTTGGTAAAAATAAATGTTCCTTTCCTTCCCAATTTTAAAGGAAATTTAAAACTTTATTGATATCCCAAAATTCTGAATAACTTGCCTGAGGAGATCTTGAGATCTTTATTCCCTTCATGCACCTTAAACTAGAGGGTGATTACCGACCTATGGGTCTTTGTCTTGCTAATACAGCTGACAAATATACATTGATAGTTCTGTATGCTTTTTCTTTATCAACGATGTGGGATAGAAATGATACTAGTTAAATCAACATGACCCGCAATTCCATGCCCTCGTGACCTAACCTTGTGACCTAACCTGTGTGGATTACCTTTTGGATCTTTCAATAGAAAGCGTGAGTTTGGAATTTGTATTGGATAATCCATTACTAATTCTAGAATTTGTGGGAACCAGCATTTTAGAATTCCCACCAATGTCACCCTTTGTCACCAATGTCATCCTTTTGTCTCTTGACTTGTAACAGACCCTGGGAATAATCGCAAATGGTGGTAATGTATAGACATGTGCATTCGTTTTCGGCCGAATGCATTTTCGTCCGAAAATAGCATTTTCGTCCATTTGTCCGAAAAACGAATAACGAAAATGCTATGCTAACGAAAGCCGAATGAACGAATGGTTAATAAACGAAAATCATTCGTTCATTCGTCCATTCGTAGTTCTATTGCCATTCTATAAGCCGAAATAGAGTCGGTTTATAGAATACAATAGCATAGTACACTACATTCCATAAACCGACATAATGATAGACTTTCGGTTTATGGAATGCATGTAAGTCTATTGGCATTCTATAAACCGACTCTATTTCGGTTTATAGTACTATAGCACGAATGGACGAATGATTTTCGTTTATATTAAACCATTCGTTCATTCGTTCAACTTCTTAGCTTTCTATAAACCGAAACAGAGTCCCCATTGATAAATTTTTATGAATGGGAACTCTAGTTCGGTTTATAGAAAGCCCATAGTATTACATGTAATCCATAAGCCGAAAGTCAATAAACCGAACGTTTATAGACTTTCGGCTTATAGTAAACGTACAGTAGTAGTGCCTTTCTATGAACCCATTCATAAGAATTATGAATGGGTTCATAGAAAGGCACTACTACTGTTCGTTTTCTATAAGCCGAAAGTCTATAAACCGAACGTTCTTCGTTCTAAATTTATGAATGGAGACTCTGTCTCTGTGTAGTGAAAGCCAATAGTACTATTACATTCATTACAAATGCCGAAAGTCTATAAACCGAACGTTCTTCGTTCTAAATTTATGAATGGAGACTCTGTCTCTGTGTAGTGAAAGCCAATAGTACTATTACATTCATTACAAATGCCGAAAGTCTATAAACCGAACGTTCGGTTTATAGACTTTCGGCTTATGGAATACATATAATCCTATTGCTATTCGAACGTTCGGTTTATAGAATAGCAATAGGATTATATGTATTCCATAAGCCGAAAGTCTATAAACCGAACGTCCTTCAGTTTATAGACTTTCGGCTTATAGGAAACATGTAGTACTATTGCCTTTCTATGAACCAAACGAGAGCCCCATTCATAAGAATTTCTTATGAATGGGGCTCTCGTTCAGTTTATGGAAAGCCAATAGTATTACACGTATTCTATAAAACGAACGAATAAAATGAAACGAAAATAATGAACAAATTTTATCTGAAACGAATGCAGTAATGAACGAATGGACGAAAACGAAACGAAAATTTTAGTTTTGCACATGTCTAGTAATGCATAATTTCTGTGATCGTTTCAGTAGTGGACAAAAGCTTCCAAACCATGTGCCTCTAGATCTGTTCTCCAATTTGTTTGTTGAAATGAGAGGAAAACAGATCCATTTCCAGTGGATGTCAAAGAGATTGGATCTTCAGAAAGTTTTCTCTTCCCAAAGACCAGATGCTATAGTCCATCAGATATCTGAAGTTCTAATCTGCTGTAGAATTTGAGAGATCTGGATAGTATTCTGCTTTTATGGTAATACCCCTGATTTTTATCTGGTTCCCTCTAAATTGTTTATTTATCTCACTGCCAATATATTGCAAATCTTGAACAACATGCAACATTTTATTTAGTATTTTGTTAGGCTCTTTGGAGTAAAAGAGCCTGCTAATAGTTTTAAACAATTTATAAGTAGGTTTGACTTCTCTCCAGTGGTCTTGTCCAAACATCTTCCTCCCCAGCCTGAGAGTCTGGGGAGGAAGAGGCTGGCATCTGAGTACTAATTCTGGCATCATCCCAAAAATGACTTTGCTGTTCTAAGCTTCCACATGTTTTAGCCATGATGATGTCATAAGATGTAGCTCTTGTGTATCACTAGTGGGCGGGACTAGGTGGCTGTGTACAGACTTTTTTTACTTGCCTTCCAACACAAAAAGCACATCTTTTTGGAAGAGAGAGGAGTCTGCCCCCTTGTGATTTAATAATCACATTACCCTCCCATTCAATGCAAACATATGGTCAGAATTCTGACTTATAGACTACATTCTGCGTCCCCAGTCCCATAGTGAGGCACTAGTACTGTAAAGTCACTGTGGGGTGGCACCAAAAAAGCACTATATTTCACAAAGTGGAGACACCCAGTCACACTTGTTTAATTATTTTATTTTATTAAATAAACTCACATAACAAAAACAAAATACATATCTGAAATCAACAATGCAAAATAAAATAATAACAATTTTTCATTTTTTGGTAGTAAATATGCCACAAACGGTTTCATTAGTTTGATGAAAAAGCCATTGATCTACCCTTCTTGATTATACCAAATAAAATGGAAATAGACCTGATTGGTACTTTTATATAAGCATCTTTTATATCTATCTTTATCATCCAGTCTATTGGCAGCAGTAAATCTGTTCGATGGTAT
Organism: Pelodytes ibericus; assembly: GCA_036172795.1. Classification (NCBI taxonomy): domain Eukaryota; kingdom Metazoa; phylum Chordata; class Amphibia; order Anura; family Pelodytidae; genus Pelodytes; species Pelodytes ibericus. The sequence goes on along the minus strand of CM069867.1, from coordinate 28,359,501 downwards.
ATTTCATCCATTTCAGAATGTTTGAATTTGACCCAGTGATTTAATGTCTTTGGATTTATGACTGGTCTTACGTTTTCTCCTTTTTTATGTACTAGAAACAGATTGCTTACAAACCCCTGAGACTCCAAGGGGACCTCTATGATCACACCCTTGTTTTTTAAATCGTTCACTTCTTCCTTGATCAATTTGTGACCTATTTGAGAGAACATGAAGGGATTTGTAGAATTGGTTTGTCTCTGTAGGAAATACATTATAATTTGTACCCTTGTACTGTCTGTAGAATCCAACAATCTTTGAATATTGTGAGCCTGCCATCCAGTTTCCCCTAAATCGAATCGATGTGTGATGTCTATGATTAAGCGCCAATAGGAGGCACCAAATATGTAAGGCTGGGCCTAAGTCTTGGGGGCGTCCTCCCACTGTATGTTTGCACTTTTCTTTTTCTCTTTCTTTCTTTCTTTCTTTCTTTCTTTCTTTCTTTCTTTCTTTCTTTCTTTCTTTCTTTCTTTCTCCCTCTCCCTCTCCCTCTCCCTCTCCCTCTCCCTCTCCCTCTCCCTCTCCCTCTCCCTCTCCCTCTCCCTCTCCCTCTCCCTCTCCCTCTCCCTCTCCCTCTCCCTCTCCCTCTCCCTCTCCCTCTCCCTCTCCCTCTCTCTCTCTCTCTCTCTCTCTCTCTCTCTCTCTCTCTCTCTCTCTCTCTCTCTCTCTCTCTCTCTCTCTCTCTCTCTCTCTCTCTCCCTCTCCCTCTCCCTCTCCCTCTCCCTCTCCCTCTCCTCTCGATTTTTTGTAATCGGCATTTTGGAGGCGGTGCTGGCATTAATAAATTACCACCACTACAAAAGCCAGAAGTTTTTGTTTTTTTGCAGTGGGGTGGGGAGCAGAGAGTGTGCCAAATATGCAAATTCAAAAGGAGTTTATGTCAGTCTGCAATAAATAAAGATGCCGCACAGTATTTGAGTTGTAAACCAAGTTGATGAACACTAACTGGTTCAGAAAAAGAATTGTGCTGTTTCATGAATCCACTCCATATACCTGATAGAATGATGTCATACAGTAACAGCGACATCTTACTAATTCAGAACGCAGAACAGTTACAAATCAAGTCAAAGCCACACCAACTTATTTTAAAACAAGAAAGGTGTCTCTTAATTTGTTAGTTAAAACAATACATCTTCTTGGTATTTTTAATCAGTGTTTTCTAGAGACAAAAAACTCCATTATCTTTGATTTCAGAGTCAATTTTAATTGAAAACATGTATTTTGCAATTTATTCATAAATAGAGTTTCTTGTACTCTCTTTTTATGCTTTACTGTGGGGTGGCTTTAAACCTACATTTGATGTAAAATGAAGTTAAAAAGTTAAATGAAAATATTGTTTTAAAAAAGAATATGGTATGTGATTTGATTTCCCCAGGAATGGGAGCTTGAACTAGGACAGATTGAAGCTAGATAACCCCAGAAAGAGAAGGGTAGTTGGGCAGGAGGGCGACAGAGAGCATTTTTAAAGTCCATGTATATACAAAGAATTTAGCTGATTTGGAGAATTTTTCCAATTCATTTGGCAATTGTTGGAAATTCCATCTGTCAAGACTACTTTAATATGTACATACAATCTTGAGTACATGTATACATAACTCCAAGAGACAGATTTCTACTCAATTAAATAAAAATAAAAATAATGAATAAGAACAATTTAAAATAATAAACGAGTAAATAAATTGCCTTTCAGAATTGTATACTTTGCATTTGGATACATTTTTAATTCTCAATGTTATTGTTTACTAACGTCTTACAATAATTTTATGAACTAACACAGCAACAAAACATGTGTTTTTATTTATATAAATTAGATTCTTCCATTTGATGATTACTGTGACGAATAACTATTTATGACACATTTGAAAGATAATGTTATCTTAATGTAAATTATATTTAATCTCTGTATTTGGCTAGGGGGTCAGTAAATGGGTTTACCTGGATTCAGTAATGGATTGGATTGGATCATAAAAATAGCACAAGCCTTTCAAAGTTGATGCCATCTGGCAAAGTTAAAGTCTCAAATATCAAAAGTACATAGTGTCAGTAACATGTTGGAAAAAGTATGGGGAAAAAATAATCCAAATAAAGAGTTCAATCATAAATATGAATGATCATTGGCTTTTAACCCGCCTGCTCATCTGCTTTGACTGGGCACTAATGACGGCATTGCTGGCTGGTGGCATAAAAACCTCTGCCCCTACAGCTGGCAACACAGCAAGCAATAAAAAATCCGACATTGGCAAAGGACCTGAATCAACAGCTATGGTATTTTGAAGATGTAGAATAAGTAGTGAATCCTTTCTCATTCTACTGACTGGCAGACTTTCAAAGTAAAATCCTTAATCTTGTCTTGCTAGCAAGAAAAGTAAATAAATGAATAAATATCAAGTGGAAAACATGAGCCAAAAATTCGAGGTTCTAACAATCACAAATATAATTGTGAGGTGTATATGAAAGGGCAGGGAGAAATGTAACATGGAGATGGTGGGGAATGGGGGGCTTTGTGGCAACTTATTTGAAGGAATAATAGCTCTGTAGCAAGTGATTTGTGGTAATAATATTATTGTGGCAATTGATTTGGGGAAATAATGACACTGTGGCAAATGATTTGGGGGAATAAATGGCCCTGTTGTCAGTGAGTGGGAGGAATGATGACATTGGCAAGTGACTTGGAGAAAAATGACCCTGCAACAAGTGATCTAGGGATATAATGGCCCTGTGGCAAGTGACTTCGGGGAACATGTGCCCTGAGGTCAGTGACTTTTGGGGAAAAATGGTCCTGTGGCCAGTGATGGGGCAAAATAATGGCCCTGTGGACATTGAGGTAGGAAAATAATGGCCCTGTGGCCAACGACTTAGGTTAATAATTTCCCTATGGCAGGGGAACTAGGGGAATAATGGACCTCTGGAAAGTGATCTAGGGGAATAATCGCTATCTGGCAATATCCCACTGGTAAGTTATTTGTGGAAATATTGTCTCTGTGGCTTGTGACATTGGGGAATAATTAATTGTCACCAGTAATGTAGGGAAAAATTAACTGTGCCAGTGACTTGAGGGAATAATGGCTCTCTGGTCAGTGTCCAGGGGATATACTTAGTACTTGGGCCAAACTGGTTAGGTTTAGTATGAAGAGACCATAATGATCAGATGCTAAGTGTAAATAAGAAAGTTTAAGGAATGTGGTAGAATTAAATGTATAAATTAGCTGGATGCATGCAACCATGAAAGACTAGGAATTTAGTAACATGCATAATGATATTTGCTTTGAGCTTCTTTGCAATAGGATTTGGACAAATTGGGTAACTGGCAGAGGTTCTTGGACAGTTCATAGTGGCCATTACACCACGGACAGTTCAGCGCGGCAGTTTCAGCACTGAAATGTCAGGTGTATAACAATACAGCCCGGGCATTTCACAGTGGCAGTGATCTGTCAGCACTTACAAATAGACCCTAGTAATCCCCCCCAACAAAGAGTAGCCACCCATAAAACGAACGTATACCAAGCCCTAATACCAACCATTAAACTAACCCATAACCCCTGACCCTAATACTAACCCAGAACCCTAATGATAACTCTAATACTAACCCCAACCCCAATAATAAACCCCATACTAACCACTAATAATAGCCCCAAACTGTAATACTAACACTAATACTAAGCCCTAATACTAACCCCAAACCCTAATACTAATCCTAATAATAACCCTGAACCCTAATCCTAATATTAACCCCGAACCCTAACACTAACTGTGCGATGAACTGTCCTGCGCCAAATGTCTTTTGTTGAAGCAGCTGGAAGGAAGCCCAATATGGCCAATTTTGCAATGAAATCAGCAATTTTTTCAGTTCAGTTCTCAAGATTATAGCTGGAGAATTAAACATGAAAGTGTATAAGAATTATAGTAAACATATTTGAAACACAAAAAAACTCAATATACAATTGTAATATTAATGTTATATATTATGATATATTTACATTTATATAGGTGTTTTAATTAAAAATATCATATTTTATGTTAGTTTTTATTTATTTATATGTATTTAATTCATGTGTAATTTGTTTTTATACAGATTATTTAAAATTTGTTTTAAGGAGGACTTTGGTTATTTGGCTATAGCGGAAGTCCTCTTCTATGGATGTTTCCTTAGTAGCCAAAGTCCTCCCGAAAAGGCTCCGAAATAAGTCGAGGTTCTCCACATAGATGTCTATGGGAGGAACTGAGGCTACCTATTCAGTCAGCCAAACTCCAGAGTAACATGGAAACATACAATGTGTTGGCAGATAAGATGTGTCGGCAGATAAGAATCATTTGGCCCATCTAGTCTGCCCAGTTGACGACTGCAAAGGCTGATGTGATATTGGCATGGATTAAAAAGGGGTATTGACTCATGGAAGGAAGATATTATTTTGCCTCTTTACAGGTACATAGTAAGATCCCACCTTGATTATTCAGATTATTCAATAAAAAACAAAATAGGACCACAAAACTAATAAGAGGAATGGAAATGTTTTTGAGGTTTTTTTACCTTCTTTTGGATTAACAGTGTTAAAGAAGGAATAGGAAAAGAGTTAAACTTGATAGATGCAAGTCTTTTTTAAACCTGAACTACTTTGTAACTATTTAACGATGGGCTAACCAAAGCCCATAAGACTTCACAATTGATAGATAATCAACTGGGCGGGTTTAGAAGGTTGTTGTTTTGCGGCCTTCAAAAAGGTTTTTATAGGATGGGAAGTAATATGAATGGATTTGACGGGGAACAACATTGATATATGATGCTGCACCCCTAAAATATAGTTTATTAGTACTATGAGATATATTTAGGAAAGAGTGGCAATAGGAGGCAATAGGTACCTATATCTGAAGGGGGAATCATGTGCAAACACCTACACAAATAAAAGATATGTGATCTAAAAGGGACTGTAACTGAACCCAAGAACAAGTTAGAGAATTTATAAAACTCTGAATTTGTTCCTGAATTCTTATGTTTGGCTTAACCCCTTAGTGACATGGGGATGAAGTACTGAGTAATATAGAACCATCACATAAAACAACCAGATAAATACTCTGTGTGAACATGATGCTTTTAGACAAAATGCTGTAGGCATGATTGGACAGTATCTGTAATCACAAACACCATAAGAGATTGAACTTCACTACCTATGTACATGAGCATGTACATGTTCTAACAGCTAAAATTACATAAGCCACATAATAATACAAAACATAAAACCAATACATTGTGCAACAAATAGAACAAGGATCACTTAAGACCTGACAGGAACCTACATCTGCTACCTAAAAATATGTACCATCCCACCACTTTATAAATTGGTCAGTGTCACACACACATAAGTATGTTAATTGTCTTTTACACACATACGTGAAACCAATTTATTTTTTATGGGGAAGGTTTACACAAACAATTAATAAAAACAATAAGGCGACCGTACAGTCTCTGTGTAAAAAAACTCATAAAAAGTGGTTTTCATCTAATTTTATAAGGTAGTGAGCAGCAGATTTGACCCCTGAAACATCATGGGAAGCTGTATTGGTCTCCTCAATAAGCCCTCGGTCTGGCCCATAATGGAGCAAGATCAGGGCTCTTTGTCAAATTGTGGAAAAATATGCGAATTGGTTATTTAAAATAGGCAATTTTGACCAGAAATCTGCAATTTCTTTCATTTTTGGACAAATCTTTTGCCATGTTTAAATGGGGTAACTTGGCCTAGAAAAACCTATGGATTATCCTTATTCAAAATGGTTAAAATCCCAGAAATTGCGCTAATCATCATTAAAATTACAAACTGGCAATTTGAATGGAAAAGTAATGGAGAAAGCAATCTATGTCAATACTCAGATATCACTCCCTTGAGCTACAACCTAGCATGCAATCCCAAGTGACGAGGGATTGCACACTAGTAAAAGAAAAAATGGAAAAGGATGCCGGAGAAGTAGGCAAATTCTGCCCCCTTGAAGTGCCATATACCCAGACTCATTGTAGGGCTGGCATGCATTTTAAGTCAGATGATGGATGATGGAAGATCCAACTGAGGATTCTACACAACATTAAACCTCCCAGATACAAAAAAACATATGAAATATTTAAATATATCATATGATATGTTTACAGTTTTTCTATAAGCAATCCCTAACTAAGATACAGACCTATAAGCACTTGCAGCCTCCCGATGCATGTATTTTATTGCTGGTATCTGAATCTAGGCCACAAAGATGTGGAAATGCAGTATTTAATGAGGTCTGAACAAGCACTAGCTTTTTTACTTTCTTCATTAATCACTTTTGATGTTTTTTTTGCATCTCACACAAATGAAGGTTAGCACAGTTTAATGGGTGAAAGGGAAATGTCTATCTAGTAAAAAAAAAAAAAACAGATCTCAGAACGGTGTTTTTAGCCTCAATGCACTTTATAGATATAGAAGACATTCCAAGCATCATAACCTGTTATTGAATTAATTTCTAACAGGTTGTCTTACAGCACACCAGATATCAGAGACAGTGTCAGCAGATGCCAGTTTGAATGCCTACATTTTCAAAAAGTTGTGATTTTTTTTTTTTACTTTGAGGCTTATTATGATTATTTTAACTGCAGCAGAACTGACCTATAGAAAAACCCAATGGTATCTTATGATCACATTTTTAAAACGAAAATATTACTTTTTCATATTTCTTTTTTTTGCATACCAGCCAATGCTATTGCCTCCATAGTCTTAACCTGGGGCCTTGCTAGGTTCCTATATGATCCGGGGCTATAGCCCAATGGAAAAAAATTGCCTGGCTGAGATTCATGGAAAATATAACCAGTATTTTCTGTCATTTCATCTCCATTTACCTACAGCTAGAATGATGCTCAGCAGGAATATCTGCTAAAAGGCTGGCTATGGATCATGGGAAATGTAGTCCACAGCAGCAGGTGTTAAAAAAAAGCTTATGCCCAATTGTCTCAGCACCAGATTCCCCCAAGATGTATTAAATGTGTGTGTGCAAATGTAGATTGCTAACTATCAACAACATTTTAAAAGCTGAATAAAAGTGAGCTTGACCAGAAGTCCTTAAGTTGTCAGACCCTCAGACCCTAGAAGACTTTGCCCACATTGTGACATTTGCCATCTCTCAGCTGACTGAACATCCACTTAATCAAACCATTGAATTAATTGATATCAGAACTAGTGTTGAGCGAACCCGAAACGCACTGTTCGGGTTCGTATCGAACATTATGGTTTTTGGACCCAGGACCCGAACAAGGACATTCCACTGTATGTTCGTGTTGGAGTTCGGGGCCTAGGGCGCAACTTAGCAGGGGGTGCCGGAACCGTGAAAAAAAAAATCCTCCCCCTTACTTACCTCCTCGCTGCTGCTCTGTCTCCCGGTGCAGGTCCGTGGCTGTGAGGGAAGCGTTGTTCAATAAAGTTTGTTTAAACTTTTTTTTTTAAACAAACTTTATTGAATGCTCATTGGCTGGACGGGAACGCACAATGCTTCCCTCACAGCCACGGACCTGCAGCACCGGGAGACAGAGCAGCAGTGAGGAGGTTAGTAAGGGGGAAAGGGGGAGTAAGAGAGTGGCTAAATCCTGACACATTGAGGGGCATAATCCTGGCATATTGTGTGGGAAAATCCTGGCATATTGAGTGGCATAATAATCCTGGCATATTGGGTGGGAAAATCCTGGCATATTGAGTGGCATAATAATCCTAGCATATTGGGTGGCAAAGTCCTGGCATATTGAGGAGCATAATCCTGGCATATTGAGGGGCAAAATCCTGGGATATTGAGTGGCATAATAATCCTGGCATATTGGGTGGCTAAGTCCTGGCACATTGAGAGGCATAACACTGGCATATTGAGGGGCATAATCCTGGCATATTGAGGGGCAGAATCCTACAGCGATTATTCAAATTACAGTGATTATGTTAGTGGGTGCTATACTACATATTTGTACCCTGCCCTGAGCCCAGTGCCACAGAGAGTGCAGTGCACTTGCAACTGCATGTGTGCCAGGCACATGACTTTAATCCTGCTATGTTAGCTCAGTGGACAACATCTAGGCATTTTTAAATACTGCAAATATTACATTTGCGTCCCGCACTACATATCTGAGAGTCAAATAGAACCATAAAATACTGTGCTTACAGCTCACTTTGAAAAATTCTAATTGTTTTGGGTGCTAAATAGTACATTAGCGTCTTGCGGTGCACTTCATATCTGAGAGTCAAATAGAACAGTCCAATACTGTGCTTACAGCGCACTTTGAAAAATTCTAATTGTTTTGGGTGCTAAATAGTACATTTGCGTCTTGCAGTGCACTTCATATCTGAGAGTCAAATAGAACAGTCCAATACTGTGCTTACAGCGCACTTTGAAAAATTCTGGCTACCTCCTCCTCCTCCTCCTCCAGCGCCGCTTCCACCTACACCGCCACGGTCACCGCCTCCTCAACCTATGGGTCACTTTGTATAAACTGAAAGAGAATGCCCTGCACTCCAACCCTCTCTCAAATGGATAATTCTGTTGATCCTCCAGGCAGCCATGATTTAGATTTAGATAAATGTTCTTCCAAAGCTAAAATCAAAGATTCCATCTAGTGCTATTTTATGGCTCAGCTGTATTTGTAATTTGTATGTATTTTTTTTTTTTTTCCTTTGCCATCAGACTTTGCTGCTTAAGGTAAGAATAATGTAACGTCTTCACAAGCGTGTCATCCTTTGGCAATTAAACATATAGGGTATATTTTCTTCATTATCTTAAATTTTATTACATATAAAACGAAAAAAAAAGAGACTTGTTGCCCTTATAATAAAGTTTCATAATCTGTCCCGCTAATAGCTTCTCAAGGACTTTAAAAAAAAAAAAAAAAGGAGAAAAAAAAAGAGGAAAAAAGAGGGGGGGGGGGTTTACAATTTACAAGAATTCTACATAGTGGGGTTGGAGCCCCACTAACTAAGACCAGTAACTAAGACCAGTGAGCACCCAGAGACTTGCATACCTTCTTGAATAGGTTCTTTCAGTACATTGTAGTCCCCTTTTCTTGTTAATGTTAAACTTGCCTTACAAAGATTACTTATTCGGGGATTTCAGCCTCGTTTAGTTTTTTAATCCATTCATCCCACCTTATGGGATCTTCTCTTAATTCTGCTGCTTTCTTTAAGCTTTTTTCCATATTTAGCTGGAAAGTAAGTTGGTTTATAACTATTCTTAAGCATGGAATTGAAACCGCTTTCCAGTTCCTGGCTATAATTATTTTAGCAGCTAGAAGACAGTGAATTATAAATGTGTATTGGTTGTTATCCATGGCCGGCAAGTTTAAATGTAATAGGGCAATTTGTGGTTCTTTTTGTAATTTAATTCTAGTTGTTATATCTATTAGGGAGAAAACTTTGTTCCAGAATCTATTCAGGTTAGGGCACTGCCACCATATATGGAGGAAGGTTCCTATATTTAAACCGCATCTCCAGCATGTGTCATCCCCGCGGGAAACATTTTTTTAATTTTTGTTGGAGTTATGCACCATCTATTCAGGATTTTATATTGGGTTTCCAGCAGGGGTAGGCTGTGTACTGCTTTTCCCATTTTATTCATAATAGAGTACCATTCTTTGAGGTTGATAGAGATTTCAATATCTTTTTCCCATGTTTTTTTCCCCGCCGGAACATCTATATCTTTGCTCAGATCTATCAATTTTCTGCATTTGGATAAGATTTTCTTCTTAGCGTACTTGTTGAAAATCTGTTCCATTTGGTGGTGTATTACGCCTTCTTCTAGGATGGAGTTTTTGTCTAGGTAATTCTTAACCCTTAGATAAGTGAATCTTTCATTCTCTTGAAGCTGGAATTTGTTTTTTTAGAGTAGAGAAGGGTATTGTTTTCCGATCGAATATTAGGTCTTTAATTTGGATGATTTGATTTTGTTTCCATTTTTTCACAGATAAGTTTTCTATTTCGCCTTCTATTGTCTCAATCGGTTAGAAAATTCAGAACTTTATCAGTTAGTTTTAATTTTTTTTTTATATTCTCCCAAATTGGAATAATTTGCTTTAATATTATATTATTCTTCCATTCTCCTTTCTTTGTGTTCCAAATTAGCCGGCTTAAGTTCTTTATGCCGCATTGGTCTGCCTCTATTTTGTACCAGCCTTCTGACAGGTTGTCTTCTAATTGGGTTTGTGCAATATGCATGACTAGACTGGCCTCATAGTAATCAATTATTTGGGGAAACCCCATCCCTTCCTTATTTGTTTTCTTTGAAATGGTTTGGTTTTTTTATTCTTGGTGTCTTGCCGTGCCATACGAAATTCGTAAATGCTGATTGAAGCATCTGTAACCAGCTTCTAGAGAATTTGAGGGGGATCACACGGAAGAGGTAAATCTATTTTGGTAATACGTATGCTGTTAGAGTATTTACTCTTCCCCACCAGGATATCTCCTCATTTCGCCAGTTTTTGAGATCCATATTTGTTTGTTTTAGAAGTGATATAAAATTAGCTTCTGCTATTTCTTCAGCATTCTTTGTTATTTTGACGCCCAGATATTGGAAGGTTTTGGGATTGTTAAAGTTGTATTTTTGTTTGATCAATTCCTTATCTTTTTTGGTGATATTATTGAATTGTACAGTAGTTTTTGTCAAGTTTAGCTTATAGTTTGAATGAATGCTATAGTTTGTGATTTCTTCTATTAGGTAATCGACTGAAGTGACCGGATTTGTTATCGTGACTAAGATATCGTCAGCATACATTGATATCTTTAGCGTGTCTCCTGGTATCTGAAATCCTTCTATACAGCTATTTTCTCTTATCTTAATTGCTAGTATTTCGGCGGTCATGATGTATAGTATGGGGGATAGGGGGCAACCCTGCCGAGTCCTGTTGGCGAGTGGGAACCATTCAGAACAGATGTTTGTACCTACTATTCTGTCCGAGGGGGATTTATATAGTGACATAATAGCTGAATAAATCCAGCCATTTAATCCGAAAGCGTCTAAGGATTGACCCATAAACCCCCACCCGACCCTGTCAAACGCTTTCTCTGCGTCTAATGACAGGGTCAGGAGGGGGATCTTCCTCTGTGATGCAGAATCCAGGGTGTCTATCACTTTACGGATGTTATTGCTTGGTAAACGACCAGGAATAAAGCCTATTTGATCTTGATGGATTATGTTATTCACCACCTTTTTCAGTCTTTCTGCTAAGATAGAAGCAAACAGTTTAACGTCTACATTAATCAGTGAAATAGGTCTGATTTTTTATATCAGTTGGATCCTTGCCAGGTTTTAAAATTGGTAGAATATTGGCAGTTAGCATCTCTGATGGAAAAGAGGTTCTTTTGACAGCTTGATTAAATGTATTTGTTAACTGGCTAGACATACTAGGTAGCATTATTTTGTAAAACCCATTTGTAAACCCATCCGGGCCAGGTGTTTTGTTTTTGACTAACTTCATTACTGATTTGACTAGTTCTTCTTTTGTTATTTCTTGGTTTATCCAGTCTTTTTGTTTAGTAGTTAACTTAGGAATATTACTTTTACTGAGGTATTTTTTAATCTCTTCTTCTTTATCCTTCCCTGGAAGATTATATAATTTTTCATAAAAGATATTAAAGGCTTCTCCTATTTCTTTCGGAGATCTGAGGGTTCTGTCTCCATCAATTATTTTGTCAATCCTATTTACAGCTCTTTTCCTTTTTAGTTTATTTGTTAAATTTTTGTCCGCTTTGTTTTCAGTTGAATAGAATTACATTTTTAAGCGTTCCATATTTTTGTTAATTTTGTCAATGGTTCTCATTTTGATATTTTCTTGAATTTTCTGAATTTCCTTTTGTTTCTCCAATGATGGACACCTTTTTGTTTCTTTAGTTAGATTATAAAAAATCTATGTACAGTCTTTCTACCGTCAATCCTGCTTTCTTTATTTCACTAGCTTTTAATTTGATACAATACCCTCTCATTACAGCTTTATAGGTGCACCAGATAGTTAGCGGGTCTAAATCGTCTTTAGTATTTTCTTCGAAGAATAGCTGGGTCATTTTTTGTAAATAATCTCTGTTTTCTTAATTTTGGAGCAGGGAATCCTCTAATCTCCAGGAGGGTCGTGTACGAGTTTGATGCTCATCCTTAAGTTCTAAAATCACAACATCATGGTCCGACCATATACATGGATTGATTGTAATTTTATTGACTCTGTGTAATAAATTAGGACGCCCCAGAAATAGGTCGATCCTGGAATAAGAGGAGTGAGGCCATGAAAAGAAGGTGAAATCTCTAATTGTTGGGTTGTTAAGTCTCCATATATCGTACAGGTTGAACTTACTCATTGTCGAGTTTAAGGATTTAGCTATTTTTGCCACTCCTGTATCTATTGAATCTCCTTTAGATTTATTATATCTGTCTAATCCCTCATCAGGTACACAGTTGAAGTCTCCTGCTATTACTACTTCTCCCGTACTAACCTGTTCAGCCTTTTTTAATATCAAATTCAAAAGTTTTACCGGGTGCTTACTGGGTAAATATACGTTTTTCAGAGTATACCAATGATCATTGATTGAACAGACTAGTATCATGTATCTTCCTTCATCGTCTAGATCTTGATATTTTATCTCTACTTTTACTGTGTTTGAGAAGAAGATTGCTACTCCACATTTTTTTTCTTGTTCTTTTGAAGCACATATAACTGTAGGATATTTGATGTTACTCCATCTTAGTTTATCTTGTTTTCTCCAATGCGTCTCTTGGACCATTGCTACGTGGATTTTTTCTTTCTGGAACAGATCACATAGATACCATCTCTTTTGAGGGATGTTGAGCCCTTGGGTGTTTAATGATGCGAATCTAACCATATTCTTTACTGCATATTTTGAAATGTCCTGGGTGCTCACTGGTCTTCCCTCCCCACACATAGACAATACAAAGACATAAACATAAAAGACAAGAGACCGTCTTAACCAGTCTCAGTAACATCGGCGCCATTTGGCACCTTCTAAGCTTAAAGAAGCTTATGGTAGAGCCTCTATGTTGTAATATGCATAGCTAAATTATATTTAATTAATTTTATATATATTTATAAATTTAGTGGTCTGATATAGAGCACAAGAGATGAAAAAAAGGGGGGGGGGAGAGAGAAGAGAGAAATAAATAAATAAATAAATTAATTCATCTATTCCCTTCTTTGTTTAAGAGTGTCGTGTATATACTGTACATAACTAATTTAACTGATTAATTATGTTGTAATAAATTTTGTAGTGAGGGGAAAGTTTCATTAACTTAGAATGATTATAAAGTGGGTATATAGATTTGATGTTGACTACTTTAATAAGCTTCAAAAAATTATGGTGGGGGAGAAGAAGAGAAAAAAAAATATAAAAAAAAAATATATAAAAAAAAAATGGCGTAACATATTTATTCCATCTATATTTTTTAAAGTGCATATATATATATATAATAATTAATAATTTTAAGAGATTTATAGCAGTGAGGGAAGAGAAAAAAAAAAAAAGGGCGTAACATATTTATTCCATCTTTATTTTTAAAGTGCATATCTATATATATATTTCCAGGCTAACCATGGCAGCAGTTACGTATGGGTTAGCTCCACCCTCTAGGTAGGTAGGACAGAAACACAGTTAAAAGAGAGCCCCCGCCCCTGTCTCCTCAGTCTTTTTTCTGTCCTCATTGGTATTAGGACGGGGCCCGTTTCGGGCCTATATATTTATTGTTTTATGGATTTTTTCTTTATTTGTTTTTTACTCACCTTCTGGAAAGTTCAGCCTCTTTCTTTCCGAAGCCCGGTTCCTTGTCTTTTCACGGTTCCCTGGGATATTTATTCCTCCGTACACTTACTTATAGTTGGTACTGGAGATGATTCTGGATATGAAGTTTTTGGCCATGTTCCTCCGTAAGCTTACTGCAAGTGGTACTGGAGATGTATTGGTGATTGGCAGAGGTCTCAATTCCTGCTACACTTTGGTGGTATGTATGGGGCATTGGGATGGGAGTTCCCCCCCCCCCCACTTCTTTATTCCTCTATTTGTTTTTTCTTTAAGTGTGGGGATGCTTTGGCATCCCACACTTCTGTTTCCCCCCTTCTCCGTTTATTTTTTGAGGCTGTGGAACGCATATGCGTTCCACACCTCCCTTCTATATCCTATTCTCGGCAGTGGAACGCATATGCGTTCCACGCCTTTGTTTCTATGGAGGGCTGGAGTACTTCCGCCTTCCAGCCCTCATTTTCTGTACCCTGTCGGCTGGGAAGGCGTTTTAGAGGCGCTGGAACGCATATGCGTTCCACGCCTCCCTTTCAGTGCCGTTTTAGAGGCGTTGGAACGCATATGCGTTCCACGCCTCGATTTCCACTTCTTTTCTTCAGGTGGAACGCATTTTGCGTTCCACCACTTACTTTTCTCTATTTAGGGCTGTTTGGTGCATGAGTTAGGTGGGCCCTGTTATTTTCTTTCTACCAGGACTCACCTTGACCTTGGTTCCCTGTGCCTTTACTCTTCCAGCCTCAGGTAATTCTTTGTTTTATCTGTTTTTCTGTAATTTACATTTTTGTGCATTTGTTTCATGCAATCTTTTTCTTTCTCAGCCTGCCCTTTATTTTTATTCCTACTATCATGTCCACCTCATCCAAGAGGTCTCATTCTCGTCATTCTAGGTGAGTTTTTATTTTTTATTTTTCTTTTTATTTTAAGAGTGTTTTTTGCCTATTTACCCTGGTGTCTTTTTCCAGCCCTAGACCGGAATCTGATCATCCCAGGAAGAGAACGGAAAAGCGTCCTCGATGTTTGGCTTGTGATGCCACCCCTCTAGAGGGCAAACGTCTTTGCGAGGACTGCTTGACTAAGGCCGCTGGCCCCCCTGAGCCCTCTCCGGATTTAATGCACCTGGTTAATCAGGCTGTTGAGAGGAGTCAACATTTGGGGAATCTTATCCCGATCCACAACTCACCCCCGACTGAGGAGTGTTTGTTTGCAGATCGGCCCGGCTCTGAGGATCCCTTGGATATGGGGAATTGCTCTTCAGCCGAAGAAGATGGTGATTCGGGCGTTCTCTTGGACCCTACCCTTATTGACCACCTCATTGGAGCAGTTAGAGCTACATTGGGTATCACCGAGCCTCTTCCCACGGTGGGTGCAGCCGACAAATACTTCACCAGTCTGCATAGGAAAAGACCATCCTTCCCGGTTCATGACTCCATTGAGGAGTTGATTTCTACTGAATGGAAGAACCCTGATCGTAAAGTTTCTTCCGGCAGGAGGATCTCTAGATTGTATCCCGTGGCTGCCGCGGATGCCTCCTCTTGGTCCTCTCCTCCTGTGGTAGATGCTCCGGTCATTCGGGTTGTCCGGTGTTCATCCCTCCCTCTAGATGGTCCGGCACTTCTGAACGACCCCATGGAACGACGGATCGAGGCCTCTTTGTCAAGAGCTTATGTTGCGGCAGGTGCTATCTGCCAACCTATGGTTGCCATGACATCTGTCTCCCGTGCCCTGAAATGTTGGATCCTCGACCTCAAGGATGATATTGAAGGCGGGGTCCCCAGAGAACAGCTTCTGGATTCCTTATCCAACATCAAACTGGCGGCGGAGTTTTTTATTGAATCATCTTCGGATGTTTTGAAGCTGGCGGCCAGATGCATGGGCTTGTCGGTGTCAGCCAGACGTGCCCTGTGGTTGAAACACTGGCATGCCGACAATGCCTCTAAGAATTCCCTGGTGTCCATTCCATTTGATGGAAAGTTGTTATTTGGAAGGGTTTTGGAGGATGCCATCCGTAAGGCCGCTGAAGGTGAGAAAGTTTTTTTGCCACAGGAACGCAGGCGCCTTCCCAAGACCGTTTGGAACGACCGTCGGACCTTTCGTTCTTCCTTCCGGGATTCCAGACAATACCATCCCGGCAGAGAGGTGGCTCGTACTTCGGCATGGAGAGGCGGTTTCCGAGGACCTGCAAAGGGTTCCCGTTCCCGCCCGGCCTCTTCCTTTCGTGGAAAATTCCAGTCATGAAGGTCCTCCTGCCCAGGCCCCTCCAGTCGGTGCTCGACTTCTGGCCTTTTCAGTGGTCTGGGCAAGTTTTTCCACGGATTCCTGGGTCCGGACCATTATCCACGACGGTTACGGCCTGGAGTTTCGGTCCCCTCCACCTCCTATTTTTATCCGTACCAAGGTTCCTGTGGACCCCCACCGGAAGGATATCCTAAAGAATTTTCTACTCTCCCTTCTCCAAAACGAGGTTATTCTTCCTGTTCCTGTGCTCGAGCGCTTCCAAGGAAACTACTCCCCCCTGTTTTTTGTAGCCAAAGCGTCAGGGGATCTAAGACCGGTCCTCGACCTGTCTGTTTTGAATCGTTCCATGAAGGTCAGAAAATTCAGGATGGAGTCCCTCCGGTCAATTGTTCCTTTCATCTCCCCTGGCGATTGGATGGTCTCCATCGATCTCCAAGATGCCTACTTTCACGTTCCCATCAGGATTCGGCACCAGAGATTTCTACGCTTCGCCATTGGGGAGGATCACTTCCAGTTTCGGGCCCTCCCATTCGGCCTCAGTACGGCTCCTCGTACCTTTTCCAAGGTTCTGGTGGTGTGTGTTGCAGAACTTCGCAAGAGGGGCCTCACAATCTTTCACTATCTGGACGACATTCTCATCGGGGCTCCCTCTCGAGACCTTGTCACCTCTCAGCGGGACGAGGCGTTGAGTTTTCTGCAAGGAGCTGGTTGGATAATCAACTTCACAAAGAGCCAACTCCTTCCGTCCCAAACCCTGGTCTTTTTGGGGGCGTGCTTCAACACTCTCACGGCTACTGTTTCCCTGTCATCGGACCGTCAGTCTCGTCTGATTTTGGCCATCCAGAATGTCGTCCTTCCCGGTTGGCTGCCCATCAGGAAACTTATGTCCCTTCTAGGGGTCCTGGTCTCCACTATCGGCCTAGTTCGTTGGGCTCAATGGCACACCCGGTTTCTTCAGTCCCTTCTGCTACCTCATCTCCCGGTTCCCAGGTCCTTCTTGGACAAGAAATTGTATTTACCAGAGGTGACTTCTCATCATCTGGCCTGGTGGTTGGAGGTCCGTCACCTCAGGAGAGGTTTTCCACTGACGGACATCACTTACAAAGTTGTCACAATGGATGCGAGCGCTCATGGTTGGGGAGCCCATCTGGACGGTCACTACGCCCAAGGAGAATGGTCCCCTGCGGAGAGTTGTCTTCACGCAAATGTCCTGGAACGGAGGGCAATTTACAGGGCCTTGCTGGCTTTTCATCGAACCATTCGGGGTCATTGGGTGAGGATCCAGACAGACAACAGGTGTGCGGTTGCCTACATCAACCATCAAGGTGGTACCAGGAGCCTGTCTCTCAGCCGGGAGTTCGAGCCGATTGCTGTCTGGGCTCAGGAATCAGTCGAACACCTGGCTGCGGTTTACCTTCCGGGTCCGGAATACACGATGGCAGACTTCCTGAGCTGCACCACTCTCAATACAACAGACTGGAGGCTTTCGTCTCAGGTATTCGATCGTCTTTGTCTCCTGTGGGGTCGTCCGACCTTAGACCTGATGGCCTCTCCCGCGAACACTCAGCTTCCTCGCTTTTTCTCGAGGACTCCTCACCCCATGTCAGAGGGCATGGACGCTCTCTCTCTCCCATGGCCCAAGGAGTTCCTATATGTCTTTCCTCCTCTCCCTCTCATTCCGAGACTCCTGGGAAAATTGCGTCTGGAGAAAGCAGAAGTGATGGCCATCCTTCCATGGTGGCCCAGGAGGCCTTGGTTTCCGCTGGCGAACAGGCTGTCCGTCCGGGACCCTTGGCTTCTCCCGCCTCCCCTGGACCTCCTGTCTCAGGGTCCGGTGTTTCATCCTTGCCCCCGCTCTCTTCAGCTAGCGGCCTGGCGGTTGAGCGGCAGTCACTGCGGTCCCATGGTCTGTCGGAAGGCGTTGTCTCTACCCTGCTGAAGGCTCGGAAGCCTAACACCTCGGCCACGTATCATCGCATTTGGTCTGCCTTCCTGGTTTGGTCTGGATCCACTGTCTCCTTCCCTACCGGATGTCCTGGCTTTTCTCCAAGCTGGCCTGGACCGAGGTTTGGGTCTGAACTCCCTCCGGGTTCACGTCTCGGCCCTGTCTGCTCTCACGTCAGTTCGTTGGGCGTTGGAACCCCTGGTGATTCGTTTCTTCAAGGCGGTTCTCAAACTCCGTCCCCCGACCCGTTCCTTCACGACACCTTGGAGCCTTCCCCTGGTACTTCGTGCTTTATCTGAACCTCCCTTTGAGCCCATGCAGGATGCCTCCCTATGGCTGGTGACCCTGAAGACTCTTTTACTATTGGCCGTGACTTCTGCTAAGCGTTGCTCGGAACTTCAGGCTTTTTCTACAGAACCTCCATACACGGTCTTCTCTTCGGATCGTGTCCTCCTTCGCCCTGTCCCGGAATTCCTGCCTAAGGTGGTGTCGGACTTTCACCTGAATCAAGAGACTATCCTCCCGGTGTTTTTTCCGAACCCCACGACTCCTGAGGACTCCCGCTGGCATACCTTGGATGTGGTTCGCTGCCTACGCCTCTATATTACCGCCTCTTCCTCCCTGAGAAAGTCTACCAGGCTCTTCGTCCTTCCTCTGGGCTCTCGACGAGGTGAGGCGGCCTCTGTCTTCACTCTACGCCGCTGGATTGTGGCTGCGATATCCAGGTGCTACGTCTCCACTGGTATTCCGGTTCCTCCAGGGCTCAAGGCTCACTCCACTCGGGCTGTTTCCTCTTCATGGGCGGCTGAGGCTGGTTCTTCAGTGGCGACTGTTTGCGAAGCTGGGAACTGGTCATCGAGTGCCACCTTTTTCCGACACTACCGTCTGGATATCCACCGGTCTGAGGGATCCTCCTTCTCTCACGCTGTTTTGGCCTCTGTCTCCTCTCATTAAACCTTTTTCATTTTTGCAGTATTTCTTCTGTGTCTGTGTTTATTGGTTGTATGTTCTCCCATCCCTATTGGTTTCTGGCTTGGGTATGTCCCATACGTAACTGCTGCCATGGTTAGCCAGGAAAATTGAAAATTGTTTCATACTTACTGTCATTTTCTTTTCCTGGTTATTATCCATGGCAGCAGTCAGTTCCCTCCCTTGTTGATTTTTGGTTATGAGGAGCTAGTTACTAGACTGAGGAGACAGGGGCGGGGGCTCTCTTTTAACTCTGTTTCTGTCCTACCTACCTAGAGGGTGGAGCTAACCCATACGTAACTGCTGCCATGGATAATAACCAGGAAAAGAAAATGACGGTAAGTATGAAACAATTTTCAATTATGTAGAATAATTAATAATTTTAAGAGATTTATAGCGGTGAGGGAAGAGAAAAAAAAATAGATTTGTATGTATTTTATGTTATTTGAAGTTATTTCCCTATCCACATTTGCTTGCAGGGCACTTGTCCTACTCTTACCCACATTTTACTTCATTTTGCAGCCCTCTAGCCCTTTCCAGGACTTTTTTTAAAGGCATTTTAGTGGCCAAAAGTCTATGTCCCCATTGACTTCAATGGGGTTCGGGTTAGGGGTCAAGTTTGGGGTCAAGTTCGAGAACGGACCCGAACATGCCGAACCCAAACATCCAGGTGTCCGCTCAACTCAGTCTGAAAGCAACATGCTCCTCGTGTGCAGGTCACTGGCTCCTTGTTGTGCTCTCCAGCAGGGAATCTGTGCAATCTGCAATCAGCACAGACCCCTCCCTCCCCCTGCAGGGCAGTGAAGCAGCAGGAGGAGGAGAGGGTAATCTATGCAGACTACAGATTTCACAGACCCTGCGCTTCTTCACTTGATTACTGCCCATTTGGCAGGATAAGGGAGCTCTCCCCTAACCTCCTCCTTTTACATTTTGCGCTTTCATCATGAGACTAGGGGCTTCAGCCCCCTTAGCCCCCCCCCCTCACCGTGACATCTCTGGTCTTAAAGCCATTTTATACCCTTCTGGGGGGTAAATCTAGACACGTACATAGTTTAAGTATTATTTATGTAGCCCAGGATCATTAAGCATCCTAGACACGCCCTTGGAGCTTCTTACCTGTTTCATCAACCAAAAATAATCAATCAGAATCGGTAATAAACTGGTGCAGAATGTATTACTTAGGTGCAAGATTAGGAAGGCATGCATTTTTTGAAAATATTTAACACCAACATTTTTGTTTTTTTTCTGCTTTGAAACACCTTATTGTAAGAAAAATAAGTATATTTTTAAAATTAACATAATGATTTACTTTTCATAAACACATATTTGTGTACATGAGGTCAATCTTTTCACAATAAATGAGTACCACAGAAATTTAAGAAATTACCAGCTGGTGGCAACTCTAGGTGCTAAGTCACACAGCATCTACACACATGTATAAAATGGTTCCCATTGGAATAAAAGTAATTGTGTTAGCTGTGCTGTAATAGAAACGTGTACTAAAAAGTCACTGCAGGCAAAGGTTACTGTATTTACCACATGTACAGCTTAAGTAATGTGCCAAAAGTTAGCAATCCCTGACCTTAAGTTTCAAACTTTAAGTCTAAATTCAACCCTTTTGTGTCGGTTGGTGCTTTGGTCCTTAACGACCAAACCACCAAACCGGCTTCTTTGTGTTCCTGACCCCGATCACTTTGTGATCAGCCAGGAATATCCAAGCAGGGACCCGATCACAGGGTCTCTATATATGGCTGTCGGTCCCTTCCGACATCTAGCGATACTGAACCCGGAAGTTCGGGCACACAGGGATACAGGAGATGTAGCGGATTTTTGGTTTGACGTTCACTACATTTTCTGTGTTAGAGTGAGGACACTCAAAGTGGCCTCCCCTGACACTGGGGACCCTGCTTCAAGTCCCTTCAGCGGGATCTCCACACAGCTCATCGCGGGGAGCCTTGATGAGCTGTTTAATGCCGGACATTCTTTGCCGTCCTACAAGCCTCTAGGCATAAAAAAGTAGGATGGCATAGAACGTCCTACAAGTGGGAAGGGGTTGACGTGTCCTCATTACAATTTTTTTGCTAGAATCTGCATTGAGCATGTAATCAAATATTGATGCCGTACCCCTGGACCCTTCTTGCAGCAGTACATTTAACATGCAGATGATGCACACATTGGGAGACCTCTGACTGAGTCCCAATATATAATATGGACATACACTTCCCAAGGCAGTATGTTATATATATTTATATAGAAGAAATCTTCCTCATCAGACTGGCCCACACAGTGTCTTCAATTCCATCAAACATGTGGGAAGAACTGGAACAGCGACTGCAAGCCTAGCCTTCTTGTTCTACATCAGTGTCTGACAGATACTCTGCTGGATGAATGGGGAAACACCCCCACAGAAACACAACATTTTGTAGAAAGCCTTCCCAGAAGAGTGGAAGCGGTTATTGCTGCAAAGGGGGGACCAACTACATATTAATGTCTATGTATTTAGAATGTGATATCATAAAAGTCCCTGTTGATGTAATGGTCAGGTGTCCCAATACTTTTGTCCATTAGTGTACCTGTCACAGAGAATCCCTGGAATGAGGAGGAATGAGGAGGAATGAGTTTTAACCTGCGGTGCAAGACTAAGGGGTAATGTCCATTTTACACAAAGGTTAGTAGTAGATACAATATATAAGTATACAAGGAACTTTAAGTGTGATTTTGTGTTTAAAGTGGGATTGTGTGTGTGAAGTGTGATTGTGTGTGTAAGTGTATGTACTGTGAATGAGTGTGTGTGTGTGTGTGTGTGTGTGTGTGTGTGAGACTGTGAGTGCTTCACTTTGTGTGTATCTGTGCAGGACATTGTGTGCCACCATGGGTAGAGGTGCAATATATCTGAAGGTGGCCCTGCGAGCACTGTACTTTTCTGGACAAAGTGCTTTGATGTTGTTCCTGTAATTTTTTGGAGACTCTCTCTCAGCTAAGGGGTCACATCTTCAATCGCTACTGGGACCACTTTTAGCCTTCAATTCAGTTCCTCTTTCAGGCCCTGGTACTTCTCCAGCTTCTCATACTCCTTCTACACACACACACACACACACACACACAAAACACTATGATGCACGTGTGGCAAAAAATGTGTCCCAGGTGATATATAAAAAGGTCACATATTTTAGTTTCCTTTATTTTTCCACACCTTTCCGCTTTTCCAGTCTATAATTAATTGTACTGTGTAGTGCAGATGAGAGTAAAAAGTCATATATGATTGTTTTGTCCAACATGTGCAAAACCCGTGTTTATATAAAGTGAGTTGCAGTCTGTTCCATACATTTCCTGACAACTTTCCTGACACAGGGGGCTATCCACTAAAATGTTGCAGGTGAGTTGAGGTGAGATTAGGTGAGATGAACATTTAATTTTACCAGTTTAACTATACACTGTACATTGATAAACCTGGGGAGACTGCTTAATGGGGGAAAACTCACAGCGTTTGTCCCTGCACAATGTATAGTTAAATTGGTGAGATCATCTACAACTCACCTTTTTTTTTGAATAGTCTCAACAGACTTTGGCTCAAAAAAGGAACATGCTTATAGTCGGAAACATTATTTACACAGGTTACCCAATATTGATCTTTATAACTATGCTAGAGTACATGTTGTATTATAGGACTATCTCTGCTGGGGGGAAACACGCTGTTCTGAAACATGTTTCAGCATAAGAAAGTTTACTGTTCGTCTCCTCCACCTTTAAAGTAATTCCATACCCAAGTACTCAAGTCTAATTTCAATTAAACAACATTAAAGCATTTTAAAATTATGATTAATTCATGCAAAGTGTCAACAGATTCATTTCGGTAATTTGATTTTTTTCCCCTCTTATTTTGCATGATTAGCAAACACTAGACAGGTGCTTCCTGTGTGCATGTTTTCAAGGCCCTGAAATTGTCTGTGTGATTAGCTCAAAAATGCATTTCCTTCTCACATTAATCTTTCATTAATTCAATTCCAAGCCATTAAACAGGTGACCTGTTAAAGAGGGACTGGAACACTGCATATTTTAAACAATTACAAGAAAATCAATTACTTTTATTGATGACCATTGTCAATCTAATTGAATGAACAGGCACCCAAAGCAGGAGCTCTACTGAGATGCCACTGCCCTGTGTTTCCCTTTGGCACAAGGTCAACAATACGTTTCAGTAAACTAAAATAACATTCAGGAATGAAAGGCATCTTTTAGAAGATGGCTGATCCGATTAAATTCTCTCTTAGCTTTTGATTATTCCCTATGGACATATCCTTAGTTCAGTGCATAAATGTGTGCAAATGACTTAACACATATTCCACTGGCTGTGCCAGTCCAAAAGTTTAAAGACTCTACCCACTGATATTTTTTATGAGAGATGTGCTACTGCCAGTGTAAATTGGCCCAAGAAAGCGGCGACAGGGTTTTGTTAAGAAGCTAAGATCAGACACATACTCAAATTTAGAATTGTAGTAATCCGGTGCACTCTGTAACAGCAAAAAAAGTCAACAAGGATCACACGTGGTTGACCGTGAAGATATTTTCATTTCGTGCAATCACATCATACAGAAAGAGTTTGGCAAAATAGCTTGACGAGTTTTGCAACAAAGGGGGCCATGTTTAAACATGGCGCACATGCAGATTGTGTCAAATACTGGCGCAATCGGTGTGTGCACAGGCAAATTGTGCCAAATACTGGCGCAATCGGTGTGTGCACCAATGTATAAAGCCCACTTACGGAAGTCTGTCGAATGAGTAGATTTAGGTTGTGTTGGCGCACATTGCTCCAGTGAAGCCTATGTATAAAAAAAATCAGGCACTGATTTCTCTCCATCATTGCGAAGCGTCGGGAGTTATAAAAAAGCACAATCGCCGTTCTCAATATCCTATTTTATGAAAATGTTATTTTTTTTATTCATGTCCCCCAAAGTGTTTTACAAACATACTAAAATGTATAAAAACAATACATGTAGTGTCATAAAGAAGACTTTATTTGATGGTATGCACCAAGAGAGCAAACATTTTGCATATTTTAATAAAGTATACCGGTGTTCAATGCATTTATAAATATTGTAATTGGATTTTGAAACGAGATGTTATCTATCTTTGTAACTTGCATGAATACGTATTTTAAGGTAAAGATTATTCACTAAACAGTGGATTGACAGCATGGCAAAGCTGACACCAAGATAGCCATCTTAGAAAAAAAATATAGATAGGAACTACCATGAGATAAAAAAGTAAAAGACAGCTACAGTGATTTAAAAACAAAATGAAATGTGCTAGAATGCTACAAATAATATGAGCATATCAGCAGATCTATAGCTATCGCTTTCAGTACCTAAGGCAATAATAGAAATGTACTCCCCTCCACCTTGAATATATTTTTACAGAAAAATGTAACTCAAATACACCACATGAAGTGCTCAGCTGTTTGGGATTCTCATTTCTTCACTGATGGCTCTTCCCCTGTGATCAGTGGTGCTAAGGGAATCCTACATGTAACGTGATTGACACTTGAGAGCAGACCAGAAGGGGCAGAGACCTGTAGCACCATAGCATGAGAGGACGTCAGTCTAGATGTATAGCTATAATTACTGTACCCCCCTATTGTGAGCGCTTGCCACAGTCGCCCAGTCGCCTCACCCTCATAACTGCCCCACATATGAACCCCACAATATTATATTAAAGTGTCCTTTAATAAAATAGGATATTAAGGGATTATTGTTCTCTGTGAAGTTGGCACCTGGGATTATCTGGCCATAGAGCTACTGCAGAATGTCTTTTTATTAAGACACAGTGAAACTTGTTTTGGTTACTTACAAGCTTTTCTGAACATACATCGTCTCTTTGCTTTGTTTACTTTGGATCAGTTGGAACAAGTCTTGTTCAAATATCATCTCTAAATTTGCTTTACTTTGGACTCATTTAGCACACAAGTCCTTTTTTTTATAGTTCCATACCCAGGACTCCAAACATGAATTACTTTTGGAACTTTACTGGATAAGTGGTGATCATGGGGCAGTTTCTATGTGGACACACTTCTGCTACCAGCAGATTTTGTAATTTTTGAGTCAGCACATCATATGTTGTCATGCCTACATACACTTTAACCCCTTCGCGACACAGGACGGACCTAGTCCGTCCTGTGTGGCGAAGCGTTAGTGACACAGGACGGACCTAGACCGTCCTGTGTCAAAACGAGCACTGAAAGCGGAGTTTTTCCGCTTTCAGTGCTCTGATGGTATTGTAACGATGCTTCCGTGTGGAAGCATCGTACAATACTAAAAAAAATGCCCGTCGGCATTTCGATCGCTCCGGAGAGCGATCGAAATGCCGGTTTTAAAGGCACAGTGCCTTTAAAACACGTGCATTAAAAAATGAGCATAGGAAGCGAATTTTTCCCTTCCTATGCTCAGAAAGTGTTCCTGATTGCCTCGCAAGTCGAGGCAATCAGGAACACAAAAAAAAAATGCACGATCTTGGTCACTGAGTGACCAAGATGGCGCTGCCCTTCTAAGGGCAAGAGCACAGGAGGCAGGAAGTACCTGCTTCCTGTGCTCTCTGGCTGTCACACGATTGCCTCTTCACAGAGGCAATCAGTGACTGCCAGGCACAGTGACAGGCAGTGGGGATGTTCTGCTGAACATCCCCACTGACTGGTCAGATCAATATTAACCCTATATTGATCTGACCAGTTATGATCTGCCTCCCTCTCCTCACATTTTTTTAGTGAGGGAGAGAGACAGATCAAAGTTCTAAAAGTAAAAAAAAACAATAAACACACAACACACAAATATTAAAACAATAAAAAAAAACTTATTAAAGCAATTCCCTGCGTTTAACCCCTTCCCTGCCACTGATCTTGCACAAGCAGTGATCGTGCACATCAGCGCATTTATTTTTGCCGTTTGTGCATTTTTTAGGGGTTAATTTTTTTTGTACTGTAATTTATTACAGTACTAAAAAGGCTCTTCTAAGAGTTATTAACCCCTTCTTTGCCGTCGATCACTGCTTACGCAATGATATTGACGCCAAAGCAATTTTTATCTGTCTGCATATTTTTATTTTATTTTTTTTACACATACCCGCTAGGGGATTACATGTAAAGTAAAAATATTTGAGTTTTTTTTTTTTAAGCTGCCTGAGCGCATAGCGATCAGTAACAGCGAATTAGTGGCAAAGGCGGTTTGGTGATTTCTCAATTAAGCTCACCATTCGCCCTGGTCAGATCAAAATTGGTCGGATCAATATTCACAAATATTGATCTGCCTCCCTCTCCTCACTTACATTTTTGTGACGGAAAGAGACAGATCAGTATTAGTGATATAAAATAACATTTTATAAAATTGTCAGGTTTTATGAAAGTCTTTCACTGTGTATTAACCCCTTCCCTGCCATTCATCACTGTGTAAGCAGTAATCTTGCACAGCAACAGTATGTTTTTCTGTCTGCACTGTTTTATGGATTAATTTCTTTGTACTGTAATGTATTACAGTACTAGATAGGCTCTTCTAAGAGCTATTAACCCCTTCTTTGCTCGAGATCACTGCTTACGCACTGATTCTGAGGCCGCGGACTCAGGGTTCGATTTTGACCCTATTCAGCTTTCTGATACATCATCTAGCGATGTATCGGTGGCTGCTGAGCCCTTGCCACAAGTAGTGATGGGGGTCTACCGATAAAAAAATATATGGTTTGGTGGGGGTAAATTACATTGGCTGGCTTCAAAGATATATCCCATAAAGGACACGTACGCAGGTTGACTACATGTCAAAATTCCAAGTTGGAATTTTGAGATGCGCATCTCACAAATGTTGCCTTCTAGCCAAAAACAAACCAACAAACCTATGCATGGGTGCTATCCCTGTACTCGGGAGATGTTGCTGAACACATATTGGGTTGTTGTTTGGCAGTGACATATACCAGAATCTGTGAATTCATGCCTGAAGTACAATGCATGTGGAAAAAAAACTCCCAAAAAAGTACTACCACAAACTTTTACAAAGGCTGGTGGTAGAATTAGTACCTATACAGTATTAAAATACCACCATTTGAAATACCTTAGGATGTCTATTTTCCAAAAATATATGGTTTGATGGGGTAAAATTCATTGGACGGCTTCAAAAATGTTCCAAATGGAACATGGGCGCAGGCTGACTACATGTCAAAATTCCAGGTTGGAATTGCGCACCCCCTAAATGTGGAATTTTAGACCCAATACAAACCAACAAACCTATGCATGGGGGGTATCCCTGTACTCAGGAGATGTTGCTGAACACATATTGAGGTGTTGGTTGGCAGTGGCAAATACCAGAATCTGAAAATTCCTGCCTGAACTACAATGTGTGTGGGGAAAAAATGACATCCCAACCCTTTGACATAGGTTGGTGGTAGAATTAGCACTTGGAAAGTGTTAAAATACCACAATTTTAAAAACCCTAGGATGTCTAGTTTTCCAAAATATATGGTTTTATGGGGTAAAATACTTTGACAGGCTTCAAAAGTGTCCCAAATGGAACATGGGCGCAGG
This sequence comes from Pelodytes ibericus, assembly GCA_036172795.1. Lineage (NCBI taxonomy): Eukaryota > Metazoa > Chordata > Amphibia > Anura > Pelodytidae > Pelodytes > Pelodytes ibericus. The sequence goes on along the minus strand of CM069867.1, from coordinate 28,331,981 downwards.
CTGACTACATGTCAAAATTCCAAGTTGGAAATGCACCCCCCCTAAACATGGCCTTTTAGCCCCCAAATAATCTAACTAACCTACACATGGGTGGTATCCCTGTACTCAGGAGATGTTGCTGAACACATATTAATGTGTTTTGTGGCACTGACACATAATAGGATCTATGAATTCATGCCCGATGTACAATGAATGTGAAAAACAAATTACTATCCATAACATTGACATAGGCTGGTGGTAGAATTAGTGCATGGAAAGTGTTAAAATACTACCATTTGAAATACCCTAGGGTGTCTAGTTTTCAAAAATATATGGTTTTGTGGGATAGAATACACTTTTTGGCTTCAAAAATGTCCCAAATGGGACATCGGCGCAGGTTTTCTGTACGTCAGAATTCCAAGTTGGAAAACCAAAAAGCGCACCTCTCAAATGTGGCCTTTTAACCCCCAAATAACCTAACCAACCTATACATGGGTGGTATCCCTGTACTCAGGAGATGTTGCTAAACACATATTGAGGTGTTGTTTGGCACTGACATATAACAGGATCTGTGAATTCATGCCCAAAGTACTATGTATGTGAAAAAAAATTACTATCCATAACATTGACATAGGCTGGTAGTATAATTAGTGCATGGAAAGTGTTAAAATACTACCATTTGAAATACCCTAGGGTGTCTAGTTTTCAAAAATATATGGTTTTGTGGGATAGAATACACTTTTTGGCTTCAAAAATGTCCCAAATGGGACATGGGAGCAGGTTTTCTGCACGTCAGAATTCCAAGTTGGAAACCAAAAAGTGCACCTCTCAAATGTGGCCTTTTAACCCCCAAATAACCTAACCAACCTATACATGGGGGGTATCCCTGTACTCAGGAGATGTTGCTGAACACATATTGAGGTGTTGTTTGGCACTGACATATAACAGGATCTGTGAATTCATGCACAAAGTACAATGTATGTGAAAAAAAATTACTACCCAAAACATTGACATAGGCTGGTAGTATAATTAATGCATGGAAAGTGTTAAAATACTACCATTTGAAATACCCTAGGGTGTCTAGTTTAAAAATATATATGGTTTTGTGGGGTAGAATACACTTTCTGGCTTCAAAAATGTCCCAAATGGGACATGGGCACAAGTTTTCTGCATGTCAGAATTCCAAGTTGGAAAACCAAAATGAGCACCCCCTAAATGTGGCCTTTTAGCCCCAAAACAAACCAACAAACCTATGCATGGGTGGTATCCCTGTACTCAGGAGATGTTGCTGAACACATATTGAGGTGTTATTTGGAAATATCCCTTCACATTTTAAGGTAATGTTTACCTAAATTGCAATATATGTGAAAAATTAAAAAAAAAGATTTTTTGCTGCAAACTTTGGCATAGATTGGTGGTAAAATGGCTACATGAAATGTGTCAAAATACCCCAAGTTAAATGCCCTGAGTTGTCTAGTTTTCAAAAATATGTACATGTTGGGGGTCATTCATGGATTTAGTACAGAAATCAGTGTTACAATGTCACTATCGCTAATTTTGAAAGAAAGGATTTTAAAATAGCTTTGCACCACTTATAGTTCTGGCCCTGTAACATGAATAAAAAAGCACAAAAACATAAAAACATGGGCTATTTCTGAACTCAGGACATATATTAGAAACTTTTTAGCAGTGTTTTTTTGTTGTCTCTTGTACATGAGTATACGATTTTTCAAATAAAAGTCATAAAAAAAGTATTTTTTCAATTTCTTTGCCATATTTTATTATTTTTTTTACATCAAATTATATGCTATTATCAAAATAATGGTATCAAAAGAAAGCCCTTCTTATAACGATAAAAACAATATATAGTTTGTGCGGGTACACTAAATGAGACAGAAATAAATTACAGCAAAACACAAACTGCTCAGAAATGTTAAAACAGCCCATGTCACCAAGCGTAGGACAAGCCAAAAAAGTCATGTCACTAAGGGGTTAAGTGTTTAACTATTTGTGTACATTATCACTTTACAGATACTGCCCCATTGGTGTTTATTTTTGTTTCCTAGTCTGGAATTAAAGAAGATTTTGTAGACTGATTGATGGTCTCATTTACAAAGATCATGTTGTTAGTAGCCCATTTAAAGCTCCCCCTTGCTTTCTACTACTGTACACTATTTTATTACTGTCACACTATTTTGGTTCATTTTTACTTTCCCTACATGTATCTGAGCTCCTTACCTCTATGTCTGTTTAAGTCATGTGCTAGAGGAGTACATTTTGGGAATCTGCAAATCAGTAGGGGAACATTACTATCATCATTATACTGTTTACATCAATAATCACATACACATGGACTGTTCTGTTTTCATTAATAGAATTATTATATTTTTTTTAATCTTCTTGTCATGAGTCCAAGATCGAAGGAAGAGTTTTGTTTCTTTTATCTAAGCTGACATTCAACCAGTGCATTTTCATTTTGTAATAGAATTTAGAGTTCTACAGTGGGTGATGCGCCCTGTACCCATTTCTGCGGGCAGCTACCATGACAACCGATAATGTTCTTTTGTTTCCATTATAGCTATCATCTATTAGTCCAAGAATGGCCAGTGCCTGCTTAATAGAAATTATTGGGAGGACCATTTGTTTGCAGTAATATAAAGTAGATAGCCAAAATGGGCTCAGATTTTTATTAGACCAAAAGCAGTGATTTAGGTCTGCCTAATCTTCTCCACACTTGAGACTCTGATCATTTTGGACATGGACCCTTCTGAACCATCTGACAGGGTAATAATAGGTTTCATGTATTGTTTTTAGTTGCATATGTCTATTGATACAGCTTTGTGTGTTGCAATTGTATATTTGTATGTCTGGGATATGTGTCAGCCAATTTTTGATTCATTTTTGTATAATCTTTGATAATATTTTTATCGTAACAGATGGTATATATTTTTTGTCAAGTAATTTGGATATGAACTGGTTCTAATCAGATTATCTTGTGGGTTATGTGACTCCTGTTGTGAGAAGAAACCAGTCTGGGATATAATGTAACTTTTGGATTGAAAATAAATGAAAATGGGCTTATACATAGTGTGGTATTGACATGATTGTGTCATAACTAGGGACTTGTTGTGTATTAAAGTCTATAAATGGTACTAGGTTGTGAATGTCTTGTTTCTAAACATGTCTTATCCCAGACAGAATGATACAGAGCAAAGAGGGCTCAATAAGATAATTTATTTGTATTTTTGTATTAATGCATTGATGCAAACTTTCAATCTAACAGAATTTTTTTTTTTTTGCTGACAGTTGTCTTTTAAGAACCATTACACTTTTTGTTTCTTTCATTTCTACTGTCGAATGACAGTGACTATAGCATGAGCATGGCTTTATTCTCTGCCATTTTACCCACTGGCAGCTGGAGTGAGGAAACTGAACTGTAATATACCCTTATAGTATACAATAGAATACAGATACCATTCTGAACAAGTGTCTTTGTAGCTCCAATTCTCCAACCATCTCAGCTCTGCGACCATCACACATACAAATATAAATGCCAACTATAGTTATTTGTAGTGACAAACACCATGTTGAGTAATGTATTATTGTTACATGGGGTACTGTAGATTAAAGAGGTGTTCAGCAACAGACATATGATTCTGGATCACTGCCGAGATAACTCCACAGTCCATTAATTCACTAGCAATAAGAACTCACACTATTCCATAGAACACAGCTGTAGGTTCAAATACTTCTTTATTTATTTTATTCCATTTTATTTATCTTAGAAAAATTCTAATAAGACAACAAATATGGACAGCATATAACATAACCTTGGTGTAATGATGGAGCTTTCCTATATAATCTAAACATTAAACAATATTCCACTTCCCAACAATGTATTTCAAATAGACTTAATAAGAAATATACAAGTGTTTTAAAATATAGTGCCTTATAATAATTTTACTCATCCTCTTATGTGCTTTATGGATTATCTGGAAATCAGCCAGACACTTGTGGTTCACAAGGGAGAGATGAATCTGTTATAATGAAGTGCATTTTATTAAAAACTAAAAAAAAAAAATGACAATAATGGCAACATCGCTTATGCAGTAGTCCTAATCCATTAGCCCGCAATGCTCCTATTAAAGTGAGAAAAGTATTGACTTGAAATAGCAGATCCTACTGTGAGCAGCAGCATTGCATTCTAATGAGCAATATATTTGTATTGTGGAATATGGCTCTTAGTGGCATTAGCAGGACATAAGAATCTATATCAAAGTTCAAAGTAGACAATTTATCCCATGTAATAGCAGAACTGACATCATCAGCGTATGAGTTGTATTACGGGAGGGACACATGCTAAACATGTTATTTTGTTTGCTCTCAAGATTGTTAATAAATCTATATTTTGCTAGCCATTCCATGAAAAAGATGAAACAGGGGTGTGTACATTTTAGACTTGAGTTCTTTCCACAATGGCACATATGAAGCCATACTATGAAAAAAAGAAAATCTATCAACATATTATATATTTACCCAAGAGACAAAGCTCTTCTCATGATTCCACAGACGATCCTCAATTATTGAGCATAAAGAACCAAAACAAATGCAAGAATCTAATCTTTCACAAGAAGAAAGCTATGTATATGCTCTGATTACAGAAGAATCCATTCATGATATGTTGGCGAATCTATACATAAAGATTAAAAATGATTTTGAAAGTTACATATTTTGACTGAAGAGTGAATTTCCCCACCTTTCAGAGGCCTTATGCAAGCAAGGATCAACTCTCATAACAACTCTCTAAAAGTAGATTAGAAAGTTGTATAAATAGCTAACAGACTCAAGGAAAACAGAATTATAGACCTTGGAAAGTAATGTAATTGACTTTGAAAATCAGTTAAAAATGAAAAACACCCTCATTAGATGCATTCCAGAATCCGTAACAAATACCTTAGAGTCATATCTCAAAGAATTCTGTGCTTCAGACATAAAAATGGAAGATTAAGGACTCCAAAAGTCAAGAGACTTTAAAACTCTTCATTTCAAGAGATGTGATAGTACACTTTTCCAGCTCCTATATTAAATACCTAATTATGTCGGAAGCAAGAAATAATACATAAACAAATTAGGAATTTAAAGAAATACTTTCAGTTAAGTCCATGGCTACCAGACAAGCCCACAGAAATTTGTAAAGAGTTGACTGCTCTCAAAGAAACAAAGATTTCACCTCTCAGATACCTATCCCATGAAATTGTCACATATAGTTTTAGAGATCCCCACCAAGCTTGTGAAAAGCTCTCATCATGTCATATCACATTATCTGATTTTGGACAATGTATTCTATTTCTACTTTTACTATCTTTGCCACTGTTAGTCACTTTACACAGGTTCACATTTCATAGTCACTTGCTTTTATAAACTGTCATAAAGTAATAATGATCACATATTAATATTAAACATGATTAGTAAAAAAAACTGGGTTATACTAGTTTTAGAAGCTCTTATTGATATCTATGGAGTCATTTATTGGCTATAGGTGCGGAAGGTACGCTGTTTTCAATTACAGATAATTTTCACTTCTCTGAAATAGGAATTTGTATTAATTCACATTAAAACCTTTCTGGTATGTAAAATTATTTTAACAGTTAAAATGTCCTATATTAAAACTCTCTATTCAATTGTTGGAGGGTTTATCATCCATTAGATCGAGATTACACCTTTTTTTCCAATCTCCACCAATCATACTCCGATATAGATCTTTTTTGGACTAAAGTACAGCCTCGAGATTGCAATATAGATTCAAGAATCTGACCTTTAACTTGGTCACATCATGCTCCTGTCTTTTTAAAGATCAATAATAATCCAGAATATAAAATCAGATGTAACTGTTTTACACAGGCACAGCAATTTTTAGAGATAAATGATAATGGGGAAGCATTGCATGTAGCTTTTTGGTGCATGCTTAACATGAACGGGTGTTCATAAAATTAGGGACCTTTTTTGGAACAGGAAAAGAGGTGAGAACTTGAATAATCAACTTGAGAGAACACGTACAAACTATTTAGATACCATTTTATTAACAGAGATAAAAAATATCTGATCTGATATTCTGATCATTTGAAATTTGTTTGAAAAAACAAAGATAAATTGATATTGAAGCAGAAGTGTTACTATAGCAAGAAAAGATCTTGGAAAATGTTAACTAACAAACTTAAAAAGAAGCACACATCTCAAATTGTTAAGAAGTTCACTTTTGGCGATATAAAAATGTCACCCCCAAAACAGATAAGCAACGCCTTTGAAGATTACTACAAATAAGTATTTATACAAATTAAATTACATAAATACCTGACCTGTAAATATTTGTCATTTTCTAGATAGTTTGAAACTTACCGAAATTATCTGAAAGTGCGATGAAATCTGTGAATCACCCATTCTTTCTATTAAAAAACAAGCCTCATGTACAGACTTTGTTGTATTCAAATTCTGATAAGACATTTTCCCCATTATGATTGAGATCTTTTACATGTATAGCTGAAAACCAGTATATATCAGATGAGCTGTTACATGCTTCTGTTACACCAAAGGGCCCTACCCAAACCAATTTCTCTCATAAATTTAGACATAAAAATCTTCTCCAAAACATTTGCTGAGAGACTTAACTTGGTCATTCCAGATATTATTCCTCAAGATCAGAGTGTGTTCATTCAGGGCAGAAGTGCCTCAATAACACTAGGAAAATATTTAATTTGATTCATTGCATTAATTCAAATGAATTTAATTCTGTTCTAATGGCTCTTGATGCTGAAAAGCCTTTGATCAAATTAATTGGAGATTTTTAGAGGCTATTTTGGAGACCTTTGGCATCATCGTTGTGTTTAAAGATAATATTATGATCCTTTCATTCTACTGCACATGTGAGTGTAACAAACGTGGTCCAGGGGCTTGGGGCCCCAGGTTCGTACAGTCACATTCCAAAGACCTGTGGAACCAGCTGTTGTGTGCAGTATACCAAAGGCAGACACCAGAGAAACCTTGCAGACATCACAGAGCAGGCATATATCGTAACTATGCAGGATTTAGCAGGCTAGGACAGGCAAACTAAGAGGCAGACTATGCAGAGCAATAGCAGAAAAGCAAACTGAGTAAGAACAGAATACACTATGCAGGGCTACAGGACAAACTAGAGCAGGGCAGAGGCAAATACAATTAAGATAAAGCAGAAACCAAACTAAGAATAAACAATATAAGGCACAGGTTTACTGATGGTAATATAGAGACAGACAGGGCACAAACAAAGGGCATTGCTACATAACTTAAAGGTACATGCACAAGCCCAGACATGATACAGGACAACATACAGAGGCGAGGGCTAAGGAGCAGGAACACAAGGGAACATACAAACAAACATAAATACAGAAACTAACCTAATACTCGAAGATTATAAATGGTGAAGATTTAGTTGCTTATGGCATAAGATTAAGCTTGCCAACCAGCTTCAAGGTAACTCACATTAGGTAACTATGAACTAATAATAAATAAGCAAATTAATAACAGAAGCTAAAGACTTACATTGCACATAGACACAGAACATATTACAAACCTGAAGACTGGTGAATGCAGGACTGCACAAACTGGAAACTAAACCACTGAACAGAAACAGGCATGGTTGGGATTTAAGTAGAGAAACTGAGAGCAAAGCAAGATGAGACTCAGAAAATCCAGAATGGAACAACAAATAAAGTAAAATACAGCTAAGAAACATAGAACAATGTGATTCTATGACAGTACTGGAGCACAAAGACAGGGCTGGACTCTAAGACAAAGCATCCCCAGAATGGGGCTTCAAAACAGGGCATTCCCAAAATTTGGCACTATGACAGGGCAGGGCAGGGCATTTGCCGAACTAAAGCTAAACATGGGAAGGTACCGGTCTATGTCTAGGCTTAGACTGGTGCCAGACTATAGCTAGACTTTGACAGGTGACTAAACTTGGGCAGGTGCCAGTCAATTGCTAGACTTGGGCAGGTGCCAGACTATAGGCAGGTACTGGTATGCAGCTAAGCTTGGGCAGGAGCCACACAATAGCTAATGCTACTCTGTCCCTGGTCAGGGAAACAAGAGAGAAAGAACAGAGAGGAGTGAGCAGAAATAATAAACTAGAAAGCAAGCAAAAAGGATACTGAAATGACTAAATACTGCCTGGATAAGTCTGCACGCAGGTTGAAACGTGACAGTGAGAGTGTCTAGTCATATGTTAGTGATTTAGATACTTTAAAAATATATCAATTAGAAATCCTGTAGTTAAAGAGACAGTCTAGTCCCCAAACTCACTGTGGTGCAAGTTGAAGACTACTGCTTGTATAGCGCACAGGATTTTTTCCGGTGTCAGTTGATGCAGGTATTCTGCAATTCTTTAAGATTTGACTCAAGCCCTCCCCAGTGATTACTCTGCATGTTTACTGCAGGTGCAGCAGTAAAGATGTTCACTGAGGACATAACATTTTGTTTCATTTAGTCACTGTGCTCCTTGAATTGAATATATTCTGTGGCCTCTGGGTGACCTTGCTCTTGTACACAGTAGGATCTTTTTATTATATATAATCTTTATTATTTTTTCATACAAAACATGAAGGACAATAACACATAAATATTATACCTTTTGTTCCTCTAGAGCTTATAATGCTAACTTGATTCTTATCTCTAATCGAGTCTGACTGGTCTATTAAAAGACCATAGACATTGGTCCATCCCCCACTCTCCTTACTCTCCCAACGAGGCTAAGTTCGGGAGGGAGTGGTATGCTTACTCTTAGGGACGGCAAATTCTCTTTGAATATAGCATATAAGCCCTGTATGTATCTGTAGGGAAACACTCATTCATACTTCATTCATACTATTAGCAACCCTCTCTTCCTTCACGTCGGGTGTGTCGAAACCGGGTCCGTGGTGGGGGGGGGGGGACTCTGTCAACTATGTTAATCTTCAATTTTACCTCGAATTCCCAGGGTCGTGAACAACCCCTCAGGAAGTCCTCTCCAAGTATAGTAGCCATCTGGTCCAGATTTTTTCATATTTACTTCCATTAATCATGGGCTTGGGGTTTGAATAGAAGTACTTTTCTGAATCTGCTTGGAATTTTATCTGCGCTTTAATCTCTTCCCATTGAGGGGTCTCCTCCTTCCGCCAATACCGAGCGAGACATATCTTGAAGGCAGAGAAGATATTAATAATTAAGGCCCTATTGTTCGGATCTTGGTCGGGTAACTCTAGGTGGAACAGGACATTTTGTGGAGTAAGTAGATTGTCTCTCCCAATGATCCAGTCTAAAAGGTCAGTCGCCCTATTCTTGATCGATTCTAGTAGGTCACATTCACACCAAATATGGTATTGGGAGCCCGGGGATCTCTGACATCTCCAACATATGTCTCTAGTATTCGGATCAAATTTGGCTACCCGGGCGGGGACTAAATACCACCTGTGTGTGAGTTTGTAGTACTGCTCTTGAATGTTTATGCAATGATTAGCCCTCCTAATCTCCCCCCAAGCTTTAAACCAGTCCTTTGGGAAGTATGTTGTCCCCATTTCAGTTTCCCATTGTGTGAATGCCAGGGATTTCCCGACCGTCTCCCCGTTATCTAGGAACCTACGGGCCTTCGCAATTGCATTTTTATTGTTAACTGAGGTCAAAAAGATTCCCATTCCGAGCTTTCCGTAGGTGGATTTGCCCTTAGAAAGGATCTAATTCTGATGTAACTAAAGAGTTCCGTATCGGGGAGGTTGTAATTCCTTACCAGCGTATGGAAGGAGAGCATAGCATTATTGATGTATAAATCTCCTACTGTTTTAATCCCTGCAGTTATCCAGTTCGATAATGGGATAGATGATATACACATTGTAAGTATCTGAATAGGGGCTGCCCTTGAAATGGTTTCTCCCGTGCCCTGGGCTTTCTTAATTTTATGCAATGAGGTGTTTATATCTCGTATTAATCTACAGTTTATCCCTATGTTTTTATATAGCCTAAGGGGTAACCAAATCAATAGGGCTGGATCCTTATTGTTACAGAATACGGTTTCCAAGTTTAACCAGCCTTTTTTGATTGTGGTATGGTTAATCCATGCAGTTGCGTGAGATAGTTGGGCCGCTTCGTAAATTCTCTGAAGATCAGGGTAGCCAAGACCATCTTGACTTAAGTTACGTTTTAATATATGGCTGGGGACGCGAGGTTTTTTGGCTGACCATACGAATTTAGATAGGAGGAGGTCCAATTCCCTCAGTGTATTTCCCGATACCCTATAAGGTATGGTCCTCAATAAATAGACTATTTTGGGGAGAATGTATGATTTAGCTATATTAATACGTCCCAGCCAGGATGATTCTAGCTTTGACCATGTTATCATTATTTTTTGCAAATTTACTAGTAAGATCTTATAATTATATGGGACAATTTCATCTATCTGGCTAACTATTTTTATACCCAAATAATCTATAACATCCTTCCCTTTTCTCTTATTACCAAGTAGTGCTAATGTTCGTCTATCCTCGTCTGAACAATACAGGGGAATGGTCTGGGTTTTAAGAAGGTTAATCTTGTAATTGGAGTGGGAGCCATACACATGAATGGCTTCCAATAAGGCCGGGATTGACAATTGAGGGTGAGTCAGGGACAGCAGGACATCGTCCGCATATAGCGTGATAAGATGTTCCTCCGTTCCTATCTGAACTCCCTTGATGTCTTGTGCTTTTCTTAATTGCTGGGCAAACGGTTCCATCGTCAATGCATAGAGCAGTGGTGCCAAAGGGCAACCTTGTCTAGTGCCATTGTGGATATACATGAACTCCGAAGCCAGGAAAGGACCCACAATTTTTGCCCGAGGTTTTGTATACAAGGCCATTATCAACTCGTGAAATCTACCGGATATACCAAATGCTTGAAGGGTTTCTGACATAAATCTCCAGTCTACCCTATCAAATGCTTTCTCCACATCGAGGGCGACCAGGACTGTCGGGATTTTCTCTTGATGGACATATTCCATAATACCAAAGATCCTTCTGGTGTTTTCCAACCCCTCTCTCCCTGGCATAAAGCCAGCTTGATCAGGGTGGATCAGATCTTGAATAACCCCCTTCAAGCGATTTGCCAGGATTTTCGAGAATATTTTAATATCAAGGTTGATCAATGATATGGGTCTATAATTACCCATCAATTCTGGGTCCTTACCTGGCTTCGGAATTGGGGAGATCGAGGCCTCAAGCATCTCTTCCAAAAACCCATCCTCTGTATCAACTGAATTATAGAGTCTGACCAACAAAGGGGATATCACCGGCTCCAGGATCTGGTAGAATAGTGTAGTAAAGCCATCTGGTCCTGGGGCCTTGCCCTTCTGTAGTTCTTTTATAGTATTAGTTACTTCTACCATCGTAATCGGGTGGCTAATTGCTGTTAGTTTGTTTGCCGATAGGGTAGGTAAATCTAAGGATCTCAGGTACTCTTTTAAATCGGGTAGGTTTGATGTGGGCTGGGTGAGGTTGTAAAGCGATTCATAATATTCTTTAAAAGCAGCTGCGATCTTTTCGGGAGACAGGATGGCACTGCCGTCCTTCATTATTTTTTTTATTCTTGTACGTGCAGTTTGAGCCTTTAGTTTCTTAGTCAAATCTTTACTGGTTCTATTATTACTGCAGTACCATCTGCTTTTCAGGCGCTGCAGTGAGATTTCAGCCTTTTTCTTCATAGCTTTCTTAATTACAGACTGCAGCTCCTGAATTTCCCTGCTCCTTTGAACATTGGTATCTAGTTTGTTTTTCCCCTCCAATACAGCCAAGGTTACATACAGCTCGGCTAGGGCTTTCCCTCTTAGTTGTTTTTGTTTTGACCCTTCCTTTATTAGATATCCTCTCATGACACATTTTAATGCACACCAGAGGGTCTGATCGGATACTAATCCATTATCATTGTTTGTGACAAAGGATTTGGCTTGGTCAAGTAATTCTCTTTTACTGTCAGCTGAGGACACTATAAGGTCGTTCATTCTCCAGTTGTTACGAAATCTATATTCAGGATTACCCTTGATCTCTATGAAAACGGGAGCATGATCCGACCAGGTAATATTTCCGATGTTGGCCCCAACGCAGTTACCCAGCATGGGACCACCCACCAGGAAGTAGTCAATCCTATTATAGGTCATATGAACCCGAGAAAAGAATGAGTAGTCTCTATCCCCTGGGTGGAGTGATCTCCACACATCGTATAGGTTATGTCCGAACAGACACGTAGAGAAAGCCTCAGCAGCTTTTTTTTATACGTGCTTCCCCTTTTTTAATCCCTCTCGCTTGTCTGTCCAGTTCAAAATTGGCAACTGCATTGAGATCTCCACCAATTATCATAAAACCTGTGGATATTTTTTCAATAGTATCAACTGATGTATTCATGAATCTTATAGTACCCTCAGAGGGAGCGTATAGATTGACAAGCGTGTAAATAATATCGTTGAGTTTACATACTAAGATCAATCTTCGAGCTTCCTGATCCATTTCCTGGTGAATGTATTCAAATTTAATTTTGGATGATATAATTATAGCTAACCCTCTTTTTTTCTTAGATGTCAATGAGGCTGAGTAAATAATAGGGTATCTGGAATATTTCCATAATCTGACTCCCTCCTGCGTCCAGTGTGTCTCTTGTATAAAAGCAACACCTATCCCACCCTTAATCATAGTATCATAGAGAAAGGCTCTTTTATATGGGGAATTCAAGCCCTGAGAATTCAAGGTCATCATTTTAAAATGGGTCATAGTGTTTTTCTTTCAGTCTGCTCTCCCAGACTCCCAAACCCCCCCATCCCCACCACGGCACCCGCATCAACACCACCCCTCTCACACACACACACGTCACATTTACGCTCGCTCCAGTCAGAGATCTCATCTCTGGCTTTAGTGAAAAATTAAATCTCCCTTATCCACAAGGGAGAGTGCGGGGAGACGGGCTTAGACGGGAGCCTCTTAACAGCATCTTGTTTATCATGCCCTCTCTCCCTCCCTCCAAGCTGGACTTGATCTGGTCACTAGGAAACAGCCGAGTTTATAGAGAATGAGGGTGAGACCAATCTAGTTTATAATTCATTAATCCTGAATTAACAGAATAGTAAGAAAGTGCCATTTACATTGGTGCTTTCACATATGTGTACAATCTTAATTTAAAAGTGCTTGGGGGGGGGGGGGGGAAACACAGGGGAAGGGACTATAAATGCATTCAATGATATCCCTGAGTTGGGAAAAATTTAGCAAGTGTTATGTGCATTTGTACTCTACATCAGTGAATAAGTATTTCCCCAACAGTTACTGTTGTACTTCAAAAATACATAATCAATCTAAATTTAAAAGTGCATAGAGGGGGAAAAAGGAAAGAGGAAAAAAATAAAGGGGGGGGGGAGGGGGAAGGGTCTGTGTGTACATTTACAGTTCAGTGTTCCTAAGTAGCAGAAGAGAAAAAGTATCAATGGAAAGTGGCTTTTAAGTGATTACCATTATACTTCTAAATATGTGGTCAGTTCAATTTTAAAGTGAATAGGGGGAGGGAGAGGAGAGAAAAGAAAAAAAAAAAACCCCAGAGGGGAGGGTGTGTATATACATTTATACATTTATAATTCGGTATTCCTGGGTTGACAGAAGAATACCAAAGTGCCATGTGCATTAATACTCAGCATCAATAAATACATTTCTTCCAAGTGATTTCCATTATACTTCTAAATACATGATCAAAACTCAGATTTAAAGTGCATATCGGGAAGGAAAGAAAGAAAAAAAGGAGTACATTTGTAATTCAATTATAAAATGAGAAGAAAAAAAAAACCCCCAAAGGAAAGGTGTGTAGGAACATTTATACATTTATAATTCGGTATTCCTGGGTTGGCAGAAGAATACCAGAGTGCCATGTGCATTAATACTCAACAACAATAAATACATTTCTTCCAAGTGGTTTCCATTATACTTCTAAATACATGATCATACTCAAATTTAAAGTGCATATAGGGAGGGAGAAAAAGAGGAAAGGAATACATATAATTCAATTATAAAATGAAAAGAAGTGCTATGTTATCCCTTACTTATCGTCAAAAAATAAATCGATATTTTGTTGCATGATTGCCTTTGTACTTCCCATTACATAGCCAAATTCAATAAAGTGATTATTGTACAAGGAATTGGGAAAGAGAAAGGGGAGGGAAGAAAAAAAAAAAGGGTCCATCCTTGTCATTGTCCTTGTTCCTTCTGTTTTACGTCTCTTCCCCCCCTTCACTTCGCTCTGTCATGCCCCAATGACCAATTATTATTTCATTATTATTTCATTAAGCCCCATAAAGTCATTTTTTCTTTGGCCTGGTTGGGATCCATGCAGATGTGCAATTTCTCTTTATAGGTTATACGGATTTTGGTGGGGAACCCCCATGAGTAGGGAATGTTGTTGTCTCTCAAAACCGTAGTTACATCCCCATATTTCCTCCTCGTCTGTCTGGTTGTAAGTGAAAGATCCGCAAAGAAAGCGAGATGTGAAAATTTTGCTGCTTTTGGTAAACTTTTCCTGTGTTCCCTCAAAAGTTCTTCTTTGATTCTATAGTTGTTGAAACATACAATTACATCCCTTGAGATATTACTTTGGGATAGATGTGTTGGTTTAGGGAGACGGTGCACTCTTTCAATGGGTAGCGGACCCAGCAGGCTCTGATCTATATATGTTGATAACAATTCTTGTATGTACTGGTCTAGATTGGTTACCTCTTCTGTTATTCCGCGTATTCTGAGATTAGATCTTCTGGATCGATCCTCTACGTCTGCTAGCTTAAGATCCAGTCTACTGATAGTTGAGTTAGCAACCTCATTTTGCGTTTGAAGATCTAGGACTTTTAATTTTAGTGTTTCGATTTCGCTTGCTTGTGATTTTATAGAGGCTTTAAGTTGAGCAAATTCTTCTTTGTTGTCTGCTAACATCTTATCCAGGTCAAATTTTATTTTTGCATATAGGGAGTCCAGGGCCGAGAGTAGTGCAGCTTGTGAAATATAGTCACTGATTCCTAGGGGGGAAAGTTCGGCAGATGGATTTGATGAATTTTTATCCTGAATAATGGAAGTATTTGACTGGTTTTTTGGAGAATAGTAAGAGTCGATTGGGAGTGGTTTGGAGGGCTTATTTGAGCCTTTATGTTTCTCTAGTTTGTCCTGTTTATCTATCTTGGGAGGCATGTTGTTCAGATGGTTTGAAAAAAGATAAACTTTGTGTTGTTAATAAGTAGGACAACCCACTAGGTAGCAACCTCCAGGTATTAAGCACCTCCAAGATTATCTCTCTGCACCAAATTACTCCGCTGTTCCCAGTTATACCGAGCCAGAACCAAATCAACTCTGAATTCACCTGGGTTGAGTTTTGTGTTTTGACGGTTGGAGTGATAACAAGTTTACCAATCAATTCTTAACATGAATCAGCATGTAAAGTCTTTCTAACCCCTATTATGGGCCTTCGCAGGTCCACCCCAGAGTTCTTTCTTCTGTTGATTTAAATTTTATCGATATCTGGGGGGTTTTCAGTGAGTATCTCCCTGTCTCCGCTTTTACCAGAGTTTAGATAACTTTCAGTATTTAACTATATTCCAGTATGTTTTCTGTCCTTCAATAATACGGTTTTAAGCAATGGTTTATACAAACGTGTTAAATGTATTGCTGTCTCAGTATCGAGGCTGAGCCTCTCCGGTATCTTCGGCCTTATTGCTTATATTACCTTTGCATATACTGATTTGTTATTATCCCCTCATTTGGGACTTAATTCAGTACAGAGTCCTTAACAAACACTCTCACATGGGGATCTCCCCTTTAATTCTAGATGTTGTTGCAGTCTGTTTTTTCTTTTTTCCCCTTTCCCTCTCCCCTTCCCTCTCTTCCCCCTCCTTCCCCTCTTTTTTCTGGAGTTATTATTGCCGATCTGTGCAGTTTGACAAATTTAACTATTTAACATATACAAAGGTATAGTCTAATAGCCGATTGAAAAGACAGCTGCTTCAAATCACACGTATGCTTCTTTCTTCCTGCAGCACAGCTCAACAATTACAGCATACTTGCGGTTTTGTGTTAGAAGTATCGTTTTCTCTGCGAGGCGGTTGGTGTTAGTAGTTGGTTTGATCTTCTATCCCAAGATAGAATTGGAAGCCCTTCGTTTTGTAAAGATGAAGCGATCTTCAACAGCTCGTCCACAGGTCATCCGGCTGCTAGGGGAGCATGTGTATATACGCTGAACAGCAGAGGACATCAACCTCCAGCAGTCATATACGACGGAGCAGGAAGCCGGCTCAAGAGATCCCAGCAGCGAAGCCCGCCAAAGTTCCTATTCGGCCGATCTGCGTCTTGATCCGTCGTGAAAGTTTAGGCGTTTTTTAGTATACCCAGGGAGAGAGGTTTCATGAGCGGTTTAACGCTGTCTATCGGGCACCCCCCGCCAGCCACGCCTCCCTCGCACCACGCATCACGTAGCGCGTCCTACGTCATCACACTCCGTCCCAATATGTTCCACAGTAGGATCTTTTAACAGTGCAACACATTGTTTGATGACATCACTAGAGAGACAATAAATTCCATTCATTTTAGGGAAATTATTCTCATTGGTTCCTGCAGCAAAAAAAAAAGGAAATTACTTTTACTCAGTCTTGGCTTTTTGCAAACTACTGTAATTTCACAATTCATCTATCTGTAAGTATTTTATATTTTAAGCAATGCAAAAAGTAAAACATGCATTTTAAAATAGTTTGAAAGCACATTAATATGCATTAATATTTGGAAGATGCAGTGCCTTTAAGGGGTTTGGACCACAGCAAAAGGTTTACCATTCAGTCAGAATTTGTCATGTGCTCTTGTCAGTTGTTTAAACCTTTTTAGGGTAAAAGTCTTATTATTTTTTAATTGCCACTTTTTTCCCTAAACATCATTCATTGTATACTTATGAAAAAATTCAACAATATCCTTGTATCTGTTAATTAAATGCAACTTGTTGCCTCTGTCTAACTGACAAGCCAAGGGTTAATTGCACTTAATTTGGGTTAAATCATACAACAGGTGTGCAATGTAAATTCTGACCATTTAAATTTAATGGTGTGGAGGTAACCAGGGCCGGACTGGGAACAAAAACCAGCCCTGGAAATATTTGTTACCAGCCCCATAGCATTGCGGCAATAGATTATTGTTTAGAAAAGGCAAAAACATGCATTTTTAAGCACATTTGAAGGGTGTATTAGTTATAGATAAGACTGATATATTCACCTGCACAGGGCAATACATAGCCCCCAGTATGTACACAAGGTTACATGTATTGCCCTGTGCATGGTGTATATACCAGGGCAGTGTGTGAGATATAACTGTGTACATACTGGAGCATATATTACCCTGTGAAGGAGTATATATCAGTGCATGAGATATAACCTTGCGGACATGCTGGCTGTAAATATTGACTTATCTCAGCATCCAAATTGCACTGACATGGCGTGCCCCAGCACCCAGATTTAACTCATAGCACTTTCCCCAGCATCCAGAATTTTACCCAGCACTGATATTGCACTCACAGGACTTACCCTAGCACCCAGGACGAAATACCCTAGCACGCAGATGGACACCCAATCAATGGTGCATGCAGGAAAGAAAAAGGTGCCAGTGGCATATTGTGCCCTCATATTTTGCCACAACAAATCCAGTGTCTCACACGTACAGTCACACATATACACAGTCACGTACACACACTGACACATACACACAATCACAGTTGTCATAACAGAGCTACAAATCAATAGAGCTGTCAAGAGCGATTCCCCTGCTCTTTTTATAGCCGGGAAGCACTGTGATATACCCATTTATTACAAACTGCCGCTCTCTCACACACCTACACCTACACTGCCACACACGTACATGCACTGCCACTCACACACATACACTGCCACTCACTCTCAGTCCCACGTTTACACTCTGATATTCACTCACGTATGTATTTTCTCCCCCACCCCTGTCATTTCTTTCCCTTTGTATTTTCTTTCCCTCCCCCCCACCAGTCATCTCTTCCTTCCCCTGTATGTATATTTTTCTCCCCCGACCCCTGTCATCTCTTACCCCCTGTATGTTTATTTTTCTCCCCCTCCCACCCTTGTCATCTCTTCCTTCCCCTGTATATATATTTTTCTCCCCCCACTGTCATCTCTTAGCCCCTGTATATATTTTTTTCTCCCCCCAGCCCTGTCATCTCTTACCCCCTGTATATATATTTTTCTCCCCCCAGCCCTGTCATCTCTTACCCCCTGTATATATTTTTTTCTTACCCCAGCCCTGTCATCTCTTACCCCTTGTATATATTTTTTTCTTCCCCCAGCTCTGTCATCTCTTACCCCCTGTATATATTTTTTTCCTCCCCCCAAACCTGTCATCTCTTACCCACTGTATATATTTTTTTCTCCCCCCAGCCCTGTCATCTCTTACCCCCTGCATATATATTTTTCTCCCCCCAGCCCTGTCACCTCTTACCCCCTGTATATATTTTTTTCTCCCCCCAGCCCTGTCATCTCTTACCCCCTGTATATATTTTTTTCTCCCCCCAGCCCTGTCATCTCTTACCCCCTGTATATATTTTTTTCTTACCCCAGCCCTGTCATCTCTTACCCCCTGTATATATATTTTTCTTCCCCCACCCCTGTCATCTCTTACCCCCTGTATATATTTGTTTCTTCCCCCAGCCCTGTCATCTCTTACCCCCTGTCATCTCTTACCCCCCTGTCATCTATGTATTTTTTCCCCATTATATTTTATCCCCCTTCCCCCCAAAACTCCCAACCACTCGTTATATCTTCTTACCTTCTCTTTCAGGCATCATAGGCTGTGGAGGCACGTGGAGTTGAGCTCTGGCCGCAGCGTCATAGAGCAGCCGCGGCCGCACGTCTTAAAGCGGCCACACGTCTTAAAGCGGCGATGGCTGAATCTCTTAAAGCGGCTGCATAAAGCGGCCCCAGGGCCGGCGGCCTACCGGGAAATTTCCCGGTATCCCGGTAGGCCAGTCCGGCCCTGGAGGTAACATACACCTATGAATAAGTGCATTTTGCGCCAAACGTGTAAGGTGTGCGCTTATTGTTACTTTTTCTTCTCCCTCCACTGGTGCCTTGCTGTTAACTTTTGGAATTATGTGTTTTTCATCATTGGCTGGTGTGGCCAGCTTTTAAATTTTTTTCTGTGGAGTTTGTTTTCCCTGGGTCTTGATTAGGGCTATGGTGGGTGGTGAGTGCCCTTACCAAACTCCAGAAGCAAGATTGTTCAATGCTGTGCTGCATAGCAGATGAAGATAGCAGATTGCATTTACTATACATCGGGTACTGTGCTGGTTTCTTAAGCCGCAGACAGGGTGTCCACGGAGGCAGTGAGTCAGCTGCAAAGCAGCATTTAGATTTGTTCCACTGAGCTCAACAATCCTTTTCATGTTCTACCAAACCATATACCTTTGGGAAGATATAAAAATGTTACAGGGTACCATGACAACAGCTCCAACAACCACTACCACAGTGTTAAATGCTAGTAACACTGGAGAGATGCAGATAATAACTAATAAATTGAGACCACATGAGATGGATGCTGTCACGAAGTGAATTCAGACAGCCTGCATGGCTGGGGTTCTTGGAGGGGCCTGAGGGCCAAACACCTCCCTGTAGATTATGGGCCCTGGCTTATGTGCCATAACTCTATATGTTAATATTGTTACTGCTAGTTGTCTCCTCTCTGATATTTGGGTACAAAGAGCAAGGATCCAGGAAAGACTTGCTGGGTGAATGTTGAGGTTTAATCGGGGGCTAAGGCAGTGATTTCACACAACGGACAGAGGGTCTACCACGTACGGTAGACGGTCTGTTACAGATTCAATAGTGAAAGAAATAATATTATGCTGAGGAACATGTCCTAACAGATTTTTTTCAATGGTTTTGTGACTTTTAGAGAGTTAGGGCTATGGACTGTGGAAGATATAGAGAGAATTTTGCAAAGAGATATTGGGAATGGTCTTCCAACGGTAAGGCTTAAACAGATGTGTGGTGAACATCACAGAACAAAAAGACGTTTTAAAAGAATTGTTGCAGGCTCTTTATGGAATAGCTTCTGACATATCTTTCTTTGGAAATAAAAAGAAGGAGTCTCCTTATGAGTTATCGTGCAGGATTGCAATAATTATGGCATTATTAGTTTCTACTAACCCAGGTTTTGTAGAAGGAGATACTGTGCACAGGGTTATGGTTATGGATACTTTGGAAGAAAGCATTAGGGAAGAGATGTTGTGTGTAAACCCTGACCCTAGAGCTTTGAAAGACATACTATTGATAGCAGATAACCAGTGGAGGAAAAATAATTATGAGGAAAGGTTTGCATTTAATTCTAGTACAGTTTTCAAAGTGGAGGGACAGCAGGAAAAAAAGTGTTTAATCCTAATTCTTACTCTACACGGATTAAATGAGATTAAAAATGAAAGGGATAAATTACAGACTGGTAGCCGGAGGCAAAATTCGAAAACATGGATACCATTTTCTCAGTTAAAGTCAGAACATAAAAATCTGCAAATAGGATATGATAAGGTCGGAGTGGAAAGACACCTTTTCAAAGAAGGGGTAGATGCACTTTGAATAAAGGAAGAAAAACTCTCTGAAAAAGACTAACTATGTCATATCTCTAGCCTGGGTAGCAATATATTTGGAAAAGGCCTTTTTTATCTGGATAAGGTGATAAATGGTGAACAACCAACAAAAGTATTGTTTTCTTAGAGTGGGCCTTAATTCAGATAGATAGATATAGATAGATAGATATAGATAGACAGACAGACAGACAGACAGACAGACAGACAGACAGACAGACAGACAGACAGACAGACAGATAGATAGATAGATAGATAGATAGATAGATAGATAGATAGATAGATAGATAGATAGAATTACTATCCATTGTAGGGTTAGCAGTGAAATAAAATAATTTAAACATATAGTCTATTTAAATCTTTACAGATAGTCATGAATTTATACATTTACATGATTTGACTCTTATTAACCATCTTATTCACTA
Organism: Pelodytes ibericus; assembly: GCA_036172795.1. Classification (NCBI taxonomy): domain Eukaryota; kingdom Metazoa; phylum Chordata; class Amphibia; order Anura; family Pelodytidae; genus Pelodytes; species Pelodytes ibericus. The sequence goes on along the minus strand of CM069867.1, from coordinate 28,310,892 downwards.
CCAAGTACAGACACTTTATGGTATATGTTCAAAATATTCTGTCTGAATTGGCTCTCTGTGGACATGTTGACCTCAAAACAAGATTTTCTGTAGTGAGAAACACAGTTTAATATGGGAATATACAGATCCTACGAGGCATTTAAAAGGACGTTTTTTCTTTCCTCTTTGACACAGTTCTCATGGTGCCTCTTTGAACCTTAAATTAAAGTGAATTTCATTGAACAGAATTGTTAATGTGCCAAAAACGACAACAATTCTTTTCAGTGAGACTGAAGTGGTTTAAGAAACAGAATTGTCCTATATTATATATTTTTTTTCTCTAGCAAGAGTACCCTAAGCATAAAAAATAAAAAAAATACAAATTATATGGACATTTTGGTTACAGTAGCGAACTGAATGGAATATCTGGCATTAAAAAATATTCACAGGTATAAAGGCGACATTGAGATAATTTGTAAGATGCCATTTATCTAATGTATACAAATGTAACATTTCTAGCCTTTCTTCATAACCAAATATTTCCATTCCCTTACAGTTTTCAAGTCCTCCATTATGTCATTTTTTTTGGGAAAAGGTGCCCAGAATTAAGCTACCGTATGTGCTTGAATATAAGACGACCCTGATTATAAGATGACCCCCCCCCCAAACTTTGGATATTCCTTAAGGAAAAAAACTAAAAGCCTGAATATAAGACTACCCTATAGGAAAAAAAAAGTTTAACTTGTATATATTCACATGTAAATTGCTTTTTAATATTTAATACAAAAATTATGATATTAAACAAGTGCATTTCTTGTTTTTATTTCCTTTTATGTGCTAATGCTGCCTCTCTCCCCCCCAGCGTCTCTCCCCCCATTATCTGTCTATCCCTCCCCCAAAACTTTTCTCTCTCTCTCCACCTCCCTCCTTTTATCTCTCTCTATCCCCCCTCCCCTTGTCTCTGTCTCCCCCCTCCCCTGGTCTCTCTCTCTCTCTGTCTCCCCCCTCCTCTTGTCTCTCTCTCTCTCTATGTCTCTCCCTCTCCCCTTGTCTCTCTCTCTATGTCTCCCCCCCTCCCCTTGTCTCATCGTGCAGACATCCCAAGGCTGTTATCGAGGGGGATCCAGGTCCCCTGCAGCTCTGCGGGGGACCTGGATCCCAGTCTTATAGTCTGACCTCGATTTGAGGTCAGATTATAAAATGACCTCAAATGTAAGACAAGGGGTCTTTTTCAGAGCATTTGCTCTGAAAAAAACTCTTCTTATATTTGAGCAAATATGGTACATATTAAGGTGGAGTCTTACCATGGACCTGTAAAGAGACAGAATCTTCCTCCCTCTGGGTCAATGCTCTTTTTAATACATGATAATATTATATTGGTCTTTTGTCTATCTGACCCATGCTAAATGCACATGAGGCCTACGCAATTAATAAGGGATTAGAGGATCTTAGTTATGAAGAGAAACCAAACAAGTTGCATTTATATGCACTAGAAAAAAAGGCATATCAGAGGGGATATGATATCAAATACAATGGATGCATTTAAAAAGTGTCTGGATGTAGTTGGGGGGGGGGGGGGTTAAAGAAAAGCAGGACATACAGGGCTATTAATAATAGATTTAGCATGAATAATAGAGCTTCTTGATTAAAAGAATCAAGGTTGCTTTTTGGAGTCAAGAAGGAATTAGAATCCTTAGGGGATTTAGCCTTCTTTTCGATCAAAAGCAAGAATGACAGGTAGAAGGGTTGAACTTGATTGACTTATGTATTTTTTCAACCTAAACTACTATGTTACTTTGTAAATTAAAAAAGAGGACCCGACAAGAGGCACATATCACTGTGCTTCATAAACAAGGCAAGAACCCTGACCTATGTGCTAGTTATAGACCAATTTCCCTATTGAATGTAGATGTGAAACTTTTTGCTAAAGTATTAAGTACCCGACTTAAGGAAGCACTACCCGAGCTCATACACCCTGACCAGGCGGGGTTTGTCATGGGTAGAGAGGCGCGAGACAATACCACTAAAGTAATTGATATTATACACCACGTCTCTTCTCAAGGGTTGCAGGCCTTACTGCTGTCTACTGATGCTGAGAAGGCATTCGACAGGGTGAATTGGCTCTTTCTGAAGAGTGTACTAACGCACATTGGAATGGACGGGGCAATGCTTCACTGGATTGATTCCTTATATCATTGTCCCACAGCTCGGATCCGAGTAAACGGCACTCTGTCAGAGCCATTCACCCTGTCGAATGGGACCAGACAGGGCTGCCCTTTGTCCCCGCTTCTTTTTATACTCACCTTGGAACCATTTATCAATGCGATTAGATCAGACCCAGACATCCTAGGCATTCAAATACGATCCCGACACCACAAGGTGACAGCTACTTTTCACACTCACGAAACCGGGCACCTCAATTCCCAGTCTGATCCGGCAACTGTCTGAATACAGCGATATATCCAATTTCAAGGTAAATATGGATAAATCGGAAGCACTAAATCTCACACTTCCCCCAGAAACACTGACCCCTATTTAACGTACCTTCCCATTCACCTGGGCCACCACCTCAATTAGGTATCTGGGTATCCAAATTACACCATACAGTAAAGACCTCTTCACAAACAATTATACCAAAATACTTAGAACTATTAAGGGAGATATTAACAAATGGATGAATACGCACATCTCCTGGTTTGGGCGAGTGTCGGCCGCCAAGATTAATGTTTTGCCCAGACTTCTCTATGTCCTCCAGGCAATACCGATATATATCCCCAAAATATTCTTTAAAAAGATCAAAGCTATGATTATGAGATTTATCTGGAACACGAAACCCCCTAGACTAGGATACCAATATTTGATTAGGCCTAAGGAACGAGGGGGACTGGGACTACCCGATATTGAAACATATTACAGATCTATTATGTTACCTAGAGTAGTGGAGTGGTCCAGACCAGCTCCGAAGGAATGGATATCAATTGAACAAAACTCCCTTCAAATACCAATCCCTATGGTGGCATGGCTCCCGCCCACACAGGCGACACAGATAGACCCCTCCCACCTCACGATTCCCCCCACGTTGCGAACGTGGAGACATATGCGCACCATACCTGAGTTCTTGAACACACCTTCACCACTGCTCTCAATGTTAGCCATAAAAGAGTTTCCCCCCAGTAACGACTACCATACAATTCAAACTTTGTTCTCGGAAAAAGTCACCTACCCCAGACTTGGCCACTTTGTTCAAGATGGCAACTTGAAACCATTAAATACTCTAATGGGCGACCGGACACCTACCCAGTTGAATAAATTTCTATATACACAGATCCAACATTACATTAACACTATACCCGACATACACACACCAATTCTGGCACTGACACAATTTGAATCGCTATGTATGTCTAAAGACCCTCCATTGAAATTGATTTCAACGATACAAGGCATTCTAACCCACCTAAAATTTCCCCAAAAGCCATATTTTATTCTGGCCTGGGAGATGGACTGTGGAATCATCTTCACACAACTCCAGTGGACCAAAATTACCCTTCTGTCACATAAATGCTCAGTGTCCACTAGAATTCAAGAGAACGCATATAAGCTCCTGACGAGATGGTATAAAGTTCCATCAGCCATACACCGTTTCGCTCCTACAGTACCAGATACGTGCTGGATATGTAGGAAGATGAGGGGAGACTTCATCCATATATGGTGGACCTGCCCCATCATCATCCCCTTCTGGAATGCCATAGCAGATTTGATAGAGACATTAACAGACGAACGTTTACCATTCGACCCACAAACGTTTTTGTTACACCATACCAAACACACAGTCAAACAATACAAAAATTCCCTGACAGTACACCTTCTGAACGCAGCCAAACTTCTGATCCCCAAATTATGGAAAAAGATTTATGCACCCACGCTGAGAGAGTGGATAGTGTCGGTGGAGGAAATCAGAAAGGCAGAGGATCTTTTAATGTCCTCACAAGGAAGAAGAAGCAAACACCTTCTACAATGGTTTTATTGGTCTGAATTTCTTCAAAAGGGTAAAAGCGAAGAAATTTTACTTAAATATGTATGAAGACCTCACCCCAATTTACTCCGATATATATTACATAATTGTACGGTTAAATGTTATTATCCCGACACCTATTCCTCCAAATGTTTTATATTATAATTCTATGGCAAAGCTCCCCAGGGGCTCAGGTTGACGGTAGATATTACCTTGGAATGTCTGGAGTTATTTCCGAGGTATGTGGCCGCCTCAATGTCTACTGGAGGGCTGGAGCTGATGACAGTTATGGCCATATATATGGAGGATCTCTGATGTCCACAAATGGAACAATTGTAATATGATGATATTATTGATGTATCACAATACCTAATTTGTGCAACATGTCCCCCCTCTCCCCCTTCCCTGTCCTCATGTAATAACCCAGTCTATTATCAAAATTTTTATTCTTTTACCTTCCCCTTTTTCTTTTTGTACCATGTCCATGTCAGTTTTTAAACCAATAAAAAAGATATTGTTTAAAAAAAGAGGACCCGGGCAAGTTCCCTGAGTTACTCCACTTCTCACATTTGTCCAACTTGAGAGCTTCATATTTACCACCACTCTTTGCATTCTTCCAGCCTGTTGCCAATCCATGCCCCAAAGTCTATTTCAGTCAATTTTGTGCAATAACCTTTTGTGTGGAACTGAATTTTTTTTCTTTCACTCACAGTTTCTCTTGGACCCACTTACATTCACACCATCCCTCTGCAACAAGGTCAGCCTGTTCAAAACAGGTTCGTGAGGTACACAGCCAGAAACCATCTAATATTAGATTTTATGCTCGCATCATAGGCTTACAATGCACCAACTTAGACCACCAACTGAGAAACCTCTAGTGTGACTCACTCAGCTCTCATTGATCCTCAATAACTTCCATTATCCCAATTTACTTTTATTTTCCCCTCCCCCTCCCCCACCTTTTCATTTTTCCTCTTTACTCACCTTGTGCATCTCTTGTTCACCATTCCCTCTAGATTGCAGACTTTTGAGCTGAGCCCTCTACTGCATGTTTTAGTCTGAATAAGTTTATTACATTTTATTTGTATCTCCCTGTTTTTGCTCTGTAAAAACGCTGACACTATATAAATAAATGGTAATGGTATATATTAGCAAACACTTTAGCAATGTCTAAATAGACCACATCCCCTGCAGCTCCCAAATCTATGCAATTAAGTTAGTTCGACAAGACGTATCCTTCACAATGCCATGTTGGCTCATCTAGTGATATTCCTCTTCAAGATGAATGCTTGAATATATTCCTTAACAACACTTTAAACAGTTTTGCCAGCACAAATGTCAAGCTTACAGATCTGTAATTGAGAAAATTAAAGAAGTCAGCACACCAAAATCATTGAAAAAATAAAGTGATTTATTGAAAAACTTGATAATAGCTGCAATATAACGTGGGGTAGAGGGACGCTTCATCATGAGGGTGAGCATAACACATTGAAATGCAAAAATGCAGCTATATAATGGAAAGGTCAAAGCTAGCAAACAAACCAATCAATAAGCAGCATGTCAAAAAGTAATCTATGTAAATTAAAAGTGATATCTTATACAAGTGGGACAAAAGCAATTGAGTATATATTCAATTTAATTTGTGTTGATATATAAAAACAGTATGGCCCTGGAGCTTTGTCTACCTTAAATGTTTCAATAACTTTTCTTGTGTCAACCAATCACATGCTTGCTGTGATTTTTTTTTATAAAATTAGCTCGCTTTTATCCTTTGTGTCTTCCTTGGTAAAAATGGAAAAATATATATTATTTAAAATATTTGCTTTCTCTCTGTTGTCTCTGACCTGCTCAGCCATTTCAGATAACAAAGACCCAACATTATCAGCCTTTAATGTTTTGCCATTTATGTATTTAAATAATTTGGGTATTTCTCTTGCTCTCATTATTTCATACTCTTATTTAGCTAATTTAATTGCCTGTTTGGATTCTACTTTATTTATATTTATTTTATGGATTACTCTACTAGTTAACCACACTGGTTTTAATTTGTTTCTTTTGTATTTGTTTCCAAAGGGGATACATTTAAATGTATATTTTTGTAATATTAGTTTACATACAAACATAGAATGTGTCAGCAGATAAAAACCATTTGGCCCATCTAGTCTCCCCAGTTTTCTAAATACTTTTATTAGTCCTTGGCCTTATCTTATATCTCGGATAGCCTTGTGCCTATCCCACGTATGCTTAAACTCCTTCAATGTGTTTACTGAGAGGGTAGTGGATGTATGTAATAGCCTTCCAACAGAAGTGATAGAAGTAAAGAAATACTTCCTAATATTACTTTTAAATCTTTTGCCCTCTAATTTAAGACTATGTCCTCTAGTTGTGGTCATTTGTCTTCTTTTAAATATACTCTCCTCCTTTACTGTGTTGATTCCCTTTATGTATTTAAATGTTTCTATCATATCCCCGCTGTTACCTCTTTCCTCCAAGCTATACATGTTAATATGCTTTAACCTTTCCTGGTAAGTTTCATCCTTCAGCCCATGAACCAGTTTAGTAGCCCTTCTCTGAACTCTCTCCAAAGTATAAATATCCTTCTGGAGATACGGTCTCCAGTACTGCATACAATACTCCAAGTGAGGTCTCACCAATGCTCTGTACAATGGCATGAGCACTTCCCTCTTCCTACTGCTAATACCTCTCCCTATGCAACCAAGCATTCTGCTAGCATCCCCTGCTGCCCTATTACATTGTCTACCTACCTTTGGTCCTCTGAAATTATTAGTTCTAAATCCCTTTACTCAGGTGTTGAGGTTAGGACTGTATCAAATTGTATATATTCTGCCCTTGGGCCATGATGCATTATCTTGCACTAATCCACATTCAATATCAGTTGCCACAGCTCTGACCATTTTTCTAGTTTAGCTAAATCATTTGCCATTTTGCTTATCGCTCTAGGAACATCAACCCTGTTGTACAGATCCCTGAGGTACTAGTAACAAGAACTTGCTTCGAATATACTCCATGTTCGCCTCACTAACATATATTACGTTAGATTTTATGCTATCCTTCACATACAGGGCCACCCCCTCCCCCTTCTTGCCTTTTCTGTCTTTTCTATATAAATAGTACCCTGGTATTGATATGTCCCAGTCATGTTTTTCATTATACCATGTCTCAATAACAGCCACTAAATCTACATTCTCAGTTTGCAATATTGCCACAAGTTCATGGATATTATTCCCTAAGATTGAAGGCATTCCAGTTCCATTCTGTGTTTGTTCCAGAAAATAAACCAAACCAGTCAATGAGACCAAGGAATGCACTAAAGTCTGACTTTAAAATGTAGCTTTTTGGTGGGACCCATACCAAGTTAGTTTTTTTAATTAAGCTCAAATGATACCATGTTATAGCCAATATTCAATAAGTTCTTCATTAATATGATGTTAGAGATAGTCATATCCATTAGCACTTGTTTTGCAGCCAGTTTATACACAGCATTGTGCTATTTGGTATCTTTTATATACTTCACACCTTGATGTTGGACTACTCATCCATTTTAATAATTTGCGACATATCTTTAAAGCTTTGAGAGAATTAGGTAAACAGTGAATGAATAAATGTGGGACATTTGCAAGAATACACAATAAACCATAAGGTGGAGTATTTTGCAATGTAAATGTTTCCAAATTGTGGACCCTACTATATTTAAGTTTTACTGTATACTATTGTTATGCACAAGGGTGTTCAAGTGCCATAGTCCTGGGAACGACTGCTTCCCTGCATATGAGTGTGTAAATAATTTTGTACAGTCCCATTTAAATGTTTGGAAGGGAGAAAACGCTTCTTTCAGTTACATGACATAACACATATCCAATAATTTTACATTAGAGAATGTAGCTGAAACACCACCTACAATGTCTTTTATGGTACTTCACTCCTACTTATATTTCTTTCTTAAGAATATATGGTACCCTTCCTACAAACTGTGATTCAATAAAAAGAGAACACAAAAAGTCTGTTACTGCTTAGTAAATAAATCACACATATTCTAGAAAGTTGAATTTGTTCCCAAATCATAATTGGGTGGTATTTTTGGTAGTTTTCTTCACATGGACAACACATCTCACTGCTATTGCTTAGATTCCATGATATAAGTGGGTTGCACAGACACATTTACTCTAAGCCAATAGAAAATTGACTTGGACTTGAGAAGGATAAAAAGGGTCCACTGGCTAGTCATAGATGTTTGTAGGTAATATTACAAGAGCCAGGGATTAAATTTAGAGGAACATATGGATTAGAAGGGGTAATTGTAATGACAATGTATCAAAAACCTTAATAAAATGTAGGTTGTGATGGCAGAGAACGCACTGCCCCATCTAATCCGTCCATAATAATAGAAGGCTGGAGAAACTTAAGCACATTCTACGTATACTTAAACTCTAAAAGTTGGATTAAAAAGGGTAACCTCTACTACTTCCACTGTTAGGCGTTCACACATATTTAATACACTTTACATAAAAAAATGTCTTCCAGTCTTGTATAGGATTGATACAATTTTTTTTACAGGGGTCATGTTATCGTTAACATAGGCCTCAAGCCAATTTTTTCAATATTTAACTGGCCTGCCAGTAAAATATCGGCTTGGTGGCAACCATAGTATTGTAACTGCAAAAATTGGCCCCTAATTGTAGTGTTTCTTTTTTTTATTGAAAATGCTTACGTAAAAGTGCTGATTAGTAGCAAACCTACACATTTATTTTCACAATTGAAATAAACAAATTGCTTTGAATTCCAAAGAGCAGTAAGATTTATTTACTTGCGATTTTTTATTTATTCTGTTTAAACAGTTTGCTGAAAAATAGTCTGTGCTGCCGGATAACATACAGATTGACAAAGTACGTGGGTTTGTGCCGCTAAGCATATCAGAAATCATTAAAATCTATTGTTTAAATCCTATGACTATCTGATCATATATTTCATTGTACAGCGGGTTTTAATAGCTAACATTATTCACTTGCTGTGGCATACATTTGTATAATACAGCAAAATGACAGGAGCATATACTGCTCTACGTAAAGGAAATATTTACTAGAAAAAAATATATATGCTTTTCCTGTTGTCCTATGAATCGACACCTCAAATTAATCAATTAATTAAAAGACTAGACATTTGTTAATTAATGGAATTATGTCTTATACTGAGCTCAAATAGAGGTTTAGGTTTCATACACTTTCAACCAACACATGGACTTTGCTGTTGACAAAACAAATAAGGCAAAATTACATTGTGATGACATCAAATATTACATGAAATTGTGTTACCTTACAGATATAAAGGGGTAAACTTCAATTTTAACCAACTTAGTTTTAATGGACATTTAATGACATTCCCTTTTTAGAAAGTCTTTCAAATGGTCTGTCTGGTGCCCAAAATGCATCTTCTAAATGTTATTGCATTTTTTTTTGCAATCATAATTTATTGTATTTTCATCATACAGGGTAGGAAAAAAAAGAACATGAAGAGTGGAAAAGCCAGTCGGTTATTCAATGAGGTATACATAGGTAAGAAATAACATTGACTTATTGATTGTCACAAACATTGTTTGCACCTAGACAGACTTACACATGCTTGTAACCTTCAGTTTTATGAGAAAGTTTAAAGATACTTGAGAAGAAAGATTAGGTTAAGTTGAGAGGAAAGTTGGAAGACGAGAGAAGAAGAGCAGGTATAGGTAAGAGGAGGTGGGAGAGGGAAGGGTGGTGGGGAAAATGTAACAGCATGTTAGTGTTATATTGGTTTTGGTGTGGAGAGCCACATGTCATGTATAGACTCATGCACGTGGAAGTTTCCCATGTTTAGGTAATTCAGTTTTTCCATTTGGAGGTCAAGGGTTAAGAAGTTGAAGAGTTCTACAGTGGAGGGGATTTTTGCTGATTTCCAGTTTCTGGACAGTAATAATTTTGCTTTTAGTAGTATCATTCCAGCAAGGATTTTCTTTGTTTTAGCTAGTTTGTAAGGAATATGTGTAGTATCTCTGTTTCTGGATTTTTGGGTAAGGGTGTCTGAGTAGCTTTTAGGATTATTTGGTAAATGAGGGTCCAATAACGTTTTATCAATGGGCATGACCACCATTTATGTTTCATGGTTCCTAGGTGTTTACCACACCGCCAGTATAGTTTGGATGGATGATGGGGAAATAAATATGAGTTTGGTGGGTAGCATGGTGATAGTCTTCTTGACATTTGCCGGGTGTAAAATATTTAAGTGAAAGTTTGAATTGAGTTTGGAGTGGAGTGAACTTTTTAATGTGGTGGTCGGTGAATAGGAGTTAAAGTTGAGTGATTCCAGCTATGTGCCTTTGCTGTAGTGAGATATCTGGTATTAGCAGTTCAGAGTTTGTAGAGGAGTAGAGTGAGTGAGGTTTTTGACATTTGTGTGTTGGACTGCATATTCATTCCAGATTTTAATGGAGTTACAGGTGCTGGGGAGTAGGTTTTTATTTTTGAGAATAGATGAGTCGGATACCCATAAAATGGAGCACTGTCTTTTTGGGGCCTTCTGGGAGTCTTCCCTGTCTACCCATGATATCGTGCCAGGGGGTGAGTGAAACTATAATGTTTGTGACACACAAGACGCTGAGTAGGGATTCACAGGCCACCTTTTTTGGTTGGAATAATGAGCCATTTATTTTCTATTCTTGATCTTTTATTACTGTGAATGAAGTGTTGGATATGGCATTGCTTGTCTCGTTGAGGTGGGTATATCTATTGGTGGGTATATGTATCGGCAATGTTTAAAAGAGGTACAACAACTTGGGCAAAATATTCATCTTCACTACTGCAATGCGGCCAAGCCAGGATAGGTATAGCACTGACCACTTCTGTAGATCTTGTTTGGCATTCTGCCACTTGTATAAATTTAATTGTAGGACGTTGGTTGGATAACTTGATGTTGTCTGTTTTGTTATAAGGGAATCTATGTATGTGAGAGTGAGATATAATTGCTTGGGCTAGCGGTTCTAAGGCTAGGTCATACAATAGTGGGGAGAGAGGGCATCCCTGGCTTGAGCCATTTGGGATTTAAAAAGGGGTGGTGAGGAACCGCGCATAAGAGACTTTCGCTTTAAGTGTCAAATATAGAGCCAAAACATGCGTGACATGTTCAGTGGGGGAAGCTATATTTATATAATACAGAGTTTAGGAAATTTCAGTGCAGTCGGTCAAATGCTTTTTCTACACTGATCGCCAGCATTAGGCTCAGGGTTTTTTGGTGCTGTGCTATATATTTTCTGTGTGTTGTCAGAAGTGGCCACTGACAAATCCGACTTGGTAGTAGTGTAATAATTGGGGTAGAATGTATTTAATACATGCTGCTAGAATTTTGGCATTTGGTTTAATGTCTGTATTAAGCAGAGAGATGGGGTGGAAGTTAGGACATAGATTGGGAAATTTGCCTGGCCCAGGAATTGTAGTAATATGGGCGGTGAGCATTTATTGTGGGAAGTGGCCTTTCAGTCTGCAATTGTTAAACATAGAGACCAAATGTGGAGCTAAAATATGTTTGAATTTTTTATAGTATAAAAAGCCATCTGGGCGGAGCATAAACGGATGCTATTGTAAATTGGTTATTATTGATTGTAAGGTTGATGAGGAGATATCGACCTTTGGGGTCTTTCTTTACATTGTGGACGTTGATTGCTAAGGAGTGGTGGAACCAGATTGAGGCACCTGCTTTTTTGGTATTTGCAGTTGCATGGTATGCCGTCGGAAATTGTCTATTGCTTACAGTCAGGGTTGTATGTCTTGCAAAGTGCGTCTCCTGGGCACAGAATATTCTTGAGCCTCTTAAAATAACAAGCATCTCTTGTGTGGGGTATTTAAACTATTTGCATTTATTGATAATATTTTTTAACACATTTGAGGTTATGAAGGGCAGTTGTATGCTTGTTGAGAAGTATGTTTACTTGCGTTGGGTATAGTGTTATTTGTTTGCTACTCACGGAAGTATTATGGTTCATAGAGATGCTTGGTCTCCACTTCGATATGGATCTGGTCTCCTGTGTCTGCAGTTTTCTCAAGGTGGGGCTTCCCTCTGCTTGCCATCTTGATAATTTCTAATATTTTGGGGTTGAGGCCTCTGCCCATTCTTTTGTTAGTCTTGCTTTCTTGGATGAGCGTAGCAGGGTCTCTGTTATAGGGATGTCCCATAAGCAAAGTTGTAAAATACCCTCTTCTGGAGTTTGCATTATTATTGTAGATTAGTTTCTGGAAATTATCAATTTCACTTGGAATCCTCATTTGTATTTGATCCCAGCCTTACGGAGGGCTACAGTGACCGGTTGGAAGCATTTGTGATTTAGCAGCATTGCTGACGATAAGTCAGTGACTATTTGTATTCCATTAAAAAGGTGCCGGGAGGGATTGTTCTTGCCTGCTGGCTCAGAGTAGCTCTTCTTTATAGTGGAAATAATGCAGTCTCAATATCCTGTCACATGGCCTGCATATCCTATCACCATGTCCCTTGGAGGGGATTCCCGGGATGAGTGTAGTAAAGAGTGCTTGCACCCAGTCTTTCAGGTTGATTGGATGGAAGTCTTCTGGGTTACTTCGGATCCTGATGTTCTTCTGACGTGATCTGTCCTCGAGGTCCCAGATTTTTTCACGGAGCATTTTGACTTCGGCTTTCAAATCAGAGTGTTGGTCAGTTAGTTAGTTGTGTGCACTAACCACATCATCCATTTTGTTTTCAAGGTTTTTTGTGCACTCTCCCAAATCCAGTAGTTCTTTCATGTATTCTGCAGTGGTAGTTTGGATATCTTGTTTGATGTCCGCCCGCAGTGACTGAAACATTTTCTTGATTTCTTCCATAGGCACGAAGGATTATGTGGAAGGATGCGGCCTCGGCACCTTCAGAGGCACCATCCTCCTCCGAGTCTGCATGGGCACCATCTTGCCATCTTGGGAACAGGGTCTGTAAATTTTGCAGCCGTTTTAACTTCATTTTAAGTCAAAAACATCAGCATTTTACATTGTTTCCCAGGCTTCAGTAAGGTGGATATGGTCCCCTGCTGTTTGATGACATTTGCTGGGTTTTGGAGAGGATTTATCCTCGTTATTTATCCCGGTCCTTGCTGGAGCTTTCTTAACACACGTCCAGTTCAGCTGTGAGTTAGGCACCCCCCAATGTTAATGCATATTAGTGTGCTTTAAAAAGTACTTTAAAATGCCTGTTTTACGTTTTACATTTTGAATTGCCTAAAATATAGAATTCTTACAGCTAGATGAAATTGTGAAGTTACAGCAGTTTTCAAGAAACAGGACTGCCCACAAAAGCTGAGTTTTTTTGCTGCAGGTACCAATGAGAAGAATGCTATTCAAATGAATGGAATTTCCTGTCTCTCTAGTAATGTCATCAGACAATGTGTTGCACTGTTAAGAGATCTTACTGTGTACAAGAGCAATGTCACTTAGAGGCCACACTATGTATTCTATTGCAGACGCACAGGAAGAGACTAAATGAAACAAAACTTTATATGCTCAGTGTCTATATAATCAGTACTGCCGCACCTGCAGTAAATTTGCAGAGTAATCACTGGCGAGGGCTTGAGTCAAATATGAAAAATGTGATTTATGCAGAATGACTACATCAAATGACACTGGAAAAAAGCACTATATAATTATATACCCCATGAGTGTATTCCCACTATGTTTGGATTTTTGGGGGGAGTACATACATACATATATATACACACACATATATATATATACAATCCAAGCAGAAATCTTTATCTTGCACCAGTTTGTTTCCTTAATAAGGTGAAGGGAATTTAGGAATAGTGCTTGGGGTGATGGGGGTTTTGAGGGTAGGGCATATTAAAGTACTTTCATGTCAAAGGATTCCAGCCCCCATATAAATGATAGCTGGTTGAGAATGATAAGCAGTGCAGTTCCCCCATAAATTCCAGCTGGATTAGAATGATAGGCAGTGCAGTATTCCCCCATAAATGCCAGCTGGCTAAGAAGGAAAGGCAGTGCAGTCCCCACCCTATAAATGCCAGCTGGCTTAAAAATGTTAGACAGTGCAATACCATAAATACCAGCAGGCTTAAATAATAGGCAATGCAGTCCCCAATGTAAATACCACACTCACACCAACACAGGCAGGCTAAACAGCGCGGGCGGTGCCGGGATAAAAAGATATTCTGGGAGAAATGTGAACTGCGCTTCTGTAAGACCATTGCAATTCTGAGGACTGCCACTTGGGGGAGGACTTTCATATTTAATTTTAAAGAGAATAGAAGGGAAAAAAAACTCTTTGGTGCCTACAAGTTGCACCAAAGTCATATAGGTGACTAGACTGTCCCTTTCCGTTCCTGCCCCAGCATTTAAATTGGCTTGAGGTTTGGATGTTGACTGGACCATTGCAAAACACCTTCTTTTTCAACCATTCTGTTGTAGATATGCTGGTGTGCTTGGGATCATAATCCTGTTGGTTGACCCAGTTTCAGCCAAGCTTTAGATTTGTACAGATGCAACAAAATCCAAGGATCAAAGCAACACCAAGCTTGACTCTATAAAATGTAATCCTTTATTCTGTGTGTAGTTAAAAGCAGTACATCATAAAGTAAAGAAGCGAAAGCACACAAGTCAGGCTAACTGCCCTCGCTTTTGGATGGATGGCTTCAAATTTGCATCTAGAATACATTGGTATGTAGAGGAAATCATGGTCGACTCAATGACTACAATGTTCCCAGGTCCTGTGACTGTAAAGCAAGCCCAAATTTTATGGCAAGACAGGAGGCTTCGTATTTGCATAACTTTCTTTACTGTTAACCTCCAGCAGCAAAACAGTTAACAGTTTTCATGAGAAAAAAACAACCAATCAGAACACAGTAGGATAGCATATAAGGCCATAACCAATCTCTTCACTTCCTCTTTCTTTGCTGCTTGACCTCCAGGTGAGCTCAATCCTTATTTATTGCTATAACGATTTATGTTTAAATTTATATTTATATATTATATTTCCCTTTTTTAAAAACTATATCTATCCGTTGTCTATTATTAATGACTTCATTTTCAACTATTTATTTTCTTTCATTTAACATCGTCATAATTTATATGGGTTTTCTCTAATCTAAAATTTACCTCACGGGCGGGTCGCGGCATTGCTACCAAAAAACCGCGCGAGCACCCGAGGCTTCTCCTTCAGTCAGGCCTATCGGCCTTTTAGCGCGAACTGACGGTCGCGGTAGTTTTTCTCCTTAGGCTCCATATCGGAGCTTCACTCACGCACGCGTGACCGCGTGTTTCTATTTTCGGCACCTCCTTTACTCAAGCGCAGGCCTCCGTCGGTGACGGAGGTTCCTTCTCTATCGCTATATGCATGTCTTACTATTGTAAACACTATACATATATATTTTTTTCCTTCCCTATTATTATGTAGATTTTGTTTGCAGGTCCTCTTATTTTATGGTTACATCGCTATAGGGGTGAACCCCCCCCCTTCTTTATTTCCTCTACTCTAAGGACAGACTTCACAGTCTTTTGTCCAAAAACTGATTAGGGTGACCCCCTACAGTTATAACGGGTGACCCCCGTTTATGCATGCCTACATACATGTCGGGTGACCCCCGCTCAGCCATATCGATTTGATTAGGGTGACCCCCTACAACTAGAACGGGTGACCCCCGCTTATGCATGCCTACATACATGTCGGGTGACCCCCGCTCAGCCATATCGATTTGATTAGGGTGACCCCCTACAACTAGAACGGGTGACCCCCGTTTATGCATGCCTACATACATGTCGGGTGACCCCCGCTCAGCCATACCGATTTGATTAGGGTGACCCCCTACATCTAGAACGGGTGACCCCCGCTAATGCATGCCTGCAACCACGACGAGTGACCCACGCTCACGCAAATCTAACTGATTAGGGTGACCCCCTACAGTTATAACGGGTGACCCCCGTTTATACAGGCATCCACACACACTTGAAATGCTTGATATTCATATGCTTCATATCATTGCATACAACGAGTCTGTTTACTCGTTTCAGAAATCAAGTGTCAATTATGAGTGAAAACCAACACCCCGATAATGCCATGCCAGCGGGACTCCAAGACTGGCTCCGTACTGCCCTAGCGGCTTCCCTCCCATCGGCACTGGCTGCCTTACAAGATGCTCAACGGCCCTCTCGTTCCACAGCAAGGGAGACGACTTCGGACTCGGAGGAATCCCATCATCCTGTACTCGGTGATGGTATTCGGAAACGTCCATGGTCCGATGCTCCGACCGACAAGGGAAAGACTCCCCTAAAGAAACACAGGAGCACCTCTCTGCAATCACTACCCAGCGTATCTCCAACGGCGGAACAACGTGGTACCATCCACGAATTCCAGATCCTAGACGAGTACCGTGCTGATCATTCAAAACCAGGCACTTCAAGGTCACGCTCCCCTGACCATTTGCCCACGGAACTGCTCAAAAGATCGGAAGTCGATCCAGACCTACCGGTGGAGATACTTGATTCATCGGGTTTCCCCTTCTTCGATCCGCGCACTCTACGACACCCTCGATCAGCAGAGTGGTCTCCACCACAGCACATTGCGGATTTCCTTCATTACTGGCTGAGACGTCCTTTGGAAAAAGAGGTACGCCAAAAATTACGGGCGGAATGTCCTCGCCCAACCCTTCCCGACAAAGTGTCTGCAACCCCAGACTTTGATCCTACCTTTGTCACTTTTATGATGAGAAATGGGAAGGATCCACGCAAAGGTTTGGAACAGGGGCTCAGATCTACTCAAGACAAGCTACTGGACATATCGGGACCATTGACACAACTCTTCCTCATGGCTGATGAGGCCCTCACTGAAGGATCACAGATAGATCCCCATTTAGCCCGAGAATGGGCTCAAAGGGCCCTGTGTCTGTTGGGGAACGCCAATACAGCCTTATCCTCTGAACGACGGAAGGCGGCCCTCCTTAAGCTTGACAACAAGATGGCGGAGTTGGCATCCAAGGAATTAGGACCAGAAGCCAAGGGTCTGCTCTTCGGAGATAAATTCCTGAAGAGCCTCAGCCAGCACGTAAATGTTTTTACGTCTTTAAACAAAGCTCAGTTCTCTCTGAGGCGGGTCTTCCAACACAGAGAACGTTTTTCACATACAGCTGGTCGGCAGAGGGGCCGTGCCACCAGCAGGGCAGCCTTCACTGGCTCGAGGCCCCGTCTTCCGCAGACATCTTCCTACCGTTTCCCTACCAGGACCACCTACCGCACCCCCTACTACCGAGGACACTCGCGCAGCAGAGGATCATCCTCCTACAGGACTAAGTTTCCACCAGGTAAGACTGAACCCTCTATTACCCCATTTACCAGTTGCGGGCAGACTCAGGCATTTCGGCCACCAGTGGGCCCTTATAACACAAGACCCATGGGTTCTCCATACAATAAATGGTTTTCTAATAGATTTCTTTTCCCCACCACTTCAACTCGTACCTCCGCGCCCTATCCATATGTCGCGAAAAGACCTCTCTTTAGTTCACGAGGAACTATCGTCGCTACGGGACAAGAATGCCATAGAACGCGCAGTCGGGGACCCTTGCTTCGTAAGCAATATGTTTTTGGTCCGCAAGAAATCCGGCGAGTTCCGTCCGGTAATCAATCTTCGATCCCTCAACCAATGCGTGACTTACCAGCACTTCAAAATGGAGGGCATCCATCTCCTCCGCGATCTCCTACGGGAAAACGATTGGTTTTCTCGTCTGGACCTGAAAGACGCCTACCTGACGGTACCCGTCCATCGGGATCACAGGCGTTTCCTACAATTCTTCTGGAGAAAGGAGTTATGGCAGTTCACATGCCTACCTTTCGGGCTCAGTTCGGCCCCATGGTGCTTCACAAAACTCTTGAAACCAGTGATGGAACACTTACGCGCCAGGGGTATCCGGTCCATCGTCTATCTAGACGACATCCTCATCATGGCACCAGACAGTTATTCCCTACTCGAGGCCACATTGCGCACGGCACATCTACTACAGGATCTTGGGTTCATCATCAATATGGAGAAATCGGTACTCCACCCCACGCAATCGATCCAATTTCTAGGTTTTACGGTGGATTCTGTGGCGGTGGTCCTCAAACTCCCACAGTCAAAGATCACCACCATTCGGAAAGCTATCCGACGCTTTTTACGGCTTCCTCGAGTTTCCATTCGAGATCTCGCTCGCATTATTGGACTCCTGTCTGCTTCCATACAGGCAATATTCCCGGGTCCGTTGCACTACCGAGCCATGCAGAGATTAAAAACCCATCACCTTCGCGCCGCAGGCTCCTACGACCATTTTTTCCCTCTTACGGACGAAGTTCGTATAGAATTGCAATGGTGGCTAACCCACATGTCTGCATGGAACGGTCGTGCCATTTTCGGCTGCCTCCCAGACTTCATCCTGGAATCGGACGCCAGCCTTCTTGGTCGGGGCGCAACTTCCGGGAACGAAACCACAGGCGGTGTCTGGACCCCGGAGGAGAAGGGGCTCCACATAAATTGTCTAGAACTAATTGCGGGTTCCTTCGCAATACGCAGTTTTACGAAAAACACCACACATTGCGCGCTGGTCCTTCGAATGGACAATGTATCGGCCGTACGTTACATCAACCGCTTGGGAGGGTCCCGTTCCAAGATGTTGACGGAATTGACGAAGGACCTGTACCAGTATTGTCTGGAACACCACCTATCCATACGGGCAGAGTACCTTCCCGGGAAGGACAATACGGTAGCGGATTGGTTCTCCAGACATTGGAGGGACACCAGCGACTGGCAACTTCAACCTCGAGTATTTTACGATCTGGATCGTCTCAGGGGTCCCCTACACCTGGACTTATTCGCATCCAGGACGAATCGCCAAACGCCAATGTTCTTCAGCTGGATGCCAGATCCCCTATCCCTAGCGGTGGATGCCTTCCTCCAAACATGGCCTCCTACGGGGGCCTACGCCTTTCCTCCTTTCGCCATGATTCTTCGCACCCTGCATCTCCTGAGGCGCCAACGCGTTACGGTTCTTCTCATATCTCCTCTTTGGAGGACACAACCTTGGTTCCCCCTTCTCTTGGAACACTCTTGTGCGGATCCTCTCCTCCTCCCGGTGTCTCTGAATCTTTTGTCCGATCCCCATCCTTTACTCCTACAGGATCACCTCCAATTGGTGGCCTGGTTGGTTTCAGGGGTTCCTGGGATATGTCTGGACTATCGACAACAGCTCGGGACCTCCTTTGGGAATCCTGGGCACCAGGTACTAGAAAGTCCTACCTTCAAGCATGGGGATCTTGGAATAGCTGGTGTTTGGGACAATACCTTAATCCCTTTACTGCCCCTGTAGTGGCCATCTTGAATTTCCTGGCGTCTCTTTTCGATCAGGGTAAATCTTAACGTACTATCAACATCGTTCGCTCAGCTATCTCGGCCGCTCACATTCCCATCCAGGGTACCAATGTCGGGAGGGATCCCACGATTTGTCGTCTCTTGCGCGGAATTAGGTCAGCCAGACCCCCAACCTCGAAATATTCAGGTTATTGGGATGTGGCCAAGGTCTTATCGTTTTTGGAACAATGGCCGGATAACGATACTCTATCCCTTCGCCAACTGTCGGCTAAAGTGGCCTTACTCCTTTGCTTGGTATCCTTCAGGCGAGTCTCGGACGTTAGAGCTTTTGATGCAAACTCATTCTCTTTTTCTCCTGAAGGCGTTGTGGTTGTACTCTCACGTAGAACCAAGTCACATTCTACCTCGGTCTTCTACCCTTACTTTCCAGATCGCCCTAAACTTTGTGTTGCCCGCTGCGTTTGCAGCTATCTGGCTTCCACGACAGTTTTCCGTTCGTCTCCCCGGGATCAACTATTAATTTCCTATGTATGTCCGTTTCGACCCGTATCGGTTCCTACCATATCTCGATGGATCAAATGGGTCTTACGTCTCGCGGGCATCGATGGATCGTTCGGGGCGCATTCGGTTCGAGGGGCAGCGGCTTCTGCAGCCTTAGAGTGCGGGGGATCCTTGTCTGATGTCCTGGCGGCTGCAGACTGGTCTAGGGAATCGACTTTCCGGACCTTTTATTTCCGTCCACGATCTCATGCGGGTTCCTCGTTGTTAAGTCAGCGTTAAAAGAGCAAATACGAAGCCTCCTGTCTTGCCATAAAATTAGGGATTATTCTAGCCTTGGTGCAGAATTAATCTAAATTTTATTAAAGACAGGAGGCGAGTATTTCCCACCCTTCTTGCTTCTGGGCTTCTGCACTACTAACCCTCCCTCAAATACTCTATCTAACTATGTTTTATCCATAACTCATATACTGTTGTGTTTGGTTAGTCTGGATTAAAAGTTTATAAGGATAATCTTAAGTATCTTAACTGGAATATTGTTATATGATGACACTGCAGTAAAGAACACATTACTCTCACGATGTTTCTCTTTTTTAGCTTGATCGGTTCCGGCATCTGTCGCAAAGGACCACAGCTGGCCTGGTTTCGTTTTGATTTGGATTCGTTCTGTTCTTCCATCAGGCTATGATTCATCTTCCGGATCGACGCATCAAAGAAAGAGGAAGTGAAGAGATTGGTTATGGCCTTATATGCTATCCTACTGTGTTCTGATTGGTTGTTTTTTTCTCATGAAAACTGTTAACTGTTTTGCTGCTGGAGGTTAACAGTAAAGAAAGTTATGCAAATACTCGCCTCCTGTCTTTAATAAAATTTAGATTAATTCTGCACCAAGGCTAGAATAATCCCTAATTATCACCCCAACCCCCCACACCCCATCACTGTGACAGTTAATACAAGTTTTTTGTGCGTTTATGCTGTTTGGTTTTTGGCAAACTTGGTGCTGTGCATTATGGCCAAACATCTCAACTTTGGTCTTGTATGTCCAAAGTACATTTAGTGAGAAGAGTCTTTCTTCTGGCAACCATTCTACACAAACCATATTTGTTCAGTCTTTTTTTTTTTTTAATTGTACGGTCATAAGCTTTAACATGCTACATCTGATGCTCTGTAGAGTATGAGATGTAACTCTTGGGTTATTGCATTTTTTCTGATCATTGCACAGTCTGACCTTGAGGTGGGACATACAATCCTTGAACGATTGCTAACCATCTTGAATATTTTCCACTTTTAAATAATATTTCTCACTGTAAAATATTGACTTTACATTGTTTTGATATGGCCTTATTACCCCTTTCCAGTTTGATAGGCAGGTACAATTGGTTCTCTAAGATTATTGCTGATGCAGTTCCTCCTTGGCACACACCTGAATGCTCCAGACCTACAAAAACAGTTAAAACTTTGGCTTTTATAGACATGGTCACACTTGGTGTTAATCAATTAATTAAGAGCATTTGATTAGCAGCACCTGTTTGGTACTTAGCCTCTTAATTCCTATGGAATCAGTAAGTGTGTACTTAGTTTTTTTTACATATGGCTTCAGCATTTTGGCATTTTGTTAACACCTTCCCACCTGTAGGATGTTTTATGCCATCCTACATTTCAGTGCCTAAAAGCTTGCAGGATGGCATAGAACATCCTGTGATCACCAGCTCATCGCAGCCTCTTCTGCATGCCCAAACATCTGTGTTCTGTGCCGGGTGTCCCATAGGGTCACAAAGTGATTGGAGCCAGGGGCACAAAGATGCCGATTTGGCACTTTGGTCATTAAGGACTAAAGCACCATCTGGTGGGATGGGGTTAAATAAATCATGACAGTGTAATATGTCATGTGTTGTTGTTCATCGGAGATTGTATTTACCTAATTTTAAAACTTGCTAAGAAACAGATGATATGTAAAACCATTGAATTCAAAGGGGGTTTAATTTTTCCCATCAATGTAGAATGTTTTCAAGTATGCATTAAAAGAAATATACCATTTTATATTTGCTAAATTCTCTTTATAAATTTATAGCATGATAAAACTATGTTTTAGCATTCCAAAGTCAATGTGACATCAATAGGACTCGATTGTTCTAACTCCCCATTACAATGGCAAGCGATAAACACTGATGGGCACATTTTACACAAATCTTACTCCCTTTTAAATGTTCATGTTTCTCTTTAAATATCCATTCGCTGCACTCAGTTTTCGACCTAAAACTTCTCTGCCCCCAAGCCTAGCCTTTATAATTGTATACATTGGACACATTCAAAAAGCATGTTAAACTAATACAAATACAGTTTTTGTTCAATAAGGCAAACCTTTATACAGTGGGAAAGAGAGTATTGATTGTGTAAAATGAATAATCAAGAGGAGATATGAGTTAAAACATAAACAGATTGAAATCAAACTATTTTGAAGTCAGTTCACAATGCTAAATGCATCAATGACTCATGCTGGGGTGAACAATACGTTTGCTTATTATATTGATCCTCTATATCTGTGTTGAGCTAAACCCAACAGAGCAAATACTAATACATGTAAAATAAACTTTCAAAATCATGAGACAAAATATATTAAATCTGTAAACTTTAATGTTGTCTTCATTAATTTATCATATAAGCATAGAGAAACAGAAAAAAATATGCACTTCTGTGCAGGGCCGGACTGGGAACAAAAACCAGCCCTGGAAAAAATTTGTATACCAGCCCCATCGCATAACATTTTTAAACCAGCCCATAGCATAATATAATTTTTTTGTTCATAAAAGGGGAAACCATGCATTTTAAAAAGCACATCTGAACAGTGTTATTTATAGATAAGACTGATATATAAGCCTGCCTAGGGCAATATATATATCTCCAGTATGTACACATAGTTATATGAATTGCCCTGTGCAGAGGTATATATCAGGGCAGTGTGTGAAACATATCCTGTAGCATGTCTCTCGCATATCTGTAGCCTGTCTCTCTCTCTGTCCTTTCTGTGGCGTCTCTCTCTCTGTCCTTTCTGTGGTGTCTCTCTCTCTGTCCTTTCTGTGGTGTCTCTCTCTCTCTGTGGCGTGTCTCTCTCTCTGTCCTTTCTGTGGCGTGTCTCTCTCTATCTCTCTCTGTCCTTTCTGTGGTGTCTCTCTCTCTCTCTCTGTCCTTTCTGTGGCATCTCTATCTCTTTCTCTCTGTCCTTTCTGTGGCGTCTCTCTCTCTCTCTCTCTTTGTCCTTTCTGTGGCGTCTCTCTCTCTTTCTCTGTCCTTTCTGCGGCGTCTCTCTCTCTTTCTCTCTGTCTTTTCTGTGGCGTCTCTCTCTCTCTGTCCTTTCTGTGGCGTCTCTCTCTCTTTCTCTGTCCTTTCTGTGGCGTCTCTCTCTCTTTCTCTGTCCTTTCTGTGGCGTCTCTCTCTCTTTCTCTCTGTCTTTTCTGTGGCGTCTCTCTCTCTCTGTCCTTTCTGTGGCGTCTCTCTCTCTCTGTCCTTTCTGTGGCGTCTCTCTCTCTGTCCTTTCTGTGGCGTCTCTCTCTCTCTGTCCTTTCTGTGGCGTCTCTCTCTCTGGCCTTTCTGTGGCGTCTATCTCTCTCTGTCCTTTCAGTGGTGTCTCTCTCTCTCTCTCTCTGTCCTTTCTGTGGCGTCTCTCTCTCTTTCTCTCTGTCCTTTCTGTGGCGTCTCTCTCTCTCTGTCCTTTCAGTGGTGTCTCTCTCTCTCTCTCTGTCCTTTCTGTGGCGTCTCTCTCTCTTTCTCTCTGTCCTTTCTGTGGCGTCTCTCTCTGTCCTTTCTGTGGCGTCTCTCTCTCTGTCCTTTCTGTTGCGTCTCTCTCTCTGTCCTTTCTGTGGTGTCTCTCTCTCTCTCTCTGTCCTTTCTGTGGTGTCTCTCTCTCTCTCTCTCTCTGTCCTTTCTGTGGCGTCTCTCTCTCTGTCCTTTCTGTGGCATCTCTCTCTCTCTCTCTGTCCTTTCTGTGGCGTCTCTCTCTGTCCTTTCTGTGGCGTCTCTCTCTCCTTCTCTCTGTCCTTTCTGTGGCGTCTCTCTCTCTCTGTCCTTTCTGTGGCGTCTCTCTCTCTGTCCTTTCTGTGGTGTCTCTCTCTCTCTCTCTGTCCTTTCTGTGGCGTCTCTCTCTGTTCTTTCTGTGGCGTCTCTCTCTCCTTCTCTCTGTCCTTTCTGTGGCGTCTCTCTCTCTGTCCTTTCTGTGGCGTCTCTCTCTCTGTCCTTTCTGTGGTGTCTCTCTCTCTCTCTCTGTCCTTTCTGTGGTGTCTCTCTCTCTCTGTCCTTTCTGTGGCGTCTCTCTCTCTCTCTCTCTCTCTATCCTTTCTGTGGCGCCTCTCTCTCTCTCTCTGTCCTTTCTGTGGCGTCTCTCTCTCTCTCTCTCTGTCCTTTCTGTGGCGTCTCTCTCTCTGTCCTTTCTGTGGCATCTCTCTCTCTCTCTCTGTCCTTTCTGTGGCGTCTCTCTCTGTCCTTTCTGTGGCGTCTCTCTCTCCTTCTCTCTGTCCTTTCTGTGGCGTCTCTCTCTCTCTGTCCTTTCTGTGGCGTCTCTCTCTCTGTCCTTTCTGTGGTGTCTCTCTCTCTCTCTCTGTCCTTTCTGTGGCGTCTCTCTCTGTCCTTTCTGTGGCGTCTCTCTCTCCTTCTCTCTGTCCTTTCTGTGCCGTCTCTCTCTCTGTCCTTTCTGTGGTGTCTCTCTCTCTCTGTCCTTTCTGTGGCGTCTCTCTCTCTCTCTCTCTCTCTATCCTTTCTGTGGCGCCTCTCTCTCTCTCTCTGTCCTTTCTGTGGCGTCTCTCTCTCTTTCTCTCTGTCCTTTCTGTGGTGTCTCTCTCTCTCTCTGTCCTTTCTGTGGTGTCTCTCTCTCTCTCTGTCCTTTCTGTGGCGTCTCTCTCTCTGTCCTTTCTGTGGCATCTCTCTCTCTGTCCTTTCTGTGGCGTCTCTCTCTCTGTCCTTTCTGTGGCATCTCTCTCTCTGTCCTTTCTGTGGCGTCTCTCTTCCCCCCTAGTGTCTTTCACCCCCTCCCCCCTGTTGTGTCTTTCACCCCTTTCCCCTTGTAGTCTTTCACCCCTTTCCCCCTGTAGTCTTTCACCCCTTTCCCCCTGTAGTCTTTCACCCCCTTCCCGATGTAGTCTTTCACTCCCTTCCCCCTGTAGTGTCTTTTACCCCCTCCCCTTCCCCCTGTAGTGTCTTTCACTCCCTCCCCTTCCCCCTGTAGTGTCTTTCACCCCTCCCCTTTATGTCACACTCACCTTTCTTTCTCTGCTCCCCATCCTGCCGCCGGAACTGCTGTTGCAACAATCGGCCGCAGCAGGCGAACTTCTTAAAGAGTCGACGGCCGCCGAATTGCTTAAAGTGGCCCACCGCCACTTTAAGCAATTCGGCTGCCGTCGCCGCTTTAAGAAATTCGCCTGCTGCGGCCGGTTATTGCTGCAGCCGAACTCTTAAAGTGGCGGCCGCCGCCGCTTCACTTTAAGTGGCCAAGGCGGCCCCGGGGCAGGCGGCCCACCGGGATTTTTCCCGGTATCCCGGTGGGCCAGTCCGGCCCTGCTTCTGTGTTAGCTTTCCAGGGACTACACCAATCCCTTAACTGCATAGACAGTAGCACAAGAAGCAACATCAACACTGATAGGGAATTGCTTGGTCCTGAGCAAATGTATGAATGCATACAGCTGTAGGAATGGATGAAAGAGTTCCAGAAGAATCCAGTGTAGGGAAATCCACCACAGCTGTAGGAATGGATGGAAGAGTTCCAGGAGAATCCAGTGTAGGGAAGTCTACCACAGCTGTAGGAATGGATGAAAGAGTTCCAGGATAATCCAGTGTAGGGAAATCCACCACAGCTGTAGGAATGGATGGAAGAGTTCGAGGAGAATCCAGTGTAGGGAAAGCCACCACAGCTGTAGGAATGGATGGAAGTGTTTCAGGAGAATCCAGTGTAGGGAAATCCATCACAGCTGTAGGAATGGATGGAAGAGTTCAAGGAGAATCCAGTGTAGGGAAATCCACCACAGCTGTAGGAATGGATGGACGAGTTTCAGGAGAATCCAGTGTAGGGAAATCCACCACAGCTGTAGGAATTGATGGAAGAGTTCCAAGAGAATACAGTGTAGGAAAATCCACCACAGCTGTAGGAAAGGATGGAAAAGTTGGAATGGATGGAACATCCGATGTAGGGAAACCTGTTCCTTATGCAGGAATTGCAAACACTTATTGGCATAGTTTTAATATCCAAGTTTGAAATAGAGCATCATTTTGAAGAACATAATGTTAAACAAATAAAGCAGTCTTTGCTAAATGAAATAGGTTGCTTCACCTTGTAACTTATATTGCCAATGAGTATTAGGAAAACATGGAAAGTTTATGGATAATTTCTCTAATGTTAGGAGGTAATAGAAAGTCCAAATTAATTACTTAAGTCTTGAGGCAAGTCAGTGATTCCTGCAGAAGACAATTCCCAAATGGAAAAAAATGGAGAACTTGGTAAACATGCAGGCTATAGCAGAGTGAAAAATGTTGAGTTCATTTAGATTTCAGCAGGATGAGCTGGAGATTCTGAGACATGAAAAGGTACAGGAACAAATAATTGCAAGGGTTCCATAAATACTGAAGAACAATTCAGCAATTTAACATCAGACTTACAGTTTACCTGTAGACCATTTGTGGGTCTCAAGCAATAGGGAAATAAGTGTAAATATCCTTGCTACTTATCTTGAGAAGATGCCACATGCCTTAGCCAATTGGCACTGGTATGGATGCCAGTTCTAGCTGGAGTCCAGGTGAAAGGGCAGGAGCAGATGTAATACACTGTGCAGGGTGACCACTCTCCCCCAAAGGTGGAACCTGAGGCTTTGAGTGGCCACAATAAGGGGTTTCTAGGCCTCCTTTCAGTCATCTTGATTAGACAGGCTTAAATGGGAAAATCCAGTAAATGTAGTCGGGGTAACAAGCCAAAAGGTCAGGGCTTTAGAAGGATGGAGAAATCAGGGTACAAGCTGAGTCAGGAGTAGAGAAGGACAGAGCAGTCAGGATTCAAGCCAATTCAATGACAGTAAGTCAGGGAATCACAATGGTAGAGAAAACAAATGACAGGCAGGCAAAATGTTCCAGAAAAGAGTGCTCGGAGGAGGGGGTTTATAGGTCAGTAATGAAAGACAAGGAACACCTGAGCTGATGTTAGGTATGGGCAAGAGGTAGACAGCAACAAACCAAACCCAAATCTTCCCTTGCTTGCAGTCTCAAAACCATTGATTCAGCACATATTTTAAGACATTGGCATTGTACTTGTCAGAGTTTGCTTTGAATCCTCTAAAGCTTGGTACCATCCACACACATCATGTCTTGCATCCTGGGTCACCAAGCACCAGCCTCACAAATGTAGCTATTTGGTGTTTTTCAAATTCGTAATTGTTAAGGTTAAGTTAGCTAGAGAGACATGGAAGTACTCAAATTCTTAATTACATCCATCTGAGATCTTTGGCACTTGTTTAATAGTATAGTATCAGCTGCTCTACCCACTGGCTATTAAGCTACATATAAATATAAATATAAGTGATAGCATTTATTTGAGACTTCAGTGGTCTGCACACGCTATTTGTTCTTAGATGTGTGTCTATCTGATACTTGGTGCCCGCCATCTTTGGCAGCCAAGCCCTCCAATAATTTATGTGTTCTTCTTTTCCCCATAATATTTTTACTTTGTATAGGTGTTCAGAAAAAAATGCCCTCTATTTTAGCTAGAAAGTTTGAAATTAATTGTATTCTATGCTTTATTATTACCTTCTGTGGTGGATTTTGTTTAATACTATTTAAATCTATGGTATTAAAAAAAAATTCATAAAAGTATGCAGGTTTTAGGGTAAATATGAAAATGAAAACATAGCTTAAATTCTGGTCTTCCGCCTTTGTTGAGCCTTGTCCTATATATTGTAGACTGTGCATCGTAAATTCTAATGAATGGCATTGCTTAAAATTCTACTTAGCACACATTGCTGCATTTTATAGCTTGTATTAAATTATATCTGCTTTGTTGGAATTAATTCACTTTATTTACTTGATAGCTCAATATACAGAAAATGAGCAATGCTCTTTAGAATTGAAAAAAATATAAAAGGAATCTTTTATTCTTATCTACATTTTCATCCTGATTTCACTTCCAGTACTCTAGGTATTATAAATACAATACGGTATACAGTATGCACAATGTAGGCAGGATATGTACATGAATTTGGATGCTTACCTAGGGCAGCATATGTATATGTTTTTATTTATATACATTTCCATTCCTTATTTATTTTAAATTCAGCTTTTAATTTCTGTATTTGTTCTTTGAGTTTCCATTCTTAGTATAGTGTATATCTATTTTATCTATGTTCCACAGTTAAAGAAGGGTACACCCAATCTCACCTCACAGCTATTCCTCTGTTTGAGCATGCATGACTCGCCGAAACACCTTTTAGCCTGTATTTATATCTTAGAAGTTGAAGTTGTAGTAACAGTAGTGTTGATGAGAGGCACTAGGTGGGATAGGCCAAAGAGGAATTGTGTGTTCCAGCTAGGTGGGATCAGCTAGAGGCAAATTGACCAGTAATCTAGTAGGTTGGGTAGAAAGCCTATCTAAAGAGATGAGTTTTGAGGGACTTTTTATAGTTTAAAAAGGAGGGAGAGAGAGAGCTGGATGCTCCGCGGATGGGAGTTGCAGAGAGAGGGGGCAGCTCGAGCTAAATCTTGGAGACACGAGTGAGAAGTGGTGATGAGGTTGGAGGACAGTTTTAGTCCCATTGAGGAGTAAAAAGGTCATGCGGGGAGGTATCGTTTAACAAGGGAGGCAATGTTAACAGAGGGGCAGAGGAGCAGACGGGGAGCCAGTGGAGGGCGTTGCATAGAGGAGCCGCCGAATCAGACTGATGTGCAAGAAAGATGAGTCTGGAAGCTGCGTTTTGGATAGACTGCAGGGGAGACAGACGAGCCAGAGGTAGTTCTGTCAGGAGACCATTACAGTAGTCCAGACGTTAGATCACAAGTGAGTGCACTAGAATTTTG
The DNA here is from genome assembly GCA_036172795.1 of Pelodytes ibericus. NCBI lineage: Eukaryota > Metazoa > Chordata > Amphibia > Anura > Pelodytidae > Pelodytes > Pelodytes ibericus. The sequence goes on along the minus strand of CM069867.1, from coordinate 28,281,974 downwards.
GCGGTCTCTTCACTGAGGAACAGGTAAATGCGTGCAATGTTCCTTAGGTACAGCCGTCAGGATGTGGCTAAAGACTAAATATGAGGAATGAAGGAGAGAGCGGAGTCAAAAGTGACACCAAGAACTCAGACACGGTCAGCCCATATGATTGTAGCATTTTCAACGGTGACTATGAACCCAGGTGTAGGGACAGAGTTTGAGGGAGGGAAGATAATCAGTTCTGTTTTGGAGAGGTTAAGTTTCAGGTAGTGATCAGACATCCAAGCGGAGATGGCCAACAAACACTCAACTTTACGTGACACTAGAGAGGGAGTGAGGTCAGGGGAGGACACGTAGATCTGAGTCTCATCGGTGTATAGGGGGTACTGGAAACCAAAAGAGTGGATGAGTTCTCCCAGAAAGGTAGTGTAGAGGAGAAACAACAGCGGGCCAAGGACTGATCCTTGCGGAACACCAACAGAGAGTGGAACAGGTGACAATGTCGCTCCAGCAAGCGACTCTGAATAGGAGCACTCAGATAAGTACGACTTGATCTAAGAGAGTGCTGTACCACCTATGCCAAACATGGATAATCTATTGAGAAGGAGGCAGTAGTCAACGGTGTCACAGGCAGCAGAGAGATCTAAGAGGATCATCTCTGAGAAGTGGCCTTTAGATATGGCAGAAAGGAGGTCATTTGATACTCTAATGAGGGTTGTTTCAGTAGAGTGTAAAGGTCTAAAGCCAGATTGAAAAGGGTCAATTAAGGGTCAAAAAAAAGAAAAGGGTCAAGTAGGTCATTGATAGTCTGTCAGTCACGAGTGCACTGTTCTCTCCAGCAACTTGGACACAAAGGGGAGAAGGGATAAAGGATGGTAGTTAGATAGAAGAGTGGGGTCAAGGGAATATTTTTTCAATACAGGTATGATTCCAGAGGACAGAGAGAGGTTGATGGAAAACCATTTATATGGCAACATTTACTTTTCATGTTTATTCACTTTTTTAACCAGTTGGAAGTGGCCTGATTGCAACTTTATTTTTGAGAGGGCATGGTCTGATGCAAACAGATGTGTTGGGTCTGTGCTCTGGCTATACAGGGCCAAAAAGCTCACAAATTGGACTACAATTTTAACTTTGTATACCAAAAACAAAAACTGTGTTCACTTCTCACCATAATAAAGTTGGCAACAATTATATAAACATAATGTAATTGATATAGAAACATAGAAACATAGAAACATTGAAAGTGTCGGCAGATAAGAACCATTCGGTCCATCTAGTCTGCCCAATTTTTTTTTTGAGTACTTTTATTAGTCCCCCGTTCCCGGTCTTATAGCTAGGATAGCCTTGTGTCTATCCCACGCATGCTTAAAATCCTTTACTGTGTACCTCTACCACTTCTGCTGGCAGGCTATTCCATACATCCACTACCCTCTCAGTAAAGTAATACTTCCTGATATTACATTTAAATCGTTGCCCCTCTAATTTAAGACTATGTCCTCTAGTTGTGGTAGTTTTTCTTCTTTTAAATATACTCTCTTCCTTTACTGTGTTGATTCCCATTATGTATTTAAATGTTTCTATCATATCCCCCCTGTTACGTCTTTCCTCCAAGCTATACATGTTAAGATGCTTTAACCTTTCCTGGTAAGTTTTATCCTTCAACCCATGAACCAGTTTAGAAGCCCTTCTCTGAACTCTCTCCAAAGTATCAATATCCTTCTGGAGATACGGTCTCCAGTACTGCGTACAATACTCCAAGTGAGGTCTCACCAGTGCTCTGTACAATGGCATGAGCACTTCCCTCTTCCTACTGCTAATACCTCTCCCTATGCAACCAAGCATTCTGCTAGCATTTCCTGCTGCTCTATTGTATTGCCTACCTACCTTCAAGTCCTCTGAAATTATTACTCCTAAATCCCTTTCCTCAGATGTTGAGGTTAGGACTGTACCAAATAGTCTATATTCTGCTTTTGGATTTTTACGCCCAAGGTGCATAATCTTGCACTTGTCCACATTAAATGCCAGTTGCCACTGCTCTGACCATTTTTCTAGTTTATCTAAATCATTTGCCATTTGGCTTATCCCTCCATGAATATCAACCCTGCTCCAAATCTTTGTATCATCAGCAAAAAGACATACTTTGCCAACAAGACCTTCTGCAATATCGCTAATAAAAATATTAAAGAGAATGGGTCCAAGAACAGATCCCTGAGGTACCCCACTAGTAACACGACCTTGCATCGAATATACCCCATTGACTACAACCCTCTGTTGCCTGTCACTCAGCCATTGTCTAATCCATTCAACAATATTGAAATCCAAACTCAAAGATTTCAGTTTATTGATAAGCCTTCTATGTGCGACAGTGTCAAAAGCCTTACTGAAATCTAGGTAAGCAATGTCTACTGCACCACCCTGATCTATTATTTTAGTTACCCAATCAAAAAAATCAATAAGATTAGTTTGGCATGATCTCCCTGAAGTAAACCCATGCTGTCTCTGATCTTGAAATCCAAGCGACTTTAGATGTTCAACAATCCTATTCTTTAACAAGGTTTCCATTATTTTCCCCACTACTGAAGTAAGACTTACTGGTCTATAGTTGCCCGCCTCCTCCCTACTACCTTTCTTGGGAATGGGTACAACATTAGCTAATTTCCAATCTTCTGGAACTACTCCCGTTAACAATGATTGGTTAAATAAATCTGTTAACGGTTTTGCTAGTACACCACTAAGTTCTTTTAATAATTTTGGATGTATCCCATCAGGTCCCATCGACTTATTTGTCTTTACTTTAGACAGCTGAAGTAAAACCTCTTCCTCTGTAAACTTACATGCATCAAAAGACTCATTAGTCTTTTTCCCTAAATGAGGTCCCTTGCCCTCATTTTCATTTGTAAAAACTGAACAAAAATATTCATTTTCATATGTTTTGTTATTTCACTTGGCCAAAGCATAATTAAGCACACCCACCACTTCAAAGCACAACCCCTAAATGGGTGGGTACCTAACCTCACCTATATGTAGTGGGCACAAATAGCAGTCTATAATACCACCAAAACCTTGGTAGGAGTAGTGCAATTAAGACTCTCCCTAATTAACCATAGGGCAGCAAGCTGCAACCAAAAAGGAGCCAACAACCTCACCTATGTACAATCAGTGAAAAGAAAATGTCAGTGTGCATGCCTTATATTCGATTCATCATTAAATGAATCCTACCAAACAGGTGTGACCATGTTGCAAGTAGTGTAATTAGCTATCCACTGTGTGCAAAAAACAAAAAACGGTCTGCACTTCTTATCCTAATAAAGTTGGTAACAATTATATAAACATAATATAAATAAGAGGTTTTGGTTATATGAATTAACCGAAGCATAATTAAGCTCATTGTAGATTGCTGTTGAGGGATAATTTGGTAATGCTTGAATCTTTATCCATAATCATACCTATGCAGTATACTGTTCTAATGTTTGCTGTTTTATGTTGGGTCAGGAAAAAAAATAAATATTTTTTGTGGGTACAGCAAAGGACAAAGAAGAAAATTACAGCTAAACATAAACACTGCAGAAGTGTCAAAACAGCCATGGTTATTAACGGACAACATTCTAAAATCAGTCAGATCATGAAAGGATCCCAATCCTTGAACTTTGTTAACAACATAGACTTTTTATCTAAACCCATTTCAGCTTTAGAGATTGATTACCTCTTTGATACCCTACGAGGTGCCTGGTGGTTGCACAAATTACTTTTCTAAAAAACTACTTCAGGCAACCATAGTCATGCTACCTGAACCTGGTCAGGTTCTGACAATATGTGAATGTTTAAGTACCATATCGCTTTTAAACTCAGACAATTTTTTTTGTGTGAAATTCCTTATTAATAGATTCATGTACTTCTACATTTAATTGATTATGACCCAGTTACACTCATCAGTCTTAACACCATGACCACTGACAGGTGGCAAGCTGGTGGAGCAATGTGATGCTTTGGGCAATATTCTGCTGGGAAACCTTGGGTCCTGCCATTCAAATGGATGTTACTTTGATATGTACCACTTACCTAAGCATTGTTGCAGACCCCTTCATGGAAACAGTGTTTCCTGATGGCATTGGCCTCTTTCACTAGGATAATGCACCCTGTCACAAATCAAACATGGTCCAGGAATTAAAATAACAACGAGTTCAAGGTGTTGACTTTGCCTCCAAATTCCCCAGATCTCAATCCAAATGAGCATCTGTGGGATGCGCTGGACAAACAAGTCTGATTCATTGGACTCCACTTCACAACTTACAGGACTTTCAGGACTGCTAACGTTTTGGTGCCAGATATCACAACACACCTTCAGAGGCCTAGTGAAGTCCATGCTTCGATAGCTCAGGAGTATTTTGGCAGCAAAAGGGGAGCTACACAGTACTAAACAGGTGGTCATAATGTTATGGCTGATTGATGTATATATGTATTTATATATATATATATATATATATATATATATATGCACAAAGTCTTCCACACAGATTCAAGTGACGAGCAAGAACAAATATGAGAGGCAAAAAGAACAACAGGGGTTCAAATAGTTTTGTATGTTATTTAAGAAGACGTAAAGTAGACAAAATACTGGTTACCAGAACCAAATAGCTGTCCTATTGTTTATTACTACAAATAGATACTCACAGTTGTCACTGATACACATACATAACACTCTAGTGTATTATTAAATGCCAAAATTCAGCACCTGTATAAAAACAGTCCTTTCATTGACTTTGTTTTGTGACACCATTTGTGATAGTACATGAATGTTGCATTTGGGAACATTATTAAAAATCATTTACCGTTCAGGATGCTAAACAGCAATAAATAAAATAATTGACTATTTGCACATCTGTCATATATAATCATCTCCTATTATGATGATCCATGAGACTTTAGGAGAATGAATGCCTGATTGTGAATACATTACCCTTTTGTTTGAGGTCAAAGCGTCCACATTAGACTCAAGGTCTGCGAGAGTAACAGACAGTTGAGTTGCTTCACGGAATTAGCGAGATTGCTAATACCTATAGATCACATCCTTGTCAGATGTCTCTTGATACATTATTTCCATGCTTTGGATTCCAGAAATAATTCATGCCACTATCTTCCCTAAGCTTTAATTATTGTCTTTGTGTGATCATAGGCTTAAGCAAACAGCAGGTTTGAAATACTCTTTATTTGTCATTATATATTTAACTCCATGCTTTGCTAATTATGTAGTATATAAAATCATTGCTGATGTGGGACTTGATCCACAGATTGTGTTCAATAATTTGTAACCTGGGAATGATCTCTTGTGTCTATCCAAATCCATAAGTGTTCCTGGTGAGCTGCTAATGTATGTTATTTGTTCAGTCAATCATGCTTTCGTTTGCATACCATGAATAGTAAATATCAGAATGCAATATCTAGTAATTGAAGACAGTTCTTTGTTTTAATCAGGGATGGTTAACTAGATTCTCTTTGGGCCATTGGTAAAGAGAAATCTGCTACTATTAGGTACTTGGTTCTCGAAGCAGGAAAGATATGCTCCCGAAAATTAATGCAGGATAATAATAACATGAACTAAATACCGCTGAGATAAGCAAAGGGAGCTAAGTACAGCTAATGTTTTTGGTTTAAAGTCTCTCTGTGGTCTATTCACTAACAATCAAGAATAGCTTTAGATTGTGGACTTTGAGGGTCCACTTTCACTTTGCGACAAAGTCAAATTCGACCGCCAAACTCAACCTCTGATTTAAACCCAGCTCGAAACAACTCGCCAAAGTCAAACTCAAACTCATCTGGGGTGTCAACAAAAATGGCAGTGTAAATTTTTCTCCTATAGGAATTAATGGGACTCACCAGCATTAGATGAGTTGAGAGAAGTAGGTGAGTTGAGAGAAGTTACTCAACCTACAAACTCTGTAAGTTTGACGTGTTTTGTCTTAAAAATTGTAACCTATGGGAGACAAAATGAAACTATAATTCTTTATTCTAAGTCAAACTCGGCTTCCAGTCTCAGAGGTTGAGTTTGACTTAGTATCGACCTCTTCGGTATATGACATCTCAACCGCTCCAAAATGTTAGTGAATTCCATTTTGTGAGGTCTAGATGAGACATCCGAGGGGGGGGTGGGGGGTGAGGGGATTAGTGCTAATCTTGACCTCCAATCTAGAATTGTAGCGAACTTGGATCAGAATCTGTCAATTAAGAAAATATCACCTGTACAGACACATATAAAAAAGTTGTTAGCGGGATGCATATAACTATCACATACTCCCCTGCAGAATAGATGAGTTCAAATTCACAAGGATTATACATTCTTCAGGGTAACATACACAATTATATGTTTCCCTCAAAAAGAAAAATTGCCCAGACATGTATATGTATACTTGGAATAAAATGTATGCAGGGTAACGTCAAGACAGTAGTTGCAATTCCACTATTTGAGAATGTTGGCTGTAACAACGCAGTAGAAAACAACAAGTGGAAATTGATAACTGTCTTTACTGGACTATTTAATTAAAAAAAAAAAAAACAGCAATCCAACATGGAAAGTGCCTGAGCCAGGATTCCACCAAGCCCTCAGAAATCACAACATAAGACAAAGGTAGCTTAGCACTTCGTAATTTGAGGGTATTTGTTAATGGACATTTATACTCTGTACTTAAAGGGCTCAGTGACTATTTTATCAGAAGATCTACTGCCTGCTATATTTGCTTGCGACAGAGCCATTCTGGATGTTCCTGCTTTTTTGTTTTGGCCATTATCATTAATTTGTTTTCTTGCTTCTAGGATTCTACAGCTATAGAGCTCTACGTCTAATTAGATATCCTATCTTTCCTGCTGTGGACGCACAGCTGGGGAAAGTTTTTGTCATCTTTATGCTCATATTAGCTACTATTCCTGCAGGATTTTATGGTGTGTTTGTCTATATATGTTTTTTGTGTTATTATCATACAGTGTTGTATTTTGTACCCTTTAGGGTGGTTATTTATATTGGTGTTTATATTGTACAGGGTTGATTACACTACCCCCATACAGGGAATCCCTATTTATTAATAATAACCTTTTCTATATTTTCAGTATTTAGACTGATTCTATTTATTCATTTATTTGCCACATGAGTGCCAACGAAATAGACCTTCTTTGGGAATTGCTATCCTATGGCTTTTTCCTCAGTTTTCCATTTTTGAGTAGGGTCTATAGGCACCCACCTCCCATCATGGATTGGTTGTGATAACTTGGGGAGGTGAGCTCGTTAGAGATTCAATTAGAGGTGAAGCAGGGCAGCATTATAGATAACATTTAAGTAAACCCGCCTTGTATCTTAATAGATACACACAGGTTTACTAACTGCTATGTCTCACATGCAAGACACAGCAGTTCCTGGTTGTCGCGTGCAGACAAACATCAGCATGCGCACAGCCAATCAGAAGGGGGGCTTGCCCCGCTCTGACAGCCAAACACGAGGGTCTCTCGCAGCTAGCGCAGAGAGAGACCCCCTGTTTTTGAATGGGATCCCATGCAAAAATGGTCCTATGGAAGCATTGCAGCGGTCGGTCAGAGGATAAACTGGCGTGTACTATCAAAAGTACACGCCAGTTTATCCTCATACTAGGGACAACTAACATTTCACTTGTGCTTCTATAGTAGAAGCACAAGGGAAAAATAACCTTTAGTGTTCCTTTAACAGAGAATAACACTGTGTAGCTCTTTGTTCCTGAGTTACAGCAATAAGTATTTATGTATCGCAGCATATATTAGTGTTAAAACAGTCTGCACACTACTTTGTGTCACAACATGTTTAAAGTGGCAGTGTACTCCAGTGTGCATTAACTATAATCACCAGTATACAATACTGGCTAAAGCCATATATATGAACATTGGGTGCTTGTTCTAAACTATTACATGGGAGGACCAGCAATAAAAACTTAAAGTGACAGTGCACCTACTATAAAACCCTCAGGGATTCTAACTCAAACAATGCAGATGATACTGTTCTCCTGAGCTCTGTTTTAATGAACACCTATTTGTGTAATTCTTTCATTACTACTGGTCACTTGATTTAATGCTTATTTAAAGCTGGCTACCCCATAACCAGTATGAGAAATTACTATTAAGTGTGTTTCATCAATTCCTCCAGCACCAAGTCTAGCACATAAACCCTGACTTTTAATTTTGATTTATTCATTGCACATATGTCTCACCATATCTTTATATGTATAATTAAATTAGCTTTTTAATTCAGTGATTAAAAACATTTGGACTAAGAAAACCCTACTTTCTTCATCCCCTTCCAAACCTCTGCTCAATATACAGATCAAAAGCAGGAATGATAGGTAGAAGGGTTGAACTTGATGGAATTACTATGTTATTACACTATGTGAGCTGCATAAACTACTGTACAATAAAATGGTCCAAAGACTGGACATTTCTGGACAGGTTGTCCCTTGGCTGTCTTTGAAGGCATTTTCTTTACCTATATTTATTTGGTCACATATGCTGTATTTCTTTGGAAGTTGAGATTGTTTTGCAGTATATTTGTTATAATTTCTTAGTGTTGAGGAAACAGCAGTCACAAATGTATCCCTTTACTGCACTTTAAATGTAACCATGTGCAATGTAATAGAAAATACAACTACAGGTGTTATTATTTTTTTTTATAGGGTATTTGTTCTATCTCTAAAGATCTCTAAAGATAGACTCTTTTCACTACATGGTGCTGTTGTTTACCTCTAGTAATATAATAGTAATTTGGCACTGAATTAGCAGTTCTGTTTTTGTGTTGTAGCCAATGTAATCGAGTCCTAATGTCTGCGAAGGTATTATAAATTTGCTGTATTTGAAAAATGGCCACTGAAAAACAGGCACATATCGTCAAATGACAATTAAAGCTAAAATTAAATAGCTTGATCCAATGGAAATAATTTAAATCTGTTGGTCAATTTGTTGTAAACTGAGTTATGGAAGAACAATAGATAATGGAAAAGTGAGAGGTGTGCTGAAAAAAACACTAAAGTGCAACAGTAATAAAAATGATACTTGCTGTACCACACAGAAAGGCAGCCCTCTGGAGCACTCTGCCAAAAAGCTTATGTAAGATATATAGGGTGCCTTTATTAAAATGTTATTTTATATCTAATACATAGATATATGCTTTTGGTGGGGTGGGTGTGTAATCTGGTTTCACAATGGAAGGTTATTTGCACATCAGAACAGGTTGTAAACTTTATTGTCCATCCAAGTCCATTTGTCATCATAAAAAAAAGATATTGGAAGGGTCAAAAAAATCTATATACGGTTTACAAGGCATGCAATAGCTGCACATTAATTATTTATACATGTTTGTATAACTATATATTATATATATATATATATATATATATATATATATATATATATATATATATATATATTAAAGAAGAAGAAAAAAAGAAAAATGAGAGAATGTATAGAAATAAAATATGATATAGAAAAAGGGGCAATGGTGCAAACAACATAGGGAGGTGGAACTTAACGCTATAATATGGGAAACCAAATAGGATGAAAAAAATTATCATAAATTGATAAAATGATAATATATAAGAAATATTATTATTTAGTTAGACACAAATATTTCAATTGTACTGGTGGGACTGAAAAAAAAAATAAATAAATATATACATATATATATATATATATATATATATATATATATATATATATATATATATATATGTATGGATGGGGCCAAAAGATAGGGACTATTAAATATATATCATAGAAGAACATAATATTCAAATCAGAATTTAACCCCTTCCCCCCTAAGGATTTTAATTCATGGATCCATTTGGTTTCTCTTTGGGAGAGGGTATGAGTAAAATTGCCCCTCTCCAATGTGGAACAATTTAATCAATACCAACACACAGAAATGTATAGAAAGAAAACAATGTTTTGGAACACTACACTTAGTCAACCTCTTTTTTTCACTTGTTATACCACAGAGGTGTTCTAAAATTCTCTCCTTGAGCATACGAATGGTAGTACCCACATGCTGAGCAACATAGGGACATTGAAGGAGATGTACTACATTACCTGTGTTGCAATTAATAAAATTGTTAATGTTATATGTTTTTCCTGTCTGCATTTCTGCACTTCGTCCTGCTGGTCCAGGTCTTGAGTCTTCAGATCCATCTTGTATCTAGTGGACTGTCATCGCTGCTTCCACCAGTGGTTTTCATATTGTCTTATATTGTTTTTATCCTGTGAGTTCTACTATTTTTGGAGCCATATTGTTGCCACGCCTTGTAGCTCTGCACATGCACTTGTTTTTATTCATTCAAGACATTAAAGTATTACTGAAGAAATCAAGTGAAATTTGAGGTGCCCTTCATTCACACACGTTTGTGAGTGTATATATTACCCCCAGTTTTATTATATCTGGTATTTTACATTATTTCACTATCATTGTGTTTATTTATATTATTCAAAGGTTCCTACGGTCCCGCGTCATTCTGTGGGTTTTTTTCTATGTACTTATGGAAGGACAAGCAAGGTCAGGTGGAAGAACTACTTTTACAAAAAAAAAAAAAAACACTCTGCTCTTAATAATCATATGATGATAAATGCATTTTAATGTTTCATAAATGTGTGAAAGAAACAAACATGTAAATGAATAAGTAAATGTTATTCCTTGTGTTGCACATTGCTCCTAGTGACACAGCAAGACAGTGATAAGTAATTTAGATGGAAAACGAGAAAAATGAAATCTCACCATGAGACTGAGCTAAATTTTATCCCAGTGGAACAATATGCAAAACAGTAACAGTGGGTATATTACAATGTACTTTGTACATGTAAACTAAACCTGTTTTAATAAATTCTGAGAAATAGTACTTTTTTACATGAGATGTATACCCTGTGACAGCACAAACACAAATATAGAATGTGTCGGCAGAGGAGAACCATTCGGCCCATCTAGTATGACCAATTTTCTAAATATTTTTATTAGTCCCTGGCCTTCTCTTATTTAAAGTATAACTTTATACCTATCCCACGCACACTTAAACACCTTCACTTTGTTAACCTTTACCAGGTCTGCTGGAAGGAAATTACATGCATCCACTATAGTTCCAGTAAAGTAATACTTCCTTATATTATATATTATTTTTAAACATTTGCCCATCTAATTTAAGACAAATAATCGTATGGATGTATGTGGAGTCTTGCTAGGTTAACACATAACTTATTAGTAATTGATAAAATGACACACATATAACAAACAAGATACGTGGGAAAAAAAACATGAAATAGGTGATAATATGAATAAAATCAATCTTGCATACCCATAGATAACAAGAAGTAAGTTACTAGAATGTAGAATGGGCTGCAAGGACAGTAATCCAGTTATAATACTGTTAGAAATATGAACGCTAATGACAGAACAGACAAATAAGATAAGTGAAAAAAAAAACAAATTTGTTCAAATGTATTGTTTTTTGGCAACAGTGAGTTAGTTATTCATCTTGACACAGCATGATTTCTGTCAGCTGCAGAATTTAAAGTAACATTTTCTTTTTTCTCCTTTTTTTGCCATTCAATCTTACAATTATTATATGTTGGAGATCTGTTTAACTGGATCACAACTAATGATTGTATAAATAGTGGGATCTCTCCAACTGGATCTGCCTATTCGCTATCTGATATTATATATATTTTGCTGGATATACGTCATAGCCTTGACCATATTTATTTATCATATTCGTGACATCAGTCCTTTTGTAGGTGGAAGTCTATTTCCACTCTAGTTGTACATATACATTTCCTTATTACCGTGAACCTGCCATAATAATTATATGGTTTTTGCTACAGTGTGTACTTTACAAACTTATGGGCAAGATATTGTTTATTCACTATTATTTTCCAATACAATGCCAAATAATATAATATGTCATTTACCTTCTGGCTTGCTGTACAAGGTTGTAGAACGGTGGGAGGACAACAGACCCCTTTCAGTAATCAGTTTTTCAATGATATTCATATGTCCTGATATGACTCTATTCTATCATTAGCGTTCATATTTATAACTGTATTGTAACTGGATTACTGTCCTTGCAGCCCATTCTACATTCTAGTAACTTACATCTTGTTATCTATGGGTAAGCAAGATTGATTTTATTCATATGATCACCTATTTCATGTTTTTTTTTCACTTATCTTGTTTGTTATATGTGTGTCATTTGATCAATTACCAATAAAAGTTACGTCCTAACCTGGCAAGACTCCACATACATCCATACAATTATTTGTCTAGTTTTAGGTTTATCCCCTAGTGGAAGTCTCCTTACTGTGTATCAGAGCTACTTCAGAGATATTTTACATGTGCATCTAATTTAAGTCTTTAGTCTCCTGTTGTGGTAGTTTTTCTTCTTTTAAATATACTCTTCTCCTATTATTGTGTTGATTCCCTTTCTCTGTTTAATTATTTCTTTCATATAGCTCTTGTCTCATCTTTCCTACACGCTATATTTGTTAAGATCATTAACATTTACTGGTAAGTGTTATCCTTCAATTCACAGTTTAGTAGCCCTTCTCTGAACTCTCTCTAAAGTAGCTATATCCTTCTGGAGATACGGTCTCCAGTACTGCGTACAATACTCCAATGGAGGTCTCACCAGTGCTCTGTACAATAGCAGGAACACCTCCCTCTTTCTACTGCTTATACCTCTCCCCATGCAATCAAGCATGACTGCTTAGACCCATGACTCCCACCTCGCCAATTCCAACCCAGAAACAAACCCAGCCAAGACCAGTTCAATAACACAATCAACCTGTTAATGGATAAAGGCTTGGCCACAGCTTCATTAATTAAACCAGCAAAATTACCATAACGTTTTTACTGACCAGCCAGCTGCTAAGCCTTTAGCCTCAGCAGGTGGTTGACCCAATGCATAAACCAGAGATCTAGTCTCCTGGTGACATCATATACCACCAGCAAATAGGGTGGACTTCCATGCTAATCCAATCAGCACTGGCAAGGAAATTTCTGCTGTGACTAAACAAGAAGACACAAGAAAAAACTGAATGTTGTACACAGCTTGTCCTGGAGCCAAAGAGGAGGAGCTGCCAGGCTGGCATGGATTTTATATGGTAAACATTGGAACAAATTTTAACAATAGCCATAAAATAAAAGGACATTTGCCACCCTAGGCTAAACCTTGTTTTGCTGTTCCCTTAGCCCCACCCCTTGTCCAGCCTACTCAGTGATTTAAATGCATGTTTAGGTTAAATAATTATAATAATGCATGCATTAAAATTTAAAGCATCTTATAGCATTATAAATGTGCTAACTTATTCATTGTACAGAGCAGGGGCAGCCACACAATGAAATCAATCTGCATCTAATCCTTGGGATGCTGAAATGTCAGTAGAACAGTGCATGACCAACTTAATTTAGTTTTTCATGTGCCAGTAAAAAAATGTAGGAGCCAGACAACGGCACATAAACCATGCACACAGGAGAAAGTGCTTTTTGGTGCCCCCCCCCAATGCCATGACCCTCCCTCTCCCCATATATCTTTCCATAACCCCATATCTCTTATCTCTCCTTCCCCATATCTCTGTTCTCCCCCCTCCTCTGTTATCTCGCTCTCCCCATCTGTTCTCACCCCCTCCTCCCCATCTTTGTTCTCTCTGCCATTTCTGTTCTCTCCCCCTCTTCCTCCATTCTCTCACCCATCTCTTTTCTCTCCCCCACCTATGTTCTCTCCCCCATCTCTGGTCTCTCCCCCTCCTACCCCCATCTCTGTTCTCTCTCCCTCTTCCTCTGTTCCCCCCCATTTCTGTTTCCCCCCTCTTCTGTTCTCTCTCCCCTCCTGTTCTCTCTCTCCCCCTATGTTCCCTCTCTCCCCCATTCTATCTCTCCCCCCTGTTCTCTCTCTTCCCCCTCCCCTGTTCACCCCCCCTCCAGACAGACCCTGGGAGGGGCGGATCTCATCGGGGTCGAGGTCTGCCCCCTCCCAATGAAGCGACGTCTGCTTCACAGGAAGCTGAGCAGCATGAGCTCTTTGTGGAGCTCATTAAGTGCTGTTCGCGCTCCCCGTGTGGAGTGATTATGGTGTCTTCTCATGGTGTTCTCAATATCTTGTTTTTATTTAAAATCTTTTAGTTCCTTTTTGGAATGGTTTATCAGGTGACATGGAGCAGACTCCATCATCCATTATTTAGAGGATATTCTAAGCATGGGCCCAGAAGATTCCACTGTTTGTTTTGTTTTGTTCGAGTCTAGAGCAAAGAATACCTTGGGGTGCCACCTTTGTCAATTCTTAAGTTTTGGGGAATCAAAATTGATTCTGAGCAACAACTGTGCAGGTTACCTCAGGATAAGTTATATGATTTATGGCATCTATCCATTTCTTTCTTTCATCAAAGAAAATCCCCATTTTACTTAATTTTGTAAGTAAATTAAGTAAGTTTTTGTTTGGTATTTCATGTGTTTTCTTTTAGGTTACTAGGATGGCATGCTCTTTATCATAGGTTCATATGTCCACTGGGCAGCGTGGAGGGAAGGTGTTCAATTGGGGTTTCCTAAACAATGTATGTCTGGTCTACAGGGTATATCCTGGTTTGTTGACACATTTTGTGGTACAGGTCGCAGCCCTCACATTATGTTGGTTCATTTAGGAGGAAAGAACTTGGGCTCCATGCTCACTAGTTCATTAATGCAAGCCATCAAAAGGGATCTCCTTCATCTGTTACTCGTCTTTCCAGGTTTGATCCTGGCATGGTCAAAAATAGTCCTTTGTTTAGTTTGGCGCCATGCTCATTCACATACAGACATCAACAAAAACAAATGTCTCAATTTGTACATCTAAAAGGTAGGATAACTGCTAGACAAAAATTTCTCCTTTTACCTGATATTGTTCATCTTCATGATGTGGGATTGGAGATTTGGAATCCCCCCATGAAAGCTGGCTTACAATGGACATTTGAGGCATGGAGGAGACTGCACACATAAGAAGTTTAATCAGTGGCCTGCTGATTTCTGAAACAGAACAAGGTTTAAACCATTTGATAAATGTGAGTTTGTTTAAAATCAATAATGGTAAAAGGGTTGGTCCTTTTTTTTTCTCTTAGTCTTGGTCCCTGGGAAAGTTTTGTGACTGCAGGTTTCCCCCACGCACTCCTCGGTGTAGTTTTCTTGTGGCTAAGGTGGATGCAAGAACTGTTATAATGTAATAAAGTAGGGTAAAGTAAAGGAAAAAGTAAAAGGTATTAAATGCTTAACTTAAATAAGCAAAGAATATCTTGGCACCCTACTCGCGCTGCACACCCACGACATACCCCATAACCCACATCATCCTGTTACATGACCCCATTACATACCTCCATCACCCCTATTATATGCCCCATCACCATATTAAATGCCCCCCATTACATGTCCCCTTCACCCCCATCTCATCACCCCATCCCCCCTCACCCCAGGACTTACCATTGTCCCTGGTGGATAGTGGCAGGCAGCATGGTGGTCTACCATGCTGCCTGTTTTGGCTCTTGTGTGGTGTGTGCAGATAGGTCACGTTACCTGGCACGTGTCTGAAGTCAGAGCGCTGGTTCACGTGACCTATCAGCACTTCTCCCGTCATACTGCACGGGGAGCCAAGCAGGCAGCACAGAGGTTTAGTTTTATTTGATAGTCATAAGATGGTAAGCTTGCCACCACATTACAGCATATCACTATTGGCAAGTCCAAACACCTAATCTGCATACACCATTTCCAACTGAATCTAATGGAAAGCAAGAGAGACGAAGAGGCAAAGATACATGGTGCATACCTATAGCTGGATAAAACACAATGGAATAATCAGAACAACAATAACCAAGGAGAGAAACAGACAGAATATGAGGGGAAAACCATACATGGGACAAGCATTGTTCAGTATCAGGAATGGGTCAAACCAAAATACAGCTGTTAGTCAGAGCAATTGCAAAAACGTTTTTAAATGAATAATAAAAATGTATAAAATCTGACCCTAGACATTGATGTAATATAGTGTCCTTTTGAACATTAATATCAATATGTTATGTATAGACTATGAACGATCACCTGCACCCTAAGACAGAAATTGTAACCGTGAGTGACCTGTTCACATTGAGAAATAAGAGCTGAATGAGGGGGTGGCGTTAAGAGTAAGCTGCCACCAATGGGGAAACGAGAAAGTAGGCATTTGTCTTACCCATCACAATGCAAATTATCCGAAATAGTAAAAAGTTTTTCTCAATGAAGATCAGTGTAACACTGAATTTATAAAGCCTATTATGTGGGAGGGCAATATATAAGAAAACCCAAAAAAAGACTAGTACGAATGATCCAAATGCAAATGTGAACAGCCACTACACGGACATAGGCTACAAATGTATATCTGAAGGTATTCTTGTAAATAATGTGTATGTAAATGCTATAATTAACTATAAGAAGTTGAACCAATGTGCAGGCTCAGCCATTCTGATTGCCACTAACTGAGCACAGTATATAAAAATGTAAAAATCCTCTGATCCAGTCGAAAGCCACCTGAAGAAGTCCTGGGCGGGGCGAAATGCGTTGTGACATATTTCCTTCCGGAGTGATACACAGGACTTCTTGACTTTTTAAACTTTCTCAGCGCTGAAGTGACACTTGTGAGAGTGGTCACTACAATTTTATGTAAGAGATTTTGAACCTTTTTGTATGTGAATTAAAAAACTGGTTTACACTATGAAGGGATTTCTCTTATCTGTTTACATGTGAGCATAAGTGCTATTTAAAGAGACACTACAGAAACATATGGGATAAGGATCAGAAGGTCCCAGAGTGCCTTGGAGATTACTTGAAATTAAAAAGTAAACAGTAATAATTTCTGCTCCACAAAGAGTGAGTGTGTTACCTTGTTTGGAGAGACCATAGCACTATTCCACCATATACAGAGAGCGCTATTGCTGTGTTTTATTTCTTTCCACATATCATAGGAATTTATGATAAGGAAATCAGAGTAATCTACAAAGAAGTGCTACCTTATGTTCTCCTCTAAAAATGTTAGTATATGTATGTTTGTTTCAATTCTATTGCTGTGAATTCTTAGCGCTCCATCTTTTTTCAGCATTACAAATCTTTTCTAAGAGGTGTTTAAAGGGGACACGCACCTTTGATATTTTTGAACAGCTTATGTGAATATTTGTGAAGATTTGTTGTTCCTGAAAACACCTTTCTCTTCTGATAAAAATCTATATGTTTTTCTAAAGTGTTTTAATTTTGATTTCTGTGTTGTAAGAAAGAAAAAAAAATCTTACAGGAGTGGTCATGAGCTTTTCATATAATCCAGCACAGTGTCTGATATTTTTACTTTCATCCGCAGTGAGAACATTTTATAATAGAAATAGGGATGCATTTATCAAGGGAAATAATGGGCTCTGTTCTATAGCCCATCTTATTTTAATCTCACTTTATAGGGACATTGGTATTTGTTTTCTGCTTATTGATAATCCAGCAAAGTCTTTTGATATATGACAGTATTCACATCCTTAGATCATGTTACCATTTTTAGTTTAATCTCCTAGCTCATAAGCACAGTAAGCTCATAAATCTGGCAGTGGAATAGCAATGCTGTTCCATGATTCTAAATCTAATTCTGCTAAAACAAACTTAATTAAACAATACCATCTCATATTTCACTCTGATTGCCGCATACAATATACTGTACTTGATCTGAATTTTTTTTTTTCCAGCTGCAATGCAGGTATTTACAATTTTTCCGTTAGCAGCTAAAATGTAGTGGCTGCATCTAATTTACACAATTGTATTAAAATCTGTGCTAGTCTCCTACTCTCTGATCACACTGTATTTTTTCAATGCTGATTTGAGGAAGATTTCTGAAAAATCATCATTAATATTAATTTAAACATTAATATATTTTGCATGATGAGGTCACATCGTCATTTTTTGTGATTTATATTACTCACACTACACATTTACAGGATGCAGTGCATGGAGACAGGTACATATCATAGTTAATAGAAGGACAAACTAGACCACTGAAAATGTGAAAGGACCACCTATTATGCCCTACATGTACCAAAAAGAAACACCAGTAGGTGCATGTACAGTCCATAAAAATAGTTTAGATAGAAAGGCACACACAGGTCTTTAACCACTTTACAACGGATAGTGCTTTAGTCCTTAACGACCAAAGCACCATCCGGCGTCTTTTTGTTCCTGGGCGCCTATCACTTTGTGATGGGCAGCCAAGATAATCCAAGCAGGGACCCGATCAGGGTCTCTATAGACCCTGTTGGTCTCTGCCAACATTCCGTGACACTTTGTGATGTCACAACGCGGAAGTTTGGGCACGTCGGGATGCCAAAAATGTAGCGGAGGCTCGGTTTTGAACGTTTGCTACATTTCAAAGTGGCCTCATCTGACACTGGGGATCCCGCTGCAAGTCCCTGCAGCGCGATCCGCACACAGCTCATCAAGTGGGTGTCCGTCATGAGCTGTTTAATGTAGGACGTTCTATGCCATCCTACTAGAATCTTGGCACTAAAAAGTAGGATAGTATGGAAAGTCAGATAAGTGGGAAGAGGTTAAATAACAAAATTCAGTTTGTTGTGAGAAAAATGTATAATGTCCTTTCAGTCCTTGGAAAGGACTTTTATCAAGACATATAACAACATAAACAAGTACATTTATGCAGTGCAAATAATTAAGTGGCTCACCTATCATGTTAGTTTTGCTTTGAAGAATGAGTCTTCTGTTCTTAATGCAAAGAGAGTTGTGGAAAAATCTTCATTGCTTTTTTTTTTAGGAGGTACACAGTCTCCTGAGTCCAGCAGCAGATGACTGAGTTGGCTTAACACGTGAGTGCAATGAAATAATAACATATATGACTGCAGCAAAAGGTTTCGCAAGCCATAATTGCGGTGTTTAATAACCACTTTAAATTTAAGATTTAGTCCCCATGAAATCAATATTGCATGGATGCAATAAAGCTATTTTATGTCCAAAGCTCTGGAACAGCCACGGAGGCAACAAACAAATGTATGAAACTACTCATATGCGGGGGCAGAGATGGCTGGCTTATATGGCAGATGCACTTTTATATAGTTCCATGGCAAACAGATCTTTCAAGTGGAATATCCCTCATTTAACCACAATGGGAAAGCAAAACAAACCATGTGAGATGCCTAAAAAAACAAGGAACCAACCAGCCACGCAACAATTACTAGTGGAATAAAAGAGAAATGTACAAAAAGTGCGCTAAAAGTAAACTGTGGTAAATGAGCAAATAATAAAACACCTAATAGGTGAGTATATGGTGATGATATAATTGAAGAAATAGAGGCTGGGGGAGGCTGTAGCAACTCCCCTCTAATTGTACACTCACAGAACTCCCAAGGGGAAAACGACTTCTCACAGAAACACACTGTGTACACAGGGGGTAATCTTTGATTCTTCCAGGTTCTCTGTCCTCCACTGGTACAGCTCAAAGTGTAGGAAAAGAAATGCCCACAGATGGAGTTAGGGTAAGACAAGTACAAAAATGTAATAAGAAAACAATATCTGCTTACACATAGGATCTCTAAGTTGCACAGAATCAGTGGGCTTTACACAGTCTGGGAAAACAGAGTCCTTTCAGCAGCAGCAGGGATACAATCCAAGGCAAGCAAATAAAAAAAGGATGCAGGTATGTCCAGGAACGCTACGCGTTTCGCCTCTTCACTGGGCTTCAACTTGGCGCAATAAATGTAGTCATAGTGCTTTATAAATATTGGGGGACTCTCAAGTCTTGTGCAGAAGAGGAGTCCTCATACTCCTCGTAGAGAACAAGGTTATTGCTGCATAAAGATGCCATGAGTGGTTGGCTGTTACCTCTCCCTGAAGCTTTTATTGTTGCTCCTACGTCATAAGAGCATCTCTTGTGGTGCACATTTTATATATGTTTCCTGAGCAGGATATTAGTTTAGATTATTAAGCTTTCTGCACCAGATTTTTTCAGATCTACACTGGGACTGTTGACATTGAATTAACCATTGGGTTTGCAATTTTCTTTATCAGTTACTCCAGTTATAGTCCAATATAATTTTTGGACTCTGGCACTACCAGAACTTTTCAGTATTTTATGTGGCACTTTTTTGAGATTTCTGCTTTTGTCTGACACTTTATTTAGAAAGTGTTTGGCATATCCCTAGGATCAAGGCATTTCATGTCTTTCATACCAATGTGAATTTCACAGTTTTTTTTTTATTTTGCTCTTTTCAGCACTTTATTTATTAAGTATTTTAGTTTTGTGTTATTCATTTGCTTATATTGCACAGTTTGGTTTGTATTTTATTAATCGTTTGCACAGTTTAGATCTATTTCAAAGAGGTCCTAGGTTAACAGAAACAACAATTGATATTTTTGCCAATTACATTTTAATAGACCACAACGACTAGGATAATAGTTTGTTCTTCTGTCTACAACTAAAAATACCATATTGTACCAGAGAGTGGCTCACTTAGAATTGTCGTTCCATGACATCAGAAAAACTAACCACAAATACCTTTGACTAATCTTTGGGTCTGTTCTGGTAGCCTTTGGATGAATATGGTGATGGAATAGCCCTTTAAATTGGGTGATTCATGCACTGACGAAATGAGTCCAAATTCTCCTGAAGTTGCCAAAATATTCTGCCAAACCAAATTTGCCTCAATTAATGTTTTTGTTCAGTGTGTACAGATGAAAATAAAAGAAAGGGACCTCATTTAGGTAGAAAGACTAGTGAGTCATTGGATACATATGGTCTAACAGAGGAAGAGGTTCTACTTCAGCTGTCTAAAGTAAAGACAAATACGTTGATGGGCCCTGATAGGATGCATCCAAAGTTATTAAAATAACTTAGTGGTGTACTAGCAAAACTGTAGCTGCAGATATAGATGTGGGTGCTCCAACCTTGAATGGTTGATGAGCAGGAAAAGTCAGGAATAAAGTAGAAAAGCACAAAAAGTGTAAAGTGTGTCCCTCCCTGCAACTGTTCTCTGGTTTATATGTACACTCATTAAATTATGAAACATTTTGCATTGACAATTGGAGTGCCAACTGTTTTCTACATTATTTACAACATAGGCATAGTTCAGGTAAATAAACATTTGTCTACAACATAAAGTATTCTACGCTGCTGTCCAGACACAGAAGAACCTGATAAACCATCCAATGTTGTTACAGCCCGTTTTACATTACTAGCTCACCACTTAGCTATAAGCCGGTGTCTAACACATTTTTGTGTACAAGATAATAAACTACCAGCAATGACTAGTCATGTAGTTTTCAACAATTTTAGTCCTGCCCGAATGTTTTCGGCAGCCTGGTCAAGTCTTTCCAAACGGTTCAGAAAAGTATGTTGTCTAACTTAATCATATTTCATATTAAGAAATTTACAGATTAAGCACAAACTCCATGAATATTCTTAAAGTCATCCAAAAAGAAAACTCCTTAATACACCACAGTAATAAATTGCAATCCTTTTCAGGGGGTGATGTAATGTTTGCTGGACCACCACTTATGTTCAATACATCGTCATTCTCATTAGATGATAACAGTGCCTGGCTATTTAGAAATGATTGACAGGTGGCATAAAACTATACACAGAGAGTTTGGCAATCATTTAATTGAATTATGTGATGTATTATTTTGACTATTGTAGCGATTGTCTGCTGAACAGTAAGATTGTCCTCTAACCATAACGGAAAGGCCTGCAAGAGCCACCTTAAACTTTGTCTAGCATTAAGCCATGATTTTTTTGTGCCTTTGCTATTGGTTTTCCTTATGTCCTGTAAAACAGGTCTACTTTTCTTTGGAGGTGGTTGTGTTTGCTCATGGGATCGTTTCATAGATATTTTTGATGCCACATTGTCCTGTTGACACACTGATACATTAGTTGGTGTTATGAGTGCAGGCTTACCCCTATCAGTATGGGCTTTTGTGACTGGTGCTTGTGGAGTAGGACCTGCTGCTGATGCAGCATTAAATGGTTGATTCCGTAAAAAATCTGTCTGCTGATGTAGATGGTTGTTAGTAGTCGCATATGCTGATACTTTGGTTCAGATTATCTTTCGTAGAATGTCACCGGGTTATAGACAACTTTGATTCTGTATATAAAACGAAAAGTAATATTTTAATATACACGCACTTCTCACATGTACATGACAGCTTGGCACTAATTTCGACTCACTTATTGTCATCAACTTCATAAAACACAACCTACCAAAGAAGCATACAATACTGCAAGACAGCTATTGGAAATGTTTTTTTTCTGAAAAGGCCATCAGACAGGTTGAGTGTAATCAACACTTTTTCCAATGGTGGAGAAGTCGGGCAAACTACTGTCATGCATTGCCAAAAGAAGACACTCCCAAACTAGAATTCTTAAACTTCGGCAAAATGCAACCACTATCACTGACCCTTGCATTGCCAAAAGAAGACACTCCCAAACTAGAATTCTTAAACTTCGGCAAAATGCAACCACTATCACTGACCCTAATATTATCTTAAATGCTTTCATCTCATACTTCACTGATCTATTCAAAGAAGGACCGGAGGATTTCAACCTCAAAATCTCCTTTTTACAGATGGCCAAATTGCAACGACTTCCCAGCAGCTATAGAGAATCCCTCAAGGCCCCTATTCTGGCGGAAGATGTCAAAAGCACTCTCTCATCTTTAGCGAGTGGGAAATCCCCCGGCCCTGACGGATTCCCCCCTGACTATTATAAAATCTAATCTAGCGAGTTCATACCAACCCTCACCTCATTATACAATGTAATCTATCTCGACCAAACTCCCATGACATCCCTCACTCAGACCAACACTATGCTTATTCTGGAACCAGATAAAGACAAGGAACTCCTAAGCTCTTATCAGCCAATCACCTTTTTGAATACGGATGTAAAGATCCTATCTAAAATACTTGCTAATCGGTTGCAATCATTCCTCCGCATGACTTGCCAGTCACATATATAGTCATTAACTGTATTTACTGTCATGTCAGGTGTCACAAAGGAGTTACACAAGAAGGAGATAATGTGCAATAATAATTTCACTGTTGGTAATTTAAAATGAAATATAAACACTAGCAGTAACATACCATAGTGAAGAGGACTGGGTTCCTTTACCACTTCTTGTCTGTAGGACTGTCAGGAACCTGACTAGATGCTTTATGTCAGGGATGGGTCCAGGATGTTCTGAGACCCTGAGCGCCCGATGCAGGAGTTCAATGCATTTGGAAATGGAGACACAGGGCCTGGTGCTGGGTAACTGCAATCCGTCAGTGGTTTGGGACCCCCAAGGATATGCAGCTATGTTCCCAGGCCCTGTGAAGCAGCCATGGAATCCAGTGATGCTTTGGTGTAACTGAAGTGGAGGATAAAGCAAACAGATGAGCCAAGCAGAGCAAAACAAGTACAAAGGAACTGAGGCAGAGCAGAAATACAGGGCTGCAGGACAGAGCAAGGTGCAAAGGGAGATCTAAAGCATACCAGGAATGGCAAAGGAGAGGACATAACTATTGAGATATACAGAGATACATATATAACACAAATCAACATACAGATGACAGGGGAAGGTCTACAGGAACAGAAGGGATGGAGTGAAGAGCCGGGATCCTCAGACGCTTCATAAGGGGAACTAAGCTGGACCTGAGGTTAGGGGAGAGGAACTGGGTTCCTCAGGTTCTTCAGGGAGAGAGGATAAGGGAATATATAAATATATATATATATATATATATATATATATATATATACACAAACATGCAGGAACTGACCTAACACTCTTAGATTAAACAGTAAGGATTTGGTCAAATATGGCCATAACATTAAGCTTCCCAACCACGTCAAGGTACCTTACAATAATGCAAGTCCCTACACTAAAACGGAATAGCAAACTAATAACAATACACAGACATACAAACAGAGAAATTACCTGCAGAGCTGAAGGAAACAGAGTAAATGGGTGTGGTTCCATTTATAGAGGAATTAAACAAGAGGAAACTAAGAAAACCTGGAATGGAGCAATAGTATAACAGAGAGCAAGAAAACCAGAAATGGACCAGAGCAGAACTAAAGTAATAGAAACATGAGAGTTTAACAGAGATCTGAGACAGGGCTGAGAAATACAAGGAATCAGGACACAGGACATAAGAGCAGACTAAGCCTACAATTACATGCACAACCTCCGGAGGTGACCAGCACTACTGCTTTGCTGGATAACTTCTTAAGGGAATAGAAGTTATCACACGTACAGATTCCCTGGTCATATGTCACGGAGTGCTCACAGGTAGGGGCTACTCTGGAACAGGGCAGGATCCAGACTGTAGCTGGATTGGGAAGGTTCCACACTGGGGGAATATTAGTCTGTGGCCAAGCAAGGGAAGGGTTGCCACTCTGTGGGTGATACCACTATGTGGCCGAGCTAGAGAGGGGTGCCACTCTGTGGGGGATACCAGTCTGTGGCCAAGCTAGAGAGGGGTGCCACTCTGTGGGGGATACCACTATGTGGCCAAGCTAGAGAGGGGTGCCACTCTGTGGGAGATACCACTATGTGGCTGAGCTAGAGAGGGGTCCCACTCTGTGGGGATACCACAATGTGGCCAAGCATGGGAAGGGTTACAGGTATGTAAAACAAAGGTAGGAACAAGCATAGGTAATAAGCTAGACCAGAGAGAAAAGCAAAAGCACAAGCGAGCAAAGCAAAAGAATACTGAGATCACTGGATCAGCTTGGAAGAGTCTGCAAACTGGGTGAGGCCTTACATTGACGTTCTGCACTATCTTAAAATCCAGGGCTCAAACGCAGGTAGGCAGTGGCGTACCTACCACTGGTGCAGGGGTCACAGCTGCGACCGGGCCTGTCACTCCAGGGGCCCGGCCGCCCTTGGACCCCTGCACAAAAAAAAAATGTAAAAAAATTCAGGCAAACGGGCAGCTGCCCAGGGCCCATTCATTCTTGGGGCCAAAGGCAGCTGCCCTGTGGGCCCCCACTGCCCATGTGACTGTCTCCTGCAATTTTTAATCTGCCCACTTTGGTATGATCTCCATCTGTGAGTATTTGCTTTTTAAAACTGCTGGTTCAATAAAGTATTTCTGCTTTTCTGCTGGCAAGTTGTTTGGGGGACAGATTGCAATGACAAGCTGTTTGGGGGTAAATATAATAGTAAAGGGCCCACTGCTAAAGACTTTGCCTAGGGCCCACTAAAGCCTTAAAATAGCCCTGAATATCAGTGGCGTCACGAGGGGGTTGAGGAACGCACCGGGTGACAGCATCAAAAGTCCCTGGTTGCTAGCGAGGCAAACGGAGGATGTCTGCACGATACACGCAGACGTCCCCCACTGCTGCCCGGCACTTCCGCCGGGACGATAAAAGTCCCGACGGACGTGTCGGGCAGCAGAGGGGGATGTCAGCGCGCATCCCGCAGACATCCTCTGGCTGTTAGCGAGGGGGATCCAGGTCCCCTCCAGCTCTGCAGGGGACCTGGATCCCAGTCTTATAGTCTGACCTCAATATAGGACGAGGGGGCTTTTTTAGAGCATTTGCTGAAAAAATCCTTGTCTTATATTCAAGCAAATACGGTATAGATAAACCATATGTGATTGTCCAAAAGTAATTTTCTGCAAATGATTATGTTTTGCACGTATTGTAAGCATTTTAAATAGAAAATAAACTGTTTGCACTGTATAGCTCTATCAGTGGTGGACATGTTTGGTCAGATGATCTGACCCAATATTCAAAACAACATGTCCACCCCCTGGTAGAGAAAAGAGCTATGCAGAAGAAGTATCAATAATAGATTTTATTTGTATTCTTTCATTAAAGGATTTCTATTTAAACTGTCAACCCTTGAAGCAATCTTTCAGTTAAACAGAATCTTGGCTTTATTCATGAAATAGAGAATGGAAATTCAACTTAAAGGAAAACTGTCATAAAAAATTATGTTTAATAAAATGAAGGCATTTTAAATAAACATGCTTTAATGAAAGAATACAAATCAAGTACCTTAAAGAGTGTCACTTACTGGGGCTATTCTCGTCGCTCGGTGCCTTCATACTCACACTGCTGGAGTTCTGGCGTTGTTATAGTGGTCATGTTTTTAGAGTCTGGAAGTCACGAGAGACTTAGGCAATGTTTTTATTTTTCGGCGGCCATTTTTTTGAAGTCTGCATGCTCTCTGTGCAGACTCCAAATAGATGTAATCATTCTCGTTTGTTTTTTAGTATTAGTGTTCCAAAATTAATTAGGGAACTTTTCCATTCTGTTTAATTAAATATATATGCATATATATATATATAGGTATTCTCTGCTTTTTCTCACCCTATCAGTACCTCACCTCACACCCCTCTTCTCTATTGGCATATTCTAATCACTTCCCATATTTATACACCTGTTCAAGCGTCTTCTAGTTGCCTGTGCAAAAAGTCTTCTCTCTATTAAATTGGGCTATTGTTATTTGTTTGTGTTTTTGATCTCGACACTCAGCTTGTTTACTGACTTTATTTTCATATACCTCTGCCTTGACCCTCGGCCTGTTTTCTGACTTCGTTTTGATCTCTGCCTGCCCCAACCCTCAGCCTGTTTTCTGACTTTGCTTTATCAGGGCTGCCATCAGGGGGAGACGAGCGATACACCCATCCCGGGCCCGGCAGGCATAGGAGGCCTGCTTTGGCCCCGGCCCTTTAAAAAAATGTAACAAAAAAAGGCATGAACAAACAAGGCAGCTACCAGGGTCCATTCATTCCTGGGGGCCCAAAGCAGCTGCACCGTGTGCCCCCCGCTGCAGCATGCGTGCAGGAAGAAACCCTGTTGAGGAGACTGCAGAGGATAAGCAGCATCCAGGTTAGTACTGGGGAAGGGGGGGGGGGGATTGGCTGTGGCATATTAATGGACAAATTATCAGTGACCATTAAAGGACAAATTATCAGTGGCTATTACTGGAGAAATAATCACTGGATATTACTGGACAAATTATCAATGGCTATTAAGGGACAAATTATCCGTGGCATATTAATGAGAAAATTATCAGTGGAATATTATCCAGGAGAGAGGGGAAGGGGGCATTATTTTTTTCGGTAAGGGGCCCTGAAATTTCTGATGGCGGCCCTGCGCTTGATATCTGCCTGTCCTGTCCCTCGGCTCGTTTATGACTTTGCTATTCCTGTCGCAGCTTTGGTTCCTGCTCTGGTTCAGTGTGTTACCGTTACCCATTCCTGGTTAGCTCTAGGTTGTATTTGTGCTACAGAAGTCCCTTGCCAAACACTATCCTGGGCTCAACCTTCTTGTGCATATTTATCAGGGTGAACACCAAAAAGTACTTCCCAAGAGGCGATCTTGCTACAAGGGTGCTACCAGTTTCACCGATCACACGGAGCTCCCTTTCTTTCATATAGCTCTATCAGGGGACAGACGTTGGGATAGAAGTATGAAGATCTGAGCCAAGATTCTAAATGACATGTGTGCCACTTGATAGAGCTACTGTATTTTGTATTCTTCCATTAAAGAATTTCCATATAAAATGTCTACAAGTGATACAATCTTTCAATTAATTATAACTGATTACTTTGCCAACGGTTATCCTTGAAGCCCAAGACTTGTGAGAGATATGCTGTGAAAGGTATTCATTTTCAGCATGCAAGAAAACGTATGCATTCAAAGGAAGTAAAAAAAGACTAAGTGTAACCAGATTTCTTGTCTAGTATGTGCTTAGATAAGACTCTCCCAGTTATCCTGCGGTATATGGATAGGTAAGGAGAGAAAAGGGGGATTATAGGTAATAGATTTATTTATGAATTGTGGATCCATTTTACCCACCTAAACAACTAGTTTATAGGACCTCCTGCAAAAAATATTAGATAAGTGATATTTCATGTAAAGCGATGAAACCAAGTCTCCTCGTATGTACTAAAAACTGACCAACTATGTAACTAGCTAACAAGGGACCGCAAGGGGTGGTGGCATCAGAGGTGGCGTGACACAGACTGTGTAGTTACACTGACAGATAGATGACAACCAGCTGTTCAATGTGCATCCCAATTTAAACACCAGAGGGTAAAACCATAATTTAGTAAGGGTAGTCCTACCTGACGTCTCCAAACCAGTAATACTCTCTGCTGCACACTGCAAATCATTGTATCATAATGTTCCAGACCAATAAAACTCACTGTAATGTGTGGGGTGTGAATGTATCACAGAACTCCACAGCAATACAATTCACAGTAATTTGCAGTATGTGAGTACACAGCTACACAGCAATAAAACTCATAGTAATGTGGGGTAGGTGAGTATGTCACAGAGCTCCTCACAAACTATATACAAAATATAATTTTAATCGTCATTAGAGGCGCTTTTTTTTATATCATTATTTTGATAATAGCATATAATTAGGGATTATTCTAGCCTCGGTGTAGAATTAATCTAAATTTTATTAAAGACAGGAGGCGAGTATTTGCATATACTTCTTTACTGTTTAACCTCCAGCAGCAAAACAGTTAACAGTTATTGGAAGAAAACAACCAATCAGAACACAGTAACACAGCATATAAGGAAGCAACCATCCTCTTCACTTCCTCTTTCTTTGATGCGCTGATCAGGATGATGAAACGTAGCCACATAGAAGGACTAAAATCGGACCACACGACAAACCAAACCGAGTGCATCCGATGATCGGTGATGAGGCAAATCAGGCTAGGAAAAAAAGAGGAGACATCGTGAAAGTAATTTGTTCCTCATGACAGTTTCATCAGAAAAACATCATTCAATAATAATCTGAGATAATACTAGAACTAAACACCTAGCGCAGAAATATATACATGGTCTGACATATTATAGTATAAGGCGTAGTAGGAGAGATAATGTACTTAGGGGGGGTTAGTATAGAGCAACACATGAAGCGACATAGGGTGGGAAATACTCGCCTCCTGTCTTTAATAAAATTTAGATTAATTCTACACCGAGGCTAGAATAATCCCTAATTTTATGGCAAGACAGGAGGTCTCATATTTGCTATTTTAACGCTGAGCCAACAAGGAGAAACCCGCATGCGCCCGCGGGCGAAAATAGAAAGTGCGGAAGGTCGATTCTCTAGACCAGTCTGCCGCCGCCAAGATATCAGACACTGATCCCCCCAGTTCCAGAGCCGCGGTTGCCGCCGCACCACGCACGGAATGTGCACCGAAGGATCCGTCAATGCCTGCGAGACGAAGGACCCCTTTAATCCATCGTGCTATGGTAGGGGTAGAGACCGGCCGAAATGGGCGCATATAGGAGATTAATAGTTGACCTATAGGAGAAGGGTGAAAGGATGCCGTAGATGATAGGTAACAGCGAACACAACGAGCAACGCAGAGTTTAGGGCGATCTGGAAAATAAGGATAGAAAACCGAAGTCGAAAGGGACTTGGTACGACGTGAAAGTGCAACCACTACTCCTTCTGGGGAGAAGGAAAAGGAATTTGCGCCGAAAGCCCTAACGTCCGCGACTCGCCTAAATGAGACCAGGCAGAGTAGCAAGGCTACTTTAGCCGACAGTTGCCGAAGGGAGAGAGCATCGTTATCCGGCCATTCTTCCAAAAAAAGTAGAACCTTGGACACATCCCAAAGGACTGAATATTTAGAAGATGGTGGTCTAGCTGACCTAATTCCCCGTAAGAGGCGAGAAATTGTGGGATCCTTCCCCACATTCACCCCTTGAACAGGAATATGAGCCGCCGAGATCGCCGACCGGACAATGTTGATGGAACAGTAGGATTTCCCTTGATCAAAAAGGGATGCCAGAAAATTAAGGATAGCCACTACAGGGGCAGTAAAGGGATTAAGATGTTTTCCCAAACACCAGCTATTCCAGGTTCCCCATACCTGAAGATAGGATTTTCTTGTACCGGGCGCCCAGGAGTGCGAGAGGAGGTCTCGAGCCGCCGCCGATAATCCAGACATATCCCAGGAAGGCGTCCACCGCGAGAGACAGGGGATCCGGCATCCAGCTGAAGAAGGCTGGCGTTTGGCAATTCGTCCTGGATGCAAATAGGACCCCTGAGGAGATCCAGAGCATGAAAAACCTAAGGCTGGAGTCGCCAGTCGCTGGTGTCTCTCCAGTGTCTGGAGAACCAGTCCGCCACCATGTTGTCTTTCCCGGGGAGATATTCTGCCCGAATGGAAAGATGGTGTTCCAGGCAATATTGGTACAAGTCTTTGGTCAGTTCCGTCAGGAGTTTGGACCGCGACCCTCCCAAGCGGTGGATGTATCGTACAGCTGATACATTGTCCATTCGGAGAACCAGGGAGCAATGGGTCGTATTTTTGGTAAAGCTGCGTACTGCGAAGGAGCCTGCTATAAGTTCCAAACAATTTATGTGGAGCCCTCTTTCTTCCGGGGTCCAGATACCCCCTGTAGTTTCGACCCCGCAAGTTGTGCCCCAACCAAGGAGGCTGGCATCTGACTCCAGTGTGAAGTCTGGAAGGCAGCCCAAAATGGCACGGCCGTTCCACGCTGCCATATGGGTCAGCCACCATTGTAGTTCGAGACGGACCTCGTCTGTAAGAGGGAAAGAGTAATCGTAAGAGCCCGTAGCTCGAAGGTGATGAGTCTTTAGCCGTTGCATGGCGCGGTAGTGCAACGGACCCGGAAAGATAGCCTGGATGGAGGCAGACAGAAGCCCAATTACCCTGGCGAGATCCCGGAGGGAGACCAGAGGAAGACGTAGGACACGCTGAACGGCTTTCCGAATGGACGCAATTTTGGACTGTGGAAGTTTGAGAACCGCCGTTACCGAGTCCACTGTGAACCCTAAGAATTGGATAGATTGCGTGGGGCATAGAACCGATTTTTCCGGGTTGATGATGAAACCGAGGTCTTGTAGAAGACGTACAGTGAGGAGCGTGGCTTCGTAAAGGGAAGAGCGGTCGCGAGCTATGATGAGAATGTCATCTAGATAGAATATGGATCGAATTCCCCTGACCCATAGATACTCCATGACCGGTTTCAGAAGTTTTGTAAAACACCAGGGCGCCGAGCTGAGCCCGAACGGCAGGCAGGTGAATTGCCATAGCTTCTTTTGCCAGAGAAATTGGAGGAAGCGCCTGTGTTCCCGGTGAACGGGTACGGTTAAGTAAGCATCCTTCAGGTCCAGACGGGAAAACCAGTCCCTTTCCCGTACGAGATCGCGAAGGAGATGAATTCCCTCCATTTTGAAATGTTGGTAGGAAACGTGTTGATTGAGGGATCGAAGATTGATAACCGGGCGGAATTCGCCTGACTTCTTCCGGACCAGGAACATGTTGCAGATGAAACAAGGATTTCCGACCGCAAGTTCTATGGTGTTCTTGTCCCGAAGCGATGTTAGTTCCTTGTGAACCAAAGAGAGATCTTTTCGAGACAGAGGAATAGGGTGCGGGGGTGCGCGCTGAAGTGGAGGGGAAGAGAATTCTATCAGAAAACCCTTCACAATTTGGAGGACCCAAGGATCCTGAGTTATAAGAGCCCAATGGTGGCAGAAGTGACTGCCTGCGACGGGTATGTGAGGTAATAAAGGGTGTAATCTTACCTGTTGGAAACTTCGCCCTGTAGGAAGACGATCCTCTAGTCCTTGGGTGCCCACGGTAGTAGGGGGTACGATAGCTGGTGCGGTTAGAGAATCTGTAGGTAGATGCCTCCGGGAGACGGGGCCTCGAGCCCGTGAAGGCCGCTCTGCTGGTAGCACGGCCCCTCTGCCGACCAGCTCTGTGGGAAAAACGATCCCTTGTTTGAAAGACGCGTCTCAGAGAAAATTGCGCTTTATTGAGTGACGTGAAGATGTTTACGTGATGACATATTCTTTAGGAACTTGTCCCCGAAGAGAAGACCTTTAGCTTCCGGGCCCAGTTCTTTGGGAGCCAGCTCCGCCAGTTTGCTATCAAGTTTAAAAAGAGACGCTTTCCGGCGTTCAGTGGATAAGGCCGTGTTGGCATTGCCCAACAGGCACAAAGCCCTTTGAGCCCACTCCCGGGCCAGATGTGGGTCTATGTGCGAGCCCTCAGTGAGAGCCTCATCCGCCATAATGAAAAGCTGCGTCAGTGGACCTGACACATCCAGAAGTTTGTCTTGGGTGGAGCGGAGCCCTTGTTCCAAGCCCTTGTGGGCATCCTTCCCATTTTTCATTATGAATGTGGCAAAGGTTGGGTCAAAATCGGGGGTTGAGGAGACTTTGTCTGGGAGGGTTGGACGGGGGCATTCCGCCCGTAATTTTTGACGGACCTCTTTTTCGAGAGGGCGTCTCAGCCAGTAGCGGAGAAATTCCGCAATATGTTGCGGCGGTGACCATTTTGCGGAGCGAGGGCGGCGCAGAGTGTGCGGATCAAAGAGCGGGAAACCTGAGGAGTCCAGTATCTCCACCGGTAGATCTGAGTTTTCGGATTGGGAGTTCCCGGGGAGCTGCGAAGGCAGGTAGTCCGGTGATCGAGATCTTGAGGTGCCGGGTTTTGAGTTTCCGGCACGGTATTCATCCAGAATTTGGTAATCCTCGCGGGCGGAATCCCATCTTTCTGAGAGTGGGGGTATAGATGGTAGTAGGGGCAGTGAACCGCTTTTAGATTTTTTAGCGGGGGCTTTCCCTTTGCCAATCGGGGTGTCTGACCACGGTCTCTTCCGGGTACCTTCAGCTATTGCTGAGTGTTGGGAGTCCTCTGAGTCCGAGGAAACCTCCCTTGGGTGTAGGGACCGTTGAGAGTCCTGTAAGGCAGCTAATGCCGAGGGAAGGGAATCTGCTAAGGCAGAGCGAAGCCACTCTTGAAAGCCTGCCGGCATGGCATCAGGGTGTTGGTCGCTCATGTTTGGCACACTTCTGATGTTCTGAAAAAAATAAAAATATAGGAGCGTGCATCAGCGGGGGTCACCCGTTATGTCTGGAGGGGGTCACCCATCCAGCAAGGACAAAAAGACCACTAGGGACTTGTCCTATTTAAGGGCTTTTTTTTTTTTTTTTGATGTTAGGAAAAAACGGGGGGGGGGGGAGGGGGTTCCCCCAACAGTGATTGATATTGTGGAGGGGGTCACCCTCACTAGCCCTTTAAATTTCTGATGTACTGATCAGATATGCAGGGGCACGGAGGCCCGTTATGGGGGTCACCCAATAGCACAGTATATATATGTATATATATATATATGTGAGGAGCAAATGGGGGGTCACCCCTTTAATATCCGTGTACCACACGTTTACCCTGAATGAACCTGTTTGAAGGGAAAAGAATTAGGAGAAAACGAAGAAAAAACAATGGGAAGGGAAAGTGATAGGTCTGAGGCC
The DNA here is from genome assembly GCA_036172795.1 of Pelodytes ibericus. Taxonomy (NCBI): domain Eukaryota; kingdom Metazoa; phylum Chordata; class Amphibia; order Anura; family Pelodytidae; genus Pelodytes; species Pelodytes ibericus. The sequence continues at coordinate 28,248,674 of CM069867.1, read as the reverse complement.
GCAGGTAGCGGTGAAATTGCGCCACGTGGAGTGCGCGAGCATTGAGAAAGGGAGCTGAATCGGAAAAACGGATACGATGCGGAGGCCTAGTGTGCACTTCCGTCGATCGGCAGCCACGAGGGGAGGCCCTAAAAAAGCCTCCGTCGGAGGTAAGGCCTGCGAGAGCTCGCGCGGGAAAGCGTGAGCTGGAAATACAAACGGGATGGTGTGGCGATGCGGCGATGGAGGCCTAGGCCAGTGACGGTGCCTCGATTGCTCACGCAGGGCAGCGTGAGCGGGCGGGAAGGGAAAGGGCGGGAGACAGAACAGCAGAGGTATGGGTGCCAAAGCGAGCAGCGACAAGCCAAACGGAGGTGTTTAGAAAGAAACGGGAGTATGCACAACGGGAGTAAGTGGCAGTAAATGTGAAGGCTAGAGACACAAAAGTAGTGAAAGAACAATTACAGTAATCTAATATAGGTATAGTGAAAGGAAAAGAAATAACAACACACTATATAGGCAAATGAAATGAAAAACGCTATATATATAATGCAATGTGGGTATAGATTTTAGGCCACACATAGAGATAGCCAAAACAGTCTATAAATACATTTAAGATATACCCAGAGCAAACAAATATGGATTGAACTCACCTGGAGGTCAAGCAGCAAAGAAAGAGGAAGTGAAGAGGATGGTTGCTTCCTTATATGCTGTGTTACTGTGTTCTGATTGGTTGTTTTCTTCCAATAACTGTTAACTGTTTTGCTGCTGGAGGTTAAACAGTAAAGAAGGTTATGCAAATACGAGACCTCCTGTCTTGCCATAAAATTTGATCCAAAATAAATAATAAAATATGGCAAAAAAATGGGAAAATTTGTTTATATGAAAAATTGTATACTCATCGACAATAAACAACAAAAAAATAGCTATTTAAAAATCCTTTTCAAATTTTTTTTAGCGATAGTGACATTTTAACACTGATATCTGTACTAAATCCATGAATGACCCCCAACATGTACATATTTTTGAAAACTAGACAACTCAGAGCATTTAACTTGGGCTATTTTGACAGTTTGCAGCAAAAAAATGTAATTTTTCACATAAAGTGTATTTTACCCCACAAAACTATATTTTTGTAAACTAGACATCATAGGATATTTCAAATGGTAGTATTTTAGCACTTTCCATGCACTAATTCTACCACCAGCCTATGTCAAAATTTGGGGTAGTAATTTTTTTCCACATACATTATACTTCAGGCATGGATTCACAGATCATGTTATGTGTCACTGCCAAACACCTCAATATGTGTTTAGCAACATCACCTGAGTACAGGGTTACCACCCATGGATAGGTTGGTTAGGTTATTTGGGGGTTAAAAGGCCACATTTGAGAGGTGCGCTTTTTGGTTTTCTAACTTGTAATTTTGACATACAGAAAACCTGCGCCCATGTGCCATTTGTGACATTTTTGAAGCCAGAAAGTGTATTTTACCCCACAAAACTATATATTTTTGAAAACAAGACACCATAGGGTATTTCAAATGGTAGTATTTTAACACTTTCCATGCACTAATTATACCGCCAGCCATTGTCAAGTGTTAGGTTAGTATTTTTTTTATATTTTGTTTCCACATGCCTGTACTTCAGGCATGAATTTACAGCTCCTGTTATGTGTCAGTGCCAAACAACAACTCAATATGTGTTCAGCAACATCTCCTGAGTACAGGGATACAATGCATGTAAAGGTTTGTTGGGTTGTTTGGGGGCTAAAAGGCCACAATTGGGGGGTGCTCATTTCCAACTTGGAATTTTGACATGTAGTCAGCCTGCCCCCATGTTCCATTTGGGACACTTTTGAAGCCTGTAAAAGTATTTTACCCCATCAAACCATACATTTTGGAAAACCAGGCATAGGGTATTTAAAATTGTGGTATTTTAACACTTTCCATGTACAAAATCTATTACCAACCTATGTCAAAGGGTTGGGATGTCATTTTTTTTCCCCACACACATTGTAGTGCAGGCATGAATTTTAATATTCTGGTATTTGCCACTGCCAACCAACACCTCAATATGTGTTCAGCAACATCTCGTGATTACATGGATACCACCCATGCATAGGTTTGTTGGTTTGTTTTAATACTGATCTATCTCTTTCCCTAACAAAAATGTATGAGAGGGAGGCAGATCAAAATTGGTCACCAAACTGCCTTTGCCAATAATTCGCTGTTACTGATCGCTATGCGCTCAGACAGCTTAAAAAAAAAATCAAGAATATTTGATCAATGACAGGGAAGGGGTTAAACGCAGGGAATGGCTTTTATAAAAAAAAAAAAGTTATTGTTTTATTATTATTGTATTGTATTTTTATTATTTTATTGTAATTTAACTTACTTTTATTACTTTGATCTGTCTCTCTCCCTCATCAAAAAAAACATGTGAGGAGAGGGTGGCAGATCCTAAGTGGTCAGATCAATATTGGGTTAATTTTTGATGAGGCAAACGGGTGACAGCCACAGAGCACAGGAAGCAGCTACTTACTGCCTGCTTTGCTCTTGCCCTTAGAATAGCAAGACTTGGGCAGGTACCGGGTCATGGCAAGGCTTTGGCAGGTACCTGACTAGCTAGACTTAGGCAGGTGCCAGTCGGGGATAGACTTGGCAGGTACCGGACTATTAGGTTTGGGAAGGTGCTGCTCTATAGCCAGACTTAGGCAGGTGCCGGGCTTATGGCTAGGCAAAGGCAGGTGCCGCTATGGGGCCAGGCTAGGCAGGAGCCACTAAGAACAAGGACTAGGGAAATGCCACTACTGTGGCCAGGAACTAGGAAATGCCACAGAGTGGCCAGAACTGAAATATGCCACCATGTGGCTGGGACTGAGATAAAGAGAACACAAGAATAACAGAACAGTAAAGAACCCGGGAACAAGAATAATAAAGAGGCAAGACAGCATAGCAAAATGCAGAAATGAAACTGAAAAGTCTGGATACAGCTTGGATGAGCCTGAATATGGATTGAGTTGTGACAAACTCATAAGGTGCCACATTTAAATGTGTAACATACTTTTGTTTAAATGTAGTTTTTATACTCTTTTATATTCATTTTAAATATGTATTACAAAATGTATATGTAAACTGTATCTTATTATTGAACTCTATATATTTCTGCAATTATATAGAATTGTTGGGGTTTCTTGAAAAATATATATCTATTTATACACTGTTCAGTATCATACCTGTTAGTTCAGAAAAACTATTTAGAGCACTCCCACCATCATTTACCGTTGTTTTATGTGGACAAACCACAAAGAAAGCTGCTCTGTAGATATAAGGGTCTACTCAATAAAGAGAGAACTGCAGGAAATTGAGAATGAAATTCCCATCTCAATTTCTCTCTATTGAGTAGACAATATACTGTTTACTGGATAACTAAAGGTGTGTTTTACTTCTTTTCATTATTACTTCACACAAGTATAGCAAGAGCACACATCCACAAACGTGGCCCATCATGAATTCATTTTTAGTTTTCTCTGAAAATTTAACAGTTATATTATCTTCAATAATTAACTGGATGGGGAAGAGCAAAAAAAAAAAAAAAAAGATTTAATAAGCTAACGTATTCAAAGGGGAGCTGAAATGAAAAACTCAATTCTCTCAATTTAGTCATGCTCATTCGTAGATTTCAGTCAGGCTGTGCCAGTCCACCTTCCTCGTCTATCTTCCGGGAATACCCTTCAAATGGCAGAGCCTTTGAACTTATGCATGAGGCTCTTTCATCTAAATCTTTGCTATTGGTTTGAGGGAATACAAAATGCTTGTGGAAAAACATCTAGAATTAAAACTGTTTTTTTTTTTGTTTTTGTTTTTTTGAAGAAGGTAGAAAATGAATAAAGCATAATTAATTTACTAACAGATTCTAGTTTGAAGCTTATTTTCCAACGACTGTTGCGTCTTACACACCGAGAGGTGTGGTGTCAAGATCAGCTGTTCTTTCATTATAGGTACAAGAAGGACGGATCTAGAACTGAGATGAAAGTACGCAGTTTTACTAAACATCCAAAAAAGTTAATTAGCTCCATAATTTCAGAAATAAGTCATCACCAGTAACATTATGAAAGGTATTACTAGGCATACCACATCAAAGCCTGTTTGCTATCACATATTGGGTGATATAACGTGACGAGACTTGCAACCAGGAAGTACCAGCTCCTCCAGCAGAACGCTACCTATACAAGCTTCAGCTGCTGCCTGCTCCTGTGAAGTGACGGATGGAGACTGTGATATGATCGGCTGGGTGACTCTGTCTGCTTTTTACCTATGCTGTTTTTAACTGTTTTCTACATGGGATATCGTTTTTTAACTTCTTCTATGTAAGCTGCTATATGTGGGGGGGGATTTAAATTGTTTACATTTGGCACTACAATGTTTGTTTCTCCCTCCTGTTGTGTCCTGCTCCACGAGTGTTCCATCGATTATCTATCCAGTGGATGTGGGGATTTTGGGACTCAGAGTCTGCACGCCTTATACACCCAGAGCCGGTCCTATATGCTCTGTAGAGTGTGAGTACAATTCTTTAGGGGGAGATATTTATTTTCCTTATATTCACAATACTGCACAATTTTGTATATATTTTTTCTTTTATATACATCTAAAAAAGGCTGGATTATCGCCTATATATCTCTGATAAGTATTTCTCAAGTAATACCAGTGTTACGCAGATGGTCCATGCTACACACAGCCAAAGTATGTAAAAAGTTTAATTTCATGAAAAGGCTTCTGTGAAAAAAAGTATAAATCACTTTTCAAGCAAATTCAAAGGAGTACTTGAACTGTGCGAGCTCTAGTCAGAAACATTTAGGGAAACACCCGCTTCTATCAGTTTATCTGTATAAACAAGTCTAAAAAAATAATTATTCATGCTGTGTATTTACATATTTTTCTGATCCATCCATTGATATATTTAAAGGACGTTTATACATCCATTCATCCCTCTTGCCCAGGGACTTTTCATTTTATCCAAAATGAAAAAAAAGTCCTTCTTCCCACCAAAAGCAGTTTAATTCACTTTGCATCAACATTACGTAAACTACTTTTATTTGTGATATCCAATCATTATTTGAAAGTATTTATTAAATCCACCAAAACAACTTCAGGTGGCTGTGCATTCCAGAATTTAACTGCCCTAACAATAAACAAACCTTTCAGTTTTTAAGATAATATTTCCTAATCTTAAAGTATGCCCCTGTGTTGTCTGGATACATTTGATGTCTATAGAGATTCCAGAAAGGTCTTTGTATTGACTTCGAACCGACTTATTCATAGTATCCAACCACATCCCCATCAAGGCAAATCTTTTATCCAGGGAAACAATACTAATTTGGAAAGCCTTCCTTCATGACTGAAGTCTTCCATTATTTTAATGAATTGTCTTTTTATTGTATCTTTTCTCCACTGGTGTATCTTGGAACATACTGACATGTGCCACTTCACAGAAAGCAAAGCAAGTTTACTTCTTGTATAATATAAAACCAAATACAGATTTGAATACCACTTGGTATGGTTCCTTAATGGTGTTATACAGATTCTTATTTAAGAATGACTGTGTAATCCCTAAATCTTGGACCGTTGGGGGGTATTGAGGACAGGTTTGCGAAATACTGATCTAGACAATGTACTAAAAAAAAAGTTATGCATTAAATATATATAAAAAGTATGGACCTACTAATAAGAAAAAAAAAAACAACAAGGATATGTGATCCAAAATCAGAGCAGAGGAGAAAATAAGATTAAATAGAAGCTAAACACACATTTCTAATCCTTAGGCTGTTAGGGATATCTTACAAAGCTAAATTGTTATTTAGAAGTTTAGCAGGTATGCACCTAAAATAAAGAAAATATTGAACACTGGCTGTTTCCAGTCTTGTTATTCAAGCACTTTGTTTTGAATCCATAATCCCTTTTTCTGTCTATTTTCTCCTTTACGCTGGTTTAGACAGCCAACCAACAAGACATACTGTAAGTCCATCTGTCTGGCCAAATTGACCACAGTTTGGAAGTATTCAAGTGCTTACAAATATTTTCCGTTTACAGTCTTGCATCAAATTAAACTTGGCATTACATTTCCTATAGATCATTTACTCTCTACATAGATTGTAGCGTGGTTCATTGAGAAGTGTGGACATAACACGGAATGCAGCCAACTCCTGCGAAAAAGAATTAGTAACTTAAATAAGTTATCAAAAAATACTGCTAACATTAATGTGAGCCATCAATCACGAAGAGTCATTATTTTCTACTGAAAAAAACAGACAGTAAAAGTGGCTTTTCATATCAGCTAACATTAATCACTCTAACCACTGTGCTTAGGAACCTTACAACTCCTTTACTAAAGACAACTAAGCTCTCAGATAAATCACTTATTGTATTCCTGGTTCGGCTGACACTCTGGTTACCCTTTGCCTTGATTCAAGATGAATATTTCAGTAGATGCTATTAAAAAAAAAAAAAGCACTTCTAAGTAATGAATTTCAGACGAAACAAGCATCAAGCAAAATAAATGGCATCCAGGCTATGGACTGGACAATTGGTTTGTCATCCAAATTAATAAATGCAGGGGAGAATAAAGAGGATATTAATTTGGTGTAACAAATAACACATAGGTAGACTTCTTATGTGAACACCTATAAATTACTGCTAAATAGACAGACATTTGCATGCAGAGCTGCAAGGAAAAGATAGCAAGGTAATTTAAAAAAGAATTGAGTATAGAGAAGATGACTGCGCTACATTAAATCACCCCCTATTTGTTACAAACAGATGTAGCCCTTTTAACTTTTGGCAAGATAAAATGGGTTGTTTTTCAAATTAAGATAGTGTAGTGATGATGAGCTGTGGAGTAAAATACTTCAGTTGCTACCTAGGCAGAGCTTGTAATAGGAGAGAGTATACCATGCAAGCTGCAGTGCTTGATGAATTTATTTACATCTCTGCTGCTATTTAGGGTGACAGCGCTGTTTTATTCAGGGACACTTGTGAAAAATGTGTCTTTGAGGGATGCATAGTCCACCCTGCAGATTGATTTACATTTTATTAATTACAGCCCTGTATGGCATATTTATCAAAAGCTCACCTGAATAAGAACACTGATGTGGTCATCCCTACTGCTATTGCTAGTGGCTGTTAAATTACCCAAGAAGGGGTTTGTAATAGTTTAAAAAATTATTAATTGTTGCTAGAGGCTGCTGTGAGCTAACTGAAAAGTTCTGACAGACCTTCTCTGGAATTATGGTTTATCACGATTGTTATGTTTGGATTGAATGTTCACCTTTTTTTCTATACATATTTAAATAAACTAATTATAAACATGTATACATTCATTAAAATTTGAAGACTTATATTCTAAACATGTTTATTTTACTCAGGTTTGTAGTTTCTACTGATGCTCTCAGTCTCTCGCAGCTCGTAGCAGTTGGCTGTGGACTTGGAGGGAAAATGCATATTTTTTTCACATTCAAGCAAATAAAATGCAAAGACTTCCAAATTATTACTTTCAATGTTCATAAATATATTACAGAAGTGCCTTTCAAAGCACACATCTGCAGATTTTTTTCTTCAAGGGTAAATTGCCAGGTTAGTCAGTTTTCTTTACAGGACACATATAACTTGTATATCCTTCCCTGCAGAATGTAGAATGCAAGTGTGTCCAAAAGGAACCAATTAATTAATGAAGGGGTGAATCCCATAGGAATTACCTTGATTAATTAACTGAGTTCCCTTCAACAAATTTGAATTATACATTTTGCAGGGCAGCATGTAAATGTTACATGTTTCCCTCAAAAAAATGGCTGGGCATACACTACTGTTCAAAAGTCTGGGTCAATCAGAAATCATTTTGTTTTACATGAAAAAATACATCAAATAAGTTGCAAAATTTATAGGAAATACAATCACAATGTTGACAATGTAAGAAATAATGATTCAGATTCTAAAGAAGGCAGTTTTTGTATATTGACATCATATACAAAGCGTTTGCATTTAAAAGGGTTATGTATTTAATGCTTTTTGGCATGATATACAAAAAGTATATATTTACTGCTTAGCCCCATCATATGCAAAGGTTATGTATTCACTTCTCATTGGCATCATATGCAGAGTTTATTAATTTTTTTCTCATTGACGACCTGTGAAATATTTATGCATTCACTGCTCATTGGCATCATATACAATGACAATGTATTTTCTGATCAGTGGCATCAAATACCTAATGTATGTATTTACTGCTCTGTGGCATGCTATACAAAGGTTATTTGGCCTAGCGAGGACACATAAGAAGAAGGAAGTCAGTGTGTCTCCCATGTGCACAGACCTCCCTTCTTGTTTCCTAGCACTGCCCACACTTCCCATGAGTTTGAGTGCAGGGGCTAACACGACCTCCTAGTGCATTCAGGGCAGAGTAAATCATCTCCAAATGGGGAATGTGTGTGTGAGGAATGTGCAGATATCCTGCTATCAGTATTGGACCACAAGGACCTAATTCAAGATCATTTCTAATGTCAACATAATACTTCATGTGGATCAAAAAGTAGCAACTTAATGCACCATGTGCTTTACATTGCAAGTTCTTCTTAGAATAAAAGTTTTTATATTAATGCTTATAGTAACTTGGAGTACTTTCATTAAACATCACTTTATTTATTTAATAGTCAGCATGCTTTAATCAATGCATAGATGTCTTTAATATGAGAAATTGACTTATAACGTAGAATACTAAATTAATTAAATAAGATGCTTTTTTAATGTCCAGGCTTTGATGTACCACTTTGACAGAAATTCTTTGAAAAAAAATATTTTCAATAACAGAAGATTAATTTAACTTCAAAATCAAAGCAAACATTAAAGGTATCAATATCACCAGGCTTTTGGTTGTGAAATCAAATGTACAGGAACATTTAACCATCATCTGATCCACCTGACCCATCAATGCTATTGGAGAATGAATGCATACTGATTATTTAAGCTAAGTTCAGTTCCTTAAACTTTAAAGAATCTAGCGATTTTGAGAGGCCTAATGGTATATTGTCACAGGATAACATATACATCTATCTATTAACCCATTAGTGACATGACTTTTTGTCCTTGTCTTACGTTTGGTGTTTTTGGTGCTTTTTTAACATTTCTGTGATGTTTGTGTTTAGCTTTATTTGTTTTCTTTCTCCTTTACCATCCCCACATAAATTCTATCTTGTTTTTATCGGCATAAAAAGAGCTTTTTATTGATACCATTATTTTGATTATATCATATAATTTTATATATAAAAAATAATAAAATATAGTGAAAATTAAAAAAAAGATTTTTTCTGACTTTTATTTGAAAACTCATATACTTATCTACAAAAGCTAATAAAAAACCCCTGCTAAATAGTTTCTAATATTTGTCCTGAGTTAAGAAATATCCCATTTTTTAAATTTTTTTGTTCAAGTTACAAGTAGTGCAATGCTATTTGAAAAATTGTTGTTTTCACAATTAGAACCCAGGTAGCTAGGCGCAGCTGTAGCTTTAAGGTCATGTATGTGTGTGGGGTAGTAGGATATGATAGACAGAAATAGGGGGAGGTTTTTTTTTGTATTTTGTTTATAAATTGTTTGTTTTCTCTTCCTCTGCAGCCATTTTCCCCAAGAAATCTGAAACTGATACTTGGATAAAAATTCCCTTGCTTTTATCTTAAGTTTTACCTGTCAGACGGCCTGGAGCATGGATGTGGAGGGGATCCTCGCAGCTCTCAGGGCTGAGGCCTTGGTGGATGGTGGCAGGCAGCTCCAGGTGCAGTTTTTACGGCTGCAAGCTGCCCCTGCGGTGGATCACGATGGGGGAGGCGGCAGGCGTAGCACCAGGCGGCGGTGATGGGCTGCCATCGCAGCTGTGAGTCCTCTGAGGAGAACAGTGCTTCCTCTACCTCCCCTGCCCCCCTTAGTCAACCCCCTGGGCCTTGCAGCATGGTCCCTGCGGTTGGGCCTCATCCACTGAGGGGAGGGTGGTCAGATGTAACACTCCCTTCTTATTTTCAGGATAATAATGCTACACTCCAGCCAGGCTCCATCCCTCCCTTGTAGTTGCAGGGTACGAGTGAGGCGGGGGCCACTACCATTATACCGGCCTCTGTGGGTCCTGCGGCTGCTGTTGCTGGTGAGTGTTCCATTCCTTTCTCTTGGGGGGTTGCGCAGGGGAGCGAGGGGGCGCAGGTCCCACAGATTCAGGCGTGGGTGGGGTTTATGCAGGGCTTGCGAGGTCTATTGGAGCAGGTGCAGCGACCCCCCTTGACTATGCAGGAAGCAAATCTTGACTCTCAGGTTGGCGTGGTCTAGGGTTCTCCGCTGGGGGTTGGTGGGGCGGTTCCACCAGTGGCAGTTGGTCCGGTTTCGGTGGCCCTTCCCCCGGTTTATCTCCCCATGGCAACGGCGTCAATCATTGAAGCAGACCCGATGGTGGGCACTTCTGTGGCTGCTGCCGATGTCCCTTCACCTGTACTTGACCCAGTAATAACGGTGCCGCCGATTGGCACATGGGGCTACGTATTTGTGCTGGTCTGGGCCTTTGGGGTTACACGTAAAACAGGAGGTACGGGAGAAGATATGGCGACGGGAATTTTTGGAGGTCAATTCGCGCCTTCCCTTGGAGGAGGTGCCTCCTCCAGAGAAGGAGCTGAAGGATTCAGAGAAAAAAAAGGAGAAGTATCGCTACCGTAAGATCCCCAAAACATTTGGTAATAGGATCAGGGCTTTCTCCATCCTGGCCAGCATCATAGGGGAAAAGCCCCCCAATCGATGCTCTGCTCTTTTTTGCTATCAGGACATGATTTGGCATGCGTGCCGGGTTTACGGGGGTTTAGGGTGGTGGCGTTACGACGAACAGTTCCGCCAACGATTGGCTATGTGGCCCACCTTAGACTGGGATCAGATGGACATTGGGCTCTGGCTGGCTATTATGACCAGGCCAACATCACACCAGGGTGGGTTGTCGTCCTTTCTTTGGGGGGGCGGCGGGATGGGGTCACCCGCCCCACCGGCCTCTACGTGGCGCAGTGGCAGTTGTTGGAAGTCTGGAGACAGATCAGATCTGGGAGAAAAGGGGGAGGACGCCGTCGCTATGCGTCCTTGGTTAAGTAGGTACCATAACCGCAAAGCTGCAGATCTCCTCCGGGGGTTTGAGGAGGGTTTTTGGATTCCATTTCAGGAATGGGAGGTTCGGCTCTGCCTTCGGAACCTTGGTTCGATTAGGGAACATCCGGGAGTGGTTAGGAATAAACTGGGTAAGGAGGTTGCCTTGGGGAGTATGGCAGATCCTTATGACCACCCCCCATTGTCTAAATTGAGGGTTTCCCCATTGGGTGTGGTTCCCAAAAAAGAAAAGGGAAAATTCAGGCTGATACACCATTTATCGTACCCTTAAGGGGGTTTGACGCTGAACTCTGTAGGGTCTCGTATGCTTCCTTTGACTCGGCGGTGCGGATGGTGAGGGCAGCAGGTCTGGGGGCATTGATGGCCAAGACAGATATCGAGTCTACCTTCCGCCAGATGCCGGTTCACCCGGCTTGCCCTCACCTGTTAGGTTGTCACTTCGAGGGGCAATTCTATGTAGATTTGAGCCTTCGCAACAAGAAGGTGGTCTTCCATTGCGATAATATGGGTGTTGTTTTTATTAACAATCTCACTGCCTCCCCCCCCCCCCCCAGTGATACGCCAAGCTAGTGCTACAATGCCTTAGGTATAACATAACTTGCAGTGCGGAACATATACCTGTTGTTAATATAATGGCAGACGCAATTTCTCGTTTGCAGTGGGACGTGTTTTGGGCGGCAGCCCCTGGGGAGGATGCAGAGGGGTTCCTTTGCCCACCGGATCTCTGGAGCCTTGGGTTGGAAGAGTAGCCCAATGGATCGGATAATCTGTGTCGGCAGCCACGTGGGCGCAGTATGGTAAGACCGTATGGTAAGACCTGGAGTGACTGGCTCGGGCTCAATCAGTCACGAGGCGGTTTCCGGGATGACACAGATTGTCTACACGGTTTGCTCTGGTTATTGTGAAGCCTCTGGTTCTTCCCCTAATGTGGTGTCTGCAAAATTGGATGGCCTTAGCTTCTGGTTTAAGATGTCAGGGCTTCGGGACGTGACCAAGGATTTTCTAGTTCCCCAATCTTTACGGGGTTTTAGGAGGGGGTGCCCCCAGTCAAGGGACACGCGGGCGCCAGTGTCAGGGGCCCTGCTGTTAGGTATTTGCCAGACGCTTCCTTTTTTCCTCCTTCGCTTTTCCGTTTGGCCTTTACCTTTGCCGTTTTTGGGGCTTTGCGGGTAGGGGAACTGGTCTGTCCCTCTAAAAGGGTTATAGGGGGGTATTATTCAAGGATGTGATCCGTGAGCCGGGAAGCATTCGTTTCAAAATCAGGCAATCAAAAACTGAAGTCATGGCAAAAGGGGCCTGGGTCACCCTTCGCGAGGTTCCAGGATCTGCCATATGTCCAGTGGCTTGTTTTGATCAGTACTCCCTGTCCCGTCCATTTTCAGCGTTACCATTGCTGGTCCATTAGGATGGTGTTCCTCTATCCCGTTACCAGTTCGTCCGGGTGTTTCGTTTAACATTGGAAGCCATGTGATTGAACAGTAGCAGTTTTGGGGGTCACTCATTCCGTATTGGGGCGGCGTCCGAAGCGGCAAGGCTGGGTTTTGCTGAGCCTCAGCATATTCAGCGTATAGGTAGATGGGAATCCCGGCGGTTTGTGTCCTATATTCGCCCAGATGGCCTAACTGCAGTGTCTTCTGCCTTGTCTTTCCAGGTCCAGCATGCAGGAAGCTTTGGCTCGTAGGCCACTCCTATATCTTCTGGGCGAGGAGGAGGGCCGCGATTCATCCGGGGGATTCCCTTCTTCGTCCGTTGAAATCCGCTGTATCGGTATCAGGGGTATGCGGTGGGTTCGTTTGTTACCAGAGCTTGTTCAATTATCTAGAGTATTGGGTCTCCCTGATATTCTTTTGATTCACCTTGGGGGCAATGACCTCAGCTCCATCCCGGTGCTGGGGTTATGTGATTTGATTAAACAGGATCTTGCCAGGTTGCTGGTGATATTCCCTGACGTTCGGTTGGTTTGGTCCAAACTAGTCCCGCGGAACTATTGGTGCTGGGTGACCAATCAAAAAGCTATGGAGCGATTCAGGATTAAGGTGAATAGGCAGGTATTAAAATTCATTTTGAGAGTAGGGGGGGTGCCCATTCGCCATCGTATATTTGAGAGGGATGCAGCTGTATTTTTTAGGAGCGATGGGGTGCACCTAACGGAAGTCGGTTTGGAACTTTTTAACTTGGCTCTCCAGGATGGGTTTGAACAGACCATGGCAATGGGTGGGGGTAGCTCCCGCTGATTTTATTTAGTAAAACTGGTGGCTGGTGGCGGGGGGTCGTGTCCTTGCCAGTCAGGGTTTAAATAAAAGGTGGAGTCATGTTCAGATGATTGAAGTTTTGGGCTCAGCCCTCCTCTAACCTCGAAGGTGATACATCAGCGATATAGGACGTGCCTACTGAGCTATTGGATCGGCTAGTGGTAAGCATACAGGAGGGGTAGAAGGTATTGCGGGGTAAGGGATGAGGGGGGAGGGGAGTACCACAAGTTGGTTATAGATGCCGGTTGCATCAAATAAGTTGAAGCATAACATTCGGGGATTGGCATGGATGTTCAGATATTTTGTTAGGCTGTATTTTATATAAAGATTTAAGAAGTGGTGGTTTGGCTTATACAGTCCTAACTAATCTTTATTTTCCTGTATTAATAATAAAAGTGCTGTGGCCTATTTACACCAAAAGCAAGCCTTGTGTCTTTTTTCGGGGGGGGGGGGGGGGCTGTTATAACACTGAATGTCATGAATCCTTGAATCACCCACCACATGTACATATTTTTCAAAACTACACAACAGCACAAGGGTATTTAACTTGTGGTATTTTGACATTGAGGTATAAATGTACTGAAAATATAAAGGGGTACTGGCAAACAACACCTCAATATATGTTCAGCAATATCTCCTGAGTACAGGGATACCACCGAGGCATATGTTTGTTAGATTTTTTGGGGGTTAAATGGCACATTTGAGAGTTGAGCGTTTAGGATTTCCAAAATGGAATTTTCACATTTTTTTAATCAATCTTTTTATTGAGTCAGAAATGAGAAAATATACGGCAATTGTCTGTATAAAAAAGACAATAACAAAGACCGTGGAATAATACACACCAGTCAGATGATAACACATTGTCAGTCTCTGTGATGAGGCAATCGTGTGACAGCCACAGAGCACAGGAAGCAGCTACTTCCTGCCTCCTGTGCTCTTGCCCTTAGAGGGCAGCGCCATCTTCGTCACATAGTGACCAAGATAGTTTTTTTTTTTTTGTGTGTTGCTGATTACCTCGACTTGCAAGGCAAGACAGCAACACTTACAGAGTATAGTAAGTGATTAAATTCACTTCTTATCACTTAAATTCACTTCTTATCACTTCTTTAACGCCTTTAAAACCGGCATTTCCATCGCTCTCCTGAGAGATTGAAATGCCGACGGGCATTATTTTCAGTATTGCACAATTCTTCCAAATGGAAGCATAGAAGCAATGCTGTTTGAGCACTGAAAGCAGAAAAAAATCCACTTTCGGTTCTTGTTTTGGGGCAGGACGGACTGTGTCCTCAACACCTCTCCACACAGGATGGACCTAGCACGTCTTGTGTTGGCAAGGGGTTAACATCAGCTGTAGTAATGTATTACACAAACAATTATATCGTAGAAATTAGTATATAAGTAGACATCGGCAATATTTTGTGGAATAAATTGCGACAAAAACATTCACCGGTAAGCACTCATAAAATTTCAGTAGGTTTTTGGGACCTCGGCGTTAAACCTTCCAACACATAGGCATCACATTATTTAGCGGGAACAAGGTTGTGATCCTTTCCAAATAAACATTACCCCTATGATACAGAAGCATAATGCCCTTATTTCCCGTATTGAGGATATCACACAAATCAGTCTCAGCACAGTGTTCAAATAAAAAAATGTATACAATAATAGGAGAAATGGAAAGTAAATAGAGTATGGGAAAGGAGGATGAAGAGAGGACGGAAGTAGAAAAGAAGGAAAAAGGTCAAGCGGGGAAGAGGCACTCCAAGGGCGGATGTACATACGAACGTAAGGGAACACTCCACAAAAAAGGTTGGGTGTCATGGACAACATTTGTGGCCATGAAGGTTTCCCACACCAAATAGGATGGGTTGGGTGAGATTCCAATAGGCAAACTACTATATAAAAGGACAGATAGGTACCATCGCAGACAAAAAAATCAAACAGAATTAGCATACATCTTGCAGAGAAAAATTCTAGAATGCAGTGTGGTTATCTCCGCTTTCAACCCAGCAATATCTTTTTTTTCAGATGCCCTGCAATTCTCAAATCAATCATTTAAGAACCCCTTTCGTAGGGGCATTATCTGGATTGACCCTATTGTTAGGGGTGCAGTGAGCGGTCTTCAGGGCAGCCAGTAGGTCGTCCGTGGAAGAGCCTGAATCCTCTGTGCCGGAGCGTGTGGTCATGTGAGAAATCTGCAAGGACCTCAGCAGTGTCGTAATATCAGGACTGAGGACTGTTTTTGGTCTGTCTCTCTTTTTTGATTTGCGCCCCATCATTGAGTACTTTTGGGGTTGTTGGTACTTTTGATGAGGTCAAGTTTTCCATCAAAAATAAACTTTATTTGCCTGCCAACTTGGAATTTTGACATGTTTTCAGCCTGCTCCCATATTTCACTTGAGGTGTTTTTGAAGCTGTCCAATGTATTTTACACCCATAAAACCATATATTTTTGAAAACTAGACACCCTAGGGTATTTCAAATGGTGGTATTTTAACACTTTACATGTACAAATTTTACTACCAGCTTTTGACAACATTTTGGTTAGTATTTATGTGTGTTTTGTTTCCACATATATTGTTCCTGTTATGTGTCAAACAACACACCAATTTGTGTTCAGCAACACCTCCTGAGTACAAGGACATCACCCATGCATATGTTTGTTGGGTTATTAGGGGGCTAAAAGGCCACATTTCGGAGATGCGCATTTTAACTTGGAATTTTCACATGTAGTCCTGTTCCATTTGGGAAACTTTTGAAGCCAGCCAATGTATTTTACCACATCAAACCATATTTTGTTTTTAAACTAAACATTGTAGGATATTTCAAATGGTGTTATTTTAACACTTTCCATGTACTAATTCTACCACCAGCTTTTGTCAGTCTTTTATGTAGTATGTTTTGTGGGGGGGTTTCACAACACCCAAATATGTGACCAACAACATGTCCCGAGTACAGAGATACCATCCATCTATAGGTTTGTTGGGTTATTTGGGGGTTAAATGGCCACATTTGGGAGGTGCGCATCTTGGAATTTTGACATGTAGTCAACCTGAGGCCATATCCAATTTGAGATATCTTTGAAGTTGGCCAATGTAATTTACCAGCACCAAACCATACATGTTTTAAAAGTACACACCCACTACTCTTTGTGGCAAGGGCTTCCCAGCTACTGATACATTACTAGATAATGTATCAGAAAGCTGACCAGGGTCAAAACCGAACCCTCAGTTACCGACCTCAGAATCAGTCACTAAGCAGTGAGCCTTTGTAGTACTGTAATAAATTAAAGCACAAAGAAATTAACCCCAAAAAAATTCAGAAATAAAAAAGTGTTGCTGTGCAAGATTGCTGCTTATACAATGATCAATGGCAGGGAAGGGGTTAATAAACAGGGAATGGCTTTCATAAAACCTGACAATTTTATAAAAATTTAATTTTAACACTAATACTGATCTGTCTCTTTCTCTCACAAAAATATAATTGAGGAGAGGGAGGTAGATCCAAATTGGTCAGATCAATATTCACAAATACTGATCTGACCATTGAAATAGTGCTGCTCATCTGAGAAATCACCAAACTGACATTGCCAATAATTGGCTGTTACTGATTATTATACATGCACTCAGACAGCTTAAAAAAATGTAAAAATATTTTTACTTTACACATAACACCCTAGCGGGTATAATTAACCCCTATTGTATTATTTTATTTTTAATTTGAACTTATTTTACTTCAGTGATCTGTCTCTCTTCCTCACTAAAACTGAGGAGAGAGAGGAAGATCCAAAGTGGTCAGATCATATTTGTAAAATATTGATCTGACCAAGCAGTGGTGATGCTCATCTCAGAGAATCACCACTGCCTGACACTCTGCCTGGCAGTTACAGATTGCTTCTATGATTAGGTAATTGTGTAACAGCCTGCAGAGCACAGGAAGCAGCTACTTCCTGTGCACTTGCTCTTAGAAAGGCAGCACCATGTTTGGCCACAGGGCAGAGGCCAAAGATCTGGGGGCAGTTAAGTATATTTTGCTAGTGAGGCATGTCAGCAACACACAGAGAGAGCATAGGAAGTTGTGTCGGACCTAGTCCGTCTAATGTCGGCAAGGGGTTAAATAAAAAGAGCTCAGATTTTCTAAAAACTTGATTGATTAATGCTGTAGATTAGAATAAATGCAAAATATTGAGGAGAAAACATGAGACTATTGTTCCCTCCTCTTTCAATTCAACCAAATGGTCCAAGAAATTGAGAAGTGTGCATATGTAGGGATCTCCATTCTGTCCCATTAATTTCAGGTTTGTACCAGCATTACTACTGCCTGTGCACAGTATTTTGCAACTGTTTCAAGGCTGGTAAGGGATTTACTTGAGGCCAGTGTTAAGTCAATAGAGGCAATATCATAGCTGGCATTTAAAAAAAAAAAAAATAAGGCAACCCTATATTTAACTAGGCCTACTTTCATCTCTGCCTCATTCACACTGGGGATGGGTTGCCACTAAGTTGGCAAGTATGTTAAGGAAGTACCATGGATTTACATGCATATAAGCAATTGGGGTATGATACTTTAGCCATTCTCCTATGCCTTGCCTCTAGTTCTAATGGTCAGTGATCTACAAATTTCAATTCTTTATATTTTACTTGAATACTTGAACATAAAACTATGCAATAATTAAGAAATGTAACAAATGTTTAACAAAAATATTTAACACAATAATATTCATATACAATGATATAAATGTTATACAGTATATTACAATAGTATATTTACTTTAATATATGTATTTTTTTAATTCTAATAAAACAAATTACATTATGTTATGTTAATTGACTTTATTTTCATGTATGTAATTTATGTATTATGTTATTTTTTTAATTATTATTTTTATTGATTTTTATTTTATTAAACTTCGGTCCATTATAGGACCAATTTAGTTAGCCAAGGTCCTCAAGAAATGGCCCTGAAAATAAGCCAAAGTCCTCCTCACAGAAGTGTATGGGGAGGACCGAGATTACCCTTTTGGTCAGCCAAACTCTGAAGAAATGTCGGTACAAAAATCAGCCACATTGGAAGATTTTCGTTCTGATTCAAGATCAGTGCTCTTTGAGCAGCCAAATATGAAGGGCTATTCGGAACACTGAAGTCATCCGATTGGGACCCAAACTCATGAAAAAATCGACGCTACCTGAGTAACCCTTAGGAGTTAAAATCTTAGAAAGCATGTGACCAGCATGCAAACATGGTAGCGGAATCAAGATCAGGACCTTTCTAACCTTCTGGACATCTTAATTTTAATTAAACTCGCATGCCTTGCAAGGGAAATATTTCCTCATTGTATGTGTGGTGATCATGTCATATTGTCCTGGTCCCTTCCCTTGTATTTCTTCTTATACTATTAAAACCAATGTGGTCATATTTTACTTTACCCTGCTATGCTATTATTTCTTATTGTAGATTTGTAGTCATGAAAATATGTCATATTCAGTCCATTATCAGAACCTCTACGCCATAATGAAACATTCTAGATGAGCATTTTCAATACAGTTGCCATGGCAATGGATTCTGCGAGGCTTGTGGGAGACAGTTCCATCAGTATCAGATACATGTTATGCATGTTTAGAAAATCACAGTGTTGTGGTCGTTTTTCATCAAATGTGGATTATTCTGTAATAGTTTACTCAGCGTACAATGGATTTTACTTGATAAAGAAAAGATATAAACCCTTCATTCCTTGTCACGTTGCAGACTGTCATCTCATTGTGGCACTGAGACAGTTAAAAAAACAGCACCGTATAATTCAGGTTAATAGGATTATTAACGTTTTGTTATTGGGAAAAGACAAACCTAGAAACCTTTTTAGAATATCTAGAGACTTGAAAGAAACATGGTATTCTGCATTTTAACCCTTTTAAGCATGTGTGAAATCCCACTGTAAGTAGTATAGGCTCGCGCTGCTGCTCTCAGGTACTCATATTGCTGGGGAATTATGGTAATCATATTTACAGTGCACTCAAGTAATCATATTGTTTCTGTATATTGTGCTACCGAAATTACTCACCAAGGTCTCCATTTTCTTTTTATTATTTACCTAGTGAGAACTTGATCTGAACAATCTGGCTCTTAATAACTCTATGCAATTACAAAAGGTCCTACTGATATATTATTATATGTTAGTGCCAGTTTACCTATTGATTTCCAGCATGGGATATAATTCTGGTACTGAACCAATAATATGAAGTACTATTTGAACCTCTGGCGGAGGTTAGGTTATACATAGCTCTTCATTCCTTTTGCAAACTGATTTGACAGGGTTAAGTTTAGAATAAGAGGCAGCCCTTATCTCCTCCCATTTCTGTATAACTACATTTTAATTGTTCTTGATTTGTTTCCTATATTAAGTGATTTACTTAAATGATTGAAGAGATTCAGGATTAAGCACGTTGTGCAAAATGTGTTAAGTATTTTGCTTCCTTGTTGTCGTGATACGTTTTATGTGTCCAAGGACTCCAATAAAACATTTTCATCTTATGTGGACTGTCATCCTTTTCTGTCCGAGTTGTCTGACATTGTAATCTATTGCCAGTTTGTTTGCCACTTGTTTAGGGAAGAAGCAAAACAAGACTATACTAACTTAATTAAAAATGCCATATTCTTGATTTATTCTGATGCTAACAAGTCATCTCCTTTTGGCCTACAGGCTAATTCCACCAGAGCCACTTTAAGTTTAGGTGTCAGTTATGGCACCTACATGTTTATAAATATGTATAACAAAGACTGGCTTATACAGCTTACAGTAAGGCTATCTTAACAATATTCTGCTATCTTGACAAAGCATGGCATGTGGTATTTCTGCACTGTAGAAGCATTTTGTACAATAAATTTCATTTCAGTTACTGGACATGAACATTGCATTTCTTTAATGCATAATTGAACAGCAACATAATTTTTACCTCATGAGGGAAACATCGAAATAGAAACATACTTTGGAAGACAGTTACACAATTTCCTACAAGACATGATATGCAATGTGGTTTACCTTACAAGTACTCCCTGACAGGACTGGTTTAGTTAACTCACTTACAGACTCACCAAAAAGAGACAACACAGTACATATGAGAGAGGAATTGTCCCACACCTTGGTGTTCTGATCATCAGGTGTGGAACGGGTGTAGAGAGCTGTGTGAGGGGTGAAGTCTGTGCCAGCTGATTTTGCATAGACTGTAAGGTTGTCACCTTCATTAACATCAGATGACATATTGGCGCTCATATTCAAAGACAGCACTGATAAACTGGGGATAAGGATGGCATTGTAAAGCTGTTTGGGTGGCAAATAAGGCACTGGAAAGTTGGTTGTGGGTCAGAGGCCTGACTAGGGTTGGTGTCACCTGGCACGGTAATTCATGGTGTCACCCCCCCTGGATTTCCTCCATTACATATGCCATACAGGAGCCCCACAAAATATGCCACATGCAGGTGCCCCACAAATTATGTCACATTCAGGAGCCCAATAACTATGACACACAGAGCCCCATTAATTATGCCTCACACAGGAGCCCCTTAATTATGCCACACATAGGAGCCTCATAATTATGCCACACAAAAGAACCCCTTAATTATGCCACACATGCGGGCACAATAAATATGCCACACATGGGACCGCCATTAATACTGAGACACATGGGAGCCCTGCGAGGTGACTATTGTCCAATTTTAAAACAATAAATATCTATACACACAGACACCTCTCTCTATCGCATTCTCTGTATAACTAGTTGCATTAATACTTGTGTGAACTTTTTAATATTATATTCAACTATTTTCAATAAAAAATGTTATTGAAAAATTGTGTTCCTTGTTTTTATTCCCTTCCTCTGCACCCACACTGTACCTAAATAACTTAACACAGCACCATACAGTACCCACAGCACTTTCCATGCACCTATATTGCAGCCACAGTACTTGGCTTGCACTCATATTACACCTACACGATTTGGTATGCCACAGTGTCACTTTGCCCCACAGAACTGCCCTGCAGAACAAGCCAGTGTCACTTTCCCCATAGTACATATCATTTTGCCCCACAGATCATGCCACAGCATCACTTTTCCAATTAAAATAAGCCACAGTTTTACCATGAATATGCCATTGTTCATTTGCCCATAAATATGCCATGGTCAGCTTGCCAAGTAATATGTCACCATCAATTAATATGCCAGTTTTATTTTGCAATTAATATGCCAGTATTATTTTACACATAATATGCCAGTATTATTTTGCCATTAAGAAGCCACAGCCAATTTGCCCAATAATATGCCAGTATTATTTTGCCGTTAATATGCCACAGACAATTTGCTCAGTAATATGCCAGTGTTAGGTTTTCTATTAATATGTCAGCGTTATTGTGCTTATTGTATAACACTGATAGAACTGATGAGTTGTTTTGGGGCACCAATGGCAGTGACACACTGTTTGAGGACAAGTATGTCACCAATACGTTTGGTTAGTGGGGAAATATGATGTTTGCATTTTGGAGACAAAATTGGAACTGGTAAGTTGTTTGGGTGCAAATATGATTTTGGTAAGCTGGTTGTGGACAAAGATGGCCACTGACTGGGTGGAACATATGGCAGTGGTAAGTTGTTTGGGTCAAACATGGCACAACACGCTGTTCAAAAAACAAATATGGCACTGGTAAGTAATTTGTAGGGCAAAAATGACACTGCTAATTTGTTTAGGGACACAAATGGAATTAACCCATTGTTTGTGGACACATATGGCATTGTTGCACTGTTTGGGAGGAAATATGGCACTGCTATGATTTTTGGGGACACAGTTGGCACTGACAAGTTGTTTGGGGCACACATGGCACTGGTAAGATGTTTGGGGACAAATATGTCATTGACAAATGTGTGGAGGTACAAAAGTCACTGTGGATAAAATGACACTGACAAGCTTTGTGAGTCAAAGATGAAAAAGAAAATTTGGGAACACTTGCAAGGTGATATAATAAGTTTGGGGACACATCACATTGACAAGCTGTTTTGGGGTAACTAATGCACTGTCAAGTTGTTTTGGGAGGGGGAGATGGTACTGGTTTATGTCTTTTTATAAGTGACACTGTGGAAAGGTCTTATGGGGCAAAATGATACTGAATACTTTCTGTGGGGCAATGGAACACTGTACCATATGAAATGGTGTCAAGTCATGTGGGTATTATGAGATATGGTTCCAAGTGATGTGTGGTAACTGTTCCAAGTTTTGTGGTCTAGTGAGAAAGCCGAGTGCTATGGGGCAGTGTGACAGTGTACCAAGTGATGTGGGGGCAATGTGACACTGTACCAAGTGATGTGATGACAGTGTGACAGTGTGCCAAGTGCTATGGTGGCAGTGTGAGAAAGAGGTGAAGTGGTAGCCATAGAAAATTGGCAGAGTTAGAAGTGGTATGTTTGTGAAGGGGAGGAGTGAGCAATATAGTCTCACCCACATGGGGCACCAAAACAATCAGGCGACAGTGACTCTAGGATCAGCCCTGGTAGAAGGTGTATAAAAAGATGACAAATGTGTTGCAGTCACAGGACTCTGTCACCTAACAGTATATACAATAAGAATGTGACCTGTAAAAGTATTTAGGCTTTGTTGGCAACATCTGTGTGCTTATGCTGTTTGTAATTTAGGATATCACTTTATTGTATTATGTACAAATTACATATTCCCAATTAAAGTAGATAATTTGCATATGAAGCCACAAGGTGATGCCATAACCCAGAGACAGCACAAATATGAATAAATATATTTGATAGAGATTCAGATGGCACAAAAAACAGACTTCTGCATTCACAGTACAAACAATGTTTTTGTGATAAAGTCTCTATTTTATACTGTGTAATGCACAGCTGACATGGACCAACACATCAGGCAAGAACTGACAATGCAAAATTATGTTTAGCACATATTTTTTGTAAATTTCATAGTAATTTGCAAACATTGTCAGAGACATTTAATATGTTTGGTTTATGTAAGTGTTACCAAGTTATCTTTAGACATATCAAAAATGTAGTAAGTGAATGATTAAATTATTTATTTTAGAAATAATAAAAGCCATCTCCAGCACAGAATGCAGACGACTAGTGATGTAGCAGGTTTTGAAATGAAGGTTCAGGATGACACATTCACATCAAAGACAAAAATAATGATGGTTTTGAGAACGCTGGCTATTTTTCCGGTATTTGTTTTCCAAAATGTTTTCACCATGACCAGAATTTGTTTTCAGAATCCTAAATTTCTGTGACCATTAATAATCAATATTTCGTACTTCCATGCCATGCATCCTTGTTCATCAATACAATAATCCTTAATGTGTTTACAAAGAATAATTCTGCACTATCGATGATCACTCTTTATATAAATGGTAAATGCTGCATTACTTACAGACCTGCATATAGGGGAGGGATTTTTTTTAAACTTTCCTTTATTCAAAAAAAAAAATACAGCTGAATGGGGAAAAGTTTCCAACTCAGCTACTTTGGCCGTAAGTTTGAAATTCCTGTCTCAATTCCCTTCAGTTCTCTCTTTTTGGGGAAAAGTGAAATGAAAGTTAATTCCCCCAAAAAAATTTAAAAAAAATTAAAATAATTAAGAAATGTTTTGGAAATATTGGCAAGTTGTTGAATGTGTCCAACTCAGCTGTTAATGACTTTTTTTTTAGCAATTCACTTGCCAGTTCAGTTTTAGTTAATAACCGCCCCTTGGTTAGATGGGTGGAACCTACTCCTGCTGCTACTGAAAGGTCAGAAGAGGTGATAATAATTAACAGGAGACATTGCCTGGGTGAGTTGGGAATTCACATTATCATTTATGCATATATCTATCTCAAACCTAGGAATTGCTATGACATTGTAATCCCCCAAACATCTGGCATGAAGGCTGGCAATAATGAATAATTAAGTCTGTAATAATTAGATTGCAAACCCTACACTTAGCTCTTTTAATGACCCTGAATGTAGTCTGCATGAACCTATTAATGTGAACTCCCATACGCATTTAAAGATTTATCTGTATGATTAGAAAGCTTTGTAGCCTATATTTTATATAAAATACATGCTTCATGCATGTTCATTTGCATATCTAGTCCTGCACATAGTGGGGACATTATATTATCTGCTACAACTGAGTTTTTATGTTTGAGTTTGAATACCTTGTATCACACGTGATAGATAATGTATTGTGTTTAAATATATATAATTCAGATAAGAAATCTTAAGTGCACTTAACCTGGAAAACATATTATAATTAAATCAGACACTTTTTTGATAAGAAATACACTTTTTAATGGTACATTTGTCCTTTACCGGTAAAATGTCAAACTTTCATTAGTGGAAAACTGACACCATCAGTAGTGTCCATAGCAGAGTTATAATGCTTGTTACTTTGACTGACATGATGTGACATATCTGACTCCATATGCATTCAATGGTTATTACCTATAATCCACTCATGTTTAATGGTATCTTAGTAATAGATATGCACGTACCTCACATCATTTCAAATGGCAAAAGAGGGACACTTTTGTTTTTCTGCCAATCAATAACTATTTTTATAATTTGGCAAGACATTTAGAATAAGAATAATGTATTTTATTGACACACATTAACATAAAAATAGATTTAGTGCAGTTTGACCCCACTTTATTAGGAGTTGTATTACTCCGGAGAGCTGTGATGTAAGCCAGCAATTCTTAGCCCCCAGAAAAGAGGGACAATACAGGAGAAAAGAGGGACAGAGAGATTTGGGTGCATAATAGGGACTGCCCCACCCAAATAGGGACACTTCAGAGGTATGCATACATTTTCGTCGTTCATCAGTTTCATGTAACTTGAACAACACTCCAGCCCTTTTCCCTCCCTGTTTATTACAAGACTTTTGCACACACTCCAACTTAATGACCTACCATTTTGATACATATTAGAATATGAATAGACATATTCTAAACGAAGGTTAATTTACTCATAATTATCAGGTTGTTAGCATCTACTGATCGTTACGCTTGGCTCTCCAACATTTGTCTTGTGCTTCGGTGGCAATACAATAAATGTAAGGTGTTTAAAGAATACATAAAAGTATTTCAGAGTATCCACAATGATAAATATACTTGAAATATGTGCATACATACATCACAAAATAGCCCTTAAAAATCAGGCATTTGCTGATTTTTCATCAGGTGTGTAGGTAGGGCTGTCAAGCCATTTAACATTTTGCTGGACATATATAATGTTTAAGTACTTCCGACATAATGTAGGATGCTTCTGTGTCCAGTGAGAATCAATTCCTTAATTAAAGGGTATATCCCATAGGGCATACCTTGAGTAATGTATTGATTTATCACTGAATAAAGCACACATTTTATGTGAGTTCACCTTAACATCAGTGTAATCCTGAGTTTATTTTTAACATGCTGCAAACCCACAATTAAAAAAATATACATTGTGTAAATAAAGACCCAATAAGTGTTGCATTTATCAATACTTCAGGGAGACTTCCCACATAACAGTTATGTGGACTTCTTCATGTTGTTTAAAAAAAAAAAAAAAAGATTTTAAAATGTAGCCAGAATCACTTTTAAATCGGAGAGAATCTTACATGAGTCTTATAGGAGAGCAACAATACTCAGAATATAATGCACTTTAGAAACTCTATGTAATTGCACTTGCACTGACTTAGATTTTCATCATGCACAAGTGTCTCAAAATCAAAAATTCAGAATAAGGTGGTGATAAATAAAAACATAGGGATTGACTCAGGTAGCTTTTATTTTTGGCTGCAAAATGGTAACTCTGAAGTCTGGACGTATTCGGATCACAATAATTTCATGAAAGTACCTGAATGTTGAGCTTTCCACCTGGCAAGCCATGTAAATCAAAGAGTCAGGGCAAATGACAATGACCAGGACACTGGTTGCAGGAGAGGGGCGAAGACAAGGGCAAAGATATATGCCCAGAGTTTTTATGGCAAAGGAGAACATGACAATTGTTCAGAGACTTTGCCATCACTTCAAGCCTCAGGATCAGGAATGAAAGCTGTCAGGAGGTCATTGATAATGTCAACAAAGTTGGTTGGAACAACTAGGAAGTGAAAGTGGTGAAGAAAAGGTAAGTACGTTGAAAGTACATATCTCCATAGGCCACATGTAAAATTACATTATCTGTGTCAAGGATAGTTAGGACTGTACAGGAAATATTGCATGTGGCAGCACATGTTAAAATGGCTGCCACACTTGAAGACGCTGTATGGGTCTGTATAGAGAAATGTATCTGTGCAGGGAATGTTTGCTGGTGAGAGGGCAGGCAAGCAGCACATTGCAGCAAGTAACATGTTTAAACAAATGTTGCAAATAGCTAAGGGCAATGGCTGTTGCAGTCCACAGTTTCGTTACACATCAATATCTGTGGAGTACTAGATCCATGGTACATAAATGTGTGTTTACATGAAGATCTCAATATGTGTGTGAATGGGTAGAGAAATATGTTTAAACAACAACATTTATAGATAATCATTGTGATAGTGTACTAATTGCAATGTTCAACTCATTTATTTCAGATACTTTGATATCAAGAGGCAGATGAAGGGGAAGCTAACTAGGGAAGAATCCCTGGTGGTGGCTCCCCAAAGCCATCTGTCCTGCTGGACTTTGACGAGGAGCTATTGCGGTTCATGGGTCAGAATCCATCATGTGGGTTGAAGGTACATCAGACCAGGAAGTAGCTGGTCGTAAGTATTGAACATTGGAATTGATATTACATCCATGTCCTGGTGTAACAAGGGTAACTAACTTACCCGCTCATCACCGCAATGCTCCTCACGTGCATCCACCACCGCACACTCCCCTGGCTACTCGCAGCTCCTGTCGAGCTCCCACAACGCCATCTTTCTGGAGTCCTTTTGGTACCAAGATGGCCCTGTGACACCCTATGCGCATGCGCAAATGGCGAAAATGACAGACATTATAGAAGCTCTGCTCCATTATTGGTTATAACCTCTTGGCTGGAGATTGGCACCAGATTTCTATTTGAACCTCAGTTGCTCTTTACCTTTGCTTGTGATAGGTTCTCCGGTGCCTGTTGTTAGCTATCTTACGGATTCTTGAAAGCCTGTGTCCAGTGTTCCTGACCCGGCTTCTTTGACCATTCCTTATCTTCATTCCCAGTGTCCCAAATTCTCAGCATGCTTTTGAATATTCTGTCCTCCATTATCCTTACTTCGGCTTCCAGATCTGTTTCCTGTATTCAGTATCTCAGTACTAGTGGCTGTGTGTCCGGTATCCAGTATCTCAGTACCAGTGGCTGTGTGTCTGGTATCCAGTATCTCAGTACCACTGGCGGTGTGTGCGGTATCTAGTATCTCAGTACCACTGGCTGTGTGTGCGGTATCCAGTATCTCAGTACCAGTAGGCTGTGTGTCCGGTATCCAGTATCTCAGTACCAGTGGCTGTGTGTCCGGTATCCTGTATCTCAGTACCAGTGGCTATGTGTCCGGTATCCTGTATCTCAGTACCAGTGGCTGTTTTTTATCCTGTATCTCAGTACCACTGGCTTTGTGTGCAGTATCCAGTATCTCAGTACCAGTAGGCTGTGTGTCTGGTATCCAGTATCTCAATACCAGTGGCTTTGTGTCCAGTATCCAGCATCTCAGTACCAGTGGCTGTATGTCCAATATACAGCGTCTCAGTACCAGTGGCTGTGTGTGCAGTATCCAGTATCTCAGTACCAGTGGCTGTTGGATGTCCAGTTTCCATCCGTGAATCTTCTGTCACTCGTGCTTCCCTATCCAGTGTTCAGAGAGAGGTAGAGGTGCAGCAATTTACCTTTTTCACTAGTGTCCGTAGCTCAAGCAAGGATATCTCTGATTTGGAACGAAGACCTCCTACTACCTCTCAGAGACCTGATGACTTGTTGTACAAGAAGATCTAAAGATCCTACATTTTCAGGTCCTGCATCGTGGATCCTAAATTCTGATTGTTACACCTGGCTAACTGGCTAATTTCAGGAGTTAGTTGTCTAACTGACTTATTTGAGGGCAGAAAAATTATGACTTTTGAGGCCCTTCTAAGGAAACATAATCTGTCAAATTCAGCACAGTTTAACTATCTGAGAATTTGAGCCCTATAAGCCCTGAACATGCCACTGATTTATCCGAGTATGATCTAAAAACATTCCACAGAAAGCAGACTGACCTAGGGAAGTTTTACCTTATAGAGATTGTCCAGTGCTTGCCACCCATAACTGCATGTCAGGAATTGTATGTTAAACTCCTAAATCGAAGGTTACATGGTTCCCTCCAGGTTATTTCAATTTTCATACATTTAGTCATCTGATCATTGCTATCATTATCATAGGGAGATTAGGCCCACTTTATTTGGATTAAACAAAGGTTAATCCGATTATTTTTGGTGTTACATTAAATTTATCTACCAAGGTTTTTTTCTTTCACCTCATCATACTCATTAGTACTTGAGCCAGCCTTATCATAACAATACATATTTTCATTGCAACTAAGGTCTATCTTGCCAGATATTGGAGGAAGCAGGAGGCCCCTCTGTGGAATAAGATGCTGGCACAAATAAATTACCAATATATCTCCTAGGAAATATCTATTTATAGAGAAACAAATGGCACACAACATATCATTAGTCTATACCAGCATGCCCTGGGTATGCCTCACTCTTTGAGAGCCAAATTACCAAATGTAAATGATGCCAAAACAGACTTCACCTGACCCCTCGAGGCATGGACTGCACTAGACCTCTGAAGGTGTGCTGTGGTATCTGGCACCAAAATGTAAGCAACAACATGAAGTACTCTAAGTTGTGAGCTGAGGCCCTATGAATTGAATTTGTTTGTTCAGCACATCCCACAAATGCTTGATTGAGATCTGAGCAAAGTCAACACCTTAAACTCATTGTTGTGTTCTGCAAACCATTCCTGGACCATTTTTGCTTGGTGGCAGGGTGCATTATCCTTCTGAAAGAGTCCAACGCCATCAGGGAGTACCAGTTCTATGAAAGGGTGTACATGGTCTGCAACGATGCTTAGGCAGGTGGTAAGTGTCAAAGTAACATCCACATGAATGGCAGGACCCAAGATTCCCCAGCAGAATATTTCCCAAAGCATCACACTGCCTCTGCCGGCTTGCCACCTGTCAGTGGTCATAATGTTATGGCTGGTCTGTGTACAAATGTGTTAAACCTTCATTTTTTTCTACTTTTGGATACTTTCTTTTCTTACATATATCTTCTCAAGTTTTTCTGTATGTATATTTATGCATTGTTGTATACTATATATGAAAAAAAAATATTGAACAGCCATTCATGTGTTAAGCATGTTTTTGTTATTTGTTATATATTAACACTGTTCTCTCAGGTTACTGATAGCATATTAAGCTGTGTCCCCTCTACACATTTTCAGCATATGAGGGTGTACTCAGTAAGGAGAGAATTGCAGAGAACTGAGATGGGAAGGCCACACTAAAGACCACAATAGCTGAGTTAGAAAGTTTCTGCCATTCAGCTGCATTGGAGAATTTTTCAAACTCTGCTACTTTGGCCTAAAGTTGGAAATTCCTGGCTCAATTATAGACCCTTTAGAAAAAAAATCCCTGTAATCACCATGGTGATGCAAATGTTGATCAGAGGCGCAGTCTGCTATGAAAGAGTCACCTTGAAAATACATAATGCGTGCATTTTGTACATTATTATTGTTACATAATACCTGATAGAGAACACTGATGATTTCTTGAGTGCTTTCATTATGATTTTTATTAGTTTGTGTGTGAGAGGGCATTCGTGCATTTAATGACAAGCAGGACTTTTCCATATATATTATGATTTTCTGAACTTTTTGAAAGCTGCCTGGTCAGAATGACATGGTTTATTAATTGCATTCTCTTACATTAAAAAAAAAAGACATCTCTTTTCAAGTTTCTGATTACATTACCAATTTTTGCAACAGGATTTGCTATCATACATGTTCCCCAAGATAAAGAAAGGTCTGATGCAAGATTCTGATGAGCATCCACTCTCTATACAAACAGGCTCAATAAGGTATTTTCTCTCTTCTCCTAAAGCATTTCTATTTAAGACGTTTACTCTTGAACCAATCTTCCAATAGGAATAGGAAAAGTGTTTAACTTTTCAACCTAAACTACTGTGTAACACGTCACCATTTTAACTTTACATTATGCTTATTAGTGTATACATTGTATACAATACTAAGCAAACTCATGAGGATTGTCCTTGCACAATGCATACATAAATTGATGAGATCAGATCAACTCAACTCCACACATCTAACCTGCAACTCACCTGCAAACCCAATTTGTGTTTGAGGCAGTATTTGACATTTAAGATGATTTAAAATACACCCTATTTGATCATATAATAATTCCACCATGCCTTGGAAAAATAGAGGGGCATTTGTTTTGATGTTAAATTTAATTATACAGTGTTGCGACAGATTCATTTCAACAGTTTTTACTGTAGGCGAAATTATGTTTTCTAAGGATTGTTTATTGCATTTAGTGTGTAAACTCTTTTTAACAAAGAAGCATGTGTTTTTTTTTTTAAGAAATGTATTTCTCATTTCTTTGCAAATTTTAATAACATTTTCCAAATAAATGAGAAATACACGATTGATAGCAATTGTTCTAGTACAGGACTGAACCTTGCCTTATTTCACAGTCACATAAAAATGTTACAATTGTAATCCACATTGGTCCACTAAAAGGTCATGGTACCTATTTCACTTCCCCAAATGTGACTAAGTCCCTTCAAAGAAAGGACCAGCACAGAGACAGGAAAAACATGTTTTTCAATGAGAAGAAACAAATTACCAGAGAGAAACAGACGCAGCATGCAGAGCTGTAGCTGTGGAATTAACTGTGAAATAACAGGATCATCAAATGAGTTGCTGTGCCAATAGCTGGTTACACCATTCCATGCTACCACTGTATTAACCAGTCTTGCAGAGTCCGCGGATATTCCGTTACAATTGGCACATAGAGTTCACAGACGTGTTGGCAGCATTCAGCCCTTTCGGAGCTGGATTTCACTCTCTCTCAAGCTGCAGGGCATCTGCACTTGAAAGCAATGGCTTCCATGTTAAGGCTAAAGCTATAATCTGTTTTGTGATGAGATTGCTAATACTGTGAACTCAAGTGTCCCCTCCCTGAGGGCTTAAAGATTTCCAGTACTCTGACACATCCCCCTAAAAAACAAATCTCTTATTTGCAGATATTATATCATGAAGAGCGTTATCTTTTTAAACATTTTATTTTATTTAAGCATTTTTTTTCAGTAACAATCATCTTGTAATACAAGCTATAAACAAAATTCCAGCATGTCTAATATAGAAAATATAGGATATTATGTCCTCTGGATTATAGTCTTCTATTATAAATCCCATTGTGACTTACTACACCAGCTTAAATAATTTTATGTTTAAATGTCCATGTCTTAGCACTAGTCTGTACTTCAGCATTGGCGGGTGCTTACAATAAACATTTTTATAATACTAGTGCATTGTGCTACTTTGTTTCTCATTATTTATGCACTGTAAACAAAAGCATCTGACTCTGAGAACTTGAGTCACCTTAAGGAATTACATAAGTCTGAGAATAATCGCCTAGTATTAATAAAAATGTTTAGCATATATGTTGTCTGCTTCAAGGAATACATAGGATACCAGCTTCACCAGCCTTACACTCCTCCTCTGGCCTACTGACATGCAGCGGCATTCGAGTGGGTGTCTCCCATTCTACAAACATGCCAGATCAATGGGTGGAAAACCTGGACTTCATGAGACTACCCTACTTTGACCCATATAATCTCTGTCAACCAATGGTTTGAATTTGACTTTACATTCACCACCTTTATGGTCAAGAATGAGAAGGACCCTAGAAAGGGTTTGGAACAAGGTTTGAGGTCACCCAAGATAAAATACTTGCCTCCAGACTCCTAACTCAGATCTTTCTCATGGTCAATAAAGGCACTAGTTGAGGGATCCCCGGTCGGTGCACAGCTGATAAAAGAATGGCTCAATGCACCCTATGCCTCCTAGGCAATGTCAAGATGGCCATGTCAGCAGAGAGACATAAGGCTGCCCTCCAGAAAGTGAATGTCAAGTTATCTGAACTGAATTGGGCCCTGAAGTCAATGCCTTCCTTTTTGGTGACCAGTTCCTCAGGGACTGCAATCAGCACCTCCACATCTTCACATTTCTAAACAAAGTTTAACATCCCTAATGGGGCTTTAACATGCAGGAGACTATTTTTCCTCCAGAGCTGGTTGGCAGAGAGTCCATGCCACTAGTAGAGCCACGTTCACCTGCACTAGGTCCCAATCTCCCAATACTTCATTGGTCAACAGACCAAGGAGGCAGAGGTTCATCTGCCTTCCAGGCCAGATCCACATAAGTTAAGAGCACAAACTATCCTCAAACATATTCCCATTGCAGGTAGACTAACCAATTTCCTCCACGAATGGAGAATCCTTCCATCCTTCACACTGCCAGCATGTTTTGGCAAAATTCACATGCCCACCACATCAACACACTCCCCTCGACCCATTTGCAGGGTGCAGGGCTCAGAATCCCTGGTTTAGGAAAAATAAAGCAATGTAACATTCTCTGGGTCCCTAAGTTTCCTGAGCATCATCTTTCTTTGGTAAGAAATATGACTGGAGACTTCTGCCGGATTATCAACTTATGTGCACTTAATATACACGTCACATACAGAAACGTATACACCTTCTACACAACCTGCTCAGGCAATGCGTCTGTTTCTCCCACCTGAAATATGCTTATCAAACAGTCTCCATCCATCAGTAGGAAATAAAATCCCTGCAATTCATCTGCCAATTCCCATGCCTTCCTTGTGGCCCCAGCTCGGCCGCAATGTTCTTGAACAAAACTCCTAAAGCTAGTTATGTAATCACTGGTATAGCTTGCAGCTGGAACACCATCTCAATCCCTTTACTGCCCCTATAAGATATAATTCATTTTAGGACATCTTATTTGTTTCTTTGTTTCATGCAGGAATTACCAAATATTGACCTACTTTCCCCACACCACCTTTCAGCCAAGTTGGCATTACCTGTTTGGTTTCATTTTGTGGGGTCTCTGACCCCTTTTTTCCTGACAGACCCAGGCTCTGCTATGTGGATCAAATTGATCCTCCGTCTGGCAGGCAATGACGGATATTTCAGTACCCATTCGATATGTGACGCGGTGGCATCAGATGCCTTCGATTCTGGTGGCTCTTTGTCAGATATTATATTAGTAGGTTTTCAGATGTTTTAATTTACTCCTCAGTTTCACTCCTCTTGTAAATAGGTGTTAAAATTGCAAATATGAAGCCTCCAACCTTGTCATAAAATTGAGGAGTATAGTCCTGGAGAAGAAATAATCTTATTTTATTAAAGACAGGAGGTGAATATTCTCCCCTTTTAAATACTTTATCACTACCCTCATTTCTTTAAAATTGTGCAATTATGTTTACTAATTTTTGATAACTGTTTCAGGTTTTCACTAAAGAAGGTAATGCAAATATGAGGTCTCCTGTCTTTAATAAACGTAAGATTATTTCTTCACCAAGGATGGATAACCAGCTTTCTCCAACATACTACAAGTCATTCAAGCAGGTTATCAGATTTAATCATCGGAAAGTGGTGCAGCTAATCCTACCGCAAAACTAAATATGAAGCAGAAGACATACAGATGTACATTTAATGCTGCCTTTTCCCCTCTCTTATCCTCAACTTTCCGTGCCAAGTAAACACAGATTTCTATGCAAGTTGATGGGGATCGCTTATCAGACAGAGACAGCTTAACTTCAGTTAAGGAGAACTACATACATATACTTATTAAAATCAAATATTTATGAATCCAATATAGAGCTGGAAAATATTACTGAGAATCTGATCCATAAATATAAAAAATATGTATGTTTGAAAGGGTCCATTGGATCAACAGTTGACATAAGCCTATGTACATGCATTAAGAAATTGTATACAAACATATTTCATAATAAATGGTATATTAATATACATCAAATATTATTGTATAGTTATGGTTTATTATTTATGCATGTGTAGGGGAACATGTATATAAGTACTCACCATCACCAGTTGGGACAGTACCAGAACATGTTAAGTAAGGCAATATCTCTGTTCACCTGCTTTATCGCTGAGTTGAATTATCAACTTAGGTGCTAGATTGGGAGACAACCAAGGACACAAGAACAACACAGATTTTGAATAGACTATCATACTTGGATTATGATAATATACTTAAAATACAGTTTTACAATTAAAAAATGTACAACTCAGTGAGGACCAACTAAGGTAATGCTGTCATATCAGTAATGGCTTTTAACAGTTTTCTTGATTTTGCGATTGCTTAATTTAAACATGTTGATAAACTCTTATTCTTGTTGAAATTCAAATGAGAATTTTTAACATTTCATTATATATAGCATTAGGATGTAGTTTCATATAATTAGTTGCTCAAACGTTTTAAATGTATGATATCATGAATAAATAATAATTTCTTAAGCACAACACAGGCTACAAAGAAAGTGATAAATTAAAACATCTCTATGTTCCCACATGCTCCTCCAATACAGCGTGCCCAGAGGAGAGTGACGGAAGAGAGAAAAAAAATCTCTTCCGTAGCTCTGAAACCGTTGCTTGACTGCCCCTAGAGGCAGTGAGCAATATTACAGTTAGAAAAAATTAAAATAAATGGAAAAAGATAACCCTTGATCTCCCAAACCTAGATCTAGGGTTAGGGTCATAATTAGGGTTATAATTGAGGTTACAGGGGGATCCGGTGAGTACAATGGTTAGATTAAGGGGTGGGGGTACATTTAGGGTTAGGGTAAATTTAGGGTTGGGGTAA
The DNA here is from genome assembly GCA_036172795.1 of Pelodytes ibericus. Taxonomy (NCBI): domain Eukaryota; kingdom Metazoa; phylum Chordata; class Amphibia; order Anura; family Pelodytidae; genus Pelodytes; species Pelodytes ibericus. The sequence continues at coordinate 28,213,323 of CM069867.1, read as the reverse complement.
ATTTAGGGTTTGGGTTAAAAGGTTACTGTAGAAGAAAATGGTTAGAAAACATGGAAACATTGGTATTTCTAAACTCAGGACAACTATTAGAAATATATAGACGGGGTCTTTTTTACCATTGTAATTGTTTAAAAAAAAATCAGGTCAAAGTTAGAAAGTGTTTTTTTATGGCATATTTTCATCATATTTTATATTTTTTAGTAAATTATATCATATGATGAAAATAATAGTATCAAATGAAAGCCCTATCCGTGCTTTAAAAAAATGATATATAATTTGTGTGGGTGGACTAAACACAAAGAAAGAAATTCACAGTTCAGTAAACATATGAAAAGAATATGGAATTCTGGTCTTCAAGGCACATCAAATGCAGCAGAACACTTGGTCACTAAGGGGTTAACCGGCTACTAAGTGAAAAAAAAGTCATGTTATTCCCACCAACTGCATTAACAGAATCCTCAATGAAGTCCATTGTTTGTCCACTGGCTCACCATCTTTGCTGCTGTCCCTATCACATGGTTGTAGTGTTTACAGCAAATTGATTTATGATATTATCAGGTATGAACTTGTTGGCATACTCAGCAGGTGGTATCCAGCAATTTTTCGTATACTTTCTTCTTTGCTCACTTGCTCGCTCCTGCTTTTCTTTGCTCCCCCTTTTTGCTTATGACTTATGCTCACTCCTGCTTTTGGTTTAATATCTTTGTTCACTTTCTCTTGCTCGGCCACAGTGTGGCTCCACATAGGTGTATTCCCCAATGAGTGTCATTCCTCCCTGCTCGGCCACACAGTGGTGCTCCCACATAGTAGCAACTTTTTCCTTGCTCAGCCTTTCCCTTATCGACCCCAGAGTGGCACCTGCCTAAGCCTAGCCATACGTCTGGCTATAGAGCGGCATCTACCCAAGCCTGCGCCATGCCTGCAGTCACTTTAAAAATTGATGATGTGGAAAAGGATGAAAAATAGCACACTGAGGGAAGGTGGTGGGCTCTCTCTCTGTGAGATTCAGGGGTAAGGAGCGTAGCGCTGGGTGGCGGGTGGAGAGATGAGGTGACTCCAAAAGTGACACAAAAAAGGGTAAGGTGGTAGAATAGTCAGTCCAATTCAAAAGGTCAATGCCGGTAGTCAGGATACACAAACAGGTATAGAAGTACAGGTAGGGATACAGCAATAAGGATAGTCCAGGGAAAAAGCCAAGGTCGGTACACAGGTATTTCTTCAATCAAAGTAGCAGGTAACTGGGAATAAATGGTACTGAGAACAGACACCACAGCTCAACAAGCAAGCAATGATTGAGGAGAGTGTGGGGTTTTTATAGAGCTGTTGATTAAGGACCTCTCCCCTTTACACCTGGGGACCGCCCCTGCACCATGTTGTGATTAGGGAGAAGAGGTACAGCCTCCTCTTCCTATTCTCCCTGCCCCTTTGCCAACAACCAATCGCGCAACGTTTCTCGCGAGTAAGCTCCGCCCCCTAAACCTCTTGGAAGTAGTTGCATTCACTGTTAGCCGGTGAATAGCAACTCGAGGCCGGGGATGCGGCCTACCTCGCGGTCGCGCTAAAGCGCGATGGCGGCAAACAGGGACAGAGGATGATTTTGGCTGTGAGGGTCCCCTGGTCAAGGTAGGTGAAGGTCCTGGGACCTGACACTCTCCCTCTCTTTTCTCTCTCCCTTCTGATTTACCTCTTTTAGAGCGAGAGTCTGACAGTTTAGACACAGAATAGTGGTGAACTGGGGTCAGAGCAGGGAGAGGTTGAGTTAGTTTTTTATGCAAGATAGGACTAGGGAAAGGGAAGGAATCAGCCTTAGGTATTTGATAGGGAACCTTTAGGGAACCCTTTTCTCCCTTTACTTTAGCATCTAGGAATTGTGTTTAGTGAAAGACAAGGGACACTGTTCGTATATCACAAAGATTATTTATGGAAATCAAAGTTGTTTATCTTATCTTCCACATAGCAACAAGCTAGGGAGTAGAGATCCAAGATCATTATCACTTCACTGTTGTCCTGTCCTTCATGCTGTCTGCTGACATCATACTTAGATGTCACATTGTGATATGAGTGGTAACTAGACAGTGTGCATGAAAAGAGTACCCAACACACCAGTGATGAGGACTTGTTCACTTACCTTCCAGAATTGGTTGGCAAACAGAAAGTGGGACAATATTTCTTTGGGGTTAAAGGGTTTGCCACTAGAATGGTATTCCTGTGTAAAACGACAAGATTATAATTACATGTTTATACTCCAATAATATAATGTTATTAAATATATATTTTTTATGTAGTCTATCTTGTGTTTAACACTAAATCTGAAATCGAAAGTGTTAACAGGGTAAGCTTAGTCTGAATTAGATTCTATCCCTGAAATAAATTGTGTTGTCTATATGTGTAATTGAAATAATGCAATTAATGAAGTGTTATGAAGCTGCTTATTGACTGAGTCTAAACACATTTGATGACATATATGGTTAGTGAAGATGTCTTGTGCATTGTAAGAAGAAATGTGTGCACCAGAGATGCAGGTTGTCCACCAGATGAATTAGGGAATGCATGATTGAAAATTGGTTCAACAATAGATCGTATAGCATTGTTATAAATGGATGTGGGAAGGCAAATAAGTAGCGTGTCTTGTTAGGAAGCTATAAAAGGCATACAAATGACTCAGTGAAGGTGCAAGACAGATGTTTCCAGAGCTAGATAAGACACTCTGTAATTGCTTAGTAATATGTCTTGTATTTCACAAATATATTTGAATCTAACACATTAAAGAAGACATGTGCAGCAGAGGATGTATAACATTAAAGTATGTATTATGACCAGTAAAAATTATGCAATTTTTTTGGGGGAAACTTATACAATTCACAAAGATTATTCTCCCATTGTATTATGTGTTAGTATTATTAGTTTTAAAACAGAAATACATTTTGCAGCAGGTTAGACAAACTGGCTCAGAACAGAGTTTAGATGTCGCTCTGCATACATTACATTACATTACCATTTATTTATATAGCGCCAACACATTTACGGTACAGAGCATAAGGGAGTTACAAACAAAATTAGTCAAAAAATGTTCAGACTAAAACATGAGGTAGAGGGCCCTGCTCGCAAGCTTACATTCTAGAGGGGATGGGGAACATGAGACAAACAAGGAGAGAGAGAGTGGAAGAAAGAAAGAGGTAAAAATAACAGTAGATTGTGATAATGGAAGGTGTGTGTGTGTGTGTGTGTGTGGGGGGGGGGGGGGACTGAGATTCGAGTCACAGCAGAAGTTACTTAATAGGTTATTTGTTGGGTGCATTGGAAGCCTACAAACTGCAGCCACTGGTTTGGAGACTGCAGGTGAGTAAAGTATGTAAGGTGGGTACCATATTGTAGTAATTATGTGCAGAAGGGGGAAGAGTGACAGGTGGTTAGAAGTCAAGTAACACCATCATATTATCCAGACCTATAAAAGAAATTAAGCTGTGTATGGATGGCTATCAAACAGTCTGGTCTTGTTGTAAATGGATGATGTGAATGTATGTATGTATGTGGGTCCAAGTGAAGTCTCATACCCTAATTACCACCTTTTAAGGAAGGATAACCATAATAAACCACGTGCATTAACATGGAAATATCAACAGTGAATAAAAATACCTTGCCACAACAAACCCTAAACCGATTCAAATGGATCAGGTCCAGAAACTGGCTGAATTATGCTGCAGCTCTTTGTCTGGCCTAGTACATGTAAGAATGCAGGCAATTCATGCCACCAAATAGGGACCTGTAGCAAGACAAATGATGGTGATCTCTCCACTTACTATAATACAGTCTGTGCAGCCACACTAAAACTGGATAATGATTCGATTCCCAATGATCAGTTTTCCAAAACGAAATCATCCTTCAAATCCAGACTTGCTGCCTCTATGACACCTCCTAAGCAGAAAAAAGGGTACCCGATTTGGTGGAAACAACACCAAGACCCTCAGAATCTGAAAGTAAAAGAGTATTGTCATTGTGCATTAGAGAGAAGCCACCCCCGATGCCCAACAGATGACATCTCCCGGAATGTTCTACAATTCCACCACCCTTACTCACTCATGTATGCCGGTTTTTGAATAGTGTAGCCATATATTCAATGTTCATGCCCCCATAGAACCTCTTGCTCAAGTAACCCCTCTGCAACAGATTTATTGGCACTTATTAGCTCAGAGACACAAGACGTTCAAAGAAGCCCTGTGAAAAGGGAGCAGTACTCCAGAGCCCATGAAACAACCTCACCATCATGAGGCAACAAATATTGGGCCTTCTTCAAATGCTTTAAGGTTGTTGAGCAATGAAATGTTTGGTTATATCAGCCAGAAAAATTAAACAGAGAGAATAGAGAAACCATTTTCTGATCAAGGTGAGAAAGAGACACACCACACATAGGCAAACACACCAGGAACCACAGCAAAACATCTAACCACTCCTCATGAATGAACAAACCCCCAAATAAACTAGCCACCACATTACATTCAACCAACATATGCTCATATGCAGACCAGACTGAATTAACCCTAAGTCCCACAGAGTTTACCATACAAGCAAAACTAAGGCATCCAGTAAGGCAAATCAAACCTCAGTGACAGACAAAATGACCCAAAAAATAGGAGTGGTAGGTGCGCTAAGTGAACCCTTAGTGCAAATAAAAATAAATGTAATATTTGCCTGAGGAATGATGGTGTTGCTGTACACCTTGCAGATGATCCTCAGTATGTATACAGTGTATATATAAGAAAAAAAAAACAGAAAAAAGCACATAGATCATAGCATAATTCTGTTATATATTAGTGTGGTATTTGGAGGTAGATGATTCCACTCACAAAACCAGCAGATGATCAAAGCTCTTCTATAGACTTGTGGAGTCCAGGAGGAAGCCTACTAACAGGCGAAACGAGTAGCGTGACCACCATTGTTGCTTTTATACGGACTTTTTATCCTGCTTTTAACTCATTGTATGTTGTTTCACTACTTGCTGTTTTTGCACATCCAGACTGTAAGAGCTGAGAGGATTTTTGCTATGGAGATTCCTTATGCTGTTCTACCTGCTTCTGAGATGTAAGATACTACTATAATACATTAAATTTTGTAAGTCTTTTACACTCAATATATGCCTTTGGTCTTTTCCTCTATATATATGTGAGCGTCTGACTGAAAGAAAGGAAGACTCCACAAGTCTATAGAAGAGCTTTGATCATCTGCTGGTTTTGTGAGTGGAATCATCTACCTCCAAATACCACACTAATATATAACAGAATTATGCTATGATCTATGTGCTTTTTTCTGTTTTTTTTTCTTATATACACACTGTATACACACTGAGGATCATCTGCAAGGTGTACAGCAACACCATCATTCCTCAGGCAAATATTACATTTTTTTTTTATTTGCACTAAGGGTTCACTTAGCGCACCTACCACTCCTATTTTTTGGGTCATTTTGTCTGTCTATTTCACCACGTGTGTACACAGAGAAACACACAGGCTGGTGCTGCTTTGTATAGGATTAAGCGCCAGAATCTACCCCCTTTTTTTTTTTTGTATTTAAACCTCAGTGACAGCCTACTGAAATGCAACCAGCTTGTTATCCGACAGGCGAGGAACTCCTTGGACAAAATTGATTCTGAGACCCAAAAAACTTAAAAACATGTTTGTTTTCATTAGCCATCATTACCCCAAAGTTCCAGGCAAGTGTTCTCGAAAGGTGCAGGCACGTTCCTGATGAAGCTGGGTCCACGCACAAAAAAGCACATAGTGCACCACTAAAAGATTACCTGCTTTATCCTACACCAATCACATGTGCTAAAGCTGTCAAAATGGGTATCAACATATTGGGAGGCAAAGCTAACTAAGCTGACAACCCTGGCAAAATAATCGTTATAATATGAAGTGAGCACTCTATCGATGTCATCATTGACAGAATGTCTGTTCAGGTAAGAGAAGTGGTAAAACATTCTGAATTTTCAAACCTCATGCTTAGGACCCACACCTAAGTGGGAGACATGTTAACCAATCAATGGGACTTCTGTAAAGGGGCCACCCATGTTATCAAACTGTTCTGGAAAAGAATACACAGGCTATAAAACCAAACTCTCTTGTAATCACAAAACCATTCACAAAGCACATTGAAAAAAATGTTGCATCCTTTTGCCTAAGCAAAACTTTTTTCAACATTCCACTCACTGCCATTGTTTTCTTTAGTGCCAAGTTGCCTGACAGTTGGCAATACGTTGCTAGTTTAGCTGATATGTAACTTCTGAACTTCATTTAACTGCTACTTACCATACTTTATTAGCTTTAAATCTTTGTGTGCTATCTGAGCCTCACCCAGAAAAAAACACCCTAGCCCTGTGCTCCATTCAAAGTCTACTAATGTTAAATTAGAGGGGCAACGATTTAAAAGTAATATCAGGAAGTATTACTTTACTGAGAGGGTAGTGGATGTATGGAATAGCCTTCCAGCAGAAGTGGTAGAGGTAAACACAGTCAAGGATTTTAAGCATGCGTGGGATAGACACAAGGCTATCCTAGCTATAAGACCAGGAACAGGGGCCTAATAAAAGTACTAAAAAAAAAATTGGGCAGACTAGATGGACCGAATGGTTCTTATCTGCCGACACATTCTATTTTTCTATGTTTCTAATGATAAGAAATAAGGAACAGCGACCAGCACTCACAAACAAACTGAAAAAGACCCTCCTAATGGTTGAAAGATTGCTGTTGGAATAAAATCCAAGTTTGTTTGTGTTCATTGTTTCCTATTTCTCATATTGTGGAGATCGGGGTGGAGATCTTGACCAGCCACCCATTCATCGAGTATGAACCTGCTATATTTAGCATAGCCTACTAATGCTGTCATCGAGGGGCTGCCAGATTGTTGCATGAGTGTGTGCTCACCAAATAAGATAAATATGGTGTACCTTTTAGATCCTTTTGAATCATTTCAAAATGTGGAATGTGTTAATCCATTGTTTTAACTGATAAAGATGCAAAGAGATTTTCACCTTAATGTTAAGTGGATGAATCTGGTAGGTTATATATGTATCATAACATTGTATCATATGATCACTATATCAATAATGTGAGCCAACCTATTCTTCAGCACTTTTTTTTCTCAGCCTTTAGTATTTGTGTAGCAATTCATTTTGAGATAAGCTATTTTTAAAAAAGTCTAGACGATTAACTTCTGAAAGATATATTTAGATAGACACAATGTTGTCATAAAACAAATATCCAGGGGTGGTGTAACTTCCTATCTGTTCCTACACTTATAACTAATTGTTATGTGTTATGCTTGGAAAGTATATGGATTTTGCTCTATCGGTATTAACAGTGGGTATTTTACGTGTAAAGTGTGTTATCTCTTTGCATATTTATTATATTTGGATTGCTTCTTCAGATCACTGTGTTCACTGCACCTTGGAACATGTGTTAGGGGTTTGGTTATCTTACAGGCAGGTAACGGTTTAAATGATTGGAAGTTGATGGTTGGTTGGTCAGGGAATTTTTACATTGAAAATGGGGTTATACCCTGAAAACATCTGTGTGTTTTGTTCACTCTATACACCTTTGTTGCCTGTGCACTTGGCTTTCTATTATTTGTTGACCTTGTACATTCACACTGAGCTGAGGGACTACAGTGAGCTATTCCTATAGCAGCACACTTTTTCTTCTTTGCACAATCCTTTTTTGTATTGGAATATATTTTAGTTTGTAGCTTGCTGGGGTGGAAACCCATTATGTCTTTACAGGACATCCTTGAAATCACTTCTAATAGAGTGGCCTTGCTTTCCTACATTGAGCAACACCTGGTCCCATTTTTTCAAATGACATATTCTGGGGCATTCTTGCTTTTCTTGGGGAAGGAGTCCAACACTGTGTAAAGATTATCCAACACATACTAATCTCTGGTACCATAGAACCTTCGACACCTATAAAATAAGGTCTCAATGATCCAACTCTTATTTACTGTTGAAAAGGAGATTATGACATCACATGTAGAAAAATTACTCATAACTTGGGAACGGAACAATTTAGAGAGCTAAATAGTTACGTTGATCTAGAAATTTCATCATGACTAAGCAGTGCAAATTTCATGATTCTAGAGTTCAGCAGTTATAGAGTTTATGGCAAATCAGACAAACAAACAGACATTTTCTGTTTTATAGTTAAGATTATCTTGACTGTATTTATTTCCTTTATTGCCATGGTTAACATGGTAAGACACGACCAACTGGTAAAAAGTTCTAAATGCATAGGTTATTAAAGTTAGTGTTAGGTTAACAAATAATAACATGAAAATATGCATTTAAATAAAAAAGCTATTTAATAATACCAACTGTTTCTGTAAAATATATTGTCCTCCAAAATTGTTTATATGAATTAACAAAAAATAAGAAAAAGAAGACATTCGGCACCTGGGAATACAAATATATATATAGTTTATTTTCATTGAAAACAAATGTGTGAATGAAAATTAATTTTTAATGAGTTATCTTTTATTTCATATGCATAAATGAAAAAACCTATAATAAATTTAAAAAAATCTGAAAAAGCATGATCAGAAATATATATTGTGTGCCCAAATGTAAATATGAAATATACAAATAGTAATAATATCACACTAAATACGTCTACAAGTAAATGCCAGCTTAAAAATATTTAATGACCTACTACTGTATAGGATAATACTACTAAGGGAATAGTGAATAACAAAAAAAATATCTGTTGAATGGAGATACAAAATTTAATGGTAAATTAGAAAAAAAAAAATATATATATATATATATTACTTAGATGTAATTTAGTCAAAACAGATATTTGGAAGATTGCAGCTCAATGAAAGTTACACATTAGTGATATTTAGAATTTGAGACTGAAGGAAATCATCTCCTGCATTAAATGAAATAGCATGTGTTACTTAGGGTTACTTAGTGTCAAAACCGTATCATTGTCATAGAGGTTTATTTAGCTTTATTGTCACCTGAGAGACACCCATGGATATTTTTATTATTTATGATTCTTTGGGCAAAAGGTTCCAATATGTAGAGGATGTAGAACAATGGCGACAGGAGGAAACCCTGATGTGTGCAGTTGTTTACTTAAATCCATGGAGAGGAGATTCCAGATCCAACTATTCTAGCTATTGAAGAGACATAAAAGGACATGACTCCACCAAAGATCTTACCGCTAAATCCAAATTTATTAAGGACTATAGCCATGTATTCCCAGCTTACCCTGTCAAACTTGAAAATCGGGCATCTTCCAGGGACAAATCCCACCTAGTCAATATTGACCAGTTGGGTAATTATCTCCTTCAAGAGCTCAGCCAATATAGAGGCATATAATTTAGAATCAGTGTTAATTAGTAACACTGGCCGATAGATTTCTATTATCGAGGGGTCATTATTTCGCTTTTAAATGGGGATAACATTCGCTTTAAGCATCTCCTTTGAGAAAGTAGCGTATCTGACTGACTCTCATTATACTCTGTATACCCTGTGCACAATTTTCATACTTTGTATTTATACTGGTTATATATCCGTTTATTTATTCATTTGTACTGACTGCTTTTGCCACATAGCACTGTGCGCTTGAGGATTTTCTTGTTTGACTCTCATTATTTACCTTGAATAAATATGGGTCTAGATTACCCTTGAGCAGTTTATAAAATAGGTTTGAAAAACCATCAGGTCCTGGCGCTATTTTATGTTTAAATGTTTCTATGGATAAATTAATCTCATCTAAACTAATCGAAGAGCTAAGAGACTGTAGTTGTTCAATAGAGAGAGACCTTCGGTAGAATCGTTATCAATATATTCCGATATCTGCTCTGTACCAGCCCGAGGGAAAAATGTACACAGATCTTTATAAAGGAAACAAAATATTTACCAATTTCTTATGGATTATAACAGATTTTAATTCAAATTTAAAACTTGAAAATTCTCTGGGGTGCAGTTATTTTATTTAATTTGGTTGTTAACAATTTGTCTGCTTTGTTACTTTTATAGTACTATGACTATTAGTTTTCATTAATTATGACTATGTACTATGAGTCTATTTAGATTATCTTTGACTAATATAATTAAAAGTGCATTGATTCTAGATTAAACATTAGAGATATGCTTGGTTAGTTCCAGGGAAGATTTGTCTTATTGGGTAATGTAAGTTTTATATATACGTTCTTAATCTAGGCCACATAGTTTCTATCTTATGTCTAGCCTTTTTACCAATATTAGAGATACACTTGGTTAGTTCAAGGGGCAAGGAGTCATCTTATTGGCTGATGTAAGTTGATTCAGTGACATTTTTCTATGCTCAATTTGATAAGATAATATCTTATATGGTATTTTCCAAAAAGTAAAGATATGTCATATCTTGTAAGTATTTCGGATTCTCTTCCTTCAGTAATGAGTCATCATTAGGATCCAATACCTATCGGTAGTATAATCATTACCCCCCCCCCCCCCCCCCCCCAAACCCATATCACAGTGTTATGGTCTGACCACAAAATTCCCTTTATAAACATTTTTTTAGTTACTCTAATCACCAGAGAATTATCAAGAATCATATCTAATCTGGCATATGAACAGTGAACTACACAGAAATTGGTTATTTCCATACAGCTCACCACAAGCATCCTGCTTACATAAACAACATATATACTATAAGCAAATCTCATACCGAAAGAAGCAACTTCAATTGATTTTAATTTCAGTTGAACATTCTAATTTCCTCAACTTGTTGTTTTATGTATGCTCTTAATCTAAGCCACATCATTTCTATCCTAAGTCAAGCTGATTTACCTCGGGTTGTTTTTCTGAGTATTATTATGAACTCATATCATCTTACAAGTGAATGTTTGCTTAACTCTGTAGAAATTCGAATAATTTTATCTTTAAATGGGAAAAATCAAATGCTTAGTTTAAATAGCATATTTCTTTTTAGACGCACATATTCTCTGTTATATCTAACTAAATTATATCTAATTTTTTTTGTGAGCCTATTGTGTTCTTGTATAATTTTTTATCTTCTTAAAAAAACCTTTTTATGTCAACATTAATAGATAAAATAAGATAAAACTGTATCTCTCAAAACCAGTTTTAATCACCTTATTTTTCTATTCTTATCTATTTGTGAATCTAACCCCTGTTACTACTTTTTGCCAAAAAAGTAACAAATGTAGAACTATCATCTACTAAATATCCATTACTACATGCCCTTAAAGAAAGTAATGTTAAGTGATTTTATGTCACATCATTTTTGGCTACAATTTAAGCTTGCATGACCAGGATTAGTTGTAGTACCAATCGCATACCCATACACGCAAACATCATAAAAAACAACAAACGAAAATAAAAAGGAATATTTGCCTTCTGGACCTATCCTCTAGATCATACATTTTTTCTCTGGATTCAAAATGTTTTGCTCTATCTTCTCTATATTCAGTTTTTCTTCTATCTGGAACATTTTTACATCAACTGCTGAAATGTCTTGTTTGAGCACTTTGGATGCTTTGTATAGTGATACTCTTTGGCCTTCAGGCCTATACAGGTATTATATCAATCACAGTTTTCACTTATTCTGCAGCACAATATATCACCCGTTGCCAACAGCAACTTTCCAATGATAGTCAGGAATATCTATTTACAATCTTTTTTTCTACCAAAACTACCCTACACTCGATCTAAACTATAGACCACTGTGAATGATTAGTTCTGAGTTATCTAATAAGTAGAGCTAATTGAATATCCCCCTCCAAAAATATGTCACCAGCAGACTGCCAGCTTTATCTCCAGACTGTCCTTACACATTAGTCACAAAAACATCATATAGCGAGCCCAGCTTATAATAATTGAACCAGCAAGAAACACATATAAACAGGACATGAGCAATATATTATACTCATGATAATTATTGATGTCCAAATATGAATACATAATAATATTAATTATTAACAAGTAATAAATAGTCCTTTCGGAGTATTCTTTTTTTTTTTTAATTCTTTATTTTTCAAAAAAAATTTTAATTTTTACGTTGAAAAAATAAAAATACATCTTGAAACAAAATATGTATGGTTTACAGTATAAACAAATGGTATAAGTAATAATAAAAAAAAGAATAATATATAGCATAAGACATGTTATCTACAGATTTTCTGCTTTCTAGTGCAGTGTTATATAAACGTAGGACAGAACGGAAATCTGTACAATACATACAGGTGCTTAATGAAATACTTAAGGTATAATTCAAGACTTGTCCTTTTGACTTATCTTGATACGTTTAATTACATGTTTTGAGTGACAGCGAGAAGCATGTAAGACTTTGTTACTAGCACTTTAAAATCAAAGCAGCAAAACATAAGAATAGATTGTTCGTGAGAGGTTATAAAAAATGGATACTTGAGAGACCTTTTAAACTCGCAAAAAAAGCAAAATTGCGGGTAGACTTGTGTTGTGTTATAATATTACTATTTTTATATTTTATACTTTTGGACACAAAATATATATGTTTTGATAATTTTTGTTACAAAAAAATGTCATTAAAGTTTTTTAAATTTTTGCATACAAAATTAAAGATTACTCATAATAAAGGAATATTCTTTTACATATAACATTGTATTATGTTTCACTTTTTTCTTTTGTACACCAGGATTTGTTTATAATCAGTACTTCACTTCTTGATAAGTCATTGCACTAATTGCACTTTATTCATTGCACTATATTAATGTTTAGCACTATGTTAGCACTTATGAATGCGTAACGCGTCATCTTTTGTGTTGTTCCAACTTTTTTCTGCTTTTTGTCACTGAAAATAAATATAGATATACATTTTTGGATGAAGAGTGATGCATTTCTTATTCTTCTATGATTTATCTGCATACTGATGATCAACACAGGGATTTCTCATCACTTGAGGTCCTGAGATATCCTCCAACACCATGTTAAACAGATTCCTTAGTAATGCCAGTCAGATGGCCTATTACAATTATGCCAAAACCGGAGCCCCATGAATTATGGCACACAAAGGAACAAAAGACAAACTCACGAGCTCTGCAATGTAATAGAGGAGAACCAAATACCAGGTATGGGTGCACACCGGCTTTGTAAATCTTCAGGGCAAGAGTAGTCATCAAAAAAATACATTTCTTTGTGGCACTCCAATTTTCAAGGTTGATACATTTAAAGAAAAAAAAAGCAGGTGGGGAAGACAAAAAACAAACTCTAAAACACACTTGACAAGTTTCGATTTCTATGAAAACATTTAAATAACAATATCAATTAAAGTGCAATTAAGAATGTACCATTCATGCTGTGTGCTGGCAAATAGTAGAAAAAAAGAAGGGGGGAAGAGGAAGGGGGGAAAGGGAAGGGTGGAGTCATTGACCAAAAAGCCACACTCCCTTTCACCATCAACTATTATAAAATACAATTTTTATAAAAGTGCATAATGCCTATATATGATTAGTGTGAAAAGGCAAAACATATTAAACCAAAAATTTGTTAATTTCCATTTATTCCAATTCCCTTATTTAACAGTAATTTCTTTATCAACTGCTGCATTTTTCTTTTCTTCTTCATTTTTACGTAAAGGAGCCCATTATTTATGCCAAACACAGAAGCCCCAATTACTATCCCACACACAGGAGCGCCATTCGTTATAACAAACAGAAGAACCCCTTAATTATGCCACACACAGGATCCCCATGAATACACCACACACAAGAGCCCATTAATAATTCCACACATGGGGCCCAATAAATATGCCACATGCGGGAGTCCCACATGGTGACAGAGGGCCACAATCATCTATTGTATAATTATAAAATAAATATATATATTTATACATACACATATTACAAGCCTATCTATATGTACAGACATATCTCTCTCTCCCTCTATCACTCTCTCTATATATACTTAGATTAACTTTCTAGTATTATATTCAACTATTTTCATATGTAATCAAATTGTTTTATAAAAAAATAATTTCTTGTTTTTATTCCATACCTCTGCACCCAAAGTACTGTACACAGCACATACAGTACCCACAGCACTTGCCATTCACCTATATTGCCCCCTCAGCGCTTGGCTTGCACTCATATTGCACTCACACGATTTGGCATGCCACAGTGTCAATTTGCCCAACAGAACATACTGCAGTGCCACTTTGCCCCACAGAAATGCTCCTGCAGAACAAGCCACAGTGTCACTTTCCCCCATTGTATAAGTTATTTTGCCCAACATAACATGCCACAGCATCACTTTGCCAATTAAAATAAGCCACTGCCAGGTACCAATTAACATGCCAAGTCACTTTGCGATTAACATGTTAGTTTGCACATTAATATGCCACAGCCAATTTGCCCTTTGACATGCCACAGCAAATATGCCCGTTTATATGCCTCTGTTATTTTGCCCATTATTATGCCACAGTCAAATTGCCCATAAGTATGCCACTGTTATTTTGCCCATTCACACACCACAGCTGATTTGCCCATGAATTTGCCACTGTTATTTTGCCCATTAATATGCCACAGCCAATTTTCTCATTAATATGTAGTGTTATTTTCCAATTAAGATGCTACAGTCCATTTGCCCATGAATATGCCACAACCAATTTTCCCATTAGTATGTCACTGTTTGTTTGCCCATTAGTATGCCAGTGTTATTTTGCCCATTTATATGCCACCACTATTTTGCCCATGAATATGCCAGTGTTAATTTTCCCATTAAAATTCAAGTGTGGCTACAGGTTAAGAACCAAGTCTCCTATCAACACAGAATGGAAAAAAATATGGCCTATCTCCAAGGAAACCAAAACACATTTGATCGAAGATGGTCATCATGGTTGGCCTTTTACCCTGAAACTTAAACTTCACACCTTAACTCCAGGGCTCACATATTATAAGTAGTGAACATCCGGTCGAGAACCGGGCGCCACCCCTTACATGTTTGTATGTCAGTATATGTCAATGTATGTCAGTGTCTGGTTTTGTCTGGTACAACGCCCCAGTTAAGGGGATATATAAATTCTATAGAAACTAAGAAGAATCACAATATATGTAAATAAGCACCAAAGGTTTATTTGATTAAATGACTTGGAGAACCCACCAGATCTTATGATTCCCCTGAAAATACACGTTGTACCTGTTTTTTTTATTAACTTTGTATGGAAAAAAAAACAAAAAACCCAATAAAGATTATTTAAAAAAAAAAAAATATTCAAGTTTTATTTGCCCAGTAATGTGCCACCCTTCTCTCCCCCTACCCCAGTACTCACCTCCTGGCTGCTCCGTGTCCCTGGCTTTCTTTTCCATGCAGTCTTACCTCCTGCACAGAGGAGGGAAATACAGCCACCGGATATACTCGTTTTTTTGCTAGGCCGAATCCAGCTGATCCACCCTCTAATATTCTGCAGTCTTCAATAGAATTATATATAGAAATTAGAGCAGGTGGAATTTTTGGGGAATACTTCTCTAATGTGTAGACAATGCATTGTCTAAACATTATTGTTGATAGCTATAGTCAACTGCTGTGTATCGACATCATGTTGGCATTCAAGTTATGTATGGCTAGGTATTGGAGGTGATACTCCAACATTATCATCCGAGATTAAGTCTCAGAATGACTTCCAGGCACAGCCAGAGACAGGTGTAGTCTTGAAACATATGATACAATTTTACTGGTCTGGTCTCTGTTGATAGATTAATATGAAAAGCCATTTGCCTACCCTAGTTGGCCTCTATTATTTTGTATAGATTTTCTAACTGTGAATTTTAATCTTGGGTATTATGACTGTTCTTTGCTTCAGCAAAATGTGCTGGATTCCTTACCTCCGGCTCCCTCCTGCAGTATGGATTGTTATTGTTCTTACTTATGTTTTTCTCTTAATTCTTTGTCTCATACAAGTTTCATATTCTGCTGTATATCCAGGCTTGGTGTGGGTGGGATGGTTTATGCTTTGGTTGCGTTGAAGCTCAGGGTGAGTGAGGGTTGTAACCGTGCTCTCTAGTTGAGATGTGCTAGCTGTTTTAATGCATTTTGTAATGTTTTACTGTTTGGATATGTAATGTGTTGTCTGGTATAAGTAAAACTATATAAAATTGAATACAGATTTAAAGTGTCAAAAAATAAGCATTTGCACTCAATAATTTGTGGGTGTATAAACTGCTTTTCAAGTATTAGAAGTGGAATGTGCCCTCCTTTGTGGTGTACTTCTTATGATATGTCTAAAAGCACAATGTTGCCCATCCCAGTTAACATTGTTCTTCTCCCAGTTAACACTTGACCAACATCCCCACCTGTGTAGTCTACTTACTGTGAAATGACTAAGCCCACAACATAAAAAAAGAATCTGTGAACAGACCTTGAAATCCAGGTTTCAATTATTACAGCATAGAGCTGTGTGTAAGACAAAGAACAATACACATTCAGTGATTTAACACATTGGAAGATAAACTTGAAAGATGTACTTTCGCAGCTTGTCTATATTTTTTAGAACTATTGTCATTCTCTGCATACTCAAAAACAGTTTCAAAATGTAATGAACAAAGTCAGTTTTATTTTGAGATGATGTATAGTTATTGGATTGTAAATGTGTGTGCCCCGAGCTTTGACAACAGACATACGTCTAAGAAAATTCCGTTAAATTCATAGATTTTTTTCCCTCTTGTTTTGACAGTAAAATGCTAGATAAACATCTTACCCCGTATTTCATCTATATTTTGTATGTTTTCATCTTTGTGTTCAATCTCACCAGTGATTTCTTTCTGATCATCTAAATTGAAACTTCAGCAGCAAATTGCCCATCATTCTCTGGTATCATTTAGATAAGTAATTCGCACAGCAATTTGATCTGCTTGGGAACTTAGTGAACCCTTTAGGCTTACTCTGTTCTGTTTTAAACCAAGACAGATATCTGTGGAGAGACATCAGCTATGCCAAGTTGGCCTTTTCTCTATGTCTACTGGCCTTTGGTCTCCATTGTCAACACCACACTGCAGTTGGGTCACTAATGACTAAGAAAGGTGTTATAAAATGTACTAAAATGTAATTCAACTCTGCTTTAGATATGTCATCTTGTTGGTATTGAAAGAAAATCATACTGAACATGTCAATAAAATCAACTTTTCTCGATTGGTTGTATTTTTATTCTGTAAGTAAATTTATATGTTATCTGTTGCTCCTTTCTTTTGCTGTGAGGCAGTAAAGTGTCATTTTAAATTTCACATTATTTACTGATGTGCCATTTTGTAATGTAAACATTGATTTACATAGATCATTATTTAGTGTTCCTCTCTTGTTTGTCTTATCCAGTGGTGTTGATGTTCATTAGTTTCTCATGTCTAAATTAGTTAAACTTGTTGTTGCAATATTCATATATTTTAGATATGAGAAACCAACACAACACTAACACTATGTAGTAAGTAAATACAAAAAAAGAGATTAACACTAATTAAGAGGCTCAGACCCTTTAAATTATTTAATGTAGATAAGAAAGCATGGTCTCTTTAAATCATAACAAAGAGCAGGAGTTGTCAAGAGAAAAACAGCTTGAAGTGGATATTTAAAAGTACTGTATTACCACCTAATTTCTAGAACAAAATCATATTGCGATACACATTATTCTACATTGGTGGCATTTTATTTAATTTTCAGGTGACACCCCCATTTTCAAGGAGAGTTTACAGCTTCTGAAAAAGAGAAAATATACATAGCAGGCTAGCTCCTATAATTTACAAGACTGGAACAAAGTTAAAATAAATCTTACTATCAATTATCATTAAAATACTGGGAATTCACATGTTATTTCCCGTACGCCTGTCAGTCCTAATTAAACAAGTAAATGGCATTGTGCATGTTGACATTTGTTTTTTTTGTTTTTTTATTATGAAATTACGAAAAGAAAAAACAATTACAATACATTTATAAATATTCATCACATAATTTGTACATTCAAGACCCTCTCTTCCTTTGAGTTTTCTACTATCTTTTACTCTGCTCCTAAAGTGATCATTATTTTTTATTTACCTAATATTATCCCAAATAATCAGAGTGTTACCCCTATTCTCATCCCTTCACCCTGTTCTACCTTCCTACCTATTGTGTTTATGTTTCTTCCACTTTCTTTCCTTTGATTTTTTCTCCCTAACCAGATTTATTTTGTTTTTGTTACTCTTTATGTTACGCTGCTTACCTAATATTCTATGGTTAGAGCTCTTGTTGTGCACCATCTATGCACCGTCTACTTCTTCCTCTCTACTTTATTTGATACTTCATACCTCCTCATCCTCATTTAGTCCTTCCATTCACCTCAGCTCACATACATATGCTCTCATGATCTCTTTCTTTAGCCTATCCTTTAAGCGTATCTTCTATATCCAGTCTGAGAATAGCCACCATCTTGTTCTTGGCCTATACCTTCTCCTTCCCATGTATCATTCAATGTCATTCTTCCATATATCCCTTATTTGATTATATTTTTCCAACGCCCCATCATATTATAATGCATTCTTTCCATATTCAAGTTGTTCTCTACTAATTGTATTACTTCCCCATATGTGGGGATTTCCATATCCTTGCTATCAAAGTTTTTACTGCTATGAAAACCTGTCCTATTATGATTTTGTTTACTGCTGTTATGTTGTTTGGGAGCATGTTTAAGATGGCTACTTCTAGGGTCCAGGGTAACTTTATCCTGGTTTTCTGGTGTAGGATTTTAAATACCCAGTTCCAACGTTTCTCTATGTTTGGGCTGGACCACCATATATGTACATGTGTACTCTCTTGTTTGCAATTTCTCCAACATCTATTCTCTACTTTTGGTCAGGGCCAGATGCCATCTATACAATGTTTTCCAGGAAAGTTCCACATGATTTAGCACAATGGGTATAGTTCCCTGCTTCAGCCAGCACTATATTACATTGTTCTTGTGGAAAATATTTCCTTATCTCTTTTTCCCATTCCCCCACAAAAGCATTCCTGCTGCTTAAAGAGCTCATAAAAAAATAGATAGCATTTTTGGGGGTTTTGTGCTATGTTCATACAGAGTTTAATTATCTCATTATCATTTTTAGGCTCATTGTTAAGTAACTTTTTTGGTGGACTTGATGAAAGAAATGTCTCACCTGTAGATACCTAAAAAATTCCCCTTTTGGGATATCATATTCTAGATTTAGTTCCTCAAAGGTTTCAAACTCTCCTTGTTTAACTAATTAGTATATCCACAGAATTCCTTCCTTTTTCCAATTTCTCAGATCTTGGTGTGGGATATATAGTTCTATTGTTCCTAATGGGGTTGCCAGAGTGCATCCTTGTACAGTTTTATCATTTTTATCATCCTATTGTGTTAGTGTACCTTTACATTTACTTGGACCCCACAGGTAGTCACATGCTCTTCGCAGGGACTTTAATGTATTTTCCACATCCACCCATGTGGTTTGACCTGGATTTTTATACATTTGGATTCCTTGTACCATGTTGGCTGCCAAATAATTGGGCATTATATTTGGGATCCCCAAACCCCCATTTTCTTTTTGGTTGCATCAACCACTTGTTTGGTATTTATGTTTCATAGCTTCTGTAAATAAATGTATTAAGAAATCCTTGCATCCTAATTAAACAAGTAAATGGCACTGTGCATGTTGACATTTGCTTTTTGACATGCTAACGTACTAAACAAACTCATCTTACACTCAGGTACATGCCTTGTGCACTCAAAAATATGATTGTACCATTATGATAATGTTATCTCAGTAAATACATGACTCAGTCCTGCATGCAAGATTTCTGTAAAGTGTAAAGTGGATCTGAAAAAAGTTCCTATGATAATAGTTTGAAAGAGAGGACAGTATGAAGTGGCAGCAGGAAAACCTGAATAATAAGCAATTATCTGTACCACAAAGCTCTTGGTGTGGAGTACCTTGCTAGAACAGCTTATACGACTACTGTGACTTCCCACAATCACAGCATCAGTACATACAATTATTCTTTAGCAGCTGAGGTTAGGAATGCAGACAATTTATCCTTGACAGAAAATGCAAAATATACATAAATAGTTTTAGTTTGAAAAACTACTTGTACCCGCAGAGGAGAGATGACAACTTTGGCCAAGGTTGTAAGTACAATAAAGTTTTGTATGTTGCAGTCAAGCAGGTCAACAGTGATCAATATATATAGCCAGAGCATCTTTAAGACACTAGTGTGCTCTGGGAAAAGGTCACAAAAGAGGGCCACATATTATCATAACTTCATTCATACATAGAAAAATACCAATATTTGATTAAAAAAATAACTAGTGACTAAGGAACAAAAACTATTACAAATCCGATTACACATTTTAAAGCAAATGGAACTTTATGAAATTCTGCTCATCATTCTTCCATTCCTGGTCAGTTTTGGTTCAAGGGGTTCCAAGAAATGTGTCAGCGGCATGGTTGCTAGAGTCCAGATGCAAGGGCCGGAGCAGGTGTGATACCCTGTGCAGGGTGACCACTCTCCCCCAAGGGTGGAGCCCCAGGCTTTGAGCGGCCACAATTAGGGTTTTGCGGTCTTCTTTTGGGCATCTTGTCAAACAGGAACAAATGGACAAATCAGAAAACGTAGTCAGGGTCACAAGCCAAAAGGTCAGGACTGGAGAAGGACGGAGAAGCCAAGGATCTAGCCGAGTCAGGAGTGGAGAAGGACGGAGAAGCCAAGGATCTAGCCGAGTCAGGAGTGGAGAAGGACGGAGACGTCAGGGTACAGGCCAAATCGATAACAGTAGATCAGGGAACAAAACGATAACACCAGCAAAAGACAGGCAGGCAAAATGTTCCAGCAAAGAGTGCTGGGAGGAGGGGGTTTAAATAACAAGGCAGTTAATGATGTACAGGGAACACCTGGGCGGAATTAATTATGGGCAGGAGGTAGACAGACACAAAGCAGCTCTGAAAACCAAGCCCTCTGGTGGAGCACGGAACAGACACAGGCACCAGAAACACAGAGGTCCAGGGTTCAATCCCAGCAACGATTACAAAATGTTTGCACCTCTACTGAAGCCCTCTCTCTTACCTCCCCAACTTTCCTGACCATTTAATTCTGCAGTCAGGTAGTGAACTATACCTGGCTGTGCACCTAGCCATTCTACCCACCACTTGATGGTAGGAAGACTGTTGAGAGCAATATTTGGATACCTTTTGGATACACTGCAGAGGAAAGACATGGGAAGGCCAGTCAAGAGTGGGTTATAGTGTTGACAAGGGAAAATATAATTAACTATTATTATATTTTTATTAAAAATGTATTTTTTATAATAATGACACAATCTATTTTGTTTTGGGTTGCTTTGCAGCATAGAGTGAAAATTATCCTGCAAGGAAGTGGAGTCATGAGTAATGAGTTCAAGCTTCAAAATTAAACAAATTAGGTTCCAGACCTACATTTGTTGAAACAAGTCTTAATTATAGATGCTAGATCACATTCTAAGCTTGCCCCATGCTTATGTTTCTTTCCTGGGAGATATTGCCATCTGCTGCAAACCAGCTTGTTTAGGTAGTAGGTGTTTATTCAATGGCTTCTTCCAATCCATTACCTGAAAATAATATTGAACTGTCAGTTCATATTGCCGTTTGCATTAGCAGACATGTTGGAATTGAGTCTGAATTGGGTCACTGTGCAAACATTCTTGGCATATTTAATTCAGAACACTGCTAAAGTTCTTTGTTGAATGGATGATACAAGCTTTCTAAATAACATTACCGGAAATGATTACAACACGCACAAAAGGACATTTATAAATTTCAGTTTCTGTTCAATGCATATATTTTGTGTTGTTTTTTTTTGTTTAATGTATATCATATATTTTGAAAACAAATTATTTAAAAGTCAAGATTTATTAAGTCGAATCACTTGACTCAAGGACTTGGATCATAATTAGCTGCCTCTACACTTTATTACCATTCAATTTTCAGTAATTGTGCATTTTAAAAAATATAGTATTAAACAAAACGGGGCAATAGCTAACCAGCCAGATGTTTCAATGTGTCGGTTCAAACTCAGTTTTAGTTGACAGCTTATATAATACATTTTATTTTTAATGAAACGTGAATGTGGCCCATGCACAAATACATTTACGGTGAAGCTCTTAGTGAATTGGGATAGCATTATATATCTTATATTTTACTTACTCTCTGATCTCATTCTAAGCACATTGATAGGATGGTGATGTGCATACTATAATAATAAAACAATTGTTGCTGCAGGATATATCTTCATCAAGGCTATATAAGGTATTCATTGTAACAAGTCTGTAAGGAATATACATATGGTGCACACATAAGGCTATCTTATCGAGATACTGCTGAAGGGTGGAATGTGTACAACTTTATGCTAGTATACTTAGAATCAGTCCTTACTAAGCAACTCACTGGAGTCTACGGTCCACAATTTGAGCAGGTAAACTTAAGTTAAAGCGGGGAGGTTTTCTGAGCTGTTTAAAAAAGCCTTAACTTTTGAAGTGTTGTGATACTAGTGAGAGCAAAATGTGTACAACTGTTAGTATTTTTTTTATAATGAGCCCATAGTGAACAATGCACTTTCTTCTATGGTCCATGAGTTGAACTGATAAATGTAGGTTGTTTGAGGTCATTCTTTGAGCTGTTAAATATAAAAATATGTACCCTTTGAAGCATTCACATTTTATTTGAAATATGTTTTCTTCTATCTAATGTTGACAATTACATACCTGGTCTGCATAAAGGATAGCTAAGGTTTTCAATGTTTATGTACAAGAGATTATAACAGATTATAATATTTGTCACAATTTAGAAATATCCAATGTTTACATGATTTTCAGTTGTTTTTTGCAAGTTATAGGGCAATAACTGGAAGTAGCACATTGCTTTTTACTAACATTTATCTACTATAGTGAACTTTGGACCACAACCAACCCTAACCCTAGCACTAACCTAACTTTAACCATAACCATAGTTCTAAGGTATATTACACCAGTAAGGGTCCTTGGGCAAGATCCCAAGACAATAAATATGAGTTTGACACAAACTAAGAGAGTCATGCCAGCTCAGACGCCGGATTGCCCTGAATAGGTATAGTAAGTTAGGAATTAAATATGCTTTGACAACATTACTATGGCCCGTCCAAGAGAGTTCTAAACCTTTCCATTTCTGCAACAGGACCTTAATCTCGGCCAATAGTTCCCCATAATTAATGGACACCATTTTATCTAATCTTGAACATATCTTGACTCCTAGATATTCAATATGCTTAGCCAAGCTGTATTTGCTATAGCATTTCTTTGTACAGGGTTTAGATAGAATACCAGATTTTGTTAAGATTTATTTTATAATTTGAGAGCAGTCTAAACTACTGTAGTGCTCCCAACAGGGTGGGGATAGAAAGTTCCAGAGCAGAAAGGGATAATACAATGTCATCTGCATATAACATAATCATATGGTCAGACTGACCAATCCTTATTCCGGAGATTTCTTTGGTGTTCCTAATCAAGGCGACCAAAGGCTCAATCATTAGAGCATAAAGAAGAGGAGCCAATGGACATCCTTGGTAAGTTCCATTATTAATTTGAAAACATTGGACCACTGATCCTGGCCCTCGGATTCGAATATAGAGCCATTATCAGGGCCCCTTGATACCAAACACCTGCAGGGTTTCTGACATAAACTTCCAGCTTACTTTAATAATAAGGCTAGCTTATTTTCTGACAATGAGGGGAGGCCAAGACTCTCCAAAAACAGGCCACATTCCTGTCCTGGTGTTTAGGTTCTGGCAAGTTATACAAAGCTTCATAATAGGACTTAAATGCACTACCAATCTGAAAGCTGAGTTGTATTGTTAAAGATGATCTTTTTAATTCTACCTCTTTGATTCTGAAATCGAAGTTTCTTAGTTATATCTATATCCACCTGATTATTAATACCATACCAATGTTGTTTCAGTCGGATCTGCTTCTTATCTGCCCTTAATTGTAATTTATGCATGATTTCTTCTCTAGTTATTCTGATACTGTGCAAAGTTGTATTGCTAGGTTTCTGTTTATTTTCCCTTTCGAGAAGGGAAAGTGATATGTGTAAATCTTTGAGTGATTTACACTGTGCTTTTTTAATGTGGCTGCCCCTCTGTCAGGCCCCCCTTCACACCTGCATTCCTACCCACTGCCTTACCCATTCTGTTGCTCGGCGGCATCTCTCCCCAGCTGCAGGGTGCCATAGATGGGTATACGCTGCTCCTGTCCCCTCTGTCGGATCTTTCATTGGCGGCAGTACACGAGTCTCTCCTTCCTCGCAAGTGCACATTACCGGGAGTAGAAAAAATGTACAAGCGTTGCCATGGAAATGCACACCTAGACTCCACCCCCCCTATCACCACTTAATCTCTGAGCTCCCTCTCAGCATTGCTCAGAGTTACTGTTGCCTCTAGTGAGTTCACAGCCTCCAAGCACTACATTGTTTGTTTCCTGGTTTTGACCCTGTTTGTCCCCATTTACTCTGATTTCTGGGACCCTAGACCCTGGCTTGTATGACTATGCTTCCCTCCAGTATTCCTGACCACAGCTTGTTTCCTCCTGCTATGCCACCCTCCGGAACCCCTTGAACATAGATTTTCTACGGTACACTCCGTTATCCCTGACTATGGCTTGTCTCATCCCACTAAGCTATTGAAAGAATCCTACTACTGATGACTTCATTGAACATCCTTGAAGTTCCTGCATAATCGCCCATGCTTGCGGTTACTCTGTGAGGAGTTCTGTTCACACTTTCAGTTCCCCTCCTTTATGCTGCTCCAGCAAGTGTAGTTCCATAGCTACTGGACTCCAACACCTGAATGTGAGTAACCCTCCTAACCCTTAGATAACACTTCATGAAACACCAAAGGTCTCCAGTGTCATAAATTTATATAAAAAAAGTCCCTGGCATGAGCCATCAGTTCCAGTTTACTTTCATCTGATTCCAGAGTATGCACATTAAGTCTCCAGTGGGTATGCAGGTGATAATGGGGATTTTAATCTTTAAAAACATAGGGGCATCGTCAGACCAAGAGATAGTGCCAATGAAAAGGAAATGTTCTTTCTTGTGTGGGAATTATGAACTGGAGAAAAAAAAGAAGTAGTCATATTCTCCTGGATGTTGAATCCTCAAGATATCAAACAGGTTATGGCATGTAATACAGTTCAGGAAGGAGAGTGCTCTGTCCCTAATTCGAGGCTCATGTTTATATGGTTTGGGGGATTTCCTATTCAGTGTCTCATCCAGAATACAATTCATGTCACCTCCAATAATTGGCGTACCTTGACCAAGTTTATGACATCTGTCCATTGAGCTATTTAAAAATTGGTTCAGATGGTCTGATGGGGCATAAAGATTCGAAAGTGTATACAGTATATCATTAATCTGACTCACCAAGATAATCCTCCTCTCCTCGTCAGATTCATGGAAGATATACTCAAATTTATTTCTACCAGCCAGAGCTTGGATAACCTGGAGCAGACATACAAACCATACAACATTCATTTCAACTCTGGGTGGATAAATCCCCAAAACCCAGAGAAAAAGATACATTTTCAAAATCACCTGGAAATTTCACATCATAGACGCATCTGCAGGTGGGCCATAGAAAGAGAGGGTAGAACTTATTCCAAAAAAAAAAAACCCTGAATGCATGAATTTGTAGAAAGTTGAGAAAAATGCAAAAAGGGCTGGAACATCGTAATCATTGTCATGTAAAAAAATTCACTCAGTAGCTAAAGACTGCTCACAGAGCCTCTATAACATTTTGTAGCCACGTACATAGGAAATGCATTGCTTAGTCCTCTCCGGGTCCTTCCCCACCAAACCACCTGCACACCCTACCTCCCTGTATCCATCCAATCAGACCAATCAGCCCTCCCATAAAAAAAAACATCCTTCAGAGATACATAAGTCAATCCATCTATAATATAAAATGGGATGGCCTGAGGTTGGGGACATGGAAGAGGAGAGTGAAAATAAATGTCTCCTCGGTAGATACTGGTTATCTTTGCCCTAATCTCTAGCTCCATGCCTCACATAAAAAAAAAAAGCAATGATGTCTAACAAGCGGGCCCTTGGATCTTATAATGTTCTTTCTGATGGTTTATATTAAAGACACTGGGCACCGTTAGAGGATCTCTGTGGGATTATTTTGCAGAGGCAGTTGTACACTTCATTGTTTTGAGGGTTTAAATTCCCAAAAGTTACCTTGCCACCCTTTTGAGTCCTTCCAAAAAACTAACGGCACATTAAATATAATTTATAGTCTCGGCCTCATATACTACAAAAAAACAGCTCATGATGCTCATCATTTTGTCATGCACTACTTCAGATATTTGCATTTGGTTCTATAATTCCATGCATAAAATTATGTGTTATTCGTCTTTAGTGCCACTTAAATATTTATGGACTCAGTTTTAAATTGCCTCAAGGTTCTGCTTTATTATTCCAAGTTCTTTGATCGCATGTTATTTTCATTCACTTGATATCCTAATACTTCCCGTTCTTATTTTTTTTACTGCTACCAGCATGACTTCAGGAAATGCTAGAATTATTGGCATTTTGGTATCTGTCTTTACAGATCCAATCCTTTTTTTGTATGCACACTCAGTTTTTATATTTTGACCACGAAGAGGAAGCTGTGGATCTAGCATGAAAGAACATGGTACTTTGGAAAGGCATAATTAGTGAAAGGACACAAAGAAAGAATTACAATGATTTGAAAGTAGGGGAACACATTAAGGTGTTGTTAGAGAGGAAGATTATATGAGCTAGAACAGTTACTTTGCTCCACAATCCATTTAATATTAGAACATCTGGCTGCTATGGTAGCAAATGATATGGAATGGTAAACTGAACACATCAGTGACTTAAAGAGGAAAAAATATCTGTGACTTGTGTTAAAATAATTGCACATTAACACACATATTAAGGGAAATGTTTATGACATCACTTTGTGCTAACATAAGCAAATGAAGTACTATAATGTAGAACATGTAATTTGCATTCCCTACTACAATATGATCATTTCCAGTTTTTTCAGCAGCTCATTGTTCTCCATTTAACCAATAGACATATATATCCTTGAAATGTATTTAATTCCTATTTTAAGACACCATCTTTCCAGTTATCTCATTCACGGCCCACTTGCAATGGAAAAGTGGGATGGTATAGAACGTCCTACAGGCGGGAAGAGGTTAAAATGATATCATAGTGCAAATCATTTTCTGTAAATTTATAGTTATCAGATATTATATTACTATTTCTTTATATAGTGCAACCAATTTAGGCAGCAAAACATAAAAGGAAATACGTGTTGTGTTAATGAATACCAGTGTCTATTTTTGCGCAGGGTGTCAGTCTGACTTGTTAATAACATTGTTTTGGTGTGCCTCAATTCTTTATATTTACCAATACAGCTTTCATTATCTTATGAGCTTATTTTCCTGTTACTGAAATGTGGGCACCTGTGCTTAAAAGGATAACAGCCAAACCTTACTGACAGGAAACCAGTCTCCTGGTTACATAAGCATGTAATTGCAGTGAACAAAGTAAGCCCTATTTTGCATTGTCCTATGTTAGTTAAGTAATTATATATACTGTTGATATTGCACTTTGTATTTGTACTTTGTGTGCAAATACACATATACACGCGTAAAAATCACAAATATAGTTTTGCCTGTTTTTTTTTTTATTCACTTCACTATGTGAATCCCAATGTGCAAACAGTGCTTACATGCCCCCTAACTGTTCTGCTTTGTGCGATGTTGGGAGGCAATGCCACTGTCCCTCCAAACTCTACCTCTGCCCAACTTTTTGTGTGACATTCTCCTCACCCGTCTGATCTCCCTCTTCCCCTCCTCAACATCCGTGCTGACTTTCGCTTCAACTAATTCGGCCACCGCCGGAAGTCAGCAGTCAGGCGAATGTGTTAAAGCGCAACGGCCACCAAATTCAGGCGATTCGGCAGCCATCACCGCTTTAACTAAGTAGATGGCTGTCACCGCTTTAACGATTTCGTCTGACTGCTGACTTCCGGTGGCGGCCGAATTAGTTGAAGCGGAAGTCAGCACGGATGGAGAGTGGCCGCATCTCAAAGCGGCCCCAGGGCAGACGGCCATTTTTCCTGGTATCCCGGTGGGCCAGTCCGGCCCTGGGGACATTGGTCACCAATCCCCACCATCCCACAGTAAAAATTTCTCTGGTGTCAGGCACACTGGAGACTGGTTACTGTGCATGCAAAGTAGCGTTGGGAGTTGGAGTGACAGTGCCTACAGCGCATGCATGGTAGTACTGACATTCTACCTCAAAAGCATTGCCCTCCCCGTGTCTACCATGCACAAGAAGCAGCATGATAGAATGTCTGTGTGCTGCCTAGGCTGCCTGCTACTAGACACCAGTGACCTGGGTATGCAATGTAAATGATGGGGCATATCCTGGGTTGCTGGGTAAAGTTCTGGGAGTGCAATATTGGTTATGGGGCATGTCCTGGGTATGCAATGGGGGTGCTTGGGTCATGTGTGTGCAATATGGGTGTTGGAATATGTCCTGTGTCTGCAATGTGATTGATGGGATAGGTTCTGGGTGTGCACTGTGGGTGATGGGGTATGCATGGTGGTGATGGGGGAAGTCCTAGGTCTGCAATGTTGGTGATGGGGCATATCCAGGCTGTACAATATGGGTTATGGGGCATGTGTTATGGCATGTCCTATGGGTGCTGGGGCATATCCTGTGGGTGTAAAGTGGGTTCTGGCTGGGGCAAGTCCTGGGTGTGCAATGTGGGTGATGGAGCATCTGTGCTGGGCATGTCCTGTGAATGCAAAGGGCGTGCAGGCTGGGGTATGTCCTGGGTGTGCAGTGTGGCTGCTGGGACATTTTGTCTTTTTGCAAGGTGGTGCTATGGCAAGGAATGTGGGGCAATATCAAAGAGACATGGAGTGGGGGCCCAGATCATTTTCATCATCCCATCATTTTTCATGGCCGCACTGGATGTATTGGCATGAATTAAAGTGTGTAGGTAAGTCCTGGGAGTGCATTGGCAAGTCTGGGTGCTTTTTGGCAAGTCTGGAGATGCATTCACAAGTCTGGGGGCATATTGGCAAGTCTGGGATGCATTTTCAAGTATTGGGATACATTGGCAAGTCTGGGGGTATATATTAAGTCTGGTGGCATATTGGCCAGTCAGAAGGTGCTTTGGAAAGTCTGGAAACATATTTGCAAGTCTGGGTATGCATTGGTAAGTTTAGGGTGCATTTTCAAGTCTGGGGGCATATTGGCTAATCTGGGGATGCATTGGTAAGTTTAGGGTGCATTTGCAAGCATGGGGGCATATTGGCAAATCTGGGGCGCATTGGAAAGTCTGGAGGTGCATTGGAATGTCTGGGGCATAGTGGTAAGTCTAGGAATGCATTGACAAGTCTAGGAATGCACTGACAAGTTTGGAGGTTCATTGGCAAGTTGGGGATGCATTGACAAGCCTCAGAACATATTATTAACTATGAAAAGGCAGTTTACATGTTAAGGAATATTTACTAATAAAATGTCTTTTCACATAGGGTCGTCTTATATTTAGGAATTTTCTTTTTTTTCCCCTAAATTAAGTTTCAAAGTTTGGGTGGTCATCTTTATATTCGAGAAATTACAATATATGACCTACACCCAGGGCCGGCCTTAGGGGTGTGCGACCTGAGCGAGCGCACAGGGCGCAACACCCCAGGGGGCGCTGCCCACCAGCTAAAAAAAAAAAAAAAAGCCGGTAGAGACACTGGGTGGGGGAGATCAAAAGATCCCCCCTCACCAGCCCTCTGCTCGGCATGCTCTGCTGTGTTGGGGAGGGGGCGGAGCTAACCGGCTGAGCGGTGTAGCTCCGCCCCCATCCTGTGAAGCAGAGAAGCTCCTGCATCACGGGGAGCTGCAGGCAGCAAAAGAAAGTGCTGCTCGGCTCCTCATGCCTGCATTAAGCATGGGGAGCCGAGCAGCACTTTCTTTTGCTGCCCACAGCTCCCCGTGAAGCAGACGCTGCTCTGTTTCACAGGGTGGGGGCGGAGCTACACCATTCAGCCAGTTAGCTCCGCCCCCTCCCTGATCAACATTTGCAGGCAAGGGGAGGGGGGGAGAGGCAGACTGAACAAGGGGAGAGAGAGACAGACAGAACAGGGGGAGGGGGAGAGAGAGACAGAACAAGGAGAGAGAGAGTCAGACAGAACAAGGGGAGGGGGAGAGAGAGACAGAACAGGGGGGGAGAGAGAAAGAGAGAGACAGAATGAGGGGAGAGAGAGACAGAATGGGGGGAGTGAGAGACAGACAGAACCGGGGGAGAGAGAGAGACAGACAGAACAGGGGGAGAGAGAGACAGACAGAACAGGGGGAGAGAGAGACAGACAGAACAAGGGGAGAGAGAGACAGAACAGGGGGAGAGAGAGACAGACAGAACAGGGGGAGAGAGAGACAGAACAGGAGGAGGGGGAGAGAGAGACATAACAGGGGGAGAGAGACAAAAACGGGGGGGGAGAGAGAGACAGAACACTGGGTGTCTGGGGGGGGGAGAGACAGAACACGGGTGTCTGGGGGGAGAGGCAATGGGGGGGGACAGAATAGGGGGAGGAGAGACAGAACAGGGGGAGGGGGGAGAGAGACAGAACAGAGGGAGAGAGAGAAAACAGGTATGGGGGAGTTAGAGCGAGACAGACGTGGCAAGGAAGAGGGAAGGGACACATACATGGGGGGGGGGAGACGGGGGGCGCCACGGGGGAAGCCCGCACAGGGCGCTGGGACACTTAAGGCCGGCCCTGCCTACACCCATGCTTACTTTAAAACAATTTAATGTTATCTTGTAGTTTTACATTGAAAATTAATTTACCGGAGCCTTGATATTCAGTGACATTTAACAATAAGCGTTTAAAGAAATAAGCAGGATGGTTGCTACAGAAACAGCAATATATCCATCATACTTCATTTGTAGTTTTTGTGAGTTGAGAAATTTAGTGATCCAACAGCTCTAATTCTTTTTGTTTCCTTTACTTATCTAAAAAACAAATGTTTTCAGACACTGCAGGTTGAACATGCATGTATTAAGCTATAAAAAGGTTAAAGTAGTTTAACAATGTGATGTATGCAACATTCAAAGAAAGAAACGGATGTTGTAATCCTCTATAGAACAAGAGCAGGAATGATAGCATGTCATCTAGGGTTTCAGAAATCAGGGTCTACTCAATAAGACCCAATCTGGAAATATATAGGGCCTCTCACTCCTCTCCTTGCAGCTGCAGAATGAGAGACTAAAATAAAGGAATTGACCTCTGAACAGGTCATTTGTAAAGACAAAGACCCAGAGACAAGATTCCAGACATGCTTCCTGCCCTATGTATATGGAATAGAGCGTGAGTGCAAAAATCTGAATTACTGTGCACCCCACTGCTGCTTTGTATGATTCCCTTTGTAAATATATCCTCTATTTATTAGATCAGAAGTATTTAACTCCATCAGCACTTTAGCGCAATGTCACTTTGTTTTGTCTTAATTGAGGAGTGATATATCTGAATTATGAAAAGATGTGATAAAACGGAGGAGATGCCATGCCATTAGCATATACATTGGGAATCAAGGCCTGCTGGCATATGTCAAGGAGTGACATATCTGTGTACTAGATTCCAGCAGTTCAGGTGTGGGAAAAAGTCATTTTGCATTGAAATTCTTGACATTTATAAAACGTACCATATTTAGCTATAATACTAAAAAAAAAATTAAATGGAAAATATGTCTTTTCTCTGCTGCAGATAGAAGAAATAAAATAAAGCTGTGACTGTGGAGCGAAGAACAGTATCCCTTGGCACTGTACAACAAAAACCAATGCTCATTCTTCCGAAAATAGTTAGAAAGTTGTTTAACCTGTTTTGTGATTAATCAATATTTTTTCTTTCTTTGTATACCACACACACACACATATATATATATATATATATATATATATATATATATATATATACTGCAATTTAGTGTTAAAAATACATATATAAACATTTGCTATGTAATGCTGCAAGAAAAGATGCCAATTTGTGATGGATACTAACCATACATAGGTTTGTTGGTTTGTTTTGGGGGTAAAAGGTCGCATTTTGGACAGGTGGATTTTCTTGGAATTTTGAAATAGAAACATAGAAATATAGAAACATAGAAACATAGAATGTGTCGGCAGATAAGAACCATTCGGTCCATCTAGTCTGCCCAATTTTTTTGGAGTACTTTTATTAGTCCCCCGTTCCCGGTCTTATAGCCCGGTCTTATGTAGTCATCCATCCCTCATGTCCTATTTGGAACATCTTTGAAGCTGGTCCATCCAGTTTACCCCATACAACTATATATTTTTCAAAGTAGAAAATGAAGGGTATTTCAAATGGTGGTATTTTAACACTTTACACGCACTTATTCTACCCCCTGCCTTTGTCAAATTTAATGGCAGTAATTTTGTTTAGACAATAATGATTTTTTTTATAATTCCCAACCTAATACTAACCCACTTATCCCAACCAACTGCCCATCTAACAAACTAATAAAATACAATAAAAAACAAGATACCCATAAAAAAATAGAAAAAATCTAATCAATTTACTGATCAGAGCAATCCAAGCAACCACATCTGGGTGTTCGTCAGAGCTTGACAAACCCCCAGTTCCAGGCCACCATGGCGACCAGGACATTATACCTAGGGCCTGGGTGCTATTAGCCATATGTACCCCTTGCCTTTGCCACCAGTTTATTTAAAATGGGATAATGATTCACGGGAGGAATATATAATCTTGCCTCTTTACAAGTCAATGGTCAGACCTCACCTTGAATATGCAATACAATTATGGGCGCCAGTCCTTAAAAAGCATATTATGGAACTAGAAAAAGTACAAAAGGACGGCTCCAAAATTAGTAAGGGAATTTGAGGATCTTAGTTATGAAGAGAAACTAAAAAAGTTACACTGATATACACTAGAAAAAAAGGCATCTTAGATGCAGGGGCGGATCCAGAGTCTGATCTCGGGAGGGGCACATGTCCGTCTGTCTTTTCCTCTCTCCCTTGTCCGTCTGTCTTATCCTCTCTCCCTTGTCCGTCTGTCTTATCCTCTCTCCCATGTCCGTCTGTCTTATCCTCTCTCCCATGTCCGTCTGTCTTTTCCTCTCTCTCATGTCCTTCTGTCACGCTCCTCTCCCTTCCCATGTCTGTCGCACTCCTCTCACTCCCCGTGTCCCTCTGTCTCTCTTCCTTCCATGCCCGTTTCTCTCCTCTTCCTTCCCATGTCCGTCTATGTATCCTCTTCTTTCCCATGTCCATCTGTCTCTTCTCTCATTTCCCATCTCTGTCTCTCCCTCCTCTACCATCCCATTTATGTCTCTCTCTTCTCCCTTCCTATTTATGTCTCTCTCCTCTCCCTTCCCATGTCTGTTTGTCTCCTCTCCCCTTCCCATATCTGTCTGTCTCTCCTCTGCCATCCCATATTTGTCTGTCTCTCCTCTGCGAACCCATGTCTGTCTGTCTCTCCTCTACCATCCCATTTATGTCTCTCTCTTCTCCCTTCCCATGTATGGCTCTCTCAGCCAATTTGCACAATAATATGCCAGTGTTATTTGCTATTTTATATGCCCCAGCCAATTTGCCCAGTAATATGCCAGTTATTTGCCATTTAATATCCCCTGCCAATTCGCCCAGTAATATGCCAGTTATTTGCCATTTTATATGCCCCTGCCAATTTGCCCAGTAATATGCCAGCTATTTGCCATTTTATATGCCCCAGCCAATTTGCCCAGTAATATGCCAGTTATTTGCCATTTAATATCCCCAGCCAATTTGCCCAGTAATATGCCACTTATTTGCCATTTAATATCCCCTGCCAATTTGCCCAGTAATATGCCAGTTATTTGCCATTTTATATGCCCCAGCCAATTTGCCCAGTAATATGCCAGTTATTTGTCATTTAATATCCCCAGCCAATTTGCCCAGTAATATGCCAGTTATTTGCCATTTAATATCCCCAGCCAATTTGCCCAGTAATATGCCAGTTATTTGCCATTTAATATCCCCTGCCAATTTGCCCAGTAATATGCCAGTTATTTGCCATTTAATATCCCCTGCCAATTTGCCCAGTAATATGCCAGTTATTTGCCATTTAATATCCCCTGCCAATTTGCCCAGTAATATGCCAGTTATTTGCCATTTTATATGCCCCAGCCAATTTGCCCAGTAATATGCCAGTTAGTTGCCATTTAATATCCCCTGCCAATTTGCCCAGTAATATGCCAGTTATATGCCATTTTATATGCCCCTGCCTCTTTCCCCAGTACATCCCCCCATCTCCCCACTCCCCAGCACTTACCTTTCCCTGGTGGCTAGTGGCAGGCAGCATGGTCTTCTCCATGCTGCCTGTTCGTCTCACAGATGGTTGTGCCGACAGGTCACGTGACCCGGCGCGCGTATGACGTCAGCGCGCCGGTCACGTGACCTGTCGGCACTTCCGTGTCGGCACACTGCACGGGGAGCCGAACAGGCAGCACGGAGGTTTCTCTGTGCTGCCTGTTCGGCTCTCTGTGCAGCCTGCCGGCAGGCAGAGAAGGTGAGGGGGGATCTTACGATCCCTTCTCACCTCAGTCTCTGCCTGCAAGCGCGTATTTTTTTTTTTTTTTAAGTGTCTTTTTTTTTTCTCTTCTCGGGGGGGGGGGGGGCAATTGCCCCGTTGCCCCCCCCCTGGATCCGCCACTGCTTAGATGGGATATGATGGCATTATATAAAGATGTGCAGGGCTAATTTAAAGAGCCCTCCAGTGACCTGTTCATTAACAGAAAAGTACAATTAACAAGAGGTCATCCCTAATACTAGAAGAGCAAAGATTTCATAAACAGCAAATGAATGGATTCCTTAAAGTAAGGACAATAAAGTTATGGAGCTCACTGCCAAGAGAGGTTGTGATATCAAATGCAATAGATGCATTCAAAAATGTCTGGATATTTTTTCAGAAAACCCAGACATACAGTGATATTAATAATAGAGTTTTTTGATCCAAGGAGAAATGTGATTTAGAGTCAAGAAGAAATCTTACTAAGTATTTTTACTTTCTTTTCGATCAAAAGCAGGAATGATAGGTAGAAGAATTAAACGTGATTAACTGAAGTCTTTTGCAACCTAAATTACTATGTAACTATGCACCAGAACCCACATTGCAGTCACAGAAAATGCCACATCACCCACATTGCATACCAAGGACATGCTACCGCACCCCATTATATATCCCGTCACCCACATTGCACACCCATGACATGCTCCAGCACCCCAATATATGATATATCACCCATATTGCACACCAAGGGAATGCTCCATCACCCCAATATATGCCACATCACCCACATTGAACACACAGGACATGCTGCATCACCCCAATATATGCCTCATCACCCACATTGCACACCCAAAACATGCTCTATCACCCATATTGCACAGCAAGGGCATGCCTCAGCATCCACACTGCAGACCCAGGACATTATCCCGGCACCTACACTGCAGATCCATCACTTACCCCAGCTCCCCAGGACATGCCACAGCAATCCAATTGCACATCCAGAGCTTACCACAGCATCCACAATGCACACCCATAACATCCCCCAGTACCCACACTGCACACCCATAACATGCCCCAGTACCCACACTGCACAACCATAACATGCCCCAGCACCCACACTGCACACCCATAACATGCCCCAGTACCCACACTGCACACCCATGACATGCCCCAGCACCCACACTACAGAACTAGGACATACTCCAGTGCCACCAGGACATGCCCCATCACCCACACTGTACACCCAGGACATGCCCCAGCATCCCAGTACATTAAATATCACCCACAATGCACACCCTGGACACATGTGGGGCGTAACATCCGTATGTTGAAGGAGAGGATACTCAAACATTTAGTGGGTATACAGGGAGATAATTCTAAGACTGCAAATGCAATGTCCCAAAACATTGTAAAACATGTCCTGATTTTCCTTTAATGGATTTCTGTGAATAGGAATAGATAAAATTGTTCCCTAGAGGGAAACTAAATGAATCTTTGAACTCAAAATGTTTGGGGGAAATGGCCTAAATTCAGATTTAGAAATATACATAAGCCATATTACTCCTTTTTGGTATATTGATCACTGTTATAATCTTACGGTATGATGGGTTTATCCCTTTTGTTAATATTTTTATTGTTCCATTTGAGTAATTAATAATGTATTTTCATTATTTTAATTATCTGATCTATATATTGTGATTATTGAACCTGTTTATGCTCTCCTTCAATTCTCTTTTCCCTTGAGAGAACTTCCCCAATGAATATATCTCTGTTCATAAGTGAAATATATGTTTATTTTATATATTCGTAGACATTTTTACATGTTTTTTAATACTTTTTTTACGTTTTTGATAACTGCTATTTAGGTTTGTGTGCTGCTTATATTTATAAATTCACCTTATGGTTCATTATGGACCAATGGACATTGCTCCAAGTCAATGGACATCAAGAACATTTAAGTGACACTACAACACCCAGAGATCTTCACTTTGCTGTCAGCTATACCGAAAGTCACATGACAGACACATATGAAAAACTAAAAGACCCAGAAGCCTTTGCGAACATGCAGCTACAATTGTGGAAGTGATGCAATGGACACACCGGAAGTGATGTCACAGATGCACCCGATGTGACTAAGCGGCATTATATGATTAATCCCACCCACCTGATTGTTAGCACAGTATTTAAACTCTATTTTTTTTACCTATGTCGATATCAATAATTTTCTCCTGATTAAGCCGTGATGGCAGATCCAGCAAAACACATTGAGACACCTTGTTTGCAGCTGCATCCTGCTGTCAATTGACATTACTATCCTTCTTCCTCCAGTAGCAGCTGATCCATTCTTTCTGCGCTGTGTCCAGTCGACCAGGGACTCATTCTATATGCCCTTAATTATGTTGCACCTTGTAAGTGTTTCCCTAGCGGGGGTCCAGCAATCATTTTATCTGGTCCTGCCCATGTTTGTTTTACAGTTTAAAGTATCATGTTGATTACAGCTACAATTCTGAGAGCCTTGTTTTAACATCCGTTTGTGAGTGCAATACCTCCCGAACACTGTGGTTATGTCACTTTTCTAACAGTATTACACTATTAGTGTGTTCTTTTCACTTACACTAAGGTTCATCTTGTCTCTGCGCCTCCCTGATCCCCCTTTTTTTTTCATACCCCAACACCCCAGTATATGCCCCATTGCCAACACTGCACACCCAGAACATTACCCAGCACCCCAGTTTATGCCTCATCACTCACAATGCACCCCCAGAAGATGTTCCATCATATTTTCCCCATCACAAGACATAACCTAAACAGCACCCACAGCTCCCTGGTGTCTAGTGGCAAGCAGCATGGTGTCTGTGCACTGCCAAGCGCATAGACATTCTACCATGTGGCTTCTTGCACTACCCGCATGGTCTGAAGTCACTTGACCCCCAGTGCACTGACCTCAGACAAACTTGAGGCGTACAAGAGGCAGCATAGGAGGATGTCTGTGAGCCTGGACAGCACACAGACACAGAATGCTGCCAGCTCACCAAGAGAGGCTGGTGAGGGAAGATCTTCTGATCTCCAATATTTGTTCAATGTCTTGCAGCTCTCAAACATCTAACTTTTATCATATGTAACTTCCGAGTTAGGAAAAACTCCCTGTTATACACTTAACGTATGTTAATTCATATTCTAAAAACTTGACGAATGTTAACAAAAAAAATGGGTGTGTAAAAATTACAAAAGCATTTCATATTTATGCACATAACTGGACAATACTAATGTAGAGAACACTAGTAATTATTGTAAATTTGTTATTTGCCAAACCCATCTGTTTTAAACAATTAAGCTTGCTTCTGAACATATTCAATTATAAACATGGCACGCCATGTTCCTGTAATATCCAGTTTCTTGGATTACATTGTTAACAATCCTTAAATTATTTATTTTCTGACTTTTTCAGCATTGCAAACATTTATTCTCCAAAATCATGTACCTTGTTTAGTTACGCTGGAGATAAACATCTTCAACCTGAATATAATTCATATTATCATTTTCCAGCAAATGAATCATTTAAATGCTTGTTAAACAAATGCATAAATAATAATTGAACAGCCATAAATGTATTTGTTTGTAAACCATCATATCCACAGCACTGAACAATGCTGTAAACAGAACATACAGATGAGGGGAAAATAATAACATTAGACAGACTTGAGGTAAGAATGGCTCTGTTCAGTTGGGCTTATAATGTAAAAAAGTACATGGTAAAAGTGCTATAAATGGAAGGGTAAGTCATTCTATACTATCACAAGAGATGAAAGTGGATTATTTGACAATTGCTTCACATTTAAGTAAATGAGACAACGGTAGGCTTCTTGTTTTGACAGGATTTTTTTTTAGCACACCCAAACATAGCTGAATAAGGAGTAGGGTGAACATGTATCTCAGATTGTCCAGGATAGTTCCACACTTTGTGTACCGTGTCAAGCATCCAGTAATGTTCAAACGAGTCCTGTAATGTGAAGGTCTCAGGCAATCAGGAGAGCCTTCTCAACTTTCATGTGAGCTCTTTCACACAAATCTCAGTATAAGCTGCAGCAGCCTGCCTGATCTACTCATTGCAGCCTGCATCAGGAATGAAAAAGGTAAGCAACCATATGTGTGACTCTATTTGTGTATGTGACTGACTGTGTTTATAAGTAATGATTTGTGTGAAAAATATTGTGTGCGAGCCCTATATCGTTTGTGTGCGTGTATATATATATACATAAGTATATATTTCATGGGTACTAAAAAGGATAAAGTGAATATACCTGTTGTTAATTGAGTATTATGGGCATGCAGGAAGACATGTCTGCTGCATCAGATTTTGTTCTTCTTGAGTATAACCCTCCCACCCCATTGCGTTATCTCTCCCCTGTTGATTCTGTAAACCCCTCCCCCATTCCCACCTGAACAAGAATGTAACAAAAAACCCAAATAAAAAATGGATTTACAAAAATAAGGATAAAGTTGTTGAGCTATCTAGCAAATGCACAACACTTTGGTACTGACCCATGAATCTGTCAGTGCATTAGAATCCATAGCTAATATTTGTCACTGTAAATGAATGGTTTCTTATTCAGTATTTTAGCTGTTCCTAGCACTGGACTCTTCTGAAGTGCTCTGATGTTGTTCCTGGAGCCATTCTTTCACCTTAAGGGTCACAGCCCCAAGTGCTCCTATAACTACTGGGACTACATTGGCATTCACTTTCCACATCAGCTTTTTCAGGACCTTGTACTTCTTAACTGCTCATGCTCCTTATTTCTGATTTTGCTGTCACTCGGCACTGCTACATCTATCATCATTACTGTCTTCTGGCCCTTATCTACAATACTGATATTGGTCTGATTGGCCAGAACCTGTCTGCCCATCAGTGACAAGCTGTTTGGCACACATATGACACTGACAAATTATTTGGGCACAAATATGGAGGTGGCCTGTGTGGGGACATATATGGCAGCAAAATCTGGTTGGGGATGAATACGTTAATGTTAAGTGCTTGGGGACAAATATGTCACTGATAGGCTGTTTGGGCACGCAAGTGATAGGGGAAACCTGTTTGGGGACAAATATGTCAGTGGTAAGTTGTGTGGGGTAAAATGTCACTGACAGGCTATTTGGGTACAAATATGACACTGACAAATTGTTTGGGCACAAATATGGAGGTGAGCTGTGTGGGAACATCCATGACAGTGATAATTTTTTGGGCACAACCATGGCAGTGTTGAGCTGTATGGGGACAGATATGGCAGTGACAAGCTTTTTGTGTACAGAAATGACAATGACAAGCTATTTGGGCATAAATATAGCAGTGACAAGTTGCATGCTAACAAAGATTGTTATGACAATCTGATTCAGCACACAGATTGTAGTGACAAGCTTTTTGCAGATATATTTGACACTGGCAAGCTCTTTGAGGATACGCCCCTGACAAAGATGTAAGGTACATGCTGCTTTAGTGTGATGGTATTACCAAGTTGTTTGTGCACATATATGGAAAGTAACAAGCTATGTGGGCACAAATTAGGTAAGTGACAAGCTGTGTGGGGACAAATATGGCAACGAGTGCAAATAAGTGCAAGTTTTATTGGCAAACTAAATTATATTATTGCATGACATAAAAAATCCCAGGAGCCAGGAATTAATATTTTAGCAAGGGATAGCAGGCAAACATGCCCTGAGCCCAACCTGCATTTCGCTTTTGCTTCGTCAGGGGTGAAATTGATAAAATATTGGTCCTATCCACTAAAACTGAAATATTAATGAAATTGTGCAACATCTCGCAGGGTGGCCATAACTGTGACTAAATAGATTTAAGGCTCTATAGTTGGACTTGATCTTGATATACACCTATATGAGATTACATGCTATGAGAACGTAAAAGGAAGAATCGAGAAAGAATGGATTCTTTTAATGCAGATTTTAGAGCACTTTGGATACGATTACTGAGGAACAGGAGGAGGAAGCAGGAGGCAGATATAAAAGTGTAAGGTTATATTTTCTGGGGATTGAGAGCTAGATATTGAATATGAATTTGACACTAGTATAACCACTTATAAAGAAGCAAATTGTAACCATTGTATATTTGATGGAATACCAACCAGTGGGGCTTTTTTAAGCTTTTTTAAGCCAATATTGCAACAATTGTAGTTTTCTCAATTACTTTGTAATGGAGCCTTTGAAGTTGAATTGGCTCCTGAACTAAGACTGATTCTAGTTCAGACTCACCTTTAATTAGATGCCCTGCAATAGATTAGCCCAGTTATATATCCTTTGTAATATCACAAGGCTTTGTTGTTGCTAATGTATTATATTTTGTGTTACTATTGAATGTTTGCCATCTATTTTATGATTATTTTAATCTGAGTAACTAAAATATAAATTTAAATTGAGCTTTGGGAATTTGCCTAGTTTGTGTCTTCTTAATCCAAAATATAACCACAATATAACATTTTATTTAACCGTTTTCAATGATCACATTGCAAACATTGTTTGTGTTGTTAAAAGTCCATGTGTATAGCAATATAATGCAACTGAATGAAATCTTAAGAACCAGAATCATGGAACGCATTAAAAATACAGAAAACCGATGCTGGGATATAATACTTCTCTTCAAGTAAAAGATAGTTGTCATGACTACCACAATTTTATTCCTTGAATATTAAGCTGTTCGCACGACTGTTCAAGGTTTGATTTCATTACACTAATTTTTCACTTATTCTATGGTATAGCTTGCTCTTTAGTGTGATTTAGAGTGTTGTTTCAGTTAATGGATCGGAGTTCAGTTATTTTAAAGAGGGACCAACATACCTTCAATCTGACATGAACGCACTGCTTAAAAACCCTCTCATTGTTACCAGTGACACTATACAAATATGATTATATTTATTCTGGAAGGCTAATGCAGATTTTCTGGCTACCATGTCACGATTACTGCAGCTCAATGACACATCAACAGTTATTGGTGTGTCAGTGTGACACAACTTACACACTTTCAACTGATAGGAGAAGTTCATTCATTCTGTTGTGTGAGGCCCACACCATGATGAGTCAGTATGCAGGAAGCTTAATGAGAACTCAGCATTGCTCCTTCAAATGGCATCCCCTAGTCTTTGCTTTTTGCAAACACAAATAATTTCTAAACAGAACACAGTCAGAATTTAATCTCTCTTTAACCCCTATCCCTTTTGCTGTGATGCCTGGTTTATGTTCTTTGGAGCTCCCCTGCGCTGTGCTCCCACTTGTCAGTCCCAACATGCCTGCTTCAACTTCCTTAACTTCCAGCTGAGACACGGGGGCTGGAGGGAGATGTTGATGTGACATCAAAGTAACATAGTAACATAGTAATTTAGGTTGAAAAAAGACACAAGTCCATCAAGTTCAACCCTTCTACCTATCATTAAAGCTTTTGATCCAAAAGAAGGCAAAAAACCCCTAAGGAAGCTATTTCGAATTTTGCCTCCTGGGGGAAAAAAATTCCTTCTTGACTCCAAGAGGCAATCAGATTTCTCCTTGGATCAATAAGCTCTTTTATTAATGCTTATTCTATTATTAATTGCCCTGTATGTTCTGCTTTCCTAAAAAAGCATCCAAACCATTTTTAAATGCATCTATTGTGGTTGATAGCACTACCTCTCTTGGCAGGGAGTTCCATAACTTTATTGTCCTAACCGTAAAGAATCCCTTCCTTTGCCGTCTATGAAATCTTTGCTCTTCCAGTCTGAGGGGGTGACCTCTTGTTCTTTGTACCTTTCTGTTAATGAACAGGTCACTGGAGAGCTCTTTATATTGGCCCTGCACATATTTATATAATGTTATCATATCCCCTCTGAGACGCCTTTTTTCTAACGTATATAAATTCAATTTTTTAAGTCTCTCTTCATAACTAAGATCCTCCAAACCCCTTATTAATTTTGTAGCTCTCCTTTGCACTTTTTCTAGTTCCTTAATATCCTTTTTAAGGACTGGTGCCCAGAACTGTACTGCATATTCAAGGTGAGGTCTTACCATTGATTTGTAAAGAGGCAAGATGATATCCTCCTCCCGTGAATCTATACCTCGTTTTATACATGCCAATATCTTATTGGCCCTTGCAGCTGCTGACTGGCATTGGGCACTGTTGCCAAGTTTGTTGTCTATAATTATTCCTAAATCCTTTTCATTAGTAGTTTTTCCCAGGGAAAAACCATTTAATGTATATGTTGCTTTGTTATTATTTTTCCCATAATGCATAACTTTACATTTGTCTATATTGAACCTCATTTGCCACTTTACTGCCCAGTCCCCCACTCTGTCCAAATCTTCCTGTAAAGAAAAAACATCAAGATTAGTCTTTATTGCCTTACCTAATTTAGTGTCGTCCGCAAACACGGAGACATGGCTCTCAGCACAATGTGGCAGATCATTAATAAACAAATTAAAAAGAAGAGGGCCCAAAACAGACCCCTGAGGTACTCCGCTTAATACCCTTGTCCAATTTGAGGATTTTCCATTTACAAGTACATTTGAGGGATGTGTAGCTGAGATGGGAGAGAGGCGTCAAGTGAGGCTTCTCCATGCCTAAATCTATAGACTATCTGCGGGAAAATTGTGATTTAAGATCTGGATGATTTGAGCCCACAAAAATAATAACCAAGAGACCCAGTGTTAAGCATTGTCGGTTGGAAACCAGATAAGTTATCAAACAATAAAAGCTTTCTGTTGTGTTATGAACTTGTTGCCTGTTGTATACTCTACTAGCTCAGACAAGCAAATCCCATTAACCCTAAACAGTAAGTGGTAATAAGAGAGGCCAAGTAGGATTCTTACCTG
Organism: Pelodytes ibericus; assembly: GCA_036172795.1. Taxonomy (NCBI): domain Eukaryota; kingdom Metazoa; phylum Chordata; class Amphibia; order Anura; family Pelodytidae; genus Pelodytes; species Pelodytes ibericus. Next base: position 28,169,842 of record CM069867.1, on the reverse strand, counting down.
CGAGATTAGATACTAACCACATTCATAGAATTATCAGTCTTTATGACTTTATTGGGGGGAAAAAGATTCCCACTCTGACGGTATCACTTGATGCCAAGAAGGCATTTGATAGGGTAAGGTGCAATTTCTTGAAAGAGAAGTTGCACGTCTTTTGGCCTGATGGGGGGAAATAATGGCCCAATATTCAACTCCATTAGGCAGGGTCACAGGTCTCGGTATTAACTCAGAATTGCTTGAGATCTATAACAGCACCTTCCAGGGCTGCCCTTTGTCACCGTTACTCTACATTGTTAACATAGAGCTATTGACTTCTGAAATAAGAGATTATCCAAAAGTTCTGTCTTTAAAACTAACGGAGAAGTGGTAAAACCTTTTTTTTAAATTTTTTTTTATACTGAAATATCCATATATAGAAAAAATTATAATTGACAATAAATACAAAGCTCTCTCAAAGGGCTCTTTAACATGTGAGCGCAACTATATATATATATAAAAAAACATTTTACATAACATACAACAAAACAACATATTTACCATACAGCACACAGCAGACTTTCTGGGGGGGGGGGGGGGGGAGGGGGTTGGATTCCCACGATCATGGTTAGAGGGCCACTGGCTAGGAGGACGTTTGCATTGAGGCTCTTGCTGTCAAAACGATTTTGTCGTTAACCATTCCCTTCGCCAAGAGTCATAACATTCTAGGAATTAGTATCGACTTCTAGTTTCTAGCAATCAGCACCTTTATTGCCATCATAGAGTGTATTATAAATTCTCTGTAATTTTTTTACATATTTGCGAACTTAAGATGCAACAAAAATACTTCTGGGCTAATAGGAAGAGTAATCGCTTTGATATCCCTGATCTTCTGGGCAGGAAATTTCCAAAGTTTCTGCATCTGAGGACAAGTCCACCAGATTCCCTCTACCGCTATTGCATCGCCAGAATATAACATAGATACATTCTGTTCAACTGGCTGGGAACAAGATACCATCAGTTCACAAGTTTAAATTGCAATTCTACCAAATTTAGGCAGTTAAGACTTTGGTAGAGCATTTGAAACATCTCCAACCAATCCTTAGAAGTAACATTAATTTCAAGAGCTTCAATCCATTTTTATTTACCCAGAATATTAAATTTCTCTCTCTTCAATTTTAATAAATTCAATATACTTTGCCAACTGTTCTGTTTTCTTTTTTATCCAAAACAGTTTTTTTTTTATCATTTATCTCTGCTGAACCACAGTAGAGATGCTTGGTTAGAAATCCCTTAATTTGTAAATAATAAAAAATCTAATTTTTTAGCGATGATCATTTAAAGAAAACTTCAGAAAATGGTCTAACAGTAGTTCCATCTATAATATCTCCAATAGTTCTTATGCCAGCACTAGACCACCTCCCCACACTTAGATCTTCAATGTTATCAGTCAGGCTACTCAGAGGTAAACAGCCCAGAATCTTATTATTAAGTTTGGTGCTCTTCTTAAATTTGGTACACATATCCCAGATGATTTTTTATTTATTTATAGTCCAGAAGATGCCACCAACATTATTTATTTGGGATAGATCCTGCTCCACTATATACCAATTTTCTAATTTAGCGGATTTTCTCTTTGTGTTTAAGGCGTGCATCAGGAGATTACCCCTATGGTACTCTTAATTTAAGACTTAGATTCATCCTAGGTTTTCTCCCTCTGCACACAAAAATTGCTGAAGAAGGACTGAATTAATGCCAGTGGCACCATTATAAACAAATACAACCATTTAGGAAGGATATAAGATCTAATTATATTCACTCTTCACCAACACAAGAAACCTAATCCTCCCCAATCTAAGTTGTTTAGTGGTTTGTTTTAATAGGGGGAGAAAATTAGCCTCTACTATGCTCATGGGGTTTGGTTTTATCCTTACTCCCAAATATTTAATATATGCTGCCGAAATGAATTTATAGTTATTTTTCATAAAATTTTCTAGAGCAGGAGAGGCATTACTTAGCATTGCCACTGATTTTTCAATATTTAATTTGTACCCTGAAGTCTGTGCATACTGATCTATCTCATTCATCACTTCTCTAAGCGAGTTATTAGGATCTTCCAAAGTTATAATCACATCATCTGCATGTAGACTTGGTTTGAAATCACCTATCGGGGAAGAGAACCCTTTGATCTTATTATTTTATCTTATATTTTTTGCCAGCCGTTCTATAGTCAAGATATAAAGAAGGGTCGAGAGTGGACACCCCTGATTGGTTCCATTTGCTAAGTCAAACCATTCAGAGGTGAATCCCACTTGGCCTGGATGGATGGATCTAGGGATAACCTGTTTAAGTCTATTTTCCATTACAGAACTATATATCTTCACATCAGTGTTTAGTAGTGAAATAGGGCGATAATTCAACATCAGTTCTGGATGTTTCCCTTCTTTTAAAATTGTCCCAATATCAGCTTGCAACATTTCCCGTGGTAAATTCCCCTTCTGCATAATTTCATTGAACACCTTCATCAAGTCTCTTTTTTATTTGGCCTCTAAAGATTTTATAAAAAAGGTTGTTGAATCCATCCGGACCAGGTGTCGTATTTAGTCTGAAGCCATCTGTAGCCCCCTACCTCCTCCTCTGAGATAAGCTCATTTAGGATTATTCTATGGGCTTCCTCCACCTTAGGCAGATGGGTCTTATCTAAATAGTTGATACTTCCAACTGGTTATACAGAGTCCAATAGTAGTCCCTAAAGACTGCGTCTATCTTTTCTGGATTCATTGCGATCTCATCCTTCACTTTGATTGCCCTCACTATCTTTTTACCACTGATTTTTTTTAGTTTGGCTGACATCATCCTGTCCATTTTGTTACTCTTATAGTACCATTTCCTATTAAATCTTTCTAGGGCTATGTTCATCTTCTCCATCAATCTAGTATTTATAGCTCCTTCCACCTCTTGTATTTTCTTTGTTAGTTCTCTGCCCGGGCTAGGTTTATTTTGTTTCATTAGGGACAACAAATCCACATATAATTCCTCTAATTTCTTTGACTTTTTCTTTTATTCTCCTCTAATGACACATTTGAACGCTCACCAGGTAATTAATGGGGTAACTTCTTTATCTCCATTTTCCTTGAAGTGATTAACTACTGCATATTTAAGTTGTTGCTGGTATAGTTTTTTACTCAGCAGATAGTCATTCAGTTTCCAGTTTGACCTACTCCCTATCAAATATCACATCCAAATGATAATATGACTGATGGGAATTAGAAAAACATGTAAAATCCAGCTCTTGTGGGTGGAACACTCTCCACAAATCCAGAAGTGCTGAATCCTGTAGAAGCTCTCTGAAACACTTTGAGTTGTTACCTAGATTCTTATCTACTTTTTTTTTACCCTCCCGTGTCTTTTTATCCATTCCTACGTCTATAACACAGTTGAAATCTCCTAGTGGAATGAGGGAGCCTTGCCTAATTCTGAATATCTTTGATAGCATCATACGAATAAACCCAACTGGGGACTGATGTGGAGCATATACATTAGTGATTGTGTATTGCCTGTTGTTAATTTTACATATTAAGATAATGTATCTGGCCTCTTGGTCTTCCTCTTTATATATAACCTCCACTGTTAATTCCTAGGCACACAGAGCTAAGAGAGTTGGGATGTTTTTGGAGATCATCTTATGTTCCTCTCCTTGTTCCAATGGGTCTCCTGGATGGCACACACCTGTATTTTTTGCTGCCTCAGAAAATCATGGACTAAATATCTTTTGTTCGGGGAGTTAATTAATTAACAGATTAATTGTGCAGACTAAGCCTAAATTAGGTATGTGAACCATTTGAGTCCACCTGTAGTGGACTCCTTGCTTGTGCTTGCCGAGACTAGCCCTGAATAAAACGTTAAGACCTCCTCCGCTAATTGTATGGTGGGAAAGCGAGAAGAGAGATGATAGAAAAAATGTTTAAACTCATCTCGCCTCCAGCTTTAACTTTAATACACATTGTTCATCATTAATCATTCAGTTGACTTCAGCCCTGAATACACCAATGTGCTCTCTTACTTTAACTCCAGTAATTAACCGTAGTTTTACCAAAGCATGAGGAAAAAGGTAAAGAAAAATAGAAAAAAAATTCTTAACTCATCTTGCCTCTAGCCTTAATCATACCAACATTCAGTGTAAGTTTATTATAAAACATTTTTCATTCATTTCACAAATACCCTTTGTTCATCATTAATTATTCAGTTTACTTCAGCTCTCAATAAGCCAGTGTGCTCTCTTACTTCGATTCCATAGTACACACTTGAAGAATAAGTGACCAACGTTTTACCAAAGCTGGAGAAGCGAGGTAGAATAGAAAAATCCCATAGCTTTGCCCTGGGAAAATGCTCTATGGGCATTCCGTGTATACAGCAAAATATCTGGAAAAACCTTCACTTCCCTGTATTCGGTCTCCTCAAGAGACCTATCTCTGACACTGGCTAAGAGTTGAGGTTTAAACCTAGAAGAATGAAAACAGATTATTAAGTCTCTCGGCAGATGCTCTGGAGTGTTGGGCTGCTTCATGGTCATTTTTTTTCAATTCTTTCCCCTAGGTTAAAGATCTCGCTTTTAATCAGGCCAGTATTCCCTACATTATCTACTTTGATTGTCTCCAGTTGTATGTCTAGGCAATTTTTAAGGAATTTAGGTGATAGCTCTTGTCCTTCCAGCCATGAGAGCTCTGTTAACTCTTTGTTTATCTCCCTCTCTTTCTCCTGTGTTCCTAAGGTGTCTAGGTTTTTGGAGTTAGATCTTTTTGTTTGGGGTGAAAAGAAAGCTGACATTCTTTTGTTTTTTCCCTCCACCCTGGTATTGTTCTTCTATGCTCATTTTTCTTTCCTTAGGTTATGTTTGGGCTCAGCTGACTTTTTTGATGCCATGCTGATCCCTGTCATGGTAAGGCCCCTAGATTTTATGGCTTAAGAGTAGGCACCACAGTGCTGTTAGAGATTTGGCAACCTTCCCTCTTTAAGTCAGGGACTGTCGAATCCGTACAGGGCAGTGTACGTCCAAAAAATAAAACTTTAAAATCAGGGGTTATAAGCCAATAAGGGAGGATGTACTCAAAAGGTAGATCACACTTTTTCCCTTTTCCTTTCCCCGTCTTTTTCCATACACTTTGCAAGTCTCACTGTATAGATGCGGATATACACAAGAGGAAATAAATTCAAGTCCTTAAGCTGCCTTTTAAGTCAGGACTTATTGTAATAGTAGGAGGCAAAGTGCACATAGCATGTGACCTTTCAAGTCTTACAGTAGCACTGACAGAAAGTATACACCTGGAGAATAGCTCAAACATCTTCCATTTCTCTCCTTCCCTTCTTTCTCTTTTACCCCTTTCTTAACCAGATATCAAGCTTTGCCACAATTATAAATGTGAATAAAATAATCAGCTAACTCACGGCCACAGTGCCGCGTCCCAAATTTCCTAGGTAGACCTTTGCATGTAGATCGTAAGTTTGCTTTCATCTTACATAGACTTGTTTTTCAGCTTTTTGTTGAGGCTGCCCAATATATATAACAGTCTGAAGAGCAGGTATATCAAAAACTTCATGTTCAGCTGGGGCTTCACCTCTCACCAGTTTCCCCCACTTCAAATTAGGTTTCGGCAGCACTTCCGGGATTAACCCACGTGGCAGCAATGATTCCTCCCCTCCTTCGGTATCCGAAACTGAGCGCTTTCACCAGGTGAGTCTGTTATCGGGGCCTCTGGCTAGAGCTAAGAGGTGCATCAGCTCCCAGTTTTCAGATATCCAGGACTTGGTCTCTGTCTCTGTCAGGGCTCTGTCCTTGGCATCACCTAGCAAACCATGCAAAACGCAACCAACGTCGTTATGTCATAACTCCACCCCCTCTCCAAAACGTATTTTTATTGATGTGCTAATATTAATCAAGAACCCAGTCATCTCATTAAAAGAATTGATGAATATTATTGAGTTTTACAATGCAGTCTCTAACTAAAAAGTAAACTTGGTAAAAAGAATACCCTTAGCCACCAACATTAACCATTTGGAGCTAAACAGTTTAAAAAATAAATATGACTTTACTTGGACTAAAAAGGATTTGAAGTCTCTAGGAATAAGTATAGCCCGGAATCCGGAGAAGATGATGGAAATTAATTTACTACCAATGGTTAAAGAGATTAACATGAAACTAAAAAAGTTTAAAAATCTAGAAATGTCATGAATCATGAGTAGTAGAATTAATAAAATATGTGCTTATGTTATGTCAAAACTTTAATATATTTTAAGAATGATCCCATTGAGCATACCATCTAGTTGGCTAAACATTATCCAATCCTCCTTTTCTGGGTTCATCTGGGCAGGTAAGAAACCTAGACTAAGTCTTCAATTATTAACTAGGAGAAGATCTCGGTTTAGGATCTTTAGAGGGCTAGGTTTCCCAGATGTGACAGAACATTACCCTGCCATTAATTTATATAATTCACTGAACTCACAGAATCCCAGCTGAAAGGTTCAGACTTGGTGTATGTTAGAGTTAAATCTAATTATAGTCCTCAATATGCCTTTTCTGGAAAGTGGAAGGTGAATTGAATAATCTTTAAAAATGATAGTCTTGAATAATCTATAAACCACTTGGTATAAAATAAAACAGAAACTCTGCTTTATTTTTTGATCTTTAAACTTTTTTATTCAATTTTCATATACAATTTATCAACATACTTATATTAATGCATTACACAAGTGCTTTCAATGCAACAAAAACATATAAAACACAATACATATACAAAAACAGATACCAACAAAACAATCTAAGAAGACAACACTAAACAGGAAAAAATGAGAGAAACCCCCCCACAAAATATACAAACATCCTATACTTAAACACACCTCCTGGTTGTTCTATCTTCCCCAATATCCCATTTGTTTTCCTGGGGTCTGTATTATCTCCTTTTCTCCCCAACCTAATACCCTCTTATTTATTTTTAACATGTGTACTCCAACAATCTGCTGCTTTTATTGTAGTTTTATTTCAATGCTTCTCTTTCCAAATTTCCATTTGGAATGTTATCTGATTGCATAACAAAGGCAAAGTAGGGATATCTTGTGGCTTCCATCTTTTGGTTAATAAATACTTGGCTGCCATCAATATGTGGATTACTATATGGAATTTTATATTTTTTAATGTTGAAAAATCAAAATGGAGAAAAACTACTGATGCCGATTCTGAATATCCCCAATTTCTAGTTATTTCATAGTACAGGACATAGTACTTTACCACATCCCACCATATATGTATGTATGACGCTAACCTGCTATGGCACCTCCAATAGTTTTTGAGGCTGAAGGAAATATTCTTTTCTATCCATTCTGGAACACTGTACTATCTCTGACTTAGCTTATATTGCATTTCCAGCAAATTGAGACAATGAACTTATCATTTGGCATTTGGTATGATATTTATCCAATCTGTGTATTCTATATTTCTTATTAGGTCTTGCCTCCATGTATCTAGATTACTCCGGCCTAGTTGCTCTCTATGTAAGAGAATATATAAGAATAAAGAAAAAACACAAAGGAAAGGGAAACCTTTCCCTGGTTTCCTACTAATCCACTTGTCCATAACTCCTATTAACCTTTTATGCAATACCCCACCCTCTGAGTTTTAATATCCATTTTCATGTGCAATGCCATACTTGCTTATTTGCTTTTGTCTTAATACTATGGGTACATTCCTTACTATATCTGTATTATATAGCCTATGCTAAATTCAAGTTCATATATCCTCATGTAGAGAGAACTCTTTAAATGCCCTATAATTAAAAAAAAAAAATTGTTTGTGAGAAGCCCCCCCCCCCCAATCTTAACTTTATATGCATATTTATTTCCTTGGTCCCTCAACCTGGCCTTTCTTATGTTTGGAATCCAGTATAATATGTGGCTTAATTGCCCCATGACACCTCTCCGAAATATAGTGTCCTTCCACCACTTTTATTCCCAAGTCTAAGAAGTTTTTTTTAGAAGGTAATCCTCCAATAGTAGTGTCAAACTAGGCTTTAAAAGTAAATGTACCATCATACCCTTGGAAATCCTAGGTAACTTAATGGAAGATATAATCAACACATGGATCCATAAAGGTATAAATAATAACTGTGATTTAATAGCATTGAGAAGTACAAGGTCATTTACAAACCTTCATGAAAAGTTTCATCTTCATGACAGGGAATTTTATATGTACATTAGAATACAGACTTCCTAAAAAAAAACATTTATGTTGGGATACCACATCCCCGAAAGCTCAATTGTTGAGTAAGTTGATTTGGTGGGTCTTCTGTATATATCAATAATATACTGGGTACCATGTTAACCATGTTAACCATGTCTAGTGCCAAAAATGTTATCTCCAAATATTGATGCATACTACTTTAATATGCATCAATCAAATCTTCTTTAAAATCTTCTTTGAAATGCTTATTTTACATGTTGCATTGCTTAAAATATAAAATACTTATATGTAGATGAAACTGTGAAATTACAGCAGTTTGCAAGAAAGGATTGCCCACACTAGCTGAGTAAAAGTCGTAAAAGTCGTTTCCATTTGTTTTGCTTCAGGAACCAATGAGAATAATTCAGTTCAAATCAATGGAATTCCCTGCCTCTTTAGTAATGTCATCAGACATTGTGTTGCACTGTTCAGAGATCCTACTGTGTACGAGAGGAAGGTCACTTAGAGTCCACACAATGTATGGAATTCCAGGAGCACAGGAAGTGACTAAACTAAACAAAACTTTATATCCTCAGTGTCTGTATAATCAGTGGTGCACATGCAGATTACTCTGATTACATGCAGAGTAATCACTGGAAAGTGAAATATTAAAAATGCCTGCATCAAATCACACTTGAAAAAATCCTGTGCACTTTACAAGAAGTAATCTTCATCTTGCACCAAAGGGAGTTTGGGGACTAAACCTAACTTGTATTGGATAATTTATTTCTGTAGTCATTTTGTTTTTTATACTTTAATAAAGGTAGTTTAATTATAAACAAAATAAAAAGTTATCCCATATGTTAAATCTTTTTCGGGGAATTAAAACATGACAAGCTCGGATCCCCCTCTATCTTGATTTGTAGCAGAAATTGGTTATTGACCAATTCCCAAAATAGCGGTTTCACATTTCTAGCTACTGCTATTTTTAAAGCCACAAAAGCATTGGAGTTTGCACCCCTCCAAGACAATAGCAAACAATTCATTTGCAGCAAGAACACGGGTTCCCTTACCAGTTGTATACCTGTTAAGGCTTCTATATACTCACAATAGTTTCATTATGGGTTTTTTTGTTCCCTTCACATACCTACCAGATGTGGAGGTCAGGGCCGTCTTTAACGCGGGGCAAACGGGGCAGCTGCCCTGGGCCCATTTACTCCTGGGGGGCCCCAAGGCAGCTGTCCCGTGGGACCCCAGCCCCTGCTGTCGCGTTCACAGCGCATTGCGCTTGTGAACGCTTTTTTCCGGCAAGCCGCATCCGATGGATGCGATGGCCGAAAAAAAAAAACTGACTCCGGATGTGACGTCGCGTCACATCCGGTTTCTGTTTCCCTCCTCCGTGCAAGAGGGAAGACTGCACGGAGGAGACATCCGGCGGGGGACACGGAGCAGCTTCATGTAAGTACGGGGGGGGGGGGCTGGCTGGCACAATATTCCTGGTATCTGACTGGCACTATATTACTGGGTATCTGATTGGCACTATATTACTGGGCATATGATTGGCACTATATTACTGGGTATCTGATTGGCACTATATTACTGGGTATCTGACTGGCACTATATTACTGGGTATCTGATTGGCACTATATTACTGGGCATATGATTGGCACTATATTACTGGGTATCTGATTGGCACTATATTACTGGGTATCTGACTGGCACTATATTACTTGGCATCTGATTGGCACTATATTACTGGGCATCTGATTGGCACTATATTACTTGGCATCTGATTGGCACTATATTACTGGGTATCTGATTGGCACTATATTACTGGGTATCTGATTGGCACTATATTACTTGGCATCTGACTGGCACTATATTACTGGGCATCTGATTGGCACTATATTACTTGGCATCTGATTGGCACTATATTACTTGGTATCTGATTGGCACTATATTACTGGGTATCTGATTGGCACTATATTACTTGGCATCTGACTGGCACTATATTACTGGGCATCTGATTGGCACTATATTACTGGGTATCTGACTGGCACTATATTACTTGGCATCTGATTGGCACTATATTACTGGGTATCTGATTGGCACTATATTACTGGGTATCTGACTGGCACTATATTACTTGGCATCTGATTGGCACAATATTACTGGGCATCTGATTGGCACTATATTACTGGGTATCTGACTGGCACTATATTACTTGGCATCTGATTGGCACTATATTACTGGGCATCTGATTGGCACTATATTACTGGGTATCTGATTGGCACTATATTACTTGGCATCTGACTGGCACTATATTACTGGGCATCTGATTGGCACTATATTACTGGGTATCTGACTGGCACTATATTACTTGGCATCTGATTGGCACTATATTACTTGGCATCTGATTGGCACTATATTACTGGGTATCTGATTGGCACTATATTACTGGGTATCTGACTGGCACTATATTACTTGGCATCTGATTGGCACAATATTACTGGGCATCTGATTGCCACTATATTACTGGGTATCTGACTGGCACTATATTACTTGGCATCTGATTGGCACTATATTACTGGGCATCTGATTGGCACTATATTACTGGGTATCTGATTGGCACTATATTACTGGGCATCTGATTGGCACTATATTACTGGGCATCTGACTGGCACAATATTACTGGGCTCTGGCTGGCACAATATTACTGGGCTCTGACTGGCACAATACTGGGCTCTGGCTGGCACAATATTACAGGCATCTGACTGGCATAATATTACAGGCATCTGACTGGCACAATATTACAGGCATCTGACTGGCACAATATTCCTGGCCTCTGACTGCACACTATTACAGGCATCTGACTGGCATAATATTACAGGCATCTGACTGGTATTATATTACAGGCATCTGGCTGGCACTATATTACTAGGCATCTGGCTGGCACAATATTACTGGGCATCTGGCTGGCACAATATTACTGGCCTCTGACTGCACACTATTACAGGCATCTGACTGGCATAATATTACAGGCATCTGACAGGCACCATATTCCTGGGCTCTGACAGGCACAATATTCCTGGGCTCTGACTGGCACACTATTACAAGCATCTGACTGGCATAATATTACAGGCATCTGACTGGCATAATATTACAGGCATCTGACTGGCACAATATTACAGGCATCTGACTGGCACAATATTCCTGGCCTCTGACTGCACACTATTACAGGCATCTGACTGGCATAATATTACAGGCATCTGACAGGCACCATATTCCTGGGCTCTGACAGGCACAATATTCCTGGTATCTGACTGGCACAATATTATTGGTATCTGACTGGCACAATATTATTGGTATCTGACTGGCACAATATTACTGGTATCTGACTGGCACATTATTACTGGGCTCTGACTGGCACAATATTGCAGGCATCTGACTGGCACAATATTGCAGGCATCTGACTGGCACAATATTACTAGGCTCTGACTGGCACAATATTACTGGGCTCTGACTGGCACAATATTACTGGCATCCGAAAGTTACAATATTACTGGCATCTGAATGGCACAACAATTATGGCATATGTGTGTGTGTGTGGGGGGGGGGGGGGGTAACATTGCGATGGATGGCGGGATTGCATGCAGGGGAGGGGGCAGGGTCCAGGGGGCCCAAGCAAATGCTTGCCCAGGGTCCAATCACTATTAAAGACGGCCCTGGTGGAGGTAGATTCCCTTCTTTTTCCCACACCTCCAGCAAACTGATTAGGTGCCAAGTATTTTTTTAAACCACATTAAGAAGAATACAATATGTATTGAATTTTGTTTCTATCATTAACACTTGACAAATATTAATTGCATATGTAAGCACTTTTATAAAAAAAAAAGTTTTGATTGCTTAGACAGTTTGCTAATGCTCCAGTGATACAATGTAACATGAATTAAATGCAATCGCTCTTTTCCATGCAAATGTCCCTCAAGCTGAAGTGTCGATTCTTACAAATACAGAGATCACTGGAAAAGCAACACTGTCAATCGATAGACTCTCTCCAAACAGTACAGCTGTCAAATCTGTCAAATGAAGTAAATTAAGAAAAGGCTGCAGTAAATGAAAAGCTACAAGATTTTAATTGTAATAATTCACTTTCAGCTGAAAATGTTCCACTGAATGTGAAAAACAAGTGTGACATTATTAAAAAAGGGATACAGAGACAGGAAATTATTGACTGTTAAGCTTAATATCCATAGTGGGTAGGCTGTTGAAGAATTGCTAAGAAATCCCACCAATATCCATTCAAGAAGTCAATATGGGTTTATGAGTAAAAGGTTATGTCAAAGTCACTTACTTTCTATAAAATGTCAAGCTTCAATATAGAACTAGGTTTTATAATGGGTCACAAGGTGATGTCACAAACAGGAGCCAGCACAAGTACAATTTTTCAACAGATTTTTTTCTGTTAACACTTCTACATTTGCTTTTCATCTTTTTATTCTCTACATTCAATGTATAAATAATGTTTAGATGACAGTTCCTTTTTGAGATATATATTTGTATCTAAACTATTCCAGTTCTGCTCATTTAAACAGAGTATAAGCAAACTTTACAATTGTATGTAAAATGCTTAGAGCTAACCTGAATAAAATGTGGCCAAGTGTGAAAGTGTTCTTGTTGTAAGTTTAAAATAAACTAAATTGTTATGCAATAAAAAAGGGTGGGAACTCCAACTAAGATGGCTGCAGTCTGAGAGAGCCGTGACAGTTACAGGGCTATAAATCAAATTGCCAGAAACAAATGTTAATTTGTGCTGAAAAACAAAGAAATTACTTACTGAACACTTACAAGCAAAAGAAATCAGAAAAACTGAGTTGTAGTGCTAAATTGAGTGAAAAAACATCAACTTCCCTTGGATCCAAGATGGCGGATCAGGATTCACCTAAGCAAAGCACACTAACCTGACTGTTTCCCCACTGTTTTACAAATGCAGATTATGTTGGACAACCTGCATGAAGAATTAGCAGGGATTTGAATGTCCAGATTGCAGCTGTGAAAAAAGATTAAAACAGACCGAATCGAGACAGCACTTGATGAACACGTAAGTTCACATTCTGAGCTAAAATTCAAGGTCCGTTCGCTAGAGAACCAGCTTACTTACATTAACCCAAAAATGGCTGATCTCGAAGATCAGAGCCGACTGAACAATATTTTGAGTACAAAACATTGCCAAAATAGCTGTGAAAAAACTTTCATATTATGTGAAAGGAGTGATTCACTCAATTTTACTAAATGTAAATGGCACCGAATGAGGGTCCAAGAGATATCATTGCTAGAATACATTTGTAGCACATAAAAAAATATTTTCTGGGTGCCTTGAGAAGAGGAAAAAATTATTCCTGAGGAATTCAAGCATGTTCCAATTTTTCAGGATTTCTCGGCTTCTGCTTTTGCCAAGAGTTCCAGGACTTTACTCGACAATAACAAAGTAAAAGGTATTAAATACAGATGGGGCTTTCCAGTGAAGATACTGTTCCAACATGATGGGCAGAATATTATAATTAATTCACCAAAGGAAGGAGAGGATTTTATTACCACCTTGACACCAGAAGACCATCAAAATCCTCAAACTCAAAAAATCCCAGGAAATCAAAGGAAATGGAGTGATTCTCAAATCACTTTGCCCACCAAAAGTGATTTGAGAAGTGGTAACCTTTCCGTTATGAAAAAAACATGTTTAAAGTTTATTCCTTTTTCTTCATTGTGGTTGGATTACTTACAGATTTACTGAGACACCACAACTGCTATATTTATTTGAGCAAAACATGAGAGGATTACTCCTTATTCACTTGATTACAACCTATCTATATTGTGGTGAATCTGTGAAACCTTTTCCTAGTTAATTGGTTGCAAAATATTTTCCTTGTAGAACAAAGTTACATTTTTGATTATAATTATTTTAGTTGATTACCATCTATTGATTACAATTTCCTTTAGAAGGAATACACCTTTTATTATAAGGTGCTTTGTCCAAGAAACAATTGGTTGAAAAATTAATATCCTTTTGTATGTGAATAATACTAATATTCATATTATCCTAACCTTGTTGTTTAATAATTATGTGATAGTTTTGGCTATATAATACAAAATTATAACAATGCCCTGCTGTCACCATCTCTACCCCCCTCTGTGTAGGCCCTTGGTTTCTTTTTTAATGGGTTCGGAGACTCTTTCTTTTCTCCTATATCCATGGCCTATACTACTTTTGTATATATATATATTGTTTATTTTTTTAATTTGACTTCATTCTGAAGTCAGAATCCAAGTTTTTATTCCTAATTTTGTACATTTTATTTTTCCTATTTTGTCCCCTGTGAATCTATCCTATTAATCAATATTATTTTTACAGAATATTCTGCTGACAAACTCTGTTATGGATACATTATACATACCATATACAGAGTTATGTTTACCATTCAACCTAATGTATATGAGCTTCGGGAAATTGATTATGACATTTTCCTTGTAACTTTTATATTTCTGCTATGCTTTGATTATTCTTGTGTGGATGTTGTTGTAGGCCTTTCAGTTAAAACTAGATGACAAAACAAATAATACAGTCAATACAAATATTAATTTGTTATGGTATTAAAAATACTGTCATACAATGTGGGGTCTGAACACTTCGCATAAATGAAGATTAATAGCCAAAGAAGCTATAACTCAAAAATCAGACATACCACTCTACACACAAGACCAAACCAAGAGGAGTATCTATCTTTTTAAATAAAAATATGGCTGATAAGATCATAATTGATGATAGTGGGAGGTTTATCATCTGGGTTTGGAAAGTAAATAATGTGACTTATACTATAGTAAATATTTACTTTCTGAATTCTAATCAGTTAAAATATTTGAGACTTCTTTGTAATAAGATAATGAAAGTGGTCATAGGAAAATTGATAATATGTGGCAATACCAATTTTCTACTGGATCAAAAAATAGATATAATGCATTCCAGCTCAGTTGATGGCAGTAGCGCTGACAGGCTGGACGCAGCGTGTACTAAATTTTTGCATGATAACGGTCTTTATGATGCTTGAAAAGTGTTGCATGAAGGGGAAAATAACTACACTTACCACTCCATTTCATGCAACATGTACTCCCATACTGACCAATTTTTAGTTGACGAGAGTACATTGTTATCTATTACCAAGGAAGAAATATTAGAAATAACATGGGCTGATCATGCTCTTGTTGTTTTATATGTGTCTGAGTCTCTCCAGTCTACCCCAGATCGCACCTGGAAATTAAGTGACCCTCTTGTTTTGGGCCTAGAAAATAAAACATTAGTTGAGAATATGTTAAAGTTTTCTTGTGGAGTGGTGTGGAACGCGCACAAGGCCGTGTCAAGAGGTCACTTTTTACAAAGAGCGTCTTATCTGAAGAAGTCTAAATCTAAAAATTTAAGGAAGATGGAAAGAGAGTTATATCATTTAAACAGCTAATATAGCTGTTTAAGACGACTTAAACAGCTATATTATTCAAAAGGCAATAAGGCCTCCTCCTTGCTGGCATCTAAAATAGTGCAATCAAGTATTGCATATTTGTTGGGGGAGGATGGTAAAAGGATTACTCATTCAATTGAAATTAGTAACCAATTTGCAAACTATTATAAATCATTATACAATTTGGCCTCTGATCCAAAAACCATACAATCCAATATAGAAAAAAATAAAATCCTTTTTAGACAAAATTGACTTTCTCCAGGTTGCCCCAGATAAATACATTTTTTTAAACTCAGCCATATCTCAACAAGAGGTATTAGCAGCTATAAACAAAATTTCAGGTGGTAAAGCACCAGGACCAGGTGGCTTCACCATGATATATTAAAAACATTTTCCAAAATACTTTTGCTATATGTCACTAATTTATTTTATATATTCTGGACAGACAGAAAGATGCCAAAGCTGGGGAAGAGTCAGGACCGCTATGCCAACTTCCGGCCTATTTCTTTAATAAATAATGATATCAAAATCTATGCTAACATTTTGGCTGATAGATTGGCACAGATTGTCCCTATGGTAGATGATAAACACCAAGTGTGTTTATTTGCACAATATATCAAAACTTGACTGCAAAAGTTTCTGCTAAAGTTTTCACCTCTAATAATTGTCCACTAACTAATAGAACTCAACAGGGTTGCCCATTGTCTGATATTATTTGCTAGAGCGATGTATTCATTGGCCGCATTAATCACTAATAAGATCTCTGATTAACATCATTAATAAGAGATTAACCCCTTCGCGACACAGGACGGACTAGGTCCGTCCTGTGTGGCGAAGCGTTAGTGACACAGGACGGACCTAGTCCGTCCTGTGTCAAAACGAGCACTGAAAGCGGAGTTTTTCCGCTTTCAGTGCTCTGATGGTATTGTAACGATGCTTCCGTGTGGAAGCATCGTACAATACTAAAAAAAATGCCCGTCGGCATTTCGATCGCTCCGGAGAGTGATCGAAATGCCGGTTTTAAAGGCACAGTGCCTTTAAAACACGTGCATTAAAAAATGAGCATAGGAGGCGAATTTTTCGCTTCCTATGCTCAGAAAGTGTTCCTGATTGCCTCGCAAGTCGAGGCAATCAGGAACACAAAAAAAAAATGCACGATCTTGGTCACTGGGTGACCAAGATGGCGCTGCCCTTCTAAGGGCTAGAGCACAGGAGGCAGGAAGTACCTGCTTCCTGTGCTCTCTGGCTGTCACACGATTGCCTCTTCACAGAGGCAATCAGTGACTGCCAGGCACACTGACAGGCAGTGGGGATGTTCTGCTGAACATCCCCACTGACTGGTCAGATCAATATTAACCCTATATTGATCTGACCAGTTATGATCTGCCTCCCTCTCCTCACATTTTTTTAGTGAGGGAGAGAGACAGATCAAAGTTCTAAAAGTAAAAAAAAACAATAAACACACAACACACAAATATTAAAACAATAAACAAAAACTTATTAAAGCAATTCCCTGCGTTTAACCCCTTCCCTGCCACTGATCTTGCACAAGCAGTGATCGTGCACATCAGCGCATTTATTTTTGCCGTTTGTGCATTTTTTAGGGGTTAATTTTTTTTGTACTGTAATTTATTACAGTACTAAAAAGGCTCTTCTAAGAGTTATTAACCCCTTCTTTGCTGTCGATCACTGCTTACGCAATGATATTGACGCCAAAGCAATTTTTATCTGTCTGCATATTTTTATTTTATTTTTTTTACACATAACCGCTAGGGGATTACATGTAAAGTAAAAATATTTGAGTTTTTTTTTTTTAAGCTGCCTGAGCGCATAGCGATCAGTAACAGCGAATTAGTGGCAAAGGCGGTTTGGTGATTTCTCAATTAAGCTCACCATTCGCCCTGGTCAGATCAAAATTGGTCGGATCAATATTCACAAATATTGATCTGCCTCCCTCTCCTCACTTACATTTTTGTGACGGAAAGAGACAGATCAGTATTAGTGATATAAAATAACATTTTATAAAATTGTCAGGTTTTATGAAAGTCTTTCACTGTGTATTAACCCCTTCCCTGCCATTCATCACTGTGTAAGCAGTAATCTTGCACAGCAACAGTATGTTTTTCTGTCTGCACTGTTTTATGGATTAATTTCTTTGTACTGTAATGTATTACAGTACTAGATAGGCTCTTCTAAGAGCTATTAACCCCTTCTTTGCTCGAGATCACTGCTTACGCACTGATTCTGAGGCCGCGGACTCAGGGTTCGATTTTGACCCTATTCAGCTTTCTGATACATCATCTAGCGATGTATTGGTGGCTGCTCAGCCCTTGCCACAAGTAGTGATGGGGGTCTACCGATAAAAAATATATGGTTTGGTGGGGGTAAATTACATTGGCTGGCTTCAAAGATATATCCCATAAAGGACACGTACGCAGGTTGACTACATGTCAAAATTCCAAGTTGGAATTTTGAGATGCGCATCTCACAAATGTTGCCTTCTAGCCAAAAACAAACCAACAAACCTATGCATGGGTGCTATCCCTGTACTCGGGAGATGTTGCTGAACACATATTGGGTTGTTGTTTGGCAGTGACATATACCAGAATCTGTGAATTCATGCCTGAAGTACAATGCATGTGGAAAAAAACCTCCCAAAAAAGTACTACCACAAACTTTTACAAAGGCTGGTGGTAGAATTAGTACCTATACAGTATTAAAATACCACCATTTGAAATACCTTAGGATGTCTATTTTCCAAAAATATATGGTTTGATGGGGTAAAATTCATTGGACGGCTTCAAAAATGTTCCAAATGGAACATGGGCGCAGGCTGACTGCATGTCAGAATTCCAAGTTGGAAAACCAAAATGAGCACCCCCTAAATGTGGCCTTTTAGCCCCAAAACAAGCCAACAAACCTATGCATGGGTGGTATCCCTGTACTCAGGAGATGTTGCTGAACACATATTGATGTGTTATTTGGAAATATCCCTTCACATTTTAAGGTAATGTTTACCTAAATTGCAATATATGTGTAAAATTAAAAAAAAAGATTTTTTGCTGCAAACTTTGGCATAGATTGGTGGTAAAATGGCTACATGAAATGTGTCAAAATACCCCAAGTTAAATGCCCTGAGTTGTCTAGTTTTCAAAAATATGTACATGTTGGGGGTCATTCATGGATTTAGTACAGAAATCAGTGTTACAATGTCACTATCGCTAATTTTGAAAGAAAGGATTTTAAAATAGCTTTGCACCACTTATAGTTCTGGCCCTGTAACATGAATAAAAAAGCACAAAAACATAAAAACATGGGCTATTTCTGAACTCAGGACATATATTAGAAACTTTTTAGCAGTGTTTTTTTGTTGTCTCTTGTACATGAGTATACGATTTTTCAAATAAAAGTCATAAAAAAAGTATTTTTTCAATTTTTTTGCCATATTTTATTATTTTTTTTACATCAAATTATATGCTATTATCAAAATAATGGTATCAAAAGAAAGCCCTTCTTATAACGATAAAAACAATATATAGTTTGTGCGGGTACACTAAATGAGACAGAAATAAATTACAGCAAAACACAAACTGCTCAGAAATGTTAAAACAGCCCATGTCACCAAGCGTCGGACAAGCCAAAAAAGTCATGTCACTAAGGGGTTAAGGGAATTTCGAAAAAAAAATACTTTTTTTTTGCGAATGATATTATCCTAACTTTGGCAGAACCCAAAACATCAGTTGACTCCCTAAATTCTATGCTACAGGATTTTGGAGAAGTCTCATTTTACAGGCTCAATACAGGAAAAATACAGGCTCTACCTATAAACATTCCTTGGTGTGATCTGGGTGATTTAAAAACTAAATTTGACTTTGATTGGAGAGACTCATTCATTGATTTCCTTGGAATAAAACTACGTAATAAAATGTACACATTTATAAATATATTTATTTATTGTTTTTTACATAAAAAAAGAAACAGCAATACAAATCACAGTTTACTTCCATTTATAAATTTGCATATATTCTTTCCAAAAAAGGGAAAAAACCATGCCCGTTATATTACAGATTAAAATTATAAACATATAAAACAAACACACTGTTGACATCACATAGAATGATAAAACTCCTATAATTGTTCTCCAAAATGCCAGTCAAGGTGAGCAATACCCTGCCCCCTCCCTCCTTGTATGCCCAATCAGTGCCCCCTAAGGGCAGGGTTGCAATTTTGTCCCTGTTAGCTATATCTAATACAAGTTCGTTTTTTAATATATTGTAACACTCCACCCAGATACTCATAGTTTTATTTGAGGTAGTTAGAATCCAAGACACTCCCCTCTCCATTTTAATTTGATAATGTAACTGTTCTTCTACAGGTTTCCATCTGACACAATTACTTTTTTCCCATTCTCTGGCTATTACTCTTTTTGCAGCCAGTAAGCAATTTTTCGCTAGAGCTAACTGAAGTCTAGATAATTTTGGCCAACCCTGATGCAAAAATGCTCCTGGATTTCTGGGTAATTTAATTTGACTTTTATCCTGCAAAAATGTATAAGCAGAATCCCATAAGGCCTTCACTCCCTCACAGCCCCACCATATATAGGTGTAGGCTCCATCAGCTGAGCCACAGTTCCACCAAAGTCTGGATTGGGACGGATGGAAGTGTGAAAGTCTTGTGGGGACTAAGTACCAACGGTTTGTTACTTTAAAGAATGTCTCAACCAAATATAGGTCATGGACATAGGTGTTGACCCTGGAGCAAGTCTCAGTCCACTCCTCTTCAGTGATATTAATCCCCAACTCCTTTTCTCAGTTTGTCCTTACTCCCTCATTATTATAAACATCTTTTGTTCTTATACAATTCATGCATGTAGCTACTCCTAGATTTGGATTGGTCATGACTTGTAATAATTTTCCACCCATATTCTCTTTGTCCTTACTCAGGGACTTTCTTAGAAAACGTTCTCTGGAGTATATTGGGAAAGGATGTGCCTCCCTGTTTTACTCGAGCTTCTAGGGATTTTTTATGAATACATGTTTTTTTTGCCTCTCCAAAGGAAATTGTTAAAGGCTGCCTGTATCATTTCTAACCAACATTTGTTCATTTCTAACCAACATTTGTGGATGCCAAGTGGGATCATATGGAACAGATAGTTCCATTTTGGAACCACATAGCTCTTTAAGATATTGATTCTTCCCCGGTAAGTTATATTTAGGCGGGGGGCGGAGCAATGACGTTGCATGGCTACGTTTTGCAGGGTTTTGTCCGGTCTCTGGAGGATTCCCCCTTCGATATGCAGGTCGAGTTGCTTCCCGAGTTGCTTCCTGAAGAAATGATGCTAAGCCACTATGAACTACTATAACGGGAGCCATCATAACTCAGGGGCTACGAGGAACATGACTCAAAATTAAGAGAAAATTATCTGCCTGTATGGTTTAGGCAGCCTGCAGTTTGTAAGGAATACGGATCGACTTTGTTCACTGGAAGTTAAATCAGCACGGCAGGAGAAGCCAGAAAGACAGTTAAGAAAGTCTGCAGAAGTGAATATGGAGACCCATTCAGAGTTAATCTGGAAGAACCTGTGGAGTCTTCAAAGCTAAGTTTTACTAAATTGTACATATTGTATATAGTGCTGTTTCTTTACGCTGGATATATCTAGCTTACTGCTGCTGACATACAGCTCTTGATAGCTTGTGTATGCTGAAGCTACCCAGGTCCTGTTCCTATCTGAGACTTTTTAGCTGCTCTAAAAATTACAGTTCAAGGCGGGTTTCGGCTGACAGGAAATGAGAAGTTTCCAATTACTGACAAATATCATCTGTATCTTGGAATCCCATGAGCTTTGAAACGGACGCTGTCACGTTAAGCCTTGTTACTAAGATACAAAGATTGGCCTTTTCACTCCATAAATGTTGGGACCTAAATTTCTGCACCAAACTGTATATTTTTGTGATTTCCTAAGGATTAGAGTTGAGCGGACACCTGGATGTTCGGGTTCGGCGAGTTTGGCTGAACGTTGGGGAAAAGTCCGGGTTCTGGCTCGAACTTGACCCTGAACTTGACCCCAAACCCCATTGAAGTCAATGGGGACACAAACTTTTGGGCACTAAAATGCCTCTAAAATGGTCCTGGAAAGGGCCAGAGAGCTGCAAAAGGAAGTAAAATGTGGGTAGGAGTAGGACAAGTGCCCTGCAAACAAATATGGATAGGGAAATAACTTCGAATAACATAAAATACATACAAATTAAAAATACAGCTGAGCCATAAAATAGCACTAGATGGAATCTTTGATTTTAGCTTTGGAAGAACATAAATCTAAATCTAAAGCATGGCTGCCAGGAGGATCAACAGAATTATCCATTTGAGAGAGGGTTGGAGTGCAGGGTATTCTCTTTCAGTTTATACTAAGTGACCCATAGGTTGAGGAGGCGGTGACTGTGGCAGTGTAGGTGGAAGCGGTGCTGGAGGAGGAGGAGGTAACCAGAATTTTTCAAAGTGCGCTGTAAGCACAGTATTTGACGGTTCTATTTGACTCTGAGATATGAAGTGCACCGCAAGACGCAAATGTACTATTTACCACCCAAAACTATTAGAATTTTTCAAAGTGCGCTGTAAGCACAGTATTTGACGGTTCTATTTGACTCTGAGATATGAAGTGCACCGCAAGACGCAAATGTACTATTTACCACCCAAAACTATTAGAATTTTTCAAAGTGCGCAGTAAGCACAGTATTTGACGGTTCTATTTGACTCTCAGATGTAATACATTTAATGTTATTGCTATTTGTCAGAGGTATTGAACAGTAATCTCGAGACTGGTACATATGAATAAATCAAAAGCTAAGGATAACAAGATGGATGCAAACAGCCTCCATTTTGTGACAGTTTTTGGACATCCTTCAGTGTGTTCAAATCTTATTCTGTGTCCTTGAGGAAAAAAGTAAGTCTTTCCCTAACTCTGTTATCTGAAACCAAATATTTTACTGATAAGTTCATAGTATCACTGGAACAGATAAGGTGGCCATTGTTAGTGGTTTATGACTCTAAGCCTCATTGTATTGATGCAGACCCAGCTGTGTACATACTAGAGGAGAAGGGGGGCTTCTCTGCAACTTGCTAGCCCACCCAGACTGGCAGAAACTGACACACACACTGAGATTATTGGGATTTTTGATTTGTAGAATCTAATAAGGGTTTTTATAAATACACCTAGTTGATTCAAATCGCCCTTTAAAATATATAATTATATCACACCTTCACTAATAACTATGTAAAGTATAATTAATCCTACCTATTAATTAGAATATTGTTTTATTGTTTTATTAGTGTGATATACATTGTATTATAAGTTTTTATCAAATGTGAAATGATAAGAATATTGATAAGAATATTTACTCCAATTTAAAATTGTATTAACACTTCTATATTTCAACATATATATTTTCTCACATTATACTCACAATCCAGGTATAGCTATAAATCATGACATCATCTCATTTAAATTAAACACGCCCATCCATTCAATTGGCTAGAAGTTACAGAAACAGGGTGTGAATCTGAGATAAGGTGTGGTTGATAAGTTGATACTGGAGGTGAAGAAGAAAAGGCCTGAGATACCTGAAAGGACTTGGGGAGACTGATTTTGGGAGAGCTGCCACTAGTGGGGTGAGAGATGGGAATGTTTTAGGAAAGGGCTGAGTCTCTCTCCTTAAGGGGTGAACTCCGGAATATGAGGCTTTTAATAGCACATGTTCACTATACAATAGAAATCTCCATACACATAGTATTGAGCTAAATCCCAGGAGTAACTCCCATCACTCAATTCTTCAATGGAAGGAGTCTCAACTGCAAACCAACCTCAGCCGGTAATGTATAAATGTGGTAATTTGTTTCTAGCATAATCTCATTTTTATGGATGTCATTAGCATATATATATTTGGGTAAATTAAACTTAAATCCCACAATTTCTGGGATCTATATGTTTTAGCCTGGTGTTTATCTGTCATCCTTTCTGTAGAAGGAAGCCAGAGGAATATCCTAGAGATATTAACAAAAGAACCATAAGTTCTTATAGTCTAGCCATTTACCCAAATATGTAATATCTAATCTCCAGAGGTTATCCAAAATTTGTATTCTTAAAGTCTACGCTAGAATACATATATTATCATTTACCGTGCAGATTAAGAAATAGCCACCTTGAGTAGTTATTTGATTTAGTAATATTACCTTACCTAAGCAGAGTATATGTTGGTAATTTGTAGGTAATGATGGTGTACTATCATTAACCATTTTAAATACTAATCAATATCAAGGTAGGTTGTATCTAAATAAAATGCATGGCCATTT
This sequence comes from Pelodytes ibericus, assembly GCA_036172795.1. NCBI lineage: Eukaryota > Metazoa > Chordata > Amphibia > Anura > Pelodytidae > Pelodytes > Pelodytes ibericus. The sequence continues at coordinate 28,145,806 of CM069867.1, read as the reverse complement.
TATGGTCAGAAACGTAAAGTATTCTACATGCATGTTGATATAGGTACAGAGCTGCATAATTCATGTTTTGTCCTACTTACTTATGTTATAAGTCATACATGTAAATTATGATTAACATCTATTGATATTGTATTTTGCTGTTATGCTATTTTGCTTACCATTTTATTTTTATTCTATATTGAATAAATTAATTATTATTTTATTAATAATTGTTGATTTGTATTTACTTTTGTAAAAACGTCATCCAAACTCTCACATACATAAAAAATTCTTGATATGGGTATTTTTAGTAGGACCCATATATATGAATCATCAATTTTCATATTTTTTATGATTCATAATTAATAACTCATATTCATATTTTTATGGTTATTAATAATCCGACATATTCTATAAACCGAAATAGAGTCCCCATTCATACGAATAGGTCAGTTGACCTATTCGTATGAATGGGGACTCTATTTCGGTTTATAGAAAGCCAATAGCATTACATGTATTCCATAAACCGAAAGACAATCGGTTTATAGACACTTCGGTTTAAGGAATACATGTAATGCTATTGCTATTTTATAAACCGAAAGTCTATAAACCGAAAGACATTTTGTTTATAGACTTTCGGTTTACAGAATAGCAATAGCATTAAATGTATTCCATAAACCGAAAGTCTATAAACCAAATGTCTTTCGGTTTATAGACTTTCGGCTTATGGAATACATGTAATGCTATTGCCTTTCTACAAACCGAAATAGAGTCCCCATTCATAAGAAATTCTTATGAATGGGGACTCTATTTCGGTTTATAGAAAGCCAATAGCATTACATGTATTCGATAAACCGAAAGTCTTCAGAAACTGAAAGACATTCCGTTTATAGAATAGCAATAGCATTACATGTATTCCATAAACCGAAAGTCTATAAACATAGACTTACATACAATGTAAATGCCGAACTCCAACACGAACATACAGTGGAATGTCCGTGTTCGGTCCGGGGTCCAAAAACCGTAATGTTCGGTACGAACCCGAACAGTGCGGTTCTGGTTCGCTCAACACTACTAAGGATCTGTATAGAAGATTACTGCTGTTAAAACTTCTAGACTCCTAATCTTTGAAATAAGCTGGGAGAATATCAACAATTCATGTGTGTGGAATCAAAGGAATATAATTATTAATGGCTATTTGAGTCTTTTGATGCCCTATAATTGTAGCTCTTGACTGTCGCCTGGCTGATACGAATTGAAACCGAACCGTATGCTGTTAAGACTCGCTATTTAAGACATACAAGGCTTGTTTTTCACTCTATAAATCGATTGCCATAGATGTCGATACTTGTGGATTGGAACCTGTAAATAACTTTTCTGTATATTTGTGACTCTTTAAGATTCTGTATAGTAAGTCCATTACCGACGAAATGCCTCAATACTGTAAGCTCCATACCTCGAAATAAGCTGTACGAAAATTCACATCTTATGTACATGGAATCAAGAAGAATATAACAGAGTTCCATTAACACTTGCATCTTGGAGACTCTGAGAGCCCTGAAACATATATTGCTAAGACTTGCTACTAAGATATATGAGAATTATCTCCTACCTGAGATTATTGCAGCTGGAGTAAGGACCTGAACTTGTAAATAATTTTAAATTGCTGGGAGACCATAGGAACTTTGGAACTCCCTAAATTTACATTTTGTCCTAAATTGTTTATAAGGGGGACTTACTAAGATTTTTGTTGCTCAAACCATTAATTGTTCAAGGCAAGTTGGCAAATTGTTGGAAACGAGAGTATGAAGACCGGTTTTAGAACTTCCTAAGTTGTTAGATAAGTGAACATTTGAGACTTTTAAATCCCACATTGGACTTTATATACCGGCAATTCTCTAACTTCAGGGCCGCCAAACGGACTGATGGTCCGGACTCTGTAAGAATCAAACTGCAAACTAAAACTCTGTCTGGGAAGTTAGTGATCTTTCTTTGAATAAGCCCCCAAGCTTGAATTATTGTGATGAACTCTGTGTCTCTGTATCCCTGAGTCAAATTGTATATTTTGGTGATCCTCTATATAACTGATAACTAAAAAAGAAGGTGGGAAGAGAAGATATAAGTACATTATCCCGGACTCTATCAAGACCTCTATAAGAATACAACAACATCAAGATAATATCTTTAACTCTGGTCTGGGACGAAATACCTGACAAAGAATGGCGTCAAAGAAGTCAGTTGAATCCAAACAAATTTCTAAAAAGAAACAGGATAAGAAACCAGAGAAACGACTATCAGGTTTCTTTACCCCACAAACAAATAGAGGAGAGGTAAAAGTATTAACTAATGAAGAAACCTCCCCTGCGGATACAGGGGACAGAACATCAGACACAGAGGGTATGGGAGGAGAATCCCCGACTCTGGCAAATATCTCTTCCGAGTTTATCAAAAGATGTCTAGCAGAACAAGCAGAGGCGATAAAAAAAGAAATTTTTACTAACTCTCAAGAAATTAAAAAGAAATCACTAATATGACAACGAAATTTGAACAGTTGGAAATCCAGATAGAAAGCATCAAGAGTCGGTTAGCAACCCAGACAGAGACTACTAACGATCTGCAGAGGAGAATTGACAACTTGGAATTAAAGTTGGCAGACCAAGAAGATGGAAGTAGGAGGAACAACATCAGAGTCCGAGGAATATCAGAAGAAATATCCAACAAAAATTTGGAGAAGTATATGGAGGATTTTTTCCAGTTTCTGGGCTTTCAATAGCTAAAGACAATAATATGATGGAAAGATGACATCGGGTTCGTAAACCCAAAAATGTACCTGATCATTTGCCTAGAGACAGGGTCATCTGTTTCCAAACTTTCAAATTCAAGAGTCTATTAATGAGAGACATTTTTGAAAAACCTTTGAAAAGATCGGTATATGAAAATATAAAGATAATCCCGGATCTGTGAATTTATACTAGGAAAGCATGATTGGCGTTTGCACAAGAAATTAAGATACTCAGAAATAGGGGGATAAAGTATTCATGGAGATTTCCAACTAAAGTATTGGTCCTACATGAAGGGAAAAGAGAGGGGATTTCCACACCGCAGCGTCTAGCTCAATGGATAAAAGAACATAGCTAATAACTACAGGGAAAGAGTTAAATAAATCAGGGGGATAATCGAGGGAGAGAGAGAGGGAGCTTAAAAGGAATTTATTTTTATTTTTAATATTACCTGTTACACATGAAGTAAACCACAAAGTATAGTTAAATATATTTGAATTTAGTATGTCAATAAGAGTGAGGGAATTTAAAGAGAAAGAATCAACTTTACACTGGGAATAGAAGATTAGATATAGAAAAGGCACCTTATAAGGAAGATAAGAACTAAGTCACTATATAAAAAATAATAAATAAATGGAATGTACAAGTGCATTTGGTACACATAAGTAAAACACTTGATATTGTTTCTTTGGTGTATAAGGGAAGAGCGAAGATGATTCTTGCTTGAGGAGGTTTTTTTTTTACATTGATACTATGTGTGACATATGGAATAAACCACAAGGTATAGGTAAACATATCAGAATTTAGTATGTTAATAAGAGTGAGGGAATTTAAAGAGAAATAATTAACTTTACACTGGGAATAGAAGATTAGATATAGAAAAGGCACTTTATAAAGAAGATAGAAACTAATTCACTATATAAAAGATAATAAATAAATGGAATATATAAGTGCATTAGGAACACATAATTAAAACACTTGATATTGCCTCTTCTGGGCATAAGGGAAGAGTGAAGATGATTTTTGTTTGAGGGGTTTTTTTTTTTGGTTTTTTTTTCTTTCTCCTCCTCTCTACTTCGGTATCCCTGGTATCCCAGAGACCAACAATTATCCATCAATAGTAATGGAGATATTTTTCAGTCTATCTTACCCCCAGAGTGTACGATTAGACTTTTCGATGTGTGTAAAGGGGATATCACGTCGAGAAACAGGGAGGGATGGGTATGTAATTGTTTGTTCGTGGGTTTGTCTTTATGTATTTTTTGTAAATGTCTGCAGAGGTAGAGGAGAGCCTAGGAATAAAAGCCATAAGCCACTGCTATATGGATAGCCTAAAAATGCTTACAGTTAACGCACGTGGGATTAATTGTCCCCAAAAGAGGCTTTTTGTATTTGACTTTTTGAGAAAAGAGAGGGTTCATGTATGCGCGATTCAAGAGACCCACTGGAAACAGGGGGATGAATGGTGGACTCCATCCTGACATTATATACATCCCTGTCTGCAAGAGTGATAGGAGGGGGGTTCACCTCTGATTGGTTCAGCTTAGGCAACGGAACTAGACAGGGCTGCCCGCTGTCCCAGCTACTATATTTGATCACGATGGAACCAATGGCAGCAGCTATAAGACAGAACCCAAATATTTCTGGGCTAAGAGTGGGGGGGAGTGATCTGAAGATTAATATGTATGCAGACGATGTAATTGTGACTATGGAAGAACCTGAACTCTCCCTTGTTGAACTCATGGGCGAGATAGATAGATTCTCAAAAGTATCCAGGTACAAACTAAACAATGATAAATCCATAGCACTGCCAAGTAATATATCAGCAGAATCAGAGAGCATCCAAATTCGAATTTGTGTGGACGGACAGCCTAACATATCTGGGTATTAAAATCTGTTCGGACGCAACTAAAATAATGGAAAATAATGTCCTTCCTCTACTAAAATCAACAACTAAACAATTAAGAGATTGGAAGAACTCATGTTTCTCATGGCAGGGCCGAATAAATATAGTTAAGACCTATGTTCTGCCAAAATGGCTTTACCTCTTTAGGATGCTCCTCTAGAAATCCCGGCCAGCTGGCTTACATTGATCCAAGGTTGCTTCCGAATCTTAATTTGGCAAAATAAAAAGCCGAGATTAAATTTAAAGTGTTTAAGAAGAAAGATCCCACAGGGGGGACTTGGATTGCCAGATATAGTACAGTATCATGACTCAAGTCTTTTAACCCATGCTATAATTTCACAGATGGATATCTCTAAACAGGAACCCTGGTATGATGTTGAAATAGAATTAGGGGAAAATACGGAACTAGTTAGATTCTTCTGGCCCACCGGGGCAAAAATTAAGAGAAAAGAAGTTCTGGACCTAGACAAACGGAAAGTCCTAAATAACGTCTTGAAAGCTTGGAGCAGACTCAGGAAAAGATTGGGCCTCGAAGACCGCGTTAAACATGAACTCCCTCTACCACTTCTAGAAAATAACTTAGAATGTATGGATTTAAAATATTGGCACAAATGTGGGATAAAGACCCTGGGGGAATTATGGAGAGATTCTAGCATTATCCCCTTCCAGGAACTTCTGGATAAAAATCCAGACTTAAAACGGGAAACCTTCAACTATCTAAGAATAAAAGGTTACTTAGTAAAATACCTGTATAAAGCCAAGTCAGAAAGTGTTAAATGCCTTAGAGGACTTATGGGAAATAATGATCAAAAAAGCCTACTAAAAAAATCTAAATACATGTTGGAATTTGTCTGAGAGGATTGCGAATTCAAAGCTGTCGCTAAATGGGAAAGAGACATAGGTATGACATAGGTATAACAAAAGAAGATTTAATAAAGGCTCTTCTCACCTATAAAACAGTGAGTTGCCTCAACATTGTAGAAACACACTACAAAATCCTAAACAGAAAGTATCTGGTACCTGCCCGTCTAGCGATGATGAAGAGGGGCATATCAAATACATGCTGGAGATGTAATAGGGGCTTTCGCTAAATGGGAAAGAGACATAGGTATGACATAGGTATAACAAAAGAAGATTTAATAAAGGCTCTTCTCACATATAAAACAGTGAGATGCCTCAACATTGTTGTAAAGAAGCGGGGATAGAGGGCAGCCCTGTCGGGTTCCGTTTCATAAGGAAAATGTGTCTTAAAGGGACAGTCTAGTCACCCTTTTAACTTTGGTGCAATTTGTAGTGATTGTACTTAGCTTTGAAAGAGTGGCCACTAGTGGCCGCTTTTGGGTACATATGTATGCCTTAACGCATGCTCAGTTGCCCATCTCCCATCAATCACTGGGCTGTCTGAAGGTTTTCCCAGCATCCTCCAGGCCTCCTCTAATCTCCTGCTTTCAGACGCGAGCATCTCCATGGAAACAGGCAGGTCAGCATGCTCTGAATTCACTTCAGGAGGGGGTAGGGATCACAGAGGAACTTCCATTATCACAAAAAGGACTTCTCCGGGGATTGCAATATAAATCATGGTTTGTCAGCAAGGCAGTAAAGCATGGAGAATGAGTCCTTTTTCTGATAATAAAAGTTCCTTTCTGTTTACTCCCCTGGTTGTCCTACTCACTCACTCACTTGAAGGGGACATGAAGTATAATATTAATATACATAAAAAAGAGTGTGATGTGAGTGGTGGTACTAATATGGGGGACTGCAGTGCCTATCATGCTCAGCCAGCTGGCATTTATGATAGGGACTGCAGTGCCTATCATGCTCAGACAAGCTGGCATTATTTATGGGGAGTACCACACTGCCTATCATGCTCAGCCATGCTTGAAAATATTACACAATTTTGGCAGGAAATACATGAATTAGTCCAAAATGTAAATTCTAATATTCTAATATTCTTATACCCACTTCAGAATTGGCTTTATTCAAATTCTTCTTAAATTATAATTGGACATATCCCTTTCGCCCGTTACTACGATCATCCCCAGATACTGGAGGTCATCAACAAACCCTACTATTAAAGACGTTTTTAATTATAAATTAGAAAATAAGGGGTACGAACTGGCTCTCAGACAACCTTCTTTGCAGTTAGATAACCTTAGACACTACTGGGATGAATGGGAAACAAATATTAAAATATAATATAGGTTTTGATTGCTTGTATAAAGAAATGTATTTGAAAAATTGTTTGACAACAGAAAATGTTATTCTATTACACGATTATCAGAACTAGGTATTGTTGTGCCATGTTATGTATACTAGAATTGGTTATAGTCATTCAAATTTAATTTGAAAACTAAAAAGTTTGTGGATGGATGCACTCCCCATACCCCCCCTTTTTTGCCCCTTCCCAATTTTACATTTTATTTATTTTCAATTATTAAAAATAATATTATTTATTAACATTGTAATTTAATTTCATAATTAATTCATACCAATATGTTATCATAATGAAAACTGACTATAACGTAATAATACTTTCATCATTGATGACTGGATACATTGATGTTGACTCTATTTATGTATAAATATGTGGTATTTTCCCTTTCATTGTAAAAGTTATTGTTATTGTAAAAATATCTCTGTAATATAATATATTTGAAAAATAAAAAAAGAATTAGGTAATGCAGAGGATGTGCTCTACCTGGAATTTGCAAAGACAGTTCATAGTATGCAAAAAAAAAAAACAGGTTACTTTATAAATTAAGGCATACTGCAATGGGGACATTTATTTATACTTGGATACAGAAGATTTCAGTAAATGGTAAATTTTCCAGCTGGACAAGGGTTTTAATTAAGTGAAGGATTTCAGGGTCATTATATGGGTCTAAGCTTTTTAATCTATTGATCAATGACCTGGCAATGGTCACTGAAAGCACTGAAAGCAAGTCTCAGTTTTTGCAGATGACAGAAAATTATGTAAGGTGATAAACTCAAAGCAGGATGTTATTTGGGCACACATGTAACAGGTTTTAGGGCCAGTATGGGCTGGAGTCCAGTGAAGGGGTAGTGGATGATTCAAAGCCCTGCGCAGGGTGAGCATTCTCTACCAGAGGTAGAGCCCCTAGTCTTGAGCACAAGCGGTGGCTTTGTTAGGTTTACCATGAGTCATAGCCAGACAGAGAAGTATAGAACAACAGGAGCAAAGTCAGGGTCAAGGATTCAGAATAGTCAGAAAACAAGCCGGGGTCAATAGACAGGAGAGTCGTTGGATTCAGGCACAACAACAAATAATAATAATTTTAAAAAAATAGCAAAATGTACCAGCACTGGTTGCTGAGAGGATGAGGTTGATATAGCCCCAGGGCTCATCACTGTACCATCTAGCACCTGAGCAGTAGGCAAGTGAGAGGGGGGAAGGCAGAGAATAACACTACTGCTACCAGCAACACTAAAACCTGAAGGTGGCATCTGGAATTGTGGAATGCAGCAGCAAACACAGAAGTTAGGGTTCAAATCCTGATTGACTGTGACACTTCTCTTCTCAAGGGAGGAGCATAGAGTGCTCAAGCTAGCTATTATTTTTCGAAGTTTCTGCTGAAGGGCCAGTCTGTTGCTTGGTCTGCAAGAAATAAATTCTTCATCAGATGAGAGACAAAATTGAAAATCACAGATCTTGGTTGCAGAGACCAAATATATCAAAAAACGAAAAATGATGATTGGCTCCACTCACCTATGCTCTCCACATGGGTGCTCCATCCCGCTGACCAGGCGTGTGATGTACAGGCAAAAAGACGAAAAAATGATGTTCACTCCACTCCAGTAAGCGATACAATGAAGTGCTTTATTAAACAATAACATGAGACCAAAAAGGTTGTACGTGTACAGCAAAATGGACAAACAAAAAACCGCACCTTACGCGTTTCGCGTATTACAACGCTTAATTATAGGTCCATTTTGCTGTACACGTACCTCCTTTTCGGTCTCATTTTATTGTTTAATAAAGCACTTCATTGTATCGCTTACTGGAGTGGAGTGCACATCATTTTTTCGTCTTTTTGCCTGCAGAGACCAAAGCAGAAGGTTTATGCAAGAATGGCAATGGTTCTTGACAGGCCAAAATAAATGGAGCACTACTCTGCTGTGGGGTGACTATGGTAGTCCCGATAATAGTGGTAGGAGCAGAGCAGAGATGTTAAGTCTTTCAGCATAGAAGGAATCTTCAAACACTTCTTCACCAGAACTGTCTGGTAAGCATTCCAGACTGGTGGACACAGGTCTACTCGACGGATCTTTCCTTAAGTTCCCAGAAGCTGAAGCAGGCTTAGTTAAAAAGCCATATTATTTTTCTTATCTTCTCTGGCTTGAAAGTTCAAATAGGGCAATGGCTTATGTAATGCCCAGACATCCCACAATAAAAACATAAGTTGTTGTTTCTACACTAGGACCATTATGAGGGGACCCCTTGCTCTATTCTTTGATGTTGAAGGCTGTGTCACACTCAGTGAAGCAGGAGCTGGTATAGGATTCAGACACAGACCAGAGTACCTGGCAGGCTTATTGGTATTTGTTATAGTGACTGGTTTCTGAGATTACAGCTGTGGCAAGCCTTTACCGTAGTTATCATCCCTAGAGTGGGACAGTGGGCAGCAGTGACAGTAAACCTTAGTAGACCAAGCTACCTTGCTACCTTTGCGGACTCCACAGCGTGGCTGGTACATTGCGTAACAGGCTTCAGGGCCAGTATGGGTTGGAGTCCAGAATCAGGGGTAGTGGGTGATTCAAAGACCTGTGCAGGATGAACACTCTCCATCAGGGGTAGAGCCCCTGGCTTTCAGCACCCACAAGAAAAGGATTTGTTAGGTTTGTTACAAGTCATAGCTAGGCAGAGGAGTATAGAACAACAGGAGAAAAGTTGGGTGTAGGATTCAGAATAGAGCCCCAGGGCTCATTATTGCAACAACTAGAACCTGAGCAGAAGGCAGGTGAGAGAAGGAAAAGTCAGAGAATAACACATGCATGGTGTGTCTGGAACAGGAGCATGCAGCAGCAAACGCAGAAGTTAGGGTTTGCATCCTAGCTGATTGTGACAACTTATTATTAAAATATGGCAAGCAAGCTGTTATTGTGTATGCAAACAGTTCATAATTTTGCATAGTCATAAATCATTGTCAAAACCTCATCTGGTACGATGTTGAGCTCCAAAAGATGGAAACTATGCAACTTTAATGGGTTCAGATATGGACTATAAAATTGATCAAAGGAACATTTTAAATATGAAAAAAAGGCTTTTTTCTTTTTTCAAAATATGATGGTATTCTCTGGGTAATAAACACCTTTAAAGTGTTAGGATTATCCATTACATGTATGTAAGGAATTGAGTGTAGACCTTCACCAGTGGAATAGGGTGACAGGGGTAAAGCAGAAAAGTAGACAACAGAAAAGAAGAGCTGCTAAACACCTAAAAGGCCATTTCTGATGCCCAAGGGAGGAGTGATACAAAATATAGGATAAGTATTAGTACTTAAAGAAAAAGTGGGACCATATACCAGGGTGAAAGTAAAAGGAAATTTAATTACACATATAAAATCAATGATCAAATAAAAATTCTCTGTAAAAAGCTAATTTAACAATTATAAATAGCTTCTGGCTTGAAGACATCCTAACACATTATGCTGCTTCCTCAGAGGTATGTGTGAAGAAAGAGCAACAGTCCTATCATAAAAAAATACAGTGTAAATGAAAAAACAGAAAGGAGAAGAGATGCACAGGATAAAATCAATAAGCTACAGAACATTGCTAAGAAATATCAAAATAGAACAGGCTTACACAATGCTAATACAATAGCTAATGCATATAATGTATGCACTGAGTATAAAGAAACAAATGCTTTAACTGACGCAATGTAATATAAATGCAAACTATAGCAACATTTCTTAGGTGATATAAACGTAATATATGAATAAGCAATGGGATTTTAAAAACCAGGCCAGTAGTAGGTTGGTTTTGTAAACTATCCAGTAGTAAGGCTAGGACATGGAGGCTTCTGATTGGCTGACACAAAGGAGGATTATTCTTTTTTTTTATGGATGGCCCCTTTACCTAGGCTGGAAGTTGAGGATCCAGGACATCGCAGATCACCCAGATATCTCAGATCATCATGAAACTGTGATACAGGTATATGTATTCCCTATGGGGCACCCTTTGTGTGCCAGGGGGTTGGGCAGTGAGTTTTATGATATTGGAGATCATTTTTGATTGCCCCCTCCTGCCTGTTTACCAGGGCTTTGGAGCATAACACTATCCCCAAGTCCAGGGGGCCATAATTACTTTATATTGGCTAGGACATATCACCAGGGGCCACTTATTTGATAATATTAAGGGCAACACTCATGCGAAAGCAGAAGGCAAATCTAACACAATCTTTTTAAAAACATTTTGGGGAGAGGTAGAGGACATTTTATTTTACAGATCAACCCTGTCAGTGCAGTATGGAACATTATTTGTGTTACCTACAGCACTAAAAGGTTAAAATGGGCATGTATCGGCTGCGTTAAGCTGTCAGTGCCTATTTAAATTGCTTTTTTTGGGAGGTTAAATTAATGGACAAAAATGTTTTTTGCCTGTTAATTTTTACTGGCTGTCATTGAATCACTGTTTGCGTGCTAATTACAACCCAGAACAATGTTTCGATGCCCCTGTAAACCTCCATTGAAAGAATGGAGGTTTGTAGCGGGTGAGGTAATTTTTTTAACAGGTGTGGTAAATATTACTGCATCTGTTAGTGGCAGGCATTGAATAAAAAATGCCCAGTAAAATCTGGTGAATGCCACTTTTACAAATAATGGGGTCATAGAATTTAACCAACTCTATCTGAATTCTTAGTAAAAACAATTAATATTCAAAAACAGTGTAACTTAGACACTAATATTCTAATTAATAACAGTTTGTCATATTAATATCAGGTCATGCTGCAAGATTTAAATCTTTTAAATAGTGACTAGGAGTCAGTCCTCTTACTTATGTCCTAACATTCCTGCATATTATAGCTCCCCCTGTATGCATTCAACTGTATCCATTTTATTTCCATAAACTTTTAATTCAATTCACATTTGTACTACGACTTTATGAAACACAGTGTTCCTGTTCTAATTCATCTGTTGTGAACCAGCCCATAGCATTTGCACAATCTGTGATTTATACCCTGACACAGCTTATTATGTACATAGTATTCACTGGGCCTGACTATTATTTTATATTTGGAAACCTCCTGCATTTCCTTATCAATCCCCAATTAGTTCTATAGTACTACAGTCCTTCACAGTTCATGCTGATAAAGTTCTATAAGTCAAATTTATGACAGATCTCTATCAATATAAATAGAATTATTTTACTGTTGATTCTGGACAGCTTATTCTTGCTGGGATGTCTAGGTCAACTCAACTATTTTCAGCTCTGAAGTGTTCTTTTCAAGTGTTGTGAGTTAATTAAGTTGCCACCCTTATAACCTTTGACACCTATAACATAAGGTCTTCAGAATAGAAATCTCAACTGCTTTTGTGCTACTGCATTGGTAGAAAATGCAAAATTCATAAATTAATTTTATAGATTTCAACATGACTGACCTGGATGCTGACAGTATGTACATTGGGGATAAACAAAAGGATATTATGACATCACTGGCAGGGCAGGCCCAAGACATTGTGCTGCCTGGGGCGAAAAGCGAAATGCTGCCCCCCCCCCCCCCCCCTCCCACAACAAAAAAAATGAAATCCCACAGGCTTGATAATTCAAACTAAAATGAAACTTATCTGGAAGTGATAATTTAATGGAAGAGCACCTTTCTATATACAAAATTATATGGTGCAATGATTGGCAGACCATGATTAAAAAGTGTACCCTAAATGTTTGAGCATTTAAACTTAATGTACAATATTTGAGTCCTGTTATAGGTCAGTGGTGACATATTATGTTTTGAGGAATTGCACACCCTATTTTCATAATAATGTTTGTTTTACCATTTCTTTCTTTTCACCTCATGGGTAAGCTCCTAGAACACATTTTTTTTATTTTTATATGCCCACTAAAGCACTTCTTATATACATAATAATATATTTTTTTCAAATAGCCCATTCATAAGGTGAAAAGTGAGTAATGGTAAAACATTATTATGATAAGAGGCTGTGCAATTAAACATAATGTGACCACTGACCTATAACAAAATTCAGATAGATACAGTCAGTGTCAGACGAGTTAACCCCTGGATTGCTTTACATATGTAGGCAGTGTCAGATGAGTTAACCCCTGGATGGCTAGACAGATATAGGCAGTGTCAGAGGAGTTAACCCCTTGGTGGCTATACAGATATAGAAAGCATCAGAGGAGTTAACCCCTTGGGTGGCTAGGCAGACAGAGGCAGTGTCAGAGGAGTTAACCCCTTGGGTGGCTAGACAGATAGAAGCAGTGTCAGAGGAGTCAGCCCCTTGGGTGGCTAGACAGATATTGCAGTATCAGAGGAGTTAACCCCTTTATCCACACACTCACTCACACACATACACAGATAGTCTGTCACTCACACTGACACACACACTCTCACTGACATACACACACACTCTAACTCAAAAATGTTTTGTGTAAGGGCTGTAAGTCAGTAGATATTAGGTGGTCATTATTAGGAGACTAGCAAAATCATGTTACCAGTAGTGGCCTGAATGTTTGGCATTGCAAAAACAGTTTCACAAATTGCCTGCAAATGTTAACAAAGCAAAGTATATACAGACATAAAAATATGTTAATATGAAGGTTATGGTTGAGAGAGTGATCCTTCTGATTCAGGAGACAGGGCTTCCATCAGATGGGGTGACAGGTTATACAGCTGTCATGAGCCCAATGGTCCTGGGAGGCCCGCCCAGGGCCCACCTAAAAAAGTAAAGAATTCAAAAACTTTAAAAAAAATCTTCAGCAGACACTCTGGCTTGGGAGAACTTTTGATCTCCCCTCACCAGCCCCTCTAAGGCAAGCAGGCAGCACCCCAAGTGCTATGACCTCCAAACAAGCACAGAAAGGGCCTAGGCACAGAGACAAAGTGATCGGCGCCAAGTAACAAAAAGAAGCCTATGGTGCTTTGGTCGTTAAGGACTAAAGCACCATCGGTCGGGAAGGGGTTAACTAGCAAAATCTCTAAAAAAGCACAGAATAACACAAAAGTAAAATACCTGAAAACAACAATTAAGTATAGACAGCCCCTTTGAAATGTGAAAAAAATGTCTCCTAGAACTCCCAGATATGCATCTAAAAATAACCTACCTGTAAAATCGTGAATCTGCAGACAGCTTTTACAATTTTTACTTTAGCAGATCCTTTACTTTAGCAGATCCTTCAAGGTTGTTATAAAATACCATATAAACATCATTGAACTTGATATAGTAAAGCTAAAATGTTCTGTAGCATATAATCTTTATTTACCAAATAAAAACTAAAGATAGAAACACAGTGTTGGCAGATAACCACTAGGCTTGCCTAATCTGTCCATATTAAAAAAAAATCTACTCTAAAGTTATACCGGTTTTTTCTATTCAAATATGTTTTACCTTTTGTAGACACACAACTATTCTACTTTTTAAAAAAAAAAAACATATAAGCTATGCAAAAGAACCTTGCAAAAAAGAAAAGACATTTCAGAATGAAAGCATATAGAAAAAAAACGTATAATGAAACATTAGTATGCAACGTGAACTATTTGTAATTCAAATCACCAAAGTGTATGTACAGCTGGAAAGTGTGCTCTTCCCTTAAGTAAAATAAAATGATTAAACATTCTATGAAAAAGCAACAAAAGCACAAAATGAAGTTTCATAAGTGCAATGTTTATATAAAGGAATCTGACACAAATATACCCAATATGCAGGGTAGGATATTAATGAGGTGATCCCAGGCTAATTTGGGTTGAGCCTTATTTTTTTTTTTTACATTGGAGCTACAGACTAAAATATACAGTATAGCAATTTATATGTGAATTAATGTGAAATGATAGGGGCACTCATTGTTTAGGCAAACCAACAAAAGAGAAAATATTGAAGACCAATGTGAGAGTGTGAAAAATTATAACATATCACTTATCTTATCAGCCAAGTCAAACCAAGTCAAAAAAATAGAGATAAACACAAGTAGAAATATGGTTTAGTATTTTATATATAAAGTGAGATTCTCTCACTAAAGACACTAAACTCCCCTTTGCCATAAACTCATATTTATATGAGTCTCTTAGATCTTGGCACATAGACATATAGTGATAAATATCCTATGGATTCGCAGATAAAAGCCCCTGGACACCAGGCATGTGCAAGACAGGAGAGAAAAACAATGCAAGACTGGAGAGAAGAACAGAGAAAAAGTCCCATATGCGTAGAGGCAGTATAATGACAATATATACAGAAGACCTGGGCTTCCACATGTGTGTAAGTTCGCTGTGTCGATTAACACCTTGAAAGAGCTGCTGATGCAAAATATCACTTATTACTGTTTTTTAGCAAAAATTGCTATTCAATTGCATTCTATGGGATTCAATGACATGAGCTAAATTAAGGTCATTGAGGAGAGCCCAGTATTCTGGGGGTCCTCCCTCATGTGTGATGTAAACGCATGGGAATGGTGCATCACAACTCCAGCTGTAGTCTTTGCACAAATAACCTACAGTGAACTTTCCAGTCATTGGCCGGGTTTCTATGCTAGCCATTAATGCATAGATTTAGGCACAACCTAAATCTATGCATTCAGCATATAGTGCAGACTCATAGAATTTGTCAGGATTCTGCTTTATACATTGCCGCACACGGCGGTTGATTTTCTTTGTGCATCTATCGTGCGCTAAGGACGGATATACTACTTAGATGTAGTGCACATCCCACAGAACATCCACCACAATAGACACTCATACACACAGCAGTGAGTTGAAATGTAAAACTGGAAAACTGGGACTGCAACAAGATGACAACACATCCATGGCAGAGATATATCATCATATCAAAAGTTTAACTGTACAAGTACAACTGCAAAACAAGACAGGTCAGCACAGCAGTGCACGATCAGCCTGACATATCGCCAGTAAACAATCACTGTGGTCATTCGCCAGACTAAGGAATTCTGGTTCTGAAGGGGTTAAGTGGTTTATGTTTACTAATTGGGCCAGTTAGATTTGTGTTTTTGTTTGTGATGTGGGCAGTTTCTGAGAAGGGAAGTGCTACACAAGACACTCATTGTACACTGCATCTGTAAGGAATAAATACATGTGAAAATGTAGTTGTGAATCTTCCTCGACAAAGTTGTCACCGGAGCTTTGCCGGGGGCTGTAGATCGGCACAAATAATATACATTGTACACTTGTGACACTTATGGAGAATGGATTATTTTTGTCAAGCTGCTTCTCATGTAGACGGAAAACAAACATTGGTAATTCCACTATGTAACTTCCCTATTATCCTACAAAATAGATCTCGGACCCAAGTACCTTCCAATTCACTTTTCCTTGTTGGGTAAGTAACGTACTGCATTAAAAGTCCCTCGACTTATCTTGCAAAACCATCAGATCCACCTAAGCTCCCTTGTTCGGGACGGGTTTCCTAATATCTTCCCATGAACTGGAAAAGCTTGCTACAACCAGTGGTTGTGGATTTTGATTTCCTCATTATTGAGGAAGAATTATTGGCTCACTATGACCTACTCTTAAAACATTTGAAATTAAGGAGGCAATGCTAAAGTCGAAACACCACCTTAATCTATACTTTTAAAGCCTGTTATGATCCACATGCAAAGATTTCCTGTATTCAAACAATTTATGAGGGCTGGTACATATTTTTGCACATTTACATTTTATTAGAAATTTATTATTATCATGGGCACTTTGCCCTTGCATATTTGCTTACTGGAATGCTGTAAACAAAAATAAAAGGGACATGCAGGGTTTAACTAATTTGAGGAAACTGAATCATGTTAAAAAGAAATCCATGTATTTATTTGAAATAAAGAAAATCCCACCTACTAGCTTGGTTTTACAATTTCCTATAAAGTACAATGTAACTTTCTTATTCACTTATTATATATCTTTTTCATCTTATGTTATCTCTATTAAACAGTTTTTGATCTAAAGTACCGTTATGATACACATCCACTATGATTTTTATAAATGACAAAATAATTTTTAGACAATCATGTCGAAGGTATTAGTCACATGATCCATAAGCAACTAAAATCATAAAACTGGGAACATTTGTTGGATAATAACAAGGGGCTATTTATTAAATTTGAATTTACAAGTGGATTGTTAAAATCAGACATTAATTGTTGAGTTGTAAAACGTCTGCAACTTTATTGCCTTCCAAATTCAGCTATCAATGCCTGCTCTTTGCAGTTCACTTGGAAGTGTATTTTTAGTAAAAAGACCCCATTGTGACTGTTTAGATTTTGTTTAATTTAACTACTCATTAATGTATACTAAGGTTGTTAGTGTGCATTTTTGATAAAGATTGGTTGAAAAAAAAAAAAAAACTGTTTGGAGGGAAAAGGTTTGCAAGGCTGTTTGCAATCAGTTAATTAACCTTCTCTGGGAGTCTCTTTACTTTGAAGGCCATTTAACTGGAAGGAGCAGGCGAATAGTGAGCAGCTTCTAAAGTGAAAAAAGCTTCTTAAGTGTGGGAGTTAGAAGCAAAGAAGGAAAGTATATTTGATTTTTACTGCAAGGGGAGCACTGTTTATTTTGTGTGCATTTTTGATAAAGATTGGTTGAAAAAAAAAACAAAAAACTGTTTGGAGGGAAAAGGTTTGCAAGGCTGTTTGCAATCAGTTAATTAACCTTCTCTGGGAGTCTCTTTACTTTGAAGGCCATTTAACTGGAAGGAGCAGGCGAATAGTGAGCCAGGCGAATACAAGGGAGCAGCTTCTAAAGTGAAAAAAGCTTCTTAAGTGTGGGAGTTAGAAGCAAAGAAGGAAAGTATATTTGATTTTTACTGCAAGGGGAGCACTGTTTATTTTGTGTGCATTTTTGATAAAGATTGGTTGAAAAAAAAACAAAAAACTGTTTGGAGGGAAAAGGTTTGCAAGGCTGTTTGCAATCAGTTAATTAACCTTCTCTGGGAGTCTCTTTACTTTGAAGGCCATTTAACTGGAAGGAGCAGGCGAATAGTGAGCCAGGCGAATACAAGGGAGCAGCTTCTAAAGTGAAAAAAGCTTCTTAAGTGTGGGAGTTAGAAGCAAAGAAGGAAAGTATATTTGATTTTTACTGCAAGGGGAGCACTGTTTATTTTGTGTGCATTTTTGATAAAGTTTGGTTGAAAAAAAAAAAAAACTGTTTGGAGGGAAAAGGTTTGCAAGGCTGTTTGCAATCAGTTAATTAACCTTCTCTGGGAGTCTCTTTACTTTGAAGGCCATTTAACTGGAAGGAGCAGGCGAATACAAGGGAGCAGCTTCTAAAGTGAAAAAAGCTTCTTAAGTGTGGGAGTTAGAAGCAAAGAAGGAGTTAAAAGGAAAGAAGGAGGGTAAAGTATACATCTTTTATATTTTTATTTTATTCTATTTTTAATTTTGTGGTTTACACTAGAGAGCATGTTGGACAATGCCACTAAGTGCATGTCTTGCAGCATGTATGCGGTCTTGGAGCAAGTTCCCCAGGGTCCATACCACTGCTGCAGATGTGAGCAGGTTGCTGCTTTGGAAAATATAATATTAGATCTAAAGAGGCAACTGGCAACACTTAGGGACATAAGCAACATGGAGCGGAGTTTACTGCTCACGGAGCAGGCATTGGCTGGGGCCAGTGTAGAGGAGGGTGATGATGGAGGGGAAGAGGTTTCTAGGGCAGAGAGCTGGGTTAGTTGTGTAAGGGGCAGTAGGGGTCGGAGAGCTAGGGAGGCTTGTTCTGAGCTGGTTCACCCCAACATGTTTGCCAGCTTGTGTGAGGATGCTGGGGGGATTAGCTCAGAAGAGGCATTTCTGGGGCAGGCGGACTCTCCTAGCAGCCAGGTGAGTAGCCTCTCCAGCGCAGTTGGGAGCCAGGACACTAGGAAGGCTAGACAGGTTGTGGTGGTAG
This sequence comes from Pelodytes ibericus, assembly GCA_036172795.1. Taxonomy (NCBI): domain Eukaryota; kingdom Metazoa; phylum Chordata; class Amphibia; order Anura; family Pelodytidae; genus Pelodytes; species Pelodytes ibericus. Next base: position 28,127,067 of record CM069867.1, on the reverse strand, counting down.
GGGATTCTATTATTAGGAAGGTAGATAGGGTAATCTGTCGCCAGGACCCCGAATGCCGAACTGTGTGTTGTCTCCCGGGTGCTCGGGTTCGGCATGTTGCGGAACGGGTAGGCAGATTATTGGGAGGGGCTGGGCATGATCCAGCGGTCATAGTACATTGGTACTAATGACAAAGTAAATGGTAGGTGGGGGGTCCTTTAAAAATGATTTTAGGGAACTAGGAAAGAAGCTAAAAGAAAGGACCTCCAAGGTAATATTCTCGGAAATATTACCAGTACCACGCGCTACGTCAGGGAGACAGCGGGAGCTTAGGGAGATTAATGCGTGGTTGCGAAGGTGGTGCAAGCAAGAGGGATTTGGGTTCTTGGAGCACTGGGCAGACTTTGCAGTCGGCTACAGACTCTTTGGACGGGATGGGCTGCACCTCAATGATGAGGGGGCTGCAGTATTAGGGGCGAGGATGGCTAGAGGATTAGATGAGCTTTTAAACTAAGCTCTGGGGGGGAGGGTCAAGATCAAAAAGAAGCAATGGTAGCTAGGGTAGATTGGAAGGTGGGTCTAGCTATGGGAGAGGAGGAAAGCAGTGGTGGGGTTAACATAGACCAAAGGGAGGTCCATATAATTAAACCTGCACACATTAAGTGTTTGTCAACTAAACAGAAAATGGGTAGTAATCTCAAATGTCTTTTAGCAAATGCAAGAAGCTTGACAAACAAAATGGGTGAGCTGGAGATACTGGTAAGTGCTGAACAGTATGATTTAATCGGAATCACAGAAACGTGGTGGGATGAGACCCACGACTGGTCAGTTAATTTACAAGGTTACTCACTTTTTAGAAAGGACAGAGTAAATAGAAAAGGGGGAGGGATTTGTCTGTATGTAAATCCTAAATTAAATCCCAGTATTAAAGAAGGTGTACATGATGTAACTGGAACTGATGTGGAGACACTGTGGGTGGAGATTAGCTTAGACGCTAAAAAGAATCGCACATTACTTGTAGGTGTATGCTACAAGCCACCAAATATTAGCACTGATGGAGAAGATCAGCTTTTATTACAAATTGAAAAGGCTGCAAATATGAATGAAGTTCTAATCATGGGAGATTTTAATTACCCAGATATAGATTGGAAGTGTGGCACAACTAGTTCAGCTAGGGGCAGCAAGTTTCTGGACCTGCTTAATAACAAATTTATGGCACAATTAGTAGACACCCCAACTAGAATGGATGCCTGTCTGGATTTGATAATAACAAACAATGAGGAGCTTATCTCAAACATCCAAATAAGAGAACACTTGGGGAATAGCGACCATAATATGGTCTCATTTGAGATTAATGCAAAAAAGCAAATTGGTAAATACGCCACCAAAACACTTAATTTTAGAAGGGCTAACTTTGATGGACTAAGGGCATCGATTGAACATTTAGACTGGGAACGATTGTTTTCTGGACCAAACACAGAAGACAAGTGGAATGCCTTTAAGCACACATTACAAAAGTACACATCCCAATATATACCTTTGGGAAACAAATGCAAAAGACAAAAATCGAAACCAATGTGGCTTACAGGTAACGTGAAACAGGAAGTACAAAACAAGAAAATGGCATTCAAACATTATAAAAACACGGGATCAGCATTATCATTTATAGAGTACAAAGAGGCCAACAAAGCCTGCAAAAAGGCAATTAAAATGGCTAAATTGGAAAATGAGAAAAGGGTTGCCAAGGAGAGTAAAACTAACCCCAAAATGTTTTATAAATATATAAATGGAAAAAAGCTAAAGAGGGAAAATGTTGGGCCCTTGTTATCCCAAATGGGAAATTTGGTAAGTGAGGACAGAGAGAAAGCAGACATTTTAAATACTTTTTTTTCTTCTGTTTATACTAAGGAAGAGCAGATGGACGAGCCCCTGCTACAGGAAGTTATGGGCCATTCGCCGCAAACATGGGATTGGCTGACACAGGAAAAAGTGCTTAAGCAATTAAACTCTGTTAAGATAGACAAGGCCCCAGGACCAGATGGTATACACCCAAGGGTACTTAGAGAGTTAAGCATAATTCTGGCCAGACCACTATTCATGATCTTTAGGGATTCATTTAGTTCAGGTACAGTGCCAACAGACTGGCGAAAGGCGGATGTCATTCCAATATTTAAAAAGGGATCAAAATCTCTGCCAGGTAATTATAGGCCAGTGAGCTTGACATCTGTAGTGGGGAAACTATTTGAAGGATTGCTAAAGGTATACACTCAAGAATACATCTTGAACCAGAATATAATTAGTAAAAGTCAACATGGTTTTGTGAAAGACAGGTCTTGTCAAACAAACTTAATAACATTCTATGAAGAAGTCAGTAAAAATATAGATCTAGGTGTGGCAGTTGATGTGATCTATTTGGATTTTGCGAAAGCATTTGATACAGTTCCACACAAAAGGTTACTCTACAAATTGAGAGAAATAGGTTTGGGGGCAAATGTGTGTATGTGGATTGAAAATTGGCTAAAAGATAGAACACAAAGGGTTGTTGTAAATGGAAAATCCTCAAATTGGACAAGGGTATTAAGCGGAGTACCTCAGGGGTCTGTTTTGGGCCCTCTTCTTTTTAATTTGTTTATTAATGATCTGCCACATTGTGCTGAGAGCCATGTCTCTGTGTTTGCGGACGACACTAAATTAGGTAAGGCAATAAAGACTAATCTTGATGTTTTTTCTTTACAGGAAGATTTGGACAGAGTGGGGGACTGGACAGTAAAGTGGCAAATGAGGTTCAATATAGACAAATGTAAAGTTATGCATTATGGGAAAAATAATAACAAAGCAACATATACGTTAAATGGTTTTTCCCTGGGAAAAACTACTAATGAAAAGGATTTAGGAATAATTATAGACAACAAACTTGGCAACAGTGCCCAATGCCAGTCAGCAGCTGCAAGGGCCAATAAGATATTGGCATGTATAAAACGAGGTATAAATTCACGGAAGGAGGATATCATCTTGCCTCTTTACAAATCAATGGTAAGACCTCACCTTGAATATGCAGTACTGTTCTGGGCACCAGTCCTTAAAAAGGATATTAAGGAACTAGAAAAAGTGCAAAGGAGAGCTACAAAATTAATAAGGGGTTTGGAGGATCTTAGTTATGAAGAGAGACTTAAAAAATTGAATTTATATACGTTAGAAAAAAGGCGTCTCAGAGGGGATATGATAACATTATATAAATATTTGCAGGGCCAATATAAAGAGCTCTCCAGTGACCTGTTCATTAACAGAAAGGTACAAAGAACAAGAGGTCACCCCCTCAGACTGGAAGAGCAAAGATTTCATAGACAGCAAAGGAAGGGATTCTTTACGGTTAGGACAATAAAGTTATGGAACTCCCTGCCAAGAGAGGTAGTGCTAGCAACCACAATAGATGCATTTAAAAATGGTTTGGATGTTTTTTTAGGAAAGCAGAACATACAGGGCTATTAATAATAGAATAAGCATTAATAAAAGAGCTTATTGATCCAAGGAGAAATCTGATTGCCTCTTGGAGTCAAGAAGGAATTTTTTCCCCCAGGAGGCAAAATTCGAAATAGCTTCCTTAGGGGTTTTTTGCCTTCTTTTGGATCAAAAGCTGTAATGATAGGTAGAAGGGTTGAACTTGATGGACTTGTGTCTTTTTTCAACCTAAATTACTATGTTACTATGTTACTATGTTGATAGGTGTGGGGTCACTTAAAGTTATCTATGAAAACATCCATTAAATGAGTTGCAAAATTATAAGGAAATACAGTCAAGATATTGATAACGTTATACATAATAATGTTACATTGAAATAAAAAATGTGTCCTTCAGAGTTTGCTTTCATTAATAATGAGCATAATAAAGCTTAATCCTCTATTTCTGCAATTACATCTTTGCAGACCTAGTTGTGAATTTGTTGAGGTAATCAGAAACTGTTTCACCCCATGCTTCCAGAAGCACCTTCCACAAGCTGGATTGGCTTGATGGGCACTTCTTGTGTACCATGTGATCAAGTCGCTTCCACAACAACTCAATAGGTTTGACATCTGGTGACTGTGTTGGCTACTCTATTATAAACAATCAAAGTTTAGAAGCAGCAAACGGTTTGCAGAGGGAGCTCACAGTAGACAGGGAATGCCAAAATTAAGCCATTTTACTAAATCATGTAAAAGGCAGGTACAAAAAAGAAACTGGACAGGACACAGGGAAAAAGAGAGACGCCCTACGCGTTTCGTGCTTTCAAAAGCACTTAATCATAGGTGAGCTCCCTCCGCAAACCGTTTGCTGCTTCTAAACTTTGATTGATTATACAGGCAGGATTGCCTGGCGACGAGGGAGGCTCCACTTTGTCTACTTTGGGCTAAAATAGGAGGAATCATTTTTACCTGGCTTTTGACCGAGGAGGTCCTTCAGTTTATTTGTTTTGTTTACTCTATTATAAACAATACCAGCTGACTGCTTCTTCCCTAAATAGTGATTGCATAGTCTGAAGTTGGGCTTTGGGTCATTGTTCTGTTGTGATCAAGCACCATCCACAGAATATGGCATGGTTTACCAAAATGGAGTGATAGTCTTCCTTCTTCAAGATCCCTATTACCCTGTAAAAAATCTCCCACTTTACCACCACCAAAGCACCTCCAGACCATCACATTGCCTCTACCATGACATAAGGCATTAGTACACCTCCAGCATGTTTTCATAAACTAGACACACTAGTGTACTGTTTCTTAAACCATACATGTACTTGTCCTCTTGCTCAGTTATGCACCAGGGCCTCCCACTCATCCTTTTAGTCTAGTTAGAGCAAGTTTTAAAGTATTTGCCACTTACTAAATACATAAATAGAATCATGACACAAGAAATACAATATTAATGATACAGAGAAATAACCCATCAGAATTCCATAACAGTTATGTGCATTCACATAATAAATATGTAAGTACATACGGAATCACAGAAACGTGGTGGGATGAGACCCACGACTGGTCAGTTAATTTACAAGGTTACTCACTTTTTAGAAAGGACAGAGTAAATAGAAAAGGGGGAGGGATTTGTCTGTATGTAAATCCTAAATTAAATCCCAGTATTAAAGAAGGTGTACATGATGTAACTGGAACTGATGTGGAGACACTGTGGGTGGAGATTAGCTTAGACGCTAAAAAGAATCGCACATTACTTGTAGGTGTATGCTACAAGCCACCAAATATTAGCATTGATGGAGAAGATCAGCTTTTATTACAAATTGAAAAGGCTGCAAATATGAATGAAGTTCTAATCATGGGAGATTTTAATTACCCAGATATAGATTGGAAGTGTGGCACAACTAGTTCAGCTAGGGGCAGCAAGTTTCTGGACCTGCTTAATAACAAATTTATGGCACAATTAGTAGACACCCCAACTAGAATGGATGCCTGTCTGGATTTGGTAATAACAAACAATGAGGAGCTTATCTCAAACATCCAAATAAGAGAACACTTGGGGAATAGTGACCATAATATGGTCTCATTTGAGATTAATGCAAAAAAGCAAATTGGTAAATACGCCACCAAAACACTTAATTTTAGAAGGGCTAACTTTGATGGACTAAGGGCATCGATTGAACATTTAGACTGGGAACTATTGTTTTCTGGACTAAACACAGAAGACAAGTGGAATGCCTTTAAGCACACATTACAAAAGTACACATCCCAATATATACCTTTGGGAAACAAATGCAAAAGACAAAAATCGAAACCAATGTGGCTTACAGGTAACGTGAAACAGGAAGTACAAAACAAGAAAATGGCATTCAAACATTATAAAAACACGGGATCAGCATTATCATTTATAGAGTACAAAGAGGCCAACAAAGCCTGCAAAAAGGCAATTAAAATGGCTAAATTGGAAAATGAGAAAAGGGTTGCCAAGGAGAGTAAAACTAACCCCAAAATGTTTTATAAATATATAAATGGAAAAAAGCTAAAGAGGGAAAATGTTGGGCCCTTGTTATCCCAAATGGGAAATTTGGTAAGTGAGGACAGAGAGAAAGCAGACATTTTAAATACTTTTTTTTCTTCTGTTTATACTAAGGAAGAGCAGATGGACGAGCCCCTGCTACAGGAAGTTATGGGACATTCGCCGCAAACATGGGATTGGCTGACACAGGAAAAAGTGCTTAAGCAATTACACTCTGTTAAGATAGACAAGGCCCCAGGACCAGATGGTATACACCCAAGGGTACTTAGAGAGTTAAGCATAATTCTGGCCAGGCCACTATTCATGATCTTTAGGGATTCATTCAGTTCAGGTACAGTGCCAACAGACTGGCGAAAGGCGGATGTCATTCCAATATTTAAAAAGGGATCAAAATCTCTGCCTGGTAATTATAGGCCAGTGAGCTTGACATCTGTAGTGGGGAAACTATTTGAAGGATTGCTAAAGGTATACACTCAAGAATACATCTTGAACCAGAATATAATTAGTAAAAGTCAACATGGTTTTGTGAAAGACAGGTCTTGTCAAACAAACTTAATAACATTCTATGAAGAAGTCAGTAAAAATATAGATCTAGGTGTGGCAGTTGATGTGATCTATTTGGATTTTGCAAAAGCATTTGATACAGTTCCACACAAAAGGTTACTCTACAAATTGAGAGAAATAGGTTTGGGGGCAAATGTGTGTATGTGGATTGAAAATTGGCTAAAAGATAGAACACAAAGGGTTGTTGTAAATGGAAAATTCTCAAATTGGACAAGGGTATTAAGCGGAGTACCTCAGGGGTCTGTTTTGGGCCCTCTTCTTTTTAATTTGTTTATTAATGATCTGCCACATTGTGCTGAGAGCCATGTCTCCGTGTTTGCGGACGACACTAAATTAGGTAAGGCAATAAAGACTAATCTTGATGTTTTTTCTTTACAGGAAGATTTGGACAGAGTGGGGGACTGGGCAGTAAAGTGGCAAATGAGGTTCAATATAGACAAATGTAAAGTTATGCATTATGGGAAAAATAATAACAAAGCAACATATACGTTAAATGGTTTTTCCCTGGGAAAAACTACTAATGAAAAGGATTTAGGAATAATTATAGACGACAAACTTGGCAACAGTGCCCAATGCCAGTCAGCAGCTGCAAGGGCCAATAAGATATTGGCATGTATAAAACGAGGTATAGATTCACGGGAGGAGGATATCATCTTGCCTCTTTACAAATCAATGGTAAGACCTCACCTTGAATATGCAGTACAGTTCTGGGCACCAGTCCTTAAAAAGGATATTAAGGAACTAGAAAAAGTGCAAAGGAGAGCTACAAAATTAATAAGGGGTTTGGAGGATCTTAGTTATGAAGAGAGACTTAAAAAATTGAATTTATATACGTTAGAAAAAAGGCGTCTCAGAGGGGATATGATAACATTATATAAATATTTGCAGGGCCAATATAAAGAGCTCTCCAGTGACCTGTTCATTAACAGAAAGGTACAAAGAACAAGAGGTCACCCCCTCAGACTGGAAGAGCAAAGATTTCATAGACAGCAAAGGAAGGGATTCTTTACGGTTAGGACAATAAAGTTATGGAACTCACTGCCAAGAGAGGTAGTGCTAGCAACCACAATAGATGCATTTAAAAATGGTTTGGATGTTTTTTTAGGAAAGCAGAACATACAGGGCTATTAATAATAGAATAAGCATTAATAAAAGAGCTTATTGATCCAAGGAGAAATCTGATTGCCTCTTGGAGTCAAGAAGGAATTTTTTCCCCCAGGAGGCAAAATTCGAAATAGCTTCCTTAGGGGTTTTTTGCCTTCTTTTGGATCAAAAGCTGTAATGATAGGTAGAAGGGTTGAACTTGATGGACTTGTGTCTTTTTTCAACCTAAATTACTATGTTACTATGTTACTATGTTACATCATATCAATTTAAATGACATAAAACCTAGAAAAACAACACCATCCATCCACAAGCATACTGAGATGCATAGAAAGAAACCCAAGTGACCATGAGAGTGGGGGATGGGGGGGTCCTTATCAAAACTCTAGTTAGTACAATGTAAAATCTAGGGAGGCTCTTTTGGCTGGAAGGGGGAGCTTGGAAAATATATCTGTCTACAAGGGAATGTTATACTCAAACCAACTCTTCCATATGTTTTTGAATCTGCATACAGAATCTGCACAGAAAACCTTTCCATCAAACATTGGTACGATATCTGATCTAAGATGTCTTGCCAAGAAGGGGTCTCTACTTTCCTCTAATACCTAGAAAGTTTATTTTAACCACTGTATATTGACAGTTACGATTTTCTGAGATTTCCTTACCAGGGGTAGATGTATATAAAACAAGAATGTTTGAAGTAAAAACAAGCACCTATATTTGTAAAAATGTCCAAGGAGATCCTGTGTTTCATTTTTAATTGTTGATAAGTAAGGGCAGTTCCACTTATATGTAGGAATGTTCCAAGATCAACACTACATCTCCAGAAAAATCTCAGATGTTAGATTCTGGAATTTATATATATATATATATATATATATATATATATATATATATATATATATACCAATGAAATAAAATGTTTGTATTTACTTCCTGTAATGCAACATTATGGACCACTTTCATGACCCCAACATTTTGAATGCTAGAGATCCTTTGGAGGCACAGCTGGATGACAAGGTGTCATCAGCCATGTATGTGATGGCTGGGCTCCTACCCTTTATATCTGCAAACACTTATCTGCACTCATACTCAGCAACAGTTTCCTGTCTGCCCTCCCTGGTTTTGTAACTTTATGTCAAAATGTAATGCAATGTATTATTTTTATTTTCTTTTCACTGCAGGTGGTGTGTCCTTATAAAGTATGCGAGAAAAGGAGTTGTGGGGAAACCCTCCCCTTACCTTATCTGATGGTAAATTGGTAATATTGGATGGTCAGCATTTAGGTGGTTAATATGCCAGGAGAAAGGCTAATGATTAACCCCTTTGCTACAATGGACATGTCAGGCACGTCCAGCCAGCAACTCCATTGCCGACAATGAACGTGCCTGACACTCTCTGATGGTGCTGCTCTATTTCTTCGACATCGATGCAATAGGCAGCACAGAAATTCTGGCTCTGGGGCACTCATGATCACTCCACCAAGTGATGGCTGTGCCCTCTTGTGGGTAGAGGTTTGGAAGTGAAAATAAATTCACTTCCGATGCTCTGAATCTGTTGCTTGACTGCCCCTAGAGGCATTCAGCAACATTGCAATGAAATCTAGGCTTAGGGTTATAGGGTTAGGGTTATAATTAAATTAGTGTTAGCATAAGGAATAGGGTTACAATTAAAGTAAAATATATTAAGGGTTAGAGTTGGGGTTAAATTTGGGGTTACATTTAGGGTTTGGATTGGGGTCAAAAGGTCAATACAAGAAAAAAAAAAAAAAAACACTTTTTTAGGTTTTTGTCCCATAACTCGCAAAAAACGGCAGAAAAACATGGAAGAAAGCATATTTCTGAACTCGGAACAACATTTAGAAGGGGTCTTTTTTAATGATTGTATTTGTGTAAATTATTTTTTAGGTCAAAGTTCGAAAAAGTGTTTTCTTTCCGGTTTTTTTTCATCCGATGGTATACAAGGTTCACAGTACATACTACCTACATATAGCTAAACAGATACTGTACTTGTACAGATACTGTACTTGTATCCAATATGCTCTACAAAACCTTTTATGTATGAGTTAGGACCATTAGCTCTCATTGTTGTACTATTTTTTTTTATGACTAGTGTAACAATACTTCTATTTTGCACCAATTCTGTACCAGCATTATGTAGTTTATTATTCCTCCGGCTCAGCTCTTTTGAGTGCAGCATTACAAAGTAATCCCCTTGTGTGATCATCTGGACTAGTATTGACTACATGGGTTATTTTGTGATATAAAGAAACTGCTGTGTTCAGTGGTTTCCTTTATTGTTTGTTTTTATGTTGAGACACACGGTTCCATTTGTTTTCATGCTGTGCTAGCTAAACATTTGTAGATGGGAACTGTGTGATCATTCATGTCGAATCCTTATGTATCTGATACATTTTGTCACATTATTTGTTTATTTAGGAGGATTGAACAAATCTCGGGGGTCCAAATAGTCATGACTCTCAAACCTCTTTGGATAGGAATATTTCTCACTCCCAGAGAAAAAAATAAAGTCAAGGTGGCTCCTAAAAATACATTTTTTCTGATATTAATCTAATTGTCACCTCTCTCTATGTCTGTCTTGGGAGATAGGTAGAAATACATAGACAAACAAAGATGAGGGTCTATTCAGTTCAATCAATTAATTATGTTGTTATCACATTTAATTAATAGTGAATAACAGCAACACGAACATCACAGTGCTGTGTTATTCTGGTAGAATAATTTTTTTAAAGATGTACAAACTGAATCAATTTTAACATTAACCTCCCATTAACCAAAATAACAGGGACTATATGTGTAATAAAATACCCTGGCTATAGCTCAAAAATATGTGAACTGGGGGGTGGGGGGGGGGGGGGGTGTCCTTACCTGATTAAAAGATGTTCATTATCTTGTTAAAACACCACTGAAAATCCACAATGACTTCTGATCGGGGGGACAGGAGACTTCAAAACTCAGCCAAAATGTTTTTTATCTGTACTCCCTACCTGGGCAACTTAGAACTTGGACTACCTTTGAACAATCAGGTCCAGGGATTGAGCCATTACTGGACGCCTTATTATGGGAAAAAAAATTCTTGTATTTGAGAGGGACACGGAAACAAAATTTTGAAGATAGGTGTACTGAAGGCTTCTTGGCAGCCCCCAGGACTAAGAGGGGAAATAGGGGCACTTGTCTAGTGCATGGACCCAGGAATAATAGGGTGGGTACCATATAAGTCCCAGCCCAGTATTGAATATTGAATAGAGCCAAAAGTCCAGAAGGACCTCTATGAAATAAAGGTACCCAAGTGCAATTGTATGTGATATGGATTTGGCAGAATGTTTACCATTGTGCCGTTAGAAATAGTGAATGTTAAGTCAGAACAATTTTTTAAAGTTTTTTTTTCTTAATGAATAAAAAGCACTTAATATTACTTATAGTTACCATGGTATATGGTATGCATAAAATACATGGTATCATTATTTCAGTGGAAAAACGCCATGGTCTTCCCTCCCCCTGGAAATATAGATAACAATGATAAAATAAAAACCTTACTACATACTAGTCATGTATAATGTATTGCTAGTTGACCACTTTCATTGTCAGGTCCTTAGTGGATGGTAAATTGGAACAAAGTAAATGTGAATTTGATGGCAAAAGGTCAGGAGCCATGAGAAAACGTAATAGAGTAGGGCTTCACAATATATTTTAAAGATGTATAGAAAATAGGAGTTGCATTATTGGTATTACAATTTGAAAATAGTTTTTAGAGTATCATACTTGTGCGGAAGAGATGAAAGGCTTAAACACAAAGAGAAGGTAATAACTGACATCCATTCATTCAATTAGAGTATCAGCTGTTGGATTTAATGACAGTAAGAAGACCCTTCAGATAGGATGTAGTAAGTTGTGTTGCTGTTCACATGGAAGAATTTTCAAAATCATTCATGTTTCTTTGTTCTCATTTACTAGCTATTTTGTATTGCTTAAACCTGAAAATGCTGAATCTGATTGAGGTCTGGAAGTTGCAACAAGAAACTAAAACCATTAGCTTCTTTTACATCACTGTATAATGTATTTCAGTGTAAACGCCTGATGAACATGAAGAAATCTAGCAAGAGACAGACTGAGGTCTATTCACCAAAAGGTGGGTTGATATGAGACGCACATTTCATCTCACCAATTTAGCTATTCATTGTGCTCAGTGGAGGAAACTCACCAGGTTTGTACTTGCACAATGCACAATGCAGGTAAAATGACCTCAACTCACCTGCAACTCACCTTTTCGTGAATGGACTTCACTTAATGTGGTTACATTTTTTGTGTTTGGATATTTAATTCTTAATATTTATTTAGTTTTTTCATTACAGATTACAAAATTGGTATACATTTATAAAAATTCTGTCAAAAACAAACAAAGACATTAACACAAGCAATTTACATCCTGTGTTCCTCATTCTATTAACTCCCCTCTATTTCAATTATTCCTTAATTTGATTTAAACATAGACCCAGAAAAAAAAAATGATAAAATCGTGCTGCCAGAAGTAGGTGACAGGGAGGGACTAGTTTTGAGCGAACCCTGAACCACATTGTTCGGGTTTGTACCGAACATTACCGTTTTTGGACCGGGTTTGGCGATTACATTGTATGTATGAATGGGGACTCTATTTCGGTTTATAGAAAGCCAATAGCATTACATGTATTCCACAAACCGGAAGTCTATAAACCGGAAGACATACGGTTTATAGACTTTCGGTTTATAGAAAAGCAATAGCATTACATGTATTCCATAAACCGAAAGTCTATAAACCGAATGTCTTTCAGTTTATAGACTTTCGGTTTATGGAACACATGTCATGCTATTAGCTTTCTATAAACCGAAATAGAGTCCCCATTCATAAGAAATTCTTATGAATAGGGACTCTTTTTCGGTTTATAGAAAGCCAATAACATTACTTGTATTCCATAAACCGAAAGTCTATAAACTTTCAGTTTATAGACTTTCGGTTTATGGAATACATGTAATGCTATTGCTATTCTATAAACCGAAATAGAGTCCACATTCATACGAATAGGTCAATTGACCTATTCATATGAATGGGGACACTCACCCACATTTTACTTCATTTTGCTGCCCTCTAGCCCTTTCCAGCATTTTTTTAGAGACATTTTAGTGGCCAAAAGTTTGTGTCCCCATTGACTTCAGTGGGGTTCAGGTTCGGGGTCAAGTTCGGGGTCAAGTTCGAGCACGCACCCGAACATTTTTCGAAGTTCGTCCGAACCTGCCGAACCCGAACATCGTTCCGCTCAACTCTAGGAGGGACAGAACCCCCGATGGGTGTGGATTGTTCTCAGGGCTAGGGATGGTGGTTGGTTGAAGCCAAGGACCTGGGGTTTACCGTCACTCCCCCTGTCCTTGGGATTCTTATTTTGTTTCAGTATTGGTGTAATGTTTGCCCGACTTATTTCCTCTGGGCAAGAGCCAGTTTCTACTGTTTTATTAAACACGTTTGTTAGGCGATCCACTATCTGATTTTTAAATATTTTGTTTACAAAAGTTGTTAAAATCATCTGGTCCAGGTGATTTATATGTTGAGATCCTGTCCACAGCCTGATTCAGTTCTATTGTGTCTATTGGATGGTTTAGCATCTCCTCCTGTGCTTTTGTTGTTCTTGGTACTTTAGTGTTTGTAATATATGCTTCTACCTCTTCCTTAGTTTTTCAATATTTTTGCTCCATTTCTAATTTGTCAATATTCCTTTTTACTTTTTTCTTTTCTTCCAAATTATATTGAGTTTAAACTGTTTGGATTTGTTATAGAATCCTCTATAATAATGTTCAAGTGTCTCTGCGTCCAGTCCCTGTGTCCGTGGGATTGCGCTACTGCGCATGTGCCCCACGGACAGCCGTTGGGACTTGGAACGCAGAGACTCCCTCCCGCCCAAAGAAAAAAAAAAAAGCCGGTAGAGGCACTGGGTGGGGGAGATCTAAAGATCCCCCCACACCATCCCTCTGCTCGGCATGCTCTGCTAGATCCCGGGAGGGGGAAGAGCTAACCGGCTGAGCGGTGTAGCTCCGCCCCCACCCTGTGAAGCAGAGCAGCGTCTGCTTCACGCGGAGCCACTGGCACCATGAGAAAGTGCTGCTCGGCTCCCCATGCCTGCATTAAACATGGGGAGCCCGAGCAGCACCTTCTCTTGCTGACCTGGGCTCCCAGTGAAGCAGACGCTGATCTGCTTCACAGGGTGGGGGCGGAGCTACACCGCTCAGCCGGTTAGCTCCACTACCCTCCCTGTATCCACCTTTGAAGGCAAAGGAAGGGGAGGGGTGGGAGAGAGACAGGGGCAGGGGGGAGAGAGAGACAGGGGCATGGGGGAGAGACAGAACAAGGGGAGGGGGAGAGACAGAACAGCAGGAGGGGGGAGAGACATAACAGGAGGAGGGGGAGAGACAGAACAGCTGGAGGGGGGAGAGAGAGATACAGAACAGGGGGTAGAGAGAAAGAACAGAGGGAGGGAGAGAGAGACAGAACAGGGGGAAGGGGGAGAGAGATAGAAAGACAGAACAGGGGGGGAGAAAGACAGAACAGGGGGAGAGAGAGACAGACAGGGGGAGGGAGGGAGAGAAAGACAGAACAGGGGGAGGGGGGGAGACAGAACAGCTGGAAGGGGGAGAGAGAGATACAGAACAGGGGGTAGAGAGAAAGAACAGAGGGAGGGAGAAAGAGACAGACAGTACAGGGGGGGAGAGAGAGACAGAACAGCGGGAAGGAGGAGAGAGAGACAGACGGGGAGGGAGGGAGAGAAAGACAGAACAGGGGGAATGGGGAGAGAGAGAGACAGAAAAGGGCTAGAGAGACAGAACAGGGGGGAGAGACAGAACAGGGGGGGGGAGAGACAGAAAAAGGGGGAGAGAGAGACAGAACAGTGGGGGAGATACAGAACGGGGGGGAGAGAGAGACAGAACAGAGGAAGGGCAGGCAGGGGGGAGAGAGAGACAGGGCAGGGGGAAGAGACAGAACAGGGGGAGGGGGAGAGACAGAACAGCTGGAGGGGGGAGAGACAGAACAGGGGGAGGGGGAGAACATAACAGCTGGAGGGGGAGAGAGAGATACAGAACAGGGGGGTAGAGAGAAAGAACAGAGGGAGGGAGAGAGAGACAGAACAGGGGGAAGAGGGAGAGAGAGACAGACAGGGGGAGGGAGAGAAAGACAGAACAGGGGTAGGGGGAGAGACAGAACAGCTGGAGGGGGAGAGACAGAACAGCTGGAAGGGGGAGAGAGAGATACAGAACAGGCGGTAGAGAGAAAGAACAGAGGGAGGGAGAAAGAGACAGAACAGGGGGAAGAGGGAGAGAGAGACAGAACAGGGGGAAGAGGGAGAGAGAGACAGACGGGGAGGGAGAGAAAGACAGAACAGGGGGAATGGGGAGAGTGAGAGACAGAACAGGGTTAGAGAGACAGAACAGGGGGGGAGAGAGAGACAGAACAGAGGGGGGAGAGACAGAACAGGGGGGGAGAGAGACAGAACAGAGGAAGGTCAGGAGAGAGACAGAACAGAGGAAGGGGAGGAGAGAGACAGAATAGAGGGAGAGAGAGACACACAGGGCAATGAAGAGGAAAGGGACAAACATGGGAAGGCAGAGAGATACATACATGGGGTGGGGGCGCCATGGGGGATTCCCGCACAGGGCGCCGGAACACTTAAGGCCGGCCCTGCTGACAGATTTCTCGAGCAAATTCTCCTGCGCAATTGCAGAAGAATTTACTCATTGCGCATGCACACCAAGTTACAGCTGATCACTCAGCTGTAACTTTGTAAAGACTGCGCATGCGCGAGCGGAGCAACGCTACCCACCTTCCGCCCCCTTCACACCACGCTAAGGTGGTAAGTAACACGGGGGGGGGACATAAGGGGGCAACATAGGGGCAAGCACCCTGGTGAGGGGGGAGCCTTGAGGGCTGCCTCATCTTGATGGGAGTTGTGATCCCCCTGCTGCATCAATAATACAGCAGGAGGATCACAACTCCCATCAAGTTGAGGCAGCCCTCAAGGCTCCCCCCCCCCCACCAGTGTGCTTGCCCCTATGTTGCCCCCTTATGTCCCCCCCCCCGTCCACATATGTTCTAGCGCGAGTTAATTTAACGGGCTTAATGTCTAGTGTTATATATAACTTTTGTCGATTTCTATTGTTCTTATTTCATCTAATGCTCTAGCATCTCATGATATTTGATTGATCCAAGAAAAAAAATGGTGGATGGCTGAGAAGTGTGTCAAACCCTTTCTAGTGGATGTCTCACGCTCCATATATCGAACAGATTAAATCTGTCTACCAGATTTCTTAGTTTCCTTGATTTCTTAGCTACGTTTTTACTTATTCGATTACCAGATTTTGTCTAACTCAACCTCTAAAACTTAATTAAAGTCCTCTGCTATTAGTAGTCTTCCTATCTTAATTTTTTCCAATTTTTCCAGTATTTCAGCCCCCAGAGAACCAGGGGATGTGTTTGGTACATAAACGTTAAGGAAAGTATACGGATCGCCATTCACTTTTCTCACCCATATGAAATATCTCCCTTCCTCATCTGGCTCTACCACCTTTGTTTTGATATTCAGCCTATACGAGAAAATTATTGTCACTCTCCTTTTTTTCTTCTCACACATTGAGGAATGGAAGACCACGGGGAACTCCCTACCTCCCCATCTGATTCTATCACATCTTCTCCAGTGGGAACAGTAAATAACGGTGTACTCTATTCCTTTTTGGTGGGGAATTCAGCCCCGTTGTGTTTACCGAGATACAGTTAATCATTAGATTTGTACTTTTTTCGTTCCCTGTTCCTTTCCATCCTCCCAATCTTCCAGCCCTCCCCTGTTCACCTCCGGCCTCAAACAAACTACATAAACATAAAACTTAAACACACATTTTGATGGAGGACATCTATCAACAGACATGTAAACAACAATATAAGCCAGCCGACTAAAAACAAGTCTTGGTTGGTTTGTAGAATACCCATTGCTTATGGATTTTAAAGGCAATGATTCTCCCTAAGTTCAATAGAACCCAAGGCAATAGGTAAATGGTATGTATTAGGACCACCCTGCTGGGAGAGAGCGAGAAAAAGAAGGCGAGAAGGAGAGAGGAGGTTAGCTTTTCAAAAAATATTGTAGCAAAGAAAAAAAAGGCGTTAATCCAAACTCTGGAGTTAAATGGACTAACAATACACTTCTAAAGCCCTTAAAATAGCAATGCCGTATTGTGGCAGAATGTTTTTTCTAAATACAGTAGGTATTTAGTAATATTATTCAGCCCTGTATTGAGAGGGGAGTGGCTTATGTAATTTAAATGTTTGCAAGGAGAAAGATGCACATAGATTTAATCATGGGCCACTAAACTAAGGTCCACTGTAGCCAGCCTTCACCTGGAGTAAACATTTGTAAATGCCAAATTTTGGTATATTTGTATAGCCTACAAAATCGCTAACATGTGGCTCAAATTCCTTTTGCTATTTAATCAATTTTATTATTGAATTGCATTTTCTATGTAATATACTTACTCTGCTCTGATTAAACTGTGTTTCACAGTACTGAAGTATTTCTGTGTACAATATAGAAACTAAAGTAGGTAAATCTCAAACATTGATCTTTGTGACAACTTTTTATTCTATAGCCTATGGCACAATAAACAGTTGAAGATATTTTTTTTTTTTACATTTACCTCCAGATCACCAAATAAACTGTTGTTGTTTAAGAGAGAGCTGCTGAAAAAAAACTTTGCTTGTTACAAAGATCCCTGCAGGACAAGGCTCAATGAACTTTCTGTTGCTAGAATAAATGTGTCCCACTCATGCCCTGATGTTTTTAGATCTCTACAGATTATAAAACCTGAATGCTCTACAAGCAGAAATCATTACTTATCAATTCTTTACCTATTGTATACTCTTAAGTTGCAGGTATTGTGCTTGTAGAGTTCTTATTAAAAATAGTCCCTGGTCCCTCTATATTTCTCCCTGAATAAGCCTGGAAAGGCAATTCTCAACAGAAACTGTGATACTTCATAGAGAGAACATAAAGTATGGTTCCTTACAAAATTGAACTTGGACTTTGAGGGACAGAGACTGACATTTGAATCTCCACAAAAATTGCGGAAGAGATGGATGCAAGAAAATAATATTTATAGAAGACCTCATAATATCAGGGAGGTGACAGGAGGAATGGAGAAGAAGGGAAAATACTTTTTTTGTCTGTGGTGCTCCCGAGGTGGATTAAGAACCATAAAGTTAATATTAAATGTAGGGAAGGCCACCACATGACGTTTGTAATGTACAAAACGTAATAAGTAAGGTTTTTTGACTAAGCTTGATTAGACAGGAGAGAGAATAACTGCTGGTCACATTTGGACTTAAGATTGGAATGATAAAAGAGAAGGGCTGGGGGAAACTAGATATGAAATTAGATCCAGTGTGTGATTCAGTGGGCTATGGATAATATTTGGATATTCACTTGTATGCATGCATGTATGTATTTTAGAATGTACAGAATGTTAAGAAATATATTTCTAATATTAGAAATATGATTGTATACACAAAGGGGATAATGTTTAATTTATTAAGGGGAGGTGGGGGTAGTAATCTGCAATGGGTATAAAGGTACATAAGGTTAAAAACTTTAAAAACCATATTACACATAGCACATGATCCAGGGTGTTTCAGAATTACAGATGGCACAATCTGTGTGCATGAGTAAAGTGAATGAAAAGTGCACCCTTACCCACTGTACCCAAGTCCCACTGCCAGGGCCCATAATCTATAGGGAGACAACAAGTCATTAGTTCTCTCCAAGAACTCTTGTGCTGGAGGGTTCGGACACACCTATTTAGAGTAGATTTCTTTTTTTTTATAATAAGTATAGAAGGGGGATCACCGTACGAAATTGTGAAGTTATAAAGAAGGTTAGGGGATAGTAGAGAGAATAACCTCTAGATATACTTATATACACTTAAGTCCAATGGGGACAAGACAATAAAGGAAGGCTAGGGGGGGAATTGAAATTAGATAAGCCACGTTGAGGGTTTTATTTTGTGCAACATGGCACATATATTTGAGATTATAGAAACCTTGGGAAGACATTGAGAAATATTCCTTGGACTACACGTGGACTTTTCATAGCAGAAAAAGAGAAAAAAATATTATAGTGGAGACAGTGTTGAGGACCATCTTAGAGTTAAAAGATCTATTTGTAGGGCCAGGAAATGGCTGGTGATATAATGATTCATTATTGGATAAAAAAATGATAATTTAAAGTATATGGTCAAAATTCTGGAGCTGTTTCTTAAAGAAAATGTTAATAATGAAGTACGAGTGTCCACAGTTTGGTGATCAATGAAAAGTGTAGTGAGAGGATATCTCATACAATTGGACGCTATGAAAAAAAAGAAAAATAGGCCGCACAATCTGGCAGAATTTTATACTGATTTAAAGAAACCATCTGTACAAAAAAAATTAATCCATAGGTGGAAAGCACAGAACACATTAAGGAAATTGAAGGTGTAATAAATGAGATGCTAAGAAAAAGAGCGAACCAAAATTTAGAATCTCCGAAAAGACTATGGTTTTATAAAGGAAACAAGGCCGACAAAGTAATGTCCAATAAAATAAAAAAAGAGAAGGTGAAAAATGTATTGTAAAAATAAAATATAAAGGTAAAGTGATTATGTCACAAAAGGAAATACGCAGAGGTTTTATGGATTTCTATGAGGGCCTGTACAATATCCCAAGCAAGAGAGAAATGTAACAAACAAGGGAATACCTGGGCTCTAAAGAGAAGACACTTCTCGCTGGAACAGTTAAACATTTTAAATAAACCAATAACCAAAAAAGGAGGATATGCAAGCCATAGAACAACTGAAAAAGAACAAGACCCCTGGGCCTGATGGGTACAATAGTTCATTTTACAATTTTTTTAAAATAATTTGGTAGATATAATAACAAAGATGTTTAATACATTTTGTGACGGAGAAATGATTCCTGAAGAAATGACGCAAGCAAATATTGTCCCAATTATAAAAGAGGGAAAAAACTCGGAGGAAATTAGAAGCTATCTCCCTATCTCTCTTCTAAAATTTACTTGGGCAGAATAAATTAAAGGGGTAATCCCCACAATTATCCACAGAGATCAGGTGGGGTTTGTACCAGGAAGGAAAGCATCAGATAATGTCAGGCGAGTTATATATCTTAGATAGGATTAAAACTCACCATTTGCCTTTTCTTCTCTCATCATTAGATGGAGAAAAGGCTTTCGAAAAATTAAATTGGCGATACCTGGATGACGTCATGGCCACTTTTGTATTAAAGGTCAGGATCCATGAAGCAATAATGAAAATATATGTTAACTCCTCTGCTAGGGTGGTAGGCTTGAGTTTTAAAGCAGATTGGTTCAAGTTAAATAATGGTACAAAACAAGGTTGTCCCTTGTCCCCACTTTTGGGAAAATCAAGGGGATAGACTGTTTAGAGCAAAGACTAAAAATTAATATGTTTGCAGATGACACTGTCTTAACTCTAACAGACCCATCCAACTCAGTGAGAGAGCTCATGAGAGAGATATAGTTATTTTCATAATGTCCAGAAGTCAGCAATCCTGGATTGTAATATGGACCCAAAGGATAGAGATGCTTTATTTAATGAATTCGAGTTTCGAACAATAAAGAGTATATGAGCTATTTAGGCATTAAAATCTGCCTGAACACAGAACAAATGGTAGAGATCAATTTCCTCCCACTTCTGAAGAAAAGAATAGATAACTCAAAGATTGAAAAACCTTAGGCACTTCTTGGATGGGAATATTTTTAATATATTAAAATCATATTTATTGTCAAAAAGGTCATATCTATTAAAAAGGAAAAAAGGGGGGGATTTCTGAATATACAGCAATATCATTTTGATTGTTTAGTCTCCCACGCCTTAGACTGTCAGAAATAAATAAATATGCAAGAAGGATGGTACAGTTTGGAATGTGATATGATTAAAAATAATAATCTAGACTCCCTCTTGTGGCAGACAACGAAGAAATTCAAACACTCCAGGGACTTTGGAAGCAGGTCTGTCAAACTCGTAAGTTTTTTCATATTTAAGAATTAAATGTCATCTGTCAAAACATTTATGTCAGAACGTAACAAAAAATATTATGAGCCTGTGAGATTTGATAGAGATAGTGAGATTTGTGAGATAGAATCAGAAGATTTAAAAAAAAAATATGACAGCAAAATTGGTAGATCTGATAAAAGCAATCAGTAAAGAAGAAGACATCCCGAACATAGAAAGTTGTCAAAAAGAGTTAAATATTAAGATTGAAATTTGCAGTGGTTGTATTCATTAAATTCTGTAAACAAAAATGCTCACTGTGTTCTTGTCACCAAATAGACTAGCTAAAATGTTTCCCAATACAAGTGATATATGTGAGATGTGGGGCAAAAAAAGCGGACCTGCTACACATCTGGTGGAACTGTGAGTCTGTAATTCTGGTTAGGTATAATAAATCACTTAAAAACCTTTTAGGGTGGACATTCCACAAAACCAGAGGTTATACTTATAATATATAATTAAGGCCTTTGGTAATACATATGCTGTTGGTGGGGAAACAGAGTATTGCAAGATCATGGCTAGCAACCAATGTAGCTTCCATGTCAGTGGTGAAACAAGTAATTTTTCAAATAAAAGACTGGGAGGACTGGATACATAAGCTGAAAAAGGAAAAATAAGTCTCAAGTTAATCATAAAAAATTAGACACTAGAGTTCCTTCCTTGTCAATGAAATCATAGGGATCTATAGTCAGCTCAACCATGGCAATTAATTAACTGGTTGGTTGATCCACCAATTGATTAATTAACCAACTAGGCAACATCTGTGGTTAATGTTGCATGTCGGAAGGGGATGGAAACGTACCTGATTTAATAGAAGTGCGAGAAGTACAAACTAATCTCGCCCCTCATTGTCATGTGTCTTTAAGTGTGTGTGGGATTTTATGTATGTCAGTTTGTAATCTTTGAAAACAATAAAGAAAACAAAAACAATATATGAAAACAATAAAGAAAATATTGAAAAAAAAAAGAAAGAAAAACACAAAAATCGTACTATTAAACTATTAAACTGTATTATGAGGATATCTGTAATTGCAGAAATAGCCAAAATCCTCCCTTACACATCCATTGAGGTTTTTGGGGCAGGGCCAGACTAGGAATAAAAGCCAGTTTTAAACGAGCCCCATAACCCCAACATCATGTAATTATTTTCTTGTTTATAGAAGGGAAAACCATGCATTTTAAAGCACATTTCAAGAATATGTTATCTATAGAGAAGACAAATATAAACACATGTAGGGGGTCTGGATATAGAGAAAAGCAAATTCTGGAGCAAAGTAGCAAAAGTGGAGCATGCAGCCAAAACAGTCCAATGATTGCTATCCAGCTAATAACACAAAATCTGCCAGCCACAGGCATATTAAAATTCAGCTAAAACCAGGCCTGGCCTTATGTCACAAGTAAAAAATATAATCCAGGGCATTACAACTCACATCCAGGAGCCAGCACAAAAAGGTAGGAGCCAGACAAAATTGCAGTTTGAAAATTAGCATCTGAATAGCACTAATAGCACCAACTGTACCTCATTACACATATAGGCAACAACATTCTACTGATAGCAAACCTCATTTATAATCTATGCCCTAGAGCAGGGGTAGGCAACATGTGGCCCCCCAAAATGTTGCAGGAATACATTTTCCACATTCCTCTGCCAGCCTCTTAGCTGAAAGTGTATTATGACAGATGTTGTTCATCAGCAGCTAGAAGGCTGCACTTTCCCTGCCCCTGACCTACAGTCAAGTTTAATAATATATTTCAACCCCAGCTGTTGTGGACTGCAGTTCTGATGATGCTCAACCAACCATTTGGCTGGTTGGGCATTACATGAATTTTAGACCAGAACAACTGGGGTGTTTGGTGTTGGGGAGTAGGGAATTTGCATTATTAGGAGCACTATATTTATGAATCCCCTCATTATGTTAAGTAGAAACTGCACACACACACACACACTCTCTCTAACATATACATATATTCTCTCTCTCACACACACACATATACACTCTCTCTTTCTCTCTCTCTCTCTCTCTCTCTCTCTCTCTCTCTCTCTCTCTCTCTCTCTCTCTCTCGCGGCACATAATGGCAGATTCGGGGTCACTTCAGTGATACCAAAATGGTCAGATTTCAAGGGCCATTTGGATCACTTACATAATCCGAATCAGGTTGATAGAAACCCTTATGTGTTGAGAATATTTTGACCTTTTTGATCTGCAAAATTATTTCAGGATGGTCTAAAGTAAGTGGATTTCTATTTTGTGCTATTATATGATTTCTGTATTACAAGTTACTCCACAGAAGTTATTAAATATGCAGGGGTCAAGAGATCAATCCATTCCGAGATGCTTGCAAATAGTGATATATCCACAAATGTTGCCCTTCACATCTTATGAGTCCCATGAGAAACAATGCAATTCCCTCAACATCCATTTTCTAAAATACATACTCCATTTCTTCCTATATATATATATATAATTGACTAGACAAATTGCCTTGTTCAACTTTATTTTTATTATTATCATATTTAATTGTTCACTCCAGCTTAACTTTTTTACTGTGTATTAAAAATGCATATAATTATTAATGTTTTAATATCAGGTTTGCAGAGTCTAGCAATTCTCAGCAACAATCAAAGTATCTTAAATGACAACTGTACTTACAATGTGAAAAAGCATTCCGCAGATGTATGCTTGGAATATATCCACATGCAGAAAGTAAGAACTATTCTGGTTAACAGGAAGAAAATGGTAGTGATTCAGAAAGTGAGATTAAAAGGGGTAACTGTGCTTAGAATACAGATAACAAAAAAGGAAACATGGCCTGGTACAGTGTTTGTGAAGGTCCACTGTAAACAATGTTGATGCCTACATACATAGACATATACATCCTACAACATATGCATTTATATACAACATGGTTACAATATCTGCAAACATTTTGACAATTTAATTAATTCTTTTTTTTAACTCATCTCCTTATTCTTGTTTGTTTTTTGTTTTTAGCGTTGTTCCTGTACAATGAGAATGTCTTTAAGAATAAATCATTTGTGTTCATCTCAACATTCATTTTCTGTAATCCTGAGTTTGCCGATATACCATTATATCAAGATTAGCTTATATTGCAGCAGCATTACACTTTACCTCAACAAATCCCTAATGAAATGCTTGATGAATTGCCAACATTTTCACTCTAATCACAGGAAAGGCTTGAGAATAGCACTGGTAAAAGCCCCCCGACACCATGACAAATCAGGTCCTTTTTCATCTATGAATCTTAAAATCCCCCTGACTCGACGCTATGCAGGGGACGTGGGCTGCTTTACCTATTACCGTACTATGCTTCAAGCAGTATTCTGATTAAAATGTATACAATGTATATGAATGATGTGGCTATTTTACTTGAATATATAAGGAAAATAGCAGTACATCAAATTGAGTAATGATGTGTTCTCGTAGTGTACTCATAGAAGGGTGTGCTATTGATCAAGCTGCAAATGCAATTTTTTTTTTCTTGTTGACTTTACAGCTGCAATGTTGAAAGAATTAGTTTTAGATTCTGTATATCATATCTAGATACTGTACTGCTGCACGATGTAACTAAGCAGATAGTGTCAGTTTACATAGTGTAGATAGCATTTATTGTCAGTCAACACAACTGATCTTCATATACTCTGAAAGGTGTATTTTTATATTTATGTAAAAATATTGTTTTCACAGGGGAATTTAGAGGGAAAAAATACACAAGAGAAACAGTAACGCATTAATCAAAATCCATTGAAATATAACTGGAAAATCCAGGTCAGGTTGATTTATTTAATTTCCACTAAAAATGATTTATACAATGTCTAACATATGTAAGCAATGCTACAAAATATGATTAGTACGACTAATACCATTATTATTGCTACTAATTCTAATTTTGTAGTTCTGTTTATTATCTTGGACATTTTGAAGGTCCACAGACTCAAGCAGCCAGAACCACCTTTTTTTATTGTTTGAGAAAGTAGAAAGACCTCTGACTCTCTGCCCAGTGCTCCACAAAAGACTGAATGAAGATGTCAGATGGTATATCATAAACAACTCATACATACAGAAAAGAGAGCACAGAAAGGGGCATGTTCACTCTTATAACAGTGGAAACAGGGCAGCTCCACCTACAGTGTTGGGAAAAAAAAGTATTATTTTTGATAAGTACTATGTCATGTAAGTTAAAGAAAAAGAAACAGATCTGTCTTATTAGTTTTTTTCTCAACACTTCCTATCACCAAACAAAATGCTCACAAATCTGGCCAGGTTGAAACTGCACCCCGTTACACCAGTGTCTATGTTCCCTGATACAAAACATATCTATTACTTAACACAAATGATGTGTGCCCATTTACACTACCTAACAAACATAGACAATAGTGTTTTAAGATGGTTTTCACATATTTAATCTGTTAACACACCTGACGCGCACTCAATACATCCCTTAGGCTGGCTCAGCTCTGGAACTTGATTATTTGTGCCAAAGATTAACCTGTAGCTCTGTTCCTTTATTCCTTTCTATAGCCCTTGTTCTTAGACCATGGTCTCATACCTGAAGGACACTAATGTTTTCTTATTGTAATTAGGTCATTCAGTTAACCTAACTTGGTTACTAATTACTCGTGACATAAATAACCCATAAGACATTAGTCTTCATGAATGTAAAATATTGATCAAATATTCTGTTCCTGGAGTTCATGCATCCGTCACACACCAGTGAATGGCCTCTGAATTATAAGTGCATCGCTCATTTTGCTTAACTGAAGAGCAGAATCTTTTTGTTGTTTAGTGCATCTATATAATTGGCTATTTCACTATTTTCTCCTGTATCTGACATTGCTCATATAACCTCATGATCTCCTGTGTAAGTCAGTTTGTACGACCATCAGCTTTACTGTTTCTGAACTGACTCTGCTGCTGACTTACTTAGAGGTACCGATACACCCAAAGTGTATTACATCCTTGGACATACTTACCTTTGGGGGACCATTGGACATGGTGACACACTCTCTATGGTACTACAGTAACTCACTGGCATTATGACATGGATATATTTGTACTCTTTTTAGGATTAAAGAAGCAATATGATTTGTTTCAAACATACATGGAAAACAGAAGATGGATATAAAAGGGGGAAGCAATAGACCCATGCCCACCATAATTAGAAGTGGATACTGGTGATGAATGGAACATCCTTATTGATCTCCTGGCTATGTGTGAAGTTGAATATTGCACATGCGAAATAAAACGTTTTACAATTGTTTATAAACTAAAATGTTGCAAGAACAAATTGCATATCTATTGGAACAATTGATTACATATGCACATAGTTTGAATCTATGCATCTATAAATATATGCTTATACATAAAAAAGATATAATAATGCTATCTATTTACTGTGGCAGGGAGAATCTGTTGTCAAATTACGTAACCCGCATTGAGGGTGAATTGCGCCACTGCTTTTTAATTCCACCAAAAGGCCAGATTTAATTCAAAATACCACCAGAGCCTGTAACAAAGCATGCTCTTTTATGTCATTTTATGTGCACATTTTCTTTTTAGAAATTTTTGTAATTTATTTTTTGTAATTTTAATATGCTCTTTTTAGTGTCCTGTCTCTGCCCTCTTTGTATGCACCCAATCTCATCAAGTTTATTGGATTAATGAAGACATAACGTTCATATACTAAATAGAGCAATAGAAAATATAGATATCAGTGTGTTATTGGGTGATGTATTTGTCGCAGCAAATTTGATGTTTTTCTAAATGTTGCACATGATTAATGATTAGTATCTAGTACTATATTACACTATTCAGTAGTTTTGTTAAATTCAACAAAGATACCACAAATATCTAAATATAAGATAAATCTTTAGTACTGTTGAGCCAACTGAGTAGCTTGTTATATTAACTTCCTCTGAAAAAGATAAACTATTCATCCTGTTTCATATTTATCATGCAAAATAAAGAAACAGAAATTGTTGAGGGGAAAATGATAATGCAGATAACGCAGAAGTTCTAAATGCGCAAATAAGTGTAGGAAGGGTTTTGCTGCTGCTATAATCCTACCTGTCTCTGCAAGCCGTGACATGGTAGCTTTCGATCATCGGGAACATGTATTCACCTTGAAATAACTGATAACTTAAAACCAGACTGTGGGGTAAATAACGGCCACAGCACTTTATTTAAATAGTCATTGCATTACATATTATACATTCCACACATATACCAGTATTACACAATGACTAAACATAACATTCCATATAACAACAGAAAGACCAACCAAGCATGCATGAGTATTCAAGTGGCTGCCGAATGACTTCCGTGTTCTGGGCATATACCAATGCCCCCACATATCCTGAGGTTCGAGGTACCCCTTTCCCCTTGAACCTCCCACCAGAGTCTAAATTGACTACCCCCATTCCGTTCCTCCATTAACCCTCCTGGATACTCATCAAGCTTCCGCCAACGCTGTGACATGAAGATAAAAGCACACAACCAGAAAAAAGAGGGAGGGTGGGTGGGACAACAGGTAGGGGAAACTTTCATTGTAAAATGGCTGCCTAACTTCCTGTTCCCTAACTTTTATACCTTCCCGACTCTTCCCACTATTCCACTAAAAGGCTGGACATGTCCCCTCAGCACCCTGTCATGACCACCCCTCCCCGACCTTGTCTGGGGGCTACATCCATATGGGATGTCACTGAATTAATGTGAGATTATTTTCCATGTAAAACTACATGAGAACAGAAAAAATAAGTGAATTTTACATATATTAACCCCTTGATGTCAAAGAACATGCCAGGTATGTCATGGCAAAATGTGCAGTTGTCAACAGCCAATCAAAGCAACTGCATGTGTTTAGCAGTCAAGGTCTGTGCTTGGCTTTAACAGATCTAGTCTCTTCCAAACCAACAGTAAACACGTGGCAGGGAGACACTAATTACATTATGAACAGCTTGCCCCCAGTCTCTCAAGCACCCACCAACCAACCAGAAGTATTGTAAAATTAAAAAAAACACATAGGGCCAGGATTAGGGCTAAAATTCCATTATAGGTAATTCTGGAAAAAAATGGATAAGAAAAAGCAATGTGTTACATGTACTTATTGCCTTAAAAAAAAATACTTAAAAACATGAGCAACTTCAAACTTCAGGACATATATTATTATCTAGATAGATGCGTAAATTTAGAAAAAGTGTTTATTTTTTAAATTAATTTTCCATCATGTTAATTTTTTATAGTAAATTATACGATATGCTCAGAATTGTATCTAAAGAATGCCCTTGTTATTGTGAAAAAACACAATATATAATTTGTGTGGGAACAGTAAATGAGAAAGAGGAAAATTAAAACTAAACACTAACACTGCAGAAATATTAACATCCATTGTCCAGCACAACCAAAATGTTCAAAATGTCCAGCATGAAGGGGATACACCCAAATACAACATACAGAAGAAATGGTAGGTGGAATTGCCCATTTTTAAAAAAAAACGTGCATCATGTGATCCCTCTTAGATACTCTAAGTAGGTATCAGAATCATTATGAAACAAAAATCTGCATACACCAAACAAGCCAGAAGCCTGATTTTCCCACATAAACCACACATTCATAGTACTACCACTAGTGCAAGGGATTATGGGTAGGCATATGCAAATCTGATCAACAATGATTATCTTTTGTCTCTTAATCTATTGTAAACATGGACTATATAAAAAAATGGCATTTACTCAGTTGTCAATGCTGTGAAATCCTGTCTTGTTTTCTTGCTCAGGCACCACAGGAGTGTCATACACAAGAGGAATTAAATTCTCCACTCAGTAACCTCACTGAGGTTTATAATCTTTCCAGATCATCTTAGCTAGCAGTTTATTAAACATCTGCAGTTTGTTTCTGCTATAACATCAGTGATCGGTATATCTTTTTGTGTAGTATTTTCATTAAAGAGAATTTCTATGTACATTTTGATGGACACAGTAGTGTTTTGTACTGGTATAGTTATATTATTAACAAAAACGACTTGTATTCTCACAAATATATCTCTAAAACTGTAATACATTGTTTGGTGCTGTACTGTAAGAAGGGATTATAAGGGTTATTTTTAAAAGTCATAGAAACCAATGGATTGTTCTTGCTGATTGTTCCACATTTCGATGCATGCTTCACATTTAACCTTTAGAACTAACACCCAGTGTAGGCTGGGTATCAGCATCCATTCCAATACACCTTATATAGTATAATAATTTTATTACTGGTAATATGCAACTGATAAGAGATACTTGCCAGTTAGATTGTGCACCTATTATGTGCATTCAATACCATTTGGTGAACAAATAAAATAGTAGAAATTGTAAATATATAAAGCTGGTATTTCAAAGGACTTGCAGTTTTCAAACCAGCTATTACTATGGTATTAATTTTATTTCATTGTGGCCCACGGGGGTCTATAATTAGTCTTGCCGGCCCACAGTCACTTGAGCCAATTTGTTTTTATCTGATGAGACTGGCCGGAGGTCACTGGCCCCAGAGTTGCCAATTGTTACATTTTTTTGTGGAAGACACTGGGGGATCCCCTGTTGTTCCCCATATTTTTTTTTCACAAGTTAACCATTTCAGGGCTGATGGGATAATTTTTTTGTGTTGTCTACAGCAGTTAAAGAGTTAAAACTTGCAAATAGCAGCTGTGTTAAGCAGCTATTGCACAATTAAGTCATTATTTTTTTGTGTGTCAAACTGAAGTCTAAAAAATGTAATATTTTTTGCCTGTTAGTTTTTACCGGCTCTTATTAAATCACCGTTCGGGCGGTAATTAGCAAACAAAACAATGTTGTAATGCTGTTTTTTTTTTACCGGCTCAGCTAAACTTCTACAGTATAGACAGTATTTTAGCGGGTCGGTAATTATCTTAGCAGGTGTGATAATGATATTACTGCACCCGTTAACCTCATTAGCGGCAGGTATTAAATCTTAAATGCCCGTTAATTTACCACTAACGGCATTTTTTGGTAATAAAAGGGAGCGTTCCATCTATCCCAATATTGTATCACATTCATGACACAACAGGTACCTTGCAGGTCCATTAACTGAGGCATAAATGATCCATATTAAGCTTCTAGGGAATTCATTCCTAGATGGTAGCTGGAAATACTCCATTTGCTTGAATTACCTGGCAGATTATGATCATCAGGCACAAATGTATCTGTAAATACTCCAGTCCTTTATCATGTCTCTTATATGTAATGCAGTTATACACCCCATATTATAAGGGTCAGGAAGTCATAGTTTTCATATGACAAAAATAGCAGTCATTGCCATTACATAGTGTAACTATTACTGTTGAAATCACTGTAATTCTTAGACCTGTGATGACATACATACTAGCCTTTCATGTCTTATTCCTATAAATGATTCTAATTCTTTTTTTTTGATTGTAGAGTGAGATTTTTGGAATGTTCACTACACCTTCTCTCCAAAAGAGGAAAGGATTGAGCATAGTACTGCGATGTGATTGGCTCATGCATTATTTCTATCTGAAATATTGCATAGTTTCCAATCAAATACTTGGTACTTTCATTTTTTTTTATTGAAAATGCATTCAGAAATGTCTCAATGATGATGTTAGATTAGCCTTATCTTTAATTAGTGGACTGTGAAACAAAACATACCGTCTAGCATGCCATGCCCCTATTATTTGTAATTAGGCGATTAGCAGACAACTCAGAGTTCATTTGTCTTATAAATGATTGGCCACTGCCTTTATGTTTCAATATAATTATGTAACTTTGATGAGTCTATTAAAACTCTTTATAGCTCACAGCAGGAGGCACACTGTCCTAAGTATAAAAACGTGATGCATTCACTATTGGCTCCAATTTTCTTACACAGATTGCAGTTAATTATAGAGTTTTATTGTTGCAGTCTTAACAAAACTGCATATATCAAGTTATATGTTTTAAACAGATGAACTGTTATCCTCATAATCAAAAGCTAGTATCTTGCTGTAAAACATTTCAAAGGTTCACCTATCACCATCAATGGTGTATCTTGGTTTTGTGCTGCTCTAGGCAGACAAAATTCAGGCAACCCACCCACTAAGTGTCTGCTGTTCCAGATTTTTATTTTCACACTTGTACCTCCATCACCATTTATACATCTCACTTTATACTGTGCAGGTGTGTTCTTCGTACACTTACGTAAATGTGCAGCTTGGTCGGCTGATTGTACCCTGAGCACCTGGGATCCTCTATACAATTTATTACTTACCTTGCAAACGAGGACAAGCCTGATTTATTTCATATGGGAGAGCGGATTTCTTTGTCCTCCATTACATGCCCTCAGCACCTCCATTATATGCCCCACATCACCTCATTACATGACCCACATCACCCCATTATATGCCCGACATTTAAAAACACATTTACATTCACAGTAAACACAATGTATAGGTGTCACGGACTGAGTAGGATCTGAGGACTGGATCCACGATGCGAAGACCTGGTATCTTACTGCAACAGGTTTGGAGGCAGGACAGTGTCTATTCACCTGAATGGTATTATACCCTACGGTTGAGCCTCAGGTAAATGACCACCCAGGACTCGGAACACTGACTGCAACTGCACACTGAAGCAGGGATACGCAGGAAATACAGGACGAACGGATGGTCAGCAGGCCGGGTCAAACACAACAGGAGCAACGGTACAAGACGGTATGGAGGAGGCAAGGTCAAAAACAGGCAAAAGGATCGGGGCAGGCAGCAAACAGAGGAGTCAGAAATCACAGCAGGAGTCAAAAAACCGAAGTATCAATAATCAAGAATAAACGCTAGATCAAGCCACAAGGAACTATCTCAGGCAAGGTCTGAGTAGCAACTGAAGGTTTAAATACAATTTGGGCGGTAAAGCCCGCCCCTAATAGGTCCCCAAAAAAGTATAAGTATAGCCCTTTAAGGCTATGCTAATTTTCTGAGTGTAGCGGTACTGCGCACAGTTTCGGTTTGTTGCGCGTTCGTCGATGGGAAGTGGTGAGCGCGTCTGCAGCCCTGGAGGGCTGAGATGCTGAACGGATCCTTCGCTGTCCGTCCACCCTGCCTGCAGGGGCAGCGGCAGCGGAGGCACGGACCTCGTGGCGGCGGGTAAGTTTCCTTTTTATTACAATAGGTGATAGAGTTTCATTATTTATTGCAATGATCACTGTCAAGAGATAGTCCCAATTTCATTTTCTATATTTATGCTGCAACCTATCAAGAATAATCAATTTTACTCATATTCCACATTTATATAAGCTTAATGTAATTCCATGAAAGCCTGGAGAAATATAGCTGCTTCCATCTAGTTACCGAATTTTGAAACTAATAAAAACATAATGAGTGAGTGGATGAATGAGGAATGAATCTTTTGGAAGTAGTAGTCATAGAGTAGTGGAGGAGGTTATCCACAAAGAGAGGAGAGGAATGATGAGAGAGAGATATGGCGATAGGTGGAAGGGAGGGTGTATGATAAGGGCGAAAGAAGGGATTAAGAATGGAACAAATGTAAAAAGTGTGGTCAAAGAAAACATTTTCCTAGCTCGATATGATGGACAACGGTCTCCTAGACGTAAATGAGAGTTATTCCTTCTCCGAAACAAAAATGTTAGGTGTGATTTAAACCTCAAATGTTTTTATTAATAATGTACATTGACAAACAATAAGGTCTAACATCTGTTGTGTGTAATCGACTTCGACTGTGGATACATAAATGTTTTAAGATTTGTATTTTTCTATGATGAAAACTAATAAAGAATTAAATAAAAATTAAATAAAAAAAAACATAATAAAACAGTTTACATAAAGAAGTATAGTGAATTAATCTGATTTCCGGACCATAAAAAATTGAAAGTTAGAAGCCAACAAAGGAAAATATATTTTTTAAGTTATTCTTCTTTATCATTACACACCCAATATGAAAAAAGCACAACCACATAGTTTGTTCTAGAAATATTTCAAGACAATCGTCTTTTTTAAATTTATTTCTTTAAGAAGTGCTTTACCAAAGAAGGATACATTGAGATTTCTCTAGTTTTCAAATATGTCCTGAAGACCAAATCCAGAACGGTAGAGTTTCACAGTTTACAGTGCCTTGCAAAAGTATTCGCCCCCCTTGGCATTTGTATTGTTTTGTTGCCTCACAACCTGAAATTAACATGGATTATTTGAGGATTTGCATCATTTAATTTACAAAACATGCCCACAACTATGAAGAAGTTTTTTTTTATTTTGAAGCAAACAACAGATAGGACTAAATTACAGAAAAAGTCAATGTGCATTACTATTCACCCCCCTAAATTCAATTATTTGTAGAGCCACCTTTTGTGGCAATCATAGCTCCAAGTCACTTTGGATAAGTCTCTATGAGCTTGCCACATCTTACCACTCAGAATGAAAATAGTCAGTTGCAGAGTCCAGTTCAGAAACTTTGCCTTTGTGTATGCACATTGTTTTCCAGTCTATAAACAAAAGTGCCATCTATGCAGTTCTTTTACTAAATGTCATAATAGAAATATACAGAATATAATTAGTAAAAGTCAACATGGATTTGTGAAAGACAGGTCTTGTCAAACAAACGTAATAACATTCTATGAAGAAGTCAGTAAAAATATAGATCTAGGTGTGGCAGTTGATGTGATCTATTTGGATTTTGCTAACGAATTTGATACAGTTCCACACAAAAGGTTACTCTACAAATTGAGATAAATAAGATTGGGGGCAAATGTATGTATTTGGATTGAAAATTGGATAAAAGATAGAACACAGAGGGTTGTTGTAAATGGAAAAGCCTGAAATTGGACCAGGGTATTGAGCGGAGTACCTCAGGGTTCTGTTTTAGGCCCTCTTCTTGTTAATTTGTTTATTAATGATCTCCCACGTTGTGCTGAGAGCCATGTTTCAGTGTTTGCTGATGACACTAAATTAGGTAAGGCAATAAAGACTAATCTTGATGTTTTTTCTTTACAGGAAGATTTGGACAGAGTGGGGGACTGGGCAGTAAAGTGGCAAATGAGGTTCAATATAGACAAATGTAAAGTTATGCATTATGGGAAAAATAATAACAAAGCAACATATACGTTTAATGGAATTTCCCTGGGAAATACTACTAATGAAAAGGATTTAGGAATCATTGTAGATAACAAACTTGGCAACAGTGCCAATGCCAGTCAGAAGCTGCAAGGGCCAATAAGATATTAGCATGTATAAAATGAGGTATAGATTAACGGGAGGAGGATATCATCTTGCCTCTTTACAAATCAATGGTAAGACCTCACCTTGAATATGCAGTACAATTCTGGGCACCAGTCCTTAAAAAGGATATTAAGGAACTAGAAAAAGTGCTACAAAATTAATCAGGGGATTGGAGGATCTTAGTTCTGAAGAGAGACTTTAAAAAACGGCATTTTTTTTTTACTTTAGAGCTGATATGATAACATTATATAAATATGTGCAGGGCCAATTTAAAGAGCTCTCCAGGGACCTGTTCATTAACAGAAATGTACAAAGAACAAGATGTCACCCCCTGAGACTGGAAGAGCAAAGATTTCATAGACAGCAAAGGAAGGAATTCTTTACGGTGAGGACAATAAAGTTATGGAACTCACTGCCAAGAGAGGTAGTGCTATCAACCACAATAGATGCATTTTAAAATGGTCTGGATGTTTTTTTTTTTACAAAATCAGAACATGCAGGGCTATTAATAATAGTATAAGCATTAATAATAGAGCTTATTGATCCAAGGAGAAATCTGATTGCCCTTTTGGAGTCAAGAAGGAATTTCCCCCCCTAGGAGGCAAAATTCAAAATAGCTTCCTCAGGGGTTTTTGCCTTTATTTGGATCAAAAAGCTGTAATGATAGGTAGAAGGGTTGAATTTGATGGACTTGAGTCTTTTTTCAACCTAAATTACTATGTTAATAAATTAAAATAAACATATGTACCATTTTGTGACAAAATGCATTGAAAATGTTTTAAAAATAATCTGTCTGCTGCCCCTGAAAAAGTGTATATTCGTAGAACATAACGTGCAAGCAAGGATTAAAACATCAATACCTATACTTGTACAAAAATGGTCAGGTTAGGGTGGGATAAGAGAGTAAATAGGGAAAGATTTGTGGGAAGGTATAAAACATACAGAATTTTGGAAGGAAGCTAGCAGTAGTGTTCTTTACTCCTCGAATGTCATCATCGAAACATTTGAGAGAGGAATAATGAAATACCTGGATAAGACACTAAATGAGGTGTTTAGGTGGAATACATGTAAAACATCTTTCACCTGAAAAACTTTTTTCAAACTAATGAACACTATGGGACTGGGCAACAATCTTTATGAGACATGTTGTTTTCTAATTAGATTTAAGTTTGAATATTATTTTCCACTTTAAGATTTCATGCACCCATACAAGTTATATGGTATTTTTTTTTTTTTTAAGGACAGTTAAAGCTTTGTTTGGATTACCATATACATCTATAGAATCTAACATTTAGTATTAAAAACACATATAAAATGATAAAAAGTTTTAAAAACATGTTTTTTTCCCGTTTTTCCCAATGATTTTCCACAACCACTTATCCCAAAAATTCTTTATTTACCGTGCATAATTGCTGCTGCTTGTTTTTTAACAGATCTGTCACGCTCTGTACCTCCATTATGGTTTCTCTGCGGGTTTTATAAATAGAAACTCTTTCCTTCAGTTAGTTAACCAGCTGGTATTAACAAGCAGAGCCTTTCAGCACTGTTACAATGGTTACTCACTTAGCTGCTCAAGGCTGGCCCTTTAATGGGGCAGACTGGGGCAACTGCCCCAGGCGGCACCCTGGCAGAGGCTGCATTTTGCTGCTCCATGCAGCAGTCTTTTTTCTTTTTTTTCTGTGTCTGGGGGAGCTTGATAGAAGGAGGTCTTAGCCAATCAGGCGAGATCTCTCAACTCTCAGAAGCTTCCCATAATTGGATCAGTCCCTCCATCACACGAGGAGCTCAAAGCAAAGAGATGCCTGGACCAGGTAAGTTAGACCATGTTTGTATGTCAGTGTGAGTGTGTGTGTGTGTGTGTATGTGTATGTGTGAGTGACAGACTGTCTGTGTGTGAATAAAGCGGTCAACTCCTCTGACTGCCGCTATCTGTCTAGCCACCCAAGAGGTTAACTCCTCTGACACTGCCTATATCTGTTTAGCCACCCAAGGGGTTAACTTCTTTGACAGTACCTCTATCTATCTAGCCACCCAAGGGGTTAACTCCTCTGACGCTGCCTCTATCTGTCTAGCCACCCACGGGGTTAACTCCTCTGACACTGCCTTTATCCCTCTAGACCCCCAAGGGGTTAACTCCTCTGACACTGCCTATATCTGTTTAGCCACCCAAGGGGTTAACTTCTTTAACAGTACCTCTATCTATCTAGCCACCCAAGGGGTTAACTCCTCTGACACTGCCTCTACCTGTCTAGTCACCCAAGAGGTTACCTCCTCTGACACTTCCTCTATCTGTTTTTCATATTTAAACAAAGCAGACTGAAAAAGATTCTATGTAAACACAAAATTGTAAACAGAAACTTATAACTTATTAATAACTTTACAGATAATTGCTCCTGCACACATGGAGACTTCTCTCCATAAGCCTTGTCTTAAAACTACAATACTTGTAGTTGGCTTCCCTGGCATACTTGTGCAGCTGACCTCCTGCTGCAATCTCTGTCTGTCTCCCTGCCTTTGTTTTTTTGCATTTAAAAGAGAGGTTTTACACCGAACAGTCATAACATTATGACCACTGGCAGGGGCAGTATGATGTTTTGGACAATATTCTGCTGGGTCCTGCCATTCATGTGGACCATCTACCTGATCATTGTTGCAGACCGTGTACACCCTTTCATTGAAATAGTATTCTCTGATGGTATTGGCCTCTTTAAGCAGGATAAATGCTCCATGCCACAAAGCAAAATGGTTCAGGAATGGTTTGAACAACATAACACTTAGTTCAAAATGTTGACTTGGCCTCCAAATTCCCCAGATCGTAATCCAGTCGAGCATCTGTAGGATGTGCTGGAAAATTAGTCCAATCCATGGAGGGTCCAGCCTCGCAAATTACAAAATTTAAAGGATCTGCTGCCAACATGTTTGTGTCAGATACCACAGCACACCTTCAGAGGCCTAGTGGAGTCCATTCCTTGATGGGTCAAGTGTGTTTTGGTGTCAGAAGAGGACAGACACTATATTAGGCAGGTGGTCATTATGTTGTGGCTAGTCGGTTTTTATACTTCATCAAAACAGATTGATCTAAATATTTGTATTCCACACACCAATTGTAATGCTATTTTCTGATGTTTTATAAATGTGTACATATTTTAATCACCAATATAAAAAAGGGTAATATAGACTCTTAATTCCCATATACAGTGCAATCAATAAGTTTCCAATTTATTGATAGTTATAAAATATTTTTAAGAGTATTCTAACCATGTCTTAGTATAAATGGATTATTCTAAATAAATAAAATGTGGTCCAGTCAAGTATAAAAAAGCAAAATAAAGTTATGCAAAAGACTGAATGACTTTCATAAAATATGCAGGTTGAGTTTGAAGTGAACGGAAAGCTCTATTCAGTTGAAGTCATATGCAATTTATTTCTTTAGTCAATTAACCAAGTTAATATTTTATGAGGGTGATTTCTGACAGACATATCTCCAATCACCATCAATATTATGTCTACATAATAATATTTTGAAAAGCAATCCAAAACTTCCCATTTTTAGAATGTTTTGAGACCAGATACAAATAATTTCATTCTGAAGGTCAGTAATGTAAAGAAAATGAATTTGCCATGCCACATCCAAATACAAAAAACAATAGCATCTCTGGCTTGCTGATATATAGTTTTGATATCTATGTATCTTTTCCAATATTGGGATGTTCTTTTTGACAACTGCTGCTAAATAAGAAGCTTTGTACCAACAGACTAGAGTTAAAGTCTTGAATTATTCATTTGTTTATAGAATCATAAGGGGATTTCATAAGTCATGGAGCTGGTGCTGACCACAACCAATTAAATTGGTTATAGCTATATTAATGCTATTGACCACAACGTATTACATTAGAAAGCAATTAGTATTAAATATCTAAAGATCAAGTATATCCTAAATGTATTTATCTACATTGATTATTTTTTATTGTTGTTTACGGATTGATTATTTCATTCATATAAACTACACAAACCCTTTACAGCAGTCTTAGCACTACAAATGTTCATTGATTGATTGATCATGTTGGTATTCTGCATATGTTACAGTGCATAGTGCAACGAAAGGCAACATACTATTTAAAGCAGGAAAACACATTAACCTTCAACACCTTTGGTATATTCACTTCAACCTCATGTCTATTCACTAAACAGTAAACCGTGGTTAACTGAAAACCAAATGGCAAAAATCAGACCATAATAGAAGAACTGGGAAAAAAAAGGATATTAGGGAAGAAGAAAAAGTGCAAAGGAGGGCTACAAAATTCATAAGGGGACTGGAGGATCTTAGTTACAAAGAGAGACTAAAAACTTTGCATCTATATGCGCTAGAAACAAAGGTTGTCTCAGAGGGGATATTACAACTTTATATAAATATGTTCAGGACCAATATTAAGAGCTCTCCAGTGACCTGTTCATTAACAGAAATGTACAAAGAATAAGAGATCATCCCCTGAGACTGGAAGAGCAAAGATTTAATCAACAGCAAAGGAAGGGATATTTTTTTTATTATATATATCTAAAATTAAAAAATGTTATTGAGTTTTGGGGATTTTTTATGGTAGCTCCCATTGATTCATCTGCAACCAGGAGGTAAATTACGTTATCTCTTATTGCACATGCACGCGTGTCAACATTTTTGGCCATCTTACAAATAAGCATAGCCAACATACATGACCCTGGTTCTGCAGAAAAGGGTCAAATTAAAAAGGGTCTGGGGACTCTACAGATCAAAAATCTTTGGTAAGTAAGCCCCAAAAATGTAAGTTTAATTAAATGAATTAATGACTCTGTGTTGAGTCATAAAAAAAGTTTAGTTGTCCTTTAATATATTCCATGGGGCCTTTATACATCACAAATTTGTCTAATGCTTACTTTGTGTGTAAGTATTCATGAAATGTGAATGTATTCCAATTCTTAATCCAAAAAATGGTATATTAAGAAAAAAAAAAATTATTGAAACACGTAAAGCTAGCTTCCATAGTGATGAGATGGAATGGTTCCTATTTCAAAAGGACGTTTGACTGTGGCGAGGAACAGCAAATTTATCAGACAGCTGGTTAAGAAAAAGAATAATTAATGTGAAACATGACATATGGCAAATGTAAATTCCTATATTTAGATACTGACAGTCTGGATCACTGAAACCAGAATGAGAGCTCAGTAAGGGGCAGTCTAATATACCTCCCATAGTGTCAATATCAGAAGGCTGGAGTTATCTGTTTTGATAAAGGCCAAAGCGTGAAGATGCATTTTATCTCCAGTGGAACAAATTGCTGTTGACTTGTCAAAGCAGAAACAGAAACCTTTAAATTAATGAAATTGAAAAATATCACGTCTCTATCTATTAATTGATCAATTATTTCACATATTCTGTATTAACAAAATAATGTTTCACTTTATGGTGGTAACAAACTCACTCTCACTATATATTATACTATAATACCCAGTGCACCTGCCCAGGATTGACTGAGGATCAGCCCTGGCCACAGACAGCTCGGCCCACAAGGCATATGCTTAGTGTACAGTGCCATTCTGGGACTAAAACCAGCCCTGGAAACTATTATATAACAGCCCCATTGCATAACGTGATTATACCAGCCCCATAGAATAATATAATTTGTTCATAAAAGGGAAAACCATGAATTTTAAAAGCACATCTAAAGGGTGTATTATTTATAGATAAGACTAATATATACCCCTTCATAGGGTAATATATACCTCCAGTATGTACACAAGGTGATATCTCACACACTGTCCTGATATATACACCATGCACAAGGCAATACATTGGCCCCAGTAGGTACACAAGGTTATATGAATTGTTCTGTGCAGGGATCTATATCAGTGTGCAAGGCATAATCTTGTGTACATACTGAGGGCAGATACTGTGCAGGGGTATATATCAGGGCATTATGTGGGACATAGCCTTGTGTGCATACTGGGTGGATATATTGACTTACCCGGGCACCCAGATTGCACTCACAGAGTTGCCCCAGCATGCATATTGCCTTCACAGAACCTTCCCCAGCACCCAGGACCTAACCGAGCACTAAGATTGCACTCACAGGACTTGCCTCAGCACCCAGCCCACCATGTAGTTTGCATCACAGGATCCAGTGCTGATCTTGGGAGTGTCACTGTCCATGACTGTCTCTCTTTACTCTCCAACTTCATTTCTGTAGTCACTCTCTCCCCCCTATAGTCTATCTCTCCTCCCTTGGTAGTGTTTCTCTTCCCCCCTTTGTGGTCTCTCTCTCCCCCTGAAGTCTCTCTCTCCCCTCTGTAGTCTCTCTCTCCCTCCCATCTGTACTCTCTCTCTCTCGCTCTCCTCTGTAGTTTCTCCCCCCCCTCAGTAATCTCTCTCTCTCCCCTCGATAGTCTCTCTCCTCCTCCTCCTCCTCCTCCTCCCTTGCCAAACGTCCCCCATGATACTAATTTAGCACCATGGTAAGTATGGTTCATAGTAACAGTGAGGTTAAAAAAAAAGTAGCCAATATTAGCATCCTTACCAGGACTGGATATTAAGAAGAGAACAAGAGAGGTATGGGCTCACAGACCAAAAGGGCGTAAGGAGGCGTGTTCAGCTCCCAAGTTTGGATCCAGGTGCCTTCTGCTGGTCTATGGCTAACACCCAGTGGAGAGTAAAGGCAAGGTATGCAGAAAAAATGGCACTCACGGTGAACGATGCAAAGATGTAGATTTATTGGTGTATAGGTGACAAAGGTGTCTCACAGCACAGCATGCCAGGACTGGATATTACCTTGGGGATCTGTGGGATAGAGGGAACTTCTTGGCAGAGACATGCTCCCCTTCATTCAGTATCATACTACTGCATGTAAACTTGGAGGCCTGAGGATATAAGTTCATATCTTTCTATCTGCTTCTGATTTGCCTTGTGTGGTGATTGACAACAGCAGTTCTCTGCCAGAAGAGACTCACACTTCAAGGAGCAGGAATGGGAGGGCAAAATGTAAGTTACTAATTCTGCCTTAAGTTTGGATAGCCTATCAGCATTAGTATACACCAATTTCCCCAAAAGGGACGACCTGCTCAGGTTTTGAAAATAAATCACTA
Organism: Pelodytes ibericus; assembly: GCA_036172795.1. Lineage (NCBI taxonomy): Eukaryota > Metazoa > Chordata > Amphibia > Anura > Pelodytidae > Pelodytes > Pelodytes ibericus. The sequence continues at coordinate 28,085,947 of CM069867.1, read as the reverse complement.
TTCATGACGCAAGTTTAAATCTGACATTTATATTTAATCAACACCACTTTACCATAGTGTGACCTAGTCTGAGTATAAAATTACATGTACTTAAATCCATAAAAATCCTTGGAATATAGTTGTAGTTGGTTGTATCCTCAGAGTGCTTTAACTGTTGGACATGAAATGCATAGGTTAGAGTGGATCAACCATACTGATTTGCTGGTAGTTTTCCAATATCAAAGAGAGTTTGGGGGTATGAATGACACCTTTTTTCTTGAAAAATCATTTCCTCAATCATTGATGCAAAATATAATAAATAATAAAAAATGTATTATTATTAAAAATGTTGTAGGTGATATTGTACTGCAATTGATATTAAATTAATATTTAAAGTAATTCTACACAATCACACCCAGGGAATTTTACTATGACATAATCCACAATTGCTACATGTTAAACTTCATGCTGTTTGTAGAACATTTTTTTTTTCAATTCTTCTTTCTGACAACCACAATAATCAGTGGTGCACCTAATGTAATAAAAAAAAAAAAGTCTGGAAAGGTCAAACAATAATAGCTTTATCTCCAACATTGAGACTCTAGCAGGGTTTGCATTGTTTCATCATTTCTGTAATTTTGTAGACACATCTTAAAATAGTCTGTAAGCACCAAATGTCAAATTCAATTTTCTCCAAAGTAATCCAATGATTAGTGTATTTTGAAGATAAAATGGTGACATTTGAAAAAAAAAAACTGCTTCAGTTTTCTTTATGTGCTAATGGTAGCTTGTGAGTTGTTACATATTTAGAAACATTTATTGAGACACAATTTTTTTGTAAAGTTTTTTAAGTGATTTGAGTGTGTATTTCCACTGAGAAGAAGATTCTGGGTAAAAAACAAAATGTGGAGAACCTTCTAAGGATGGATCAATTGTTACCAAAACCAATATTCCTTCAGATTTTTAATGTGCTTCGACTGTTGTCAATTCACCACAGTTCAATGTTTAGTGAATAGATACCGTCTGACTGAATTTATAATAACACTATGGGTTATGTATACATTTTCTTGCATTGTAAAGTGTCAGGAAGTAATCGCTTATTGTTATGTTTGATGATTTACATATCCCGACACTTAACAATGTGGGAGAAGAACCTTCACCATATGGAGTTTGAAGGAGGTTCTCCAACACTAATCAGGCTCTGAAAATCATCTGAAGTTCCAAACTGGCAGAGATGGTGCAGACTCTGGACATCTGAGGGACGGACTGCCCCTGAGTCCATCTTTGGGTCACTTCCCGGTTTTCAGTGAATGACACACAAGGAAGAGGGGTCAATGGCTTTCCACACATGGGGAGAATGTATATCATGGAGAAGCAGTCCTTTGCCTTCCCTGACCTCCCTATAGAGAAGACATGTCACAGACACTCCTTTTACACTCCTAAAGAGCTTCCAGGATGCTCCTGCCAGTGCTCAGATATTCTGTAACTAGTTAGTGAGTACTAGTTATTCTTTTTGACTTGTTCCTGGTATTTGCTCTTATTCATGTTTATTCAGCTCCTGAATAATTAAGCCTGGCCAGACCTGGTATTTCCAGCTTTCCCCAGTTCCAGTTCCAATATATTTTTTTCTTTATTTTTACTCAGTGATGTCTCCCTCCACGGAGGCATCCTGTCTCTATTTCCTAGACTGTAGAAAATCAGGTTAACCCCTGTGCAAAAATGACAGACCTGCACCAATTAAACACCCAGTGGTGCTGTATAAAGTAAGAGCACATACTGTAGAAAACTGCAGTGAGATATTATGGACTGCAGTGTAGAAATGCACATAAAAAACAAAAACAATATAAAAAATGTTCGTATGTGCATTTCTGCACCGCAGGGCATAATATCTCACTACAGAAATTGTTATTCTTTTATACAGCACCATTCATGGGTTTGGGTCTTTACATTTTGCACAGGGGTTATTCTGTTGTAATAGGTATTGTGTGCTATATCTCTTTTATTTCTGAGGCAATATGGATTTACCCTTTTTCTTTGGGCCACTCCTTATTTCTAAATTTGTCTCTATTTCCTGGACTACCAAGATCATGGGAGCCCTTGCAAGGGTTTGTTTCAGCCTGCCAAGGGGTTCCTTTACTTGGGTAAAGGGGAATCATTCCATTCAGAACAAAAAAAATTTCAGTTCCTTTAATTTAATTGTAATGTTGTTGGTATACCAGCGTAAGACCCCGAAAATCTGTCTGACATGGGCGCACACAGAGATGGCTAGTACTATATGCCACCTCTGTGTATGCCATCATTTTACTTAATCTCAATATGTTTTGAATAAACAACATTACAATTAAATTAAAGGAACTGGAATTATTTTGTGTTCTGAACAACACCTTAAAGGATTTCTATTGTGTTAGCAAACACATTTTTTAGAATGAATGTCCCTTTAAGGTCACTAGTTAGGCTAATAGGAATAATTTCAGATCATTTCCATATATTTATTCCAACTATATTTTATCAGGTTTACCTAGAGTCACAAAGGTTAATTACCAGCCCCAGGAGGTGTATAATGTTTTCATCTTGTTTTAGAAGGGGTGCTGTCTCCACAGTTTAACATTCAATTGCAGAGCCTGCAGAGTTTATTTTTAGTGACAACAATGCAAAAATCAATGAAAACGTGATAAATATTAAAACAGCTTTGGGCATGAGCTGATAAAATAAATGAGCTATTGAATAAAAAAAAAAGTAAGCTCAGAACCACTGAACTCTTTAATTAACTTTTTATAATGTAATTTGCCAGGATGTGTAATGGCAAAAAGCATTATGTGGATAATTCCAAACAGAAAAACACACACATGAAGGATCTGTAATTGCAAAATACCTTTAGCATCATTGCTAATATCCAAGTATTTTCCTTTCAGCCAGCTCCTGACAATATTTTGTGTTTAAAACCAATCCAGTGGATGAATGAAATTAGTATGCACTTAATATATATACTAATACGTCACGGTTTTCCAATATTGACCTTTAAGAACAATGTTAAAAAAAGAATGACTTGTACAGTTTTAGTTCTTCAGTCTCCATCTAAGTGAGTTCAGTCATCCCTCTATTTGCTTTATTATTTAGCAGTCTCAGTATTCACTGTGACGTTCGACATTATTGACTATACTCATTATATTTGAGTGGCACGTTGTCCTTAGCAAATACTTAATTAACAGTGAACAGTGTACGATTTTGTTGCAGTCATGTATTCCGTTACAATGCCAGATATTCACTTATGACCTACATATTTACTTTGTTTTGCATCTATGCAAATGAGTGATGACATTCCATTTTCTTTATTGCATACACTTTCCCTTTCATGCTGTTTTATGGATGGATCTAAGCTTTTTTTTTTGTATGGGTGATGATGATGATGAAAAAAGATTGAGATTTGTGTCAATCCCAAGAGAGCGAGGATGTTGACCACTCTAAAATAGGTATGAAATCGAAATATTTGACACAATTTCATTAATAGATAGCACTCTGATTTCAGATTATGTTACACATATTTTACTTCATCCAGAGAAGGTGTTTTTTTGACTGTTGACAAGAGATTTGAATAGCATTAAGAAACACAAATAAAATAATAAAAGATTTTAACTTTGTCAACAAGCCTTTGTATTCTGTTTCATGCATAATTAATTCTTAAGGCTTTAGCTACTCTCAGGAGAAGATGGTACATCCAATAGTGGAATAAAATGAGAATAAATGCTTTGATACTTAAAACATGAGAATAAATGCTTTGATACTTAACTGAAATGTAAAATATACGATATTATGGTAATGCACGTTAATAACATGTTACTAAATTTACATGGGCAATCTAAGGTAGCAGCGCAATAGACTGCAATGACCTTGATTACATTAGGATTTCAAATCATAAAAAGGAAACAAAATATGACAGGGCAAGGGAAAACTACTTCAATATCACATCCACTTTCAATTTACATGACACTGACATAAAAAGCATGTCATCTCAATAGTGAGAACAGCTGGTGTGGTAGAGGACAAATTCTGCAAGAATGAATAAGTCCCAGCGACTCAGAAATTGATGTCTGCATAGATGCATCAGGGAGTAAAAGTTAGCAAAGTAAATTTTATGGGTAATAAAAGGCTAGACTAGAAATGTAAACACTTTACATTCATGCTAATCCATTCCAGAATAGAATAGGGAATTCAATATTTGCAATGCTAAAACAAAAAACAAGCACTCCATCTTTTTATGTTTTCTTAATATACACAAGCTATTTTGTACACTGTGAATACATAAGAAAAAGAATGCTTTGGCATTTAAAAAACTGAAGAATAATCGCTACATAAATACAATTAAATTTATTTTAAAATGTCATGTAGTTATGGAATTTACTGAAATACATCTCCTTCAGAAGTTAAGGGCATTGTATCCCAAAATCTCAGTGTTTTAAAATGTTTAAGCTTTATTACCATGAAAATGTAAGTTGAAAAACAGTTTGAAATGTACGTGCAATAACTAGGGTGGTCTAAATTGACTGTAATAAAAAGATATCTTCTTTATTTTTATGTATTTTGACCAACAAAAAATAGCACTAAAGAGATACAAGCTGCAACATCAAACAAGGAAAGCAAAGGGTATAGGTGCGCTATAAATAACAATGAGAAAATATTATGGTGTCCCCACCTTGTAGTATACTGTGACAATGGCCATGAGAGGATGAGCCCACCTGCCAACGTCAAGGCAGACCCCCCCTAGGTGGGTCCTAACTCTAACCATTCACCTTGCTTCTTTGAGCCTCTGGCAAAAATCTCTAATGAGACAGAAAGGGGTATTTTTTATATACACCCCTATACATTATTAACCCTTAATAGGGAACACATGGGATGGGCGGCTGCATTGTAGCAAGGCTGAGTAATACAAAAAATGGATACAAATGCAGAAAGAAAAGCTCATTGGAGGTAACTAAAAAACCTCCATTTGTTTTAAAAATGCATAGGGATAAAGGAGAGAGCGCAGGTAACTTGTTTTTCTTTGGTTTTTACTATATATTGGGGCTGATGTGTACTGTAGTCGTTGCAGCCGCCCAGTGATGGGAGTGAGCGCAGGACTTTTCTTTCTGCATTTGTATCCATTTTTTGTATTACTCAGCCTTGTTACAATGCAGCCGCGTTGTGTGTTTCACAAATTGGGATGTTTTTGCTGTGTGACATGTTCACATTTGGTTTCTCGCACCCATTTCTCTCATCCGCATAAGGGTTACAGATACAAAATTAAACATCATATCACATGCACCACAGAGTTTGTGATACATATGATAACCTGCCCATGCAGGTTGTCTGAAGTAGGTAAAACAAATATGACCTTGAGAGATAGAATAAGAGGACATCACTGCTCTATTAGAACAGCCTACAGAGACAAGACTACAGACCAGCCTGTACACAATACAGAGGAGGGGACATTGAGCTAATCTTTTATTACAGTGAGAAAGATGGCGGATCCATACATTGGACACAGTGGCCCGAAAAGACCTTAATGAACAACTTCTGTTTACCTAATTTTTTATGCCACGCTGAAAAAAAACTTTTGTAGTCTCTGCTTCAATCTTTACATTTAGTATTTTTGGTTAATAGTGTTTGTCTGTGTGTTTAATGACTTTCTGGACCTTGTGGGGTGTATATATAATGTATGTGTATTTTTTTAAACCTTTTTTTTCTACAAATTGTTACGGATAGTTGGGTACCACCTTGATTTTGCTGGATTATGCTGTAATAATCTATCAATTCCAGAGAGATTATACAGTAGTTACTATCTATGGATGAATTTCACAGTTGGTTGTGGTGTGTATAACGTCAACCACACTTATCCCCACACTGTAGACATAGGGATAACATTCTATGAATTGACAAGGGGTTAATAATTGAATACGTGATCCATTGAAATGCTTTTTTTACCCCAGTGTGGGGGCTCTGTAGAGCTGATGACTTAATTCACAGTCTTCCACCTGTTTGTGGGTGTATGGCATGTATCCTGTTTATATGTTTTGTGTTTGGTTGCACATTATCATGCTTCTGTAATTGTAGAGACAATGTATTAATTCTTTCTCAGGATCACTGGTGGGTGGTTGACATGACAACCACCTAACATCCGTTATGTCAATACTCCTGCTCTGTGACAAGTTTTTCTGGCATTACCATAGAGAGTGTTTCCAAGTTAACCACTGGATGGATGGGCATGATGATCACTTCCGGGTGTGATGGAAGCACTCGTGGGATTCTCAGTTCCGGGTGTGTTAGCGGGTGAAGGCAGCTGCAGCTGGTGAGTAAGCATTTTAATGTATATATAAATGTTGTTTTGTGTTGACATTAGAATATGGACAAAGGGTTCCTTAGTAGCTCGAAACGTAGCCCTTTTTTACCAATAGATGGTGATCCAAAAAATTGTTTTTTTTTTTCACCTGGAAAGACCTGTGAGTGCTATGAGATTTATTTGTTTTGGACTGTTTATGTTTACTGACGGATACACACCTGAGCACAGTGGTATGTTTATTGATCCATTTGTTTGGCTGAGTGCTGACTTGCTGGAGAATATATATATATATATATATATATATATATATATGTACAGTGGATATAAAAAGTCTACACACCCCTGTTAAAATGTCAGGTTTCTGTGCTGTAAAAAAATGAGACAAAGATAAATAATTTCAGAACTTTTTCCACCTTTAATGTGACCTATAAACTGTAAAACTCAGTTGAAAAACAAAGTGAAGTCTTTTAGGTAGAGGGAAGAAAAAATATGAAAAGAAAATAATGTGGTTGCATAAGTGTGCACACCCTTAAAAAAATACTTTGTTGAAGCACCTTTTGATTTTATTACAGCACTCAGTCTTTTTGGGTATGAGTCTATCAGCATGGCACATTTTGACTTGGCAAGATTTGCCCACTCTTCTTTGCAAAAATACTCCAATCAGATTGCGAGGGCATCTCCTGTGCACAGCCCTCTTCAGATCACCCCACAGATTTTCAATCGGATTCAGGTCTGGGCTCTGGCCGGGCCATTCCAAAACTTTAATCTTCTTCTGGTGAAGCCATTCCTTTGTTGATTTGGATGTATGCTTTGGGTCGTTGTCATGCTGAAAGATGAAGTTCCTCTTCATGTTCAGCTTTCTAGCAGAAGCCTGAAGGTTTTGTGTCAATATTGACTGGTATTTGGAACTGTTCATAATTCCCTCTATCTTAACTAAGGCCCCAGTTACAGCTGAAGAAAAACAGCCCCAAAGCAGTGCTGCCACCACCATGCTTCACTTTGGGTATGGTGTTCTTTTGGTGATGTTCAGTGTTGTTTTTGAGCCAAACATATCTTTTGAAATTATGGCCAAATAGTTCAACCTTGGTTTCATCAGACCATAACACCTTTTCACACATGCTTTTGGGAGACTTCAGATGTGTTTTTGCAAAATTCGTAAGAAAAGGCTTTCGTCTTGCCACTCTACCCCATAGCCCAGACATATGAAGAATACGGGAGATTGTTGTCACATGTACCATACAGCCAGTACTTGCCAGATATTCCTGCAGCTCCTTTAATGTTGCTGTAGGCCTCTTGGTAGCCTCCCAGACCAGTTTTCTTCTCGTCTTTTCATCAATTTTGGAGGGAGCTCCAGTTCTTGGTAATGTCACTGTTGTGCCATATTTTCTCCACTTGATGATGACTCTCTTCACTGTGTTCCATGGTATATTTAATGCCTTGGACATTCTTTTGTACCCTTCTCCTGACTGATACCTTTTAACAATGAGATCCCTCTGATGCTTTGGAAGCTCTCTGTGGACCCTGGCTTTTGCTGTGGGATGCAACTAAGAAAATTTCAGGAAAGACCAACTAGAGCAGCTGAACTTTATTTGGGGTTAATCAGAGGCAATTTAAATGATGGCAGGTGTATGCTGACTCCTATTTAACATGATTTGGAATGTGATTGCTTAATTCTGAACACCCCCCCAGTTATAAGAAGGTGTGCACACTTATGCAACCACATTATTTTATTTTTATATTTTTTCTTCCCTCTATCTAAAAGATTTCAGTTTGTTTTTCAATGGAGTTGCATATATATATATATATATATATATATATATATATGTATGATATGTATAATATATGTGTGTGTGCATGGATCCAAATAAGTGTGTGTTCCAGATATGTATCCAGTATACTCTCACACCAAAAAAGACAACCTCCATAGTGCTTAAAAGTTTTGTTGCAGGGTGATCATCCTATAGCAACTTTTTTGGCATTTAATAAATGTGTTGAATGTGTTGCTGAGAGATAGGGATACCAGCTGACCCTATTTTTGGATGCTGAGAAGGGCGACTCAGCCGGGGCTATGTCAGCTGTTCTAGGTAAATTTGGATTTGAAGGTAGAATATTCCAGATGATACAATCTTTATACTCAAATCCCACAGAAAGAATAGCAGGTGCAGGCATTTCCTTGCCGTGGACATCAGTGAGAAACAGAACACGGCAGAGTTGCCCCTTGGCCCCTCTTTATATCCTAACCCCTGAATCCTTTGTCCAAAAGGTAAGAAATCATCCACAGATTTATGGCTGTTGGTTTGGTGAAGTAACATCTAAATTATCATTATACGTGGATGATATTGTAGTTTTGCTCACTAACCCTAGGGTAATTATCAAACAACTTATGTTTGAAGTTGAACAATGTGATCTCTTCACCAATTCTAAATTAAATATATAGGAAAAGTTGTGAGAGAAAGTTTGCAGACTCTTAATGATTTCAACAAAATCAAATCTGACATTAATATGCTGTTGGGGAAAAACATGGCAGAGACAAGATGTTTGGGCACAAAGATGGCACTAAGAAGCTGTTTGGAGACAGGCATGACAGAAGTAAAGTCTAAATAGAAAGGAGTGGGGCCTAAATATACAGAGGTGTGGCCTGGAAGGGAGCAGTTGGGCAAATAAAGTTTTAGGTGTGCGTGAGTTTAGATGGGCATAGTGCAAAACACAAAACCTAAATACACTATTGTGATGGATAGTGTTAAAATAACTGGTTCTTTTCGAAAGTACCCATTCTAGAGCATGTCACAAGTATTTTTACTCACTTGTGCAACGAGACAGGAGAGGAGTACAATGGAAACTTGTATGTGACTCTGGGACGTTTTTGTGTAATGTGAAACTTGTACATTTATTTTTAATGTGAAGACTGTTCATACTAACTTGATCACATTTACTGAATGGTTGAGTTCAGGTTGAAATGGTTGAAATGAATGATAAATCACCATAGAAAAATGTAATAATTATGAACTGATTTCTAATTCTCAGTTGGCATTAAACGAATAGGGCATGAGAGCAAAGAATACTTGCTTAGCAATATAAGTGCCTAGGGGAGCAATCCTAATTAAATATTATAGCATTATCTCGCTAGATAACCTACTTTTCCATTAAACAAAACACATATGATGCAGAATCTAACACGATGCATTATTAAAGAAATTATTTCATTATTAGGTCGATAGACAGACATACAGACAGAAAATTGGGTTGGATTGTTACTGTAATGCAATGGAGATCCATGTATGCTATGTTATAACATTTTTTTTCTCGAATATTATGTTACTGTACTATAATATTATTAAAGTTATGAAGGATAGATATCATAATTTTAATTGTCTTGCCATCTATTATATTTAGTTTTAGTCATGCAGAGTTTTATGTTTAGATAAAAAGGATGTGCTTTTTGGCAAACAATAATATACTATTTGACTTTTGTTAATGTCTTAGTGTGTTTTAAGGTGGTTTAAGGTGGTCTAACTGATTTTATTAATGAATGTATTCCTCTGAAGAGGGGTTTTTGAAGAATATAAATATAGCCGCAAGACTCATCCAGACTTGCCAATGCATCCCACACTTGCCAACATGCCCATCACATGTAACAATCTGTCCCACATGCTTGCCAATATGCCCATCAGTCTTGCCAATGCATCCCCAGACTTCACTTGTGTCTAGTGGGGGCAGCTGTAGGATGTCTGTGCACATACATCCACCTGATTCCTGCAAGGAGGATCCAGGTCCCCTGTAGCTCTGCGGGGACCTGGATCTTAGTCTTATTGTCAATCTTCTATTTGAGGTCTGATTATAAGACGACGCTCCAAAATAAGGGGACTTTTTCAGAGCATTTTTATGGTAAGTTAAGGCCAAAAAAGCCATGTTCGAAAAAATTCACTGCAATTCTCTCTTTTATGAATAACACCTTTAGTGTTTGTACTGTACAACTATTAGCTACTATTTTCATAATAATAATATAGCATTGCTGTGTGCTCACCATCATGGGGGTTGCAGTCAACAAAAGTTAATGTCGTGAAGTATAACTCTGTAATGCACAGCAACCATTCTGAGTGATTACAAATAAAAGGGTAGTTACAGAATAGTAAAAAGGTACATTATGGCTTGGATCCAAACTAGTCATGCAACAATGGCGGCTAACCTTTGGCTCTCCAGGTGTTGATATTACATTTCTCATGATGCTCAGCCATCTCTCTTTCTGCAAGAATGATATACACTCTTTTCTCATAGAATCAATAGAGGGGGCCTACTTATGATTACATATAAAATTGAGGGTCTCCCACTGATGTATTGTTTAATTTTACCAAATACTTTTCCCAACAAAAAACTTTTTAAATAATAATTAGCATACATGTTTTCTTATCTAAATGTATATATTTTTTAAAACATATCTACAATAAAATGCATCTGTCATTTAATTGTCTATTCTACCAATTTGTTGTTCAAATACTTTGCTGAGAAATAATAACCTGACTTTATCAACTTTAATTGATGTGTGCTATCCTTAAATAGGAGGAATACATCTTTGGCAAGTTGGTAAAATACATCTTGGAGGGAGGAAAATGCTTTTATCATTGTCACTTACCTGTCCGATCGCTGTCCAGGATCTTTACCGCTTATGTCCTCGTGATGTCGAAGCGGCCAATTTTTTCTGTTGCTTTTGTACCAAGTGGACTCCTATGTAAAGCATGTCGGTAATCGCCGAATTCAAATTTGACCTATCGTAGAAACATGTGCAACAGCTAAGGCTTCATTCATGAAAGAGGTAATTGCATAGAATTATAAATGGAGATCCCAGTTATGGCCAAAATAGCTAAATTGAAACATTATCAATATCAGCAGCTCTGTTGAGTGATTATAACTTGACTATGATGGCCTTAATTTGGGAATCCCATTCACCATTGCATGCAATTCCCTCATTCACGAATTAAGCCGAATGCAAAAATTGATGTGAAATGTTCTGCACCCAACAGTATACTCTCAATATTAACAATGATTTATTCTTCAGCTCCAACTGACCTGTTTTCACCACCTCCCAGACAGGGTTCTTCCCACCAATTACTGCCCTCGGATGTGCAGGCCCAGGGATCCGTCACCCAAGGTAGATACACATGCCCATCACATCAACCCCTGAAATGCAATCTATGTACATACTACTGTATATTCATGTAGGAAATGTGGGCATAGATGTACAGTTCTATCTATATACTTTGCATGTTACATTGATAGTAATATGAAAAATTATGATAATTTCAGAGACAAAATTAGATTGTTATAAGGTGTTCATTATTATTAGGAATGTCAATGTACATTAGTTCAGGAATCTGATGAGTATTCATGTGAACTGTATAAGAATGTGATGCTTATATTCTGTATTGCAGTGTGCAAAACATCTTCCTCTTTTACTGCAGGTACAGCTGTGGGGGATCCCAGAGGTCTAGATCAGCTGAGCAAACCAAGAGCTCCTGCGCAATCTACTTCTCCAATGATGACATTCAATGCTGCTGTTTATGGTATGTTTGCTGGTACCCAGGTTGATGTGGCACACATGGACCAGAAAATGACCATGATAATGAACAATTAATAATTGTTCCATGCCAAGATATTGAAGAGGCAGGATGAGTTATCTAGTCACTTAGATACGATAGATGCAGAGGAGGCCCAGATGAGAATGATGTACCAACAGAAGAGTGAGGCCCGAGTTGAACACCACAAGCTACTTTTGCAATCCAAATTATAATACAAATTGGAATTGCAGCATGTTTTCTTCCAGTGTACTGCTGCTCAAGTGGCAATTCCTGTGCCTAGATGGTTAAAGGTGTGTCTGATGACACTAACATGACTGAATGGTTGCCCAGTATGTCATCTTCCTCCTCATCAAATGATGATGAGTAAATCATACTATAGCATCTTATTAATAGTCACAGAACCCTTGGTTACTTACCATTCTTATCACTTGGTTGTACTCCTCCATTGACATATTCTTCACCCCCCTCTGACTGCAACTTCTCTGCCCTGGGCTTGTTTATTATTTAATAAAAAAAAAATATATATGATTAATACATTTATTATTTAAACTTATATTTTTTTGTGTTTGTTGTTATTCAGGTATCTCCGCACATCACACAATTATTTCCATGGTGTTGCATTATTCTACATGGGTACCTTCCCTTTCATTGTGATTACACACTGGTGTATGTGCTGGACATGTGTTTTGCTGCATGACACTTTTGTTGATACTTTGGAGAGAGTTCAGAGAAGGGCTACTAAACTGGTTCATGGGTTGAAGGATAAAATGTACCAGGAAAGGTTAAAGCATCTTAACATGTATAGCTTGGAGGAAAGACATAACAGGGGGGATATGGTAAAAACATTTAAATACATAAAGGAAATCAACACGGTTAAGGAAGAGAGTATATTTAAAAGAAGAAAAACTACCACAACTAGAGGACATAGTCTTAAATTAGAGGGGCAACGATTTAAAAGTAATATCAGGAAGTATTACTTTACTGAGAGGGTAGTGGATATATGGAATAGCCTTCCAGCAGAAGTGGTAGAGGTAAACACAGTCAAGGATTTTAAGCATGCGTGGGATAGACACAAGGCTACCCTAGCTATAAGACCGGGAACGGGGGACTAAAAAAAAATTTTGGACCGATTCTTATCTGCCGACACATTCTATGTTTCTATGTTTCTATGTTTCTATGTTGATGTGTCCAGGGATTAACAAATGCAGATGTGCTTTACAAGCACTCTGACAATGCAGTGCTAAAAATCAACCTTTTTAAGGCTTTCTTTGGTGAAAACGCCAGAAGCTGAGCACTTTAAGTCCCCCTTCAGATATGAGTCAGCAAAATACAAAATCTGTGCAACCAAAAGCACCTAAAGGGATGGATATTGGGCCACTCATGTCAAGGCCCACAAAGTCTTCCTCAAGTTTGGCGGTGACAGCGCAGGAGCACACACAGCCAGTTGGAGGACTCATTCAATGACACTGATGGGGGTCACTATAACACACACATGGCCTAAAAACGATCAGCCACACCATGGATCTAACTCTAGCGACTAAGGCTGATATTCAGTAATTGTACTCAGAGTTGCAACGGGTAGTAAAATCCAAATTGGAATGCATATACAAAGAAATGGCTGTACTCACTAACAAAGTGACATCCCTGGAATCCAATGTGGAATGGATGCAACTCTAAGAATCACAATTGTTCAATGACTTCCCACCTGACTTAATAGATGGAGAAGAGCTATGTCACAGTTACCCAGACAGCTGCATGCTATAGAAGTCAAATGCAAAAGGGGTATGCCATTCTAACTGACTGTCACCCAAGATAACAACCAGCTCACCATAGAAGACCCAGCCAAAGCTACAGTTTTTCTGAACAATGCTGCAATAGCGTAAATTCTTGAAGAGAGCCAGAGGGGAGAAGATGGCCAGATTAGGAATAGACTTGCTTACACAAGACACACCATGCTAATGCCTGACTTTAACACATTGATAATTGGCAATTGATAGACTGAAAGATGTCCTGCCAAGATCTGCAGTAAATTGACTCAACCCTCCAGGGCATTCCGCCTCATTTACCGGAGTGTGCAGTATCGGGCCACACCAGATGACCATTTTGCCCATTTTTTGCATGCTCTCGTTGCTGCATACCTCTCTTGGTATAGCTTTCCCTCCTTTCCACCCTTTCTACTTTTTAATTTTCCTCCCTCCTCTTGATTTTTACACAATAATTTATTTTTTCACTACTTGAATTCTCTTCTTCTTTTTATTGTTTTTAAGTAAAGCAATAATGTTGTGGTTCTATGCTAGACACAAGGGATTTTAGTGGCTTAGTTAATTTATCTGTCACCGATCGTTAAAGATGGCCACCACCTGAACTTCCCTGAATGCGCATGTATTTGGGGCAGACTCCCTCATATTGCATTATGAAAGTTTCATCTTCTAATACTTGTCTATGGTTGATGTCATGTTTTCAAGAATAGCTTGGAGTATGTAAGATGTCAAGGTCTCTTTATTGTTGCGCAGATACATTTGAAAAACCATCTGTTTATTTTTTGTATTTATTTTTAAAGACATTTTTGTTCAAAGACATTTGCACCTCACAGTACTTTTTACTCTGTACTTAAATAGATTTATCTGAAACCCCTGTTATAATATGACATGTAGGATGTTTAAATAAGATATTTCTCTGTCAACTGTTTGTATATGGCATTTATCTTTGATATATATTAATGATATCAAAACTAATAAAACAGGGCTTATACGTTGAGTTGTTGACACAAGGAACAGAGTAATATTGTTCAGGAAAGATAAAATGTCTGTTACATTGGGATGGGGTTTGATTGGGTTAGCGTGTTGCGTATATAGTTCAGGATAGAATATATCCAATTGGTTTACAATTTGTGTAGGGTTACGTATTATTTCACCATTATCAGATATTAAATGAGAACTTTTTTTTTTTTTATAGAGGACTCTTTTATGAATACGTTGTTGTCTGATAATCTGTCAGCTTTGTTTCCTTTGGAGAAATATAACTGGGTTTTTTTGTAAAGTAAAAATGCATTGGAGAGGTTAATAGAGCTCAGCTTTGGTATTTGTAACTTGGGTGAAATGATTAGTGAGGGATTTCCTTTGTAAGTGGTATTAATTGTTTCTAGAAATAGTCAGTTTTAGGAGTGCTCTCTATTGTTTGAGAAGACTCCTCACAAAGGACTTATGTGCTGTTCATATTATTGAAATAGGTACATCAGTTGTTAGATTGGTGGCAATATAGTCGTGTAAACTAGGATTGTTTAATCGACTGTCATTTAGCCACCAATGGCTTCTCCGTAGTATTGGTGAAGCATTGGGCAGGGAAATTGTAATTGGGACAGTGTCTAACCACGTAAGGACTCGAATTGTGCAGTGAAAAACAGATTGTAGTGTGTTGAAGACTATTACAAAACAGTCAATTCTGGGTGTAACTTGTATCCTGGGGATGTAATCTTCAGACATCGATTGAACTCCAGTTGTAAGGAATTATATTTTGTTGAGGTCAGAGTAGTTGTTGTGGAATGTTTAGTTACTTGGGATGTGAAGGTGGTATCTAACAGAGAGTATGAAATAAGGTTTCATGTTCCTCATATTATAACTTTGCGGTACTTACTGTAAAATTTAAGCTGAAGATCAAAGGACCAAGTATTATGTATCAAAATAAAGAGCAGAACAGTAGGTTGGAAAATGTTTGGAAAAAGATTTGGGGGTTACATTTCAAAAATTGGATGTCTTGGAAACAGGCAAAAGTTGCTTTCGCCGTAAATGCTTCTTGAAGAGATAGTATACTCTTGTAAGGAGAGTTTAGTCCTTTTACATTTAATGATAAATGTAATGAGCCAAAAACATAGCGTTTTTTTAAATATAATTTTTATAACATAATGTTAAAAAGGTATATTAGGTAGGAAGCAATGCAGCTTGTTTCTCTTTGATAATGTCGCATGTAAAGATTGTTGATACAGGTGTATTCCAAAGCTTTTTTCTGTGAGGTGTTTGATAATGTTATATGTTCCAGTATAGTGTATTGCTTTCTCACCTGATTTTGGAAAAAATAAATTGTAGTCTAACTCTTTTGCTTGTGTGGATCTCTGGATCCACCTTTATGGTGTGTTGTTCTTTTGTTCTGATCAGGTGCTGGTTGTTGAAGACACCTGGAGGTCTTGTGGTCTGCGCAGGATTGAACCTCCTCTACTCCAGGTGTCACCAGAGCCTTCCTTCCCTTTTTTACATTACATTACATTACATTAACATTTATTTGTACAGCGCCACCAATTCTCGAAGCGCTTGGTACAGAGCAAAGAAAGGAACTACATATTAATTTAGACAAACTAGTACAGACTGTTACATGAGGTAGAGAACCCTGCTCGTAAGCTTACAATCTAGAGGGAATGGTGTCCATGACACAATAAGGGATTGAAGAGGTCAGATGGATTGAAGTTGTAGTAACAGTATAGTGGATGGGAGGCATTAGGTTGGATAGGTCAAAGAGGGAGTGTGTGTTCCAGCTAGGTTGGGTAGTAAGCCTCTCTAAAGAGATGAGTTTTGAGGGACTTTTTAAAGTTTGAAAATGAGGGAGAGAGCTGGATGCTACAGGGAAGGGAGTTCCAGAGAGAGGGGGCAGCTCGGGCAAAAGCTTGGAGACGCGAGTGAGAAGTGGTGATGAGATTAGAAGAGAGTGTTAACCCCTGTGAGGAGCGCAAAGGTCGTGTAAAGAAGTAGCGGTTAACAAGGGAAGAAATGTACGTAGGAGCAGAGGAGTGGAGGGCTTTGTAGGTTAATGACAGAATTTTAAATTTTATCCTCGAGCAGACGGGGAGCCAGTGGAGGGGCGTTGCAGAGAGGAGCCGCCGAATCAGACCGATGTGCAAGAAAGATGAGTCTGGCAGCCGCATTTTGGATAGACTGTAGGGGAGCCAGACGAACCAGAGGTAGTCCAGTCAGAACACCGTTACAGTAGTCCAGACGAGAGATCACAAGCGAGTGCACTAGAATTTTGGCGGTCTCTTCGCTGAGGAACGTACTAATGCGTGCAATGTTCCTTAGGTGCAGCCGACAGGATCTGGCCAAGGACTGGATTTGAGGAAGGAAGGAGAGAGCAGAGTCAAAAGTGACCCCAAGACATCGAACACGGTCAGCCGGTACGATCGTAGTATTATCAACGTTGACCCTGAACCCAGGTGTAGGGACAGCGGTTGAGGGAAGGAAGATAATGAGTTCTGTTTTGGAGAGGTTAAGTTTCAGGTAGCGATCAGGTAGCGATTTCCTTTTCATCATATTTGGTTGAAATACAGTGATAAATACACAGAACACAAAGTAAACAGTGTTAACAGTTGCTAATAAAAGGTACATAACATGGTTGAGGGGTATAATAGATTGGTAGATATAAATAAATCCTAGACACATTTAGGGGGATGCTTTGGCAAACGGTAATGGTAACAAAAATACAATCCCTCTAGTTAGATAAATATAATGGTGATGTACCCAAAGTTTTGGGTTGTCTATGTGGGAATAAAAAAAAATATACATATGGTGGCAATGCAGTCAAATGTAAAAATTCTGGGAAATAATACTAACAACAATAAATAGGGCCAACACAATTAAAATACCATTTTCCCCAGAGGCAACACTGTTACATCTAAACTGGCCAGCAATGAATAAAACTCAAACAACATTCACAATAAAAGACTGTATTGGCTAGCTGCTGGAGGAGTGAGTTCGCTCCCACCATTTGCTCGTTCAAAAATCTATTAATGTTCCAAATGCAGATGGAAAAGGGAGTCCAAAGAGTTAAAGGACTTGATATAGATTTAAGTAGATGGGGATGAGTGGATACAAATATCACAGGAGATAGAGTTAATCCCTTGATCTAAATTGACCATAAGGGGAAAAGGAAGAGGAGAAGTAAAGGTAGAAAAGAAAAGAAAAGAAAAGGGGTAAATTATTAATTGCCATTGCAGATGATACCTGGTAAACATGGCTGAAACTCTGGAAATCTGGGTCCTCACTGGTTGATAGGTTAATATGTAGATACGTATGTGATATATGTTTTATGTGTTGCCCGAGGTCAAGACAGAAAGTGCAGTAGATTTAATAGTAAAGGGTAAGGATTCAGTGACCTCAGTAGTGGCGTCATGTGACAAAAATGTGGCAACTCAAAGCTGATATTTATACACTATGTATTTTTGTATTTTCATAATAAAAAATGTAAAAAAAATAAAAATAAATAAAGGCTGTAATGCACAAGGGAAATAAAAAAAGGAAAATTTTCCATGTTTAGTTCAAAGATCAAATCTGAAGCCCAAGAGGGCTTTGAAGATGGTTATTTTGTGTGTCATCATCTGTTGGACCATGCACTGTATATTTTATGTTGGGGCTTTTGTGGTGATACGCTGGTGTCTTTGAGCAAATTTCAGGCTTTTAGGGTATCGAGGCCTTCTTGAATCAAAGAGATCATTTTCAATGTGCCATTTTTGTGGATTAGTAACTTGTGGTAAATCCCCAGCAGTATGTGACATTGTGTTTGTAACGGAGCTGCAATATTAAATCCCCATATCTCCGCTGGTAAAAGAAGGTAATCCAAATAAAGCGCTGGAAAGTAAGGCAATATCCCAAATCCCCCAGTAACTGGACGAAACACAGTTCTGGGAGTCAACTGATTACTTTATTCACAGCTCCAGCTTTGCTATGCATTGCTATGCAATTCCCCATGCAAGGGGTTTACTTAATCCCCTTACAGGGGCTATACAATAGTAGATTACCTGGGAAGTGCAAATACAGGACATTTCTCCCACCATGCACTGCTGTACGGGAGGGCCACTCCCACTAGATAATCCTGTTAAGTGGATTATCCCTCAATACAGCAGAACCTGGTTTTAACATAACAATATATAACTTTGACATTAACATGAATACATTTTTAGACCAGGTTAACACAGCTATTTCAGACAACCTTTAAATGTTCTGCAATAAGTGGCTAGGTTTGCCACAATGCTCCCCCAGAACCAAGCCGGCATACACAGTCTGATCCCAACGGATCGGCTTGGGGATGTCCGGAGGAGTACTCACAGATCACTTCTCAAGGTCAGTCTGTCTAGATAACCCGTCGGCGTTACCGTTTTGCTTTCCTGGGCGGTAATGAATAGTAAAGTCAAAAGGCTGCAGGGCCAAACTCCAGCGCAGCAGCCTGGCATTGTCCCCTGCCACACGGTTCAGCCACACCAACGGGTTGTGATCTGTGAGTAGGGAAAAAGGTTGTCCATATAAATAAGGCTGCAACTTTTTGAGGGCCCACACCACGGCCAGGCATTCTTTCTCAATGGCGGCGTAGCTCACTTCACGGGGTAATAACTTTCGGCTTAAGTAAGCTACGGGATGTTCTCCGCCATCTGCTCCAACTTGGCTCAGCACTGCTCCCAATCCAAACATTGAAGCGTGTGTGTGGACAAGAAATCGTTTAGTTGGATTAGGAGCAGCAAGTACAGGTGCATTGGTTAACGCAGTCTTGAGTTGTTGGAACGCCTGATCACACTCTGGGGCCCAGATGACCTGTCGCGGAAGGTTTTTGCGGGTCAAGTCAGTCAGTGGTTTGGCCAGGGCACTATAATTGGGTACGAATTTTCGGTAGTACCCTGGGTTTTTGTCCTGGGGGTAGGCCCCTTAGCTACTGCCTCAATTTTTGCTGGTTCGGGCTTTTGCTGTCCACTCCCTACCCGGTGCCCCAGGTACTGCACCTCTGCCATCCCTATGTGACACTTTCTGGGCTTTAGCGTCAACCCTGCCTCTCCGATACGGTCAATGACTGCTCCAATATGTCGCAGGTGGTCTGACCAAGTCTGGCTATAGATGGCGATATCATCCAGGTATGCACATGCATACTCCTGGAACCCATCCAGTAGCCGATCCACCATCCGTTGAAAGGTAGCCGGAGCGTTTTTCATCCCGAATGGCATGACGCAAAACTGATACAAGCCAAACGGGGTGACAAACGCCGACTTAGGGATGGCATCCTGGGCTAGTGGAATTTGCCAGTACCCTTTGCATAAATCTATTGTAGTAAGGTACTGGCCTCCTGCCATTTTGTCTAGCAGCTCGTCTATCCGGGGCATCGGGTAGGCATCAGACACTGTTTTGTCATTTAGCCTCCGGTAGTCTACACAAAAGCGTGTTGTGCCGACCTTCTTGGGTACCAGCACTACCGGCGATGCCCAGGGGCTATCGGAATGTTCAATAACCCCTAGCTGCAACATTTCCTCAATTTCCTTCCTAATATGTTCCCTGACTGCTTTCGGGATACGGTATGGGGTCTGCCGCATAGGTAGCTGTCCGGGGGTCTCAACTCGGTGAGTAGCTAGCGGGGTGTACCCTGGTAAATTGGAGAAAGTGGCTCCCTTAGCCGCGATTAACTCCTGTACCTGGGCACGCTCCTGAGGACTTAGCCGCTCCCCCAGCTGAACACCTGTGGAGGCCTCTGCCTGATCGTCCTGCTCTAATAAGTCAGGGAGCGGAAGATTCTCCTGATCCTCAGAGGCTGAAGCGCATATCGCCGCCACGTCCTCTATCCTCTCGTGGTAGGGTTTGAGCATATTCACGTGGAGCATGCGTCTCTTCCCTGTCCCTGAGCACGGGCCAATCACATAGGTGGTGTCACATCTTTGTTCCGCCACCTGGTATGGGCCTTGCCAGATGGCTTGCAGCTTGTCATTGCGAACAGGTTTTAAAATCAAAACTTTCTGTCCCACGTGAAAGCTGCGGTCTCTGGCTCCCCTATCATACCATCGGCGCTGGCGTTGTTGGGCCGCCTGGAGGTTGGTCCGTACGGTCTGGGTTAGTGCCTCCAAGCGGTCCCTGAACTCCAGCACATATGTTACAATGGGTGTCCCATCTGTACTACTTTCCCCCTCCCAGTGCTCCCTAATTAAATCTAAAGGTCCTCGCACCCTTCTCCCAAACAGTAGTTCAAAGGGAGAAAAGCCCGTGGATTCTTGGGGTACCTCTCTGTAGGCGAATAGCAGATGTGGTAGGAATCGCTCCCAGTCCTTATGGGCCTCTCCAAAGGTACGGAGCATCTGCTTTAACGTCCCATTAAACCTTTCACATAACCCATTAGACTGCGGGTGGTATGCAGAGTTCACGATAGGCTTAATGCCACATATTCTCCATAGTTGGTGGGTCACCTCGGCCGTGAACTGTGTACCCCTATCCGATATGATCTCCTGGGGGAACCCCACTCGGGAGAATACTTTCATTAAGGCCTCGGCCACTGTCTCGGCGTGGATATTAGAGAGGGCTACTGCTTCGGGGTACCGGGTGGCGTAATCGACTATGGTCAAGATATATCTCTTGCCGGAGGGACTGGGTTTTGGTAAGGGCCCTACTATATCTACGGCCACTCTACTAAATGGTTCTTCTATGATTGGCAGTGGGCATAATTTGGCCTTGTGGCGGTCACCCCTCTTGCCTACTCGCTGACAGATGTCACATGTCTGGCAGTACTGCCGCACATCCTTGGATATACCCGGCCAGAAAAAGGTGTGGGTCAAGCGGTATCTGGTGCGAGTCATCCCCAGATGCCCAGACAAGGGGATGTCGTGAGCGATCCGAAGAAGTTCCTGTCTATATTTCTGGGGGACCACTAGCTGTCTAGTAGTCACATTCACAGATCCCCCCCACTACCCTTTCAGAAATGCGGTAAAGTAACCCCTTTTCCCAGGTATACCGTTCTCCCTCTAATCCGGCCTGGTCGGAGATCACCCTATCCCTGTATACTTTTAACGTGGGTTCTATCTTAACCTCAGCCTCAAATTCAGTTGGGGTATCCCAGGTAACACGGGTCGTAGGAGGGTCACAGTCTCTTACCTGAGCCTCAGAGTGTGTTGCTGGAGCCGTGGTGCGAGCCTGTAGCCTTGTGGTTACTGGGTGGGCCTCTTGAAGTGAAGCTTGAGGAATAAAGGTGGAGGTCATTCGACCCAGGTCGTTCCCCAATACGACATCCGCTGGCAGTTTCTGCATCAGGCCCACCTCTACCATGCCCTCCCCAACACCCCAATTCAAATGTACTTTGGCGGTGGGTAATCTGTATACCGCTCCCCCTGCTACTCGCACTGCTACAGATCCGCCGGTGTGTGCGGAGCCTGGAACCAAATGAGGGGCTACCAGAGTCAGAGTGGCTCCCGAATCCCGGAGCCCTTGGACCTCTTTCCCTTCCAGGGTTACTAGCTGGCGATGGTGTTGCCTGTTGTCTGTGGCTTGTACCGACATCACATCGTGTAGTATCCCCAGGGGCTCTTCGGTCTGATTAAAAAGTATCTCCTGTGTTGCTGGCTCCGCTTGGTAGTGGTGGGCGGCTGCTCGTGGTGCTGGGTTCTGCCGTACCTGGCTCCATGCTTGGCGGCTCCGGTTCTGGGACACTCTCTCGCCATGTGGCCCCATTGTTTGCACGTATGGCACTGGATATTCGCTCTGCCATTATATCTGGATGGTGGAGTGTGCCCCCCCGGGGTTGGCCGGAATGAGGTCGCTGTAGGTGCAGTAGGGGTAGCTGTGTGAGGTTGAGCGGTGGGTCGAGGGTACCCTTGGTTGAGGTTACCGTGATGCCTCCTGGCGTCATAGTGCTGGTCGGCAAGTCGTGCAGCTTCTGTTAGGGTGAGGGGTTTTCTATCTCTCACCCATTCCTGTGCCTCTGGGGACAGGCCATTGAAAAACTGTTCTAACAGCAGCAATTGCTGTAACTCCTCCATGGTGGTTGCTTGACTGGCTTGTATCCACCCCTGGGAAGCTTGGTCCAGTTTGTGGGCATACTCTGCGTGGGAATCTTTCTCTGGTTTGCGCAACCCTCGAAACTTGCGCCGGTATGCCTCTGGGGTAATGGCGTATCTTTCCAGTATAGCCTGTTTCACCCGGGCATAATCTTTGCTGTCCTCCCTGGGTACAGCCCGATAGGCTTCTGCTGCCCGACCTGACAGTTTGCCCGCCAGTAAAGGTACCCACACTGCCTGCTCCAAATCATGCAAGTCACATAGCCTCTCAAAGTCTTGTAGATACCCATCAATCTCGTCTTTCTCTTCACAGAACATTTTAAACGCATGGTATGGGATCTTAGGCTTTACCTGGCTGACGACTGAAGCAGTAATAGACTCTGCTCTGGGAGGGGCATCCTGTGGTCCGTGTGCCATCACATACTCCTGCACATCTGCCATCAGTACTGTCAGTATTTCCAGGGGTACTGGCTGGGGTAAAAATTCCATCCTGGTCCTCATTTCCTTTTGGAAGATGGTTTCCTCCTTGGCTGGTGGGGGTGTAACGCTGCAAGCTCTGTCTCCCTCCATCAATTCAGCAATCAGCACAGCTTTTGGCTTATTGCTGGCTATCTTACCCCTGGCTTCCAGTAGTTCCTTTAACTTCTGCCGTTTCAATGCAGTGTAGTCTGTCTCCATTCACCTCTGTGTTCCGTTCTTTGTTGCATTCAAATTGCCATTCACTTTCCTGTTCGGTAGTTTCAATTACCCGAACACCGCTTTTCGGCTGTAAGGTTGGATCCCGCCACTGCCACCAAATGTAACGGAGCTGCAATATTAAATCCCCATATCTCCGCTGGTAAAAGAAGGTAATCCAAATAAAGCGCTGGAAAGTAAGGCAATATTCCAAATCCCCCAGTAACCGGACGAAACACAGTTCTGGGAGTCAACTGATTACTTTATTCACAGCTCCAGCATTTATGCAATTCCCCATGCAAGGGGTTTACTTAATCCCCTTACAGGGGCTATACAATAGTAGATTACCTGGGAAGTGCAAATACAGGACATTTCTCCCACCATGAACCGCTGTACGGGAGGGGCACTCCCACTAGATAATCCTGTTAAGTGGATTATCCCTCAATACAGCAGAACCTGGTTTTAACATAACAATATATAACTTTGACATTAACATGAATACATTTTTAGACCAGGTTAACACAGCTATTTCAGACAACCTTTAAATGTTCTGCAATAAGTGGCTAGGTTTGCCACAGTGTTGTTACAGCATAGAAGTTAAAATGTGGAGGAATCATCTTGTGGTGAGAGTATTTGCTGAGAGATCTGCAAAAATGCTGGTTGTACACCTCTGGAATGGCATATCTATTTTCTTTGGCTTGATAAAAGTTCTTGTGTTTAGGAAGTCTGTGTGTATTATTCTGCATAATATCAAGGTCTGTAAGCTATGACACTAGAGCCCAAAACGGTTTTCAGGTTGTAGATTGTTGTTGTGAGTTAATGGCTTCATTGATTGAGCAGATACGGAAGTTGTTGCAGCAAGTGATATCTTTCATGCTAGCAACTTTAGACTTTAGTTGCTCATGATCTTCTTGAAGTGTGTTATATCTATTGACCAAGTAGTTATTAGACATGTGCATTCGTTTTCGGACGAATGTATTTTCGTCCGAAAATAGCATTTTCGTCAATTCGTCCGAAAAACGAATAACGAAAATGCTAAACTAATGAAAGCCTAATGAACGTATGGTTAATAAACGAAAATCATTCGTCCATTCAAATAAAGTCGGTTTATAGAATACCAATAGCATTACATACATTCCAGAAACCGACATAATGAACGACTTTCGGTTTATGGAATGCATGTAATGCTATTGCTATTCTATAAACCGAAATAGAGTCCCCATTCATACGAATAGGACAATTGACCTATTCGTATGAATGGGGACTCTATTTCGGTTTACAGAAAGCCAATAGTATTACATGTATTCCATAAGCCAAAAATCTATAAACCGAACGACATTCGGTTTATAGACTTTCGGTTTATAGAATACATGTAATGCTATTGCTATTCTATAAACCGAAAGTCTATAAACCGAACGCCGTTCGGTTTTTATACTTTGGGCTTATAGAATACATGTAATACTATTGGCTTTCTATAAACTGAACAAGAGTCCCCCTTCATAAGAATTTCTTATGAATGGGGACTCTAGTTCCGTTTATAGAAAGCCAATAGCATTACATGTATTCCATAAGCCGAAAGTCTATAAACCGAATGACGTTTGGTTTATAGACTTTCTGTTTATGGAATGTGTAGGTCAATTGATTCGTACGAACGAATAAAACGAAACGAAAATAATGAACGAATTTCGTCTGAAACGAATGCAGTAATGAACGAAATTAGTTTTAGACGAAATAAATAAACGAAAATTTTAGTTTTGCACATGTCTAGTAGTTATGTGTGTCACTAAATTCTTCCATTTTTTCTTCTAAGCGCAACGTATTGTTACCCATTGCTTGACTATACAGCTTGGTATCTTTTGCAGTGTTTGAAGTTTTTCTGTAGTGAGGTTCTTAAGTTCAATAATATCATTTTCAACATTTTTACAGAAATGGGATATTGCTCGTTTTCATTGTAGATATCAGCAAAGGAGAAGAGCAGTGAGATCTAGAAGGTTCCCAAGCTGTATCATCCTTTTTTTTCCACTGTTGGAGATTATTGCTGGTAAGTGTGTGATATGGGGAATTTCAGAGGTCGAGTTTTATGCCACTCTATGGAAACAAGGATTAGCTGCAATAAAACATGTTTATTTAGGCAATCCATTACAGAGTAAACTGGAGTGAAGACAAAAATAAAATAAAATAAAATATATATACTCAAAATGACCTGATAATTGGTATTAACATGACTTCCATATATAGTATAGTTAAAGAGCTAAAAACACACTTTTAAACTACCATATGACTGTATAACACAGCTCCTAGTCACTAGTGCATACCAGGGAAGAATGGAAGACATGACTAAAAAAACGTACAATTGCATGAAATCCATGATACACAAAGGCTGTCTCTGCGCTAACAACATATGCTAGGTCAATATTACTACGAAACTGTAAAGGAGCAGTCATTCGATAATTAGTAGTAATATAAAGCTCAGTTCCTAACTGGGATAGTGAGCTATAGTTGCTGAATATGAATATGGGGCAGCTAGGTGCCAGTATAACCACACTGGGATAGTAGTTAAATGCTTAATGAAAAACAATTTGCTAATTAGAGTATTCAACTGGTACAGCAAACAAGGCAAGGGTAGTAGTGTGTATAAAGAGCAAATTGCTTATATACATATAGAACAGCTGGCTACAAACAATACCACACTGAAAATATATACATTATGCTCTCAGGGGAGCAGACTGCTGATTAAGTTTCTTACTACATACAGCTCCTATAATGGAGAGCAATCATGTGCTATTTAGTAGTAATCTGAAGGTTGATCCTAGCTGGGATAACTATGGATGCTGAAAAGGAAAAAGGAGCATCTGGCTACTAGTAGAACCACACTGCGTCAGTAGCTATATGGTTGAAGAAAAATACTCAGGTACTTAAAGTATATAATTAGTACAGCAGACATGGCAAAGGTTCAAGTGTACTCCAGAGAACAAATTGCTAATATACATATAGAACAGCTGGAAATAAAACCACACTGAAAATATATACATTATGCTCTCAGCTGATCATACTGCTGGTTAAGGTGTTTACTAATTAGAACAATGGGCTACTTATAGAGCTTCACTCTAAGAGTTCATGTGCAAAGAACACAGAAAAATTGCAAAACCAACTACAGAGACTGACAGCTAACTAACTGCTGGACATCAACCTGCCTACTAGCCAGATTGGGAATGGCAATGGGACCACAAATGTGATGCTCAACAACCCCTAAAGTAGAGTAAGTAGAAAACGAGAGAGCCTGTGAAATGTTCAATGTGCATTTCATCCTAAATAGAGAGGAGTGATTTAATAAATGAGGAATATTTAAACCCCTCATTGAGTCCATGCAGGGTAAGTGTTTTCAGTTTATAAATCTATCTTGATCTCACATGCAGGAGTCTGTGGTCACTGTTCCTGGGTGCATTTATACATCGGTCAATTGCTGAAAACTGCAGGCAGCCAACATTTGAGTTGTGATGGAGTCGGACATATCTAGAAACTGGAGTGTCAAGTTCATTGGGGATGGAGTCAATATGCTCACAAGACTCGTCTTCAAAATTCTCATGTGTTTTTTTCCTATGTATTTCGTTTTGCACTGACCTCGGATAAGATACACTACAAAGGTGCTCTAGCAATTTAGGAACATGTTGATATTGTTCCATGTTATTGTCCATGTTTTCAATAAAAGGTTTTGGATGGATGAATGTGCTTTCAATCTTTGTATGTACCACACTTGAAACAACCATTAGTTTGAATAAGCCAGATGCATTTAGATTATGTTGTGCACAGGCTGTGTACTAAAAAGTCCCTTAGGTTCCTACTCCAGCATGCTGTCTAGGATTGAAATGGCCACCTCTAATTGTGGCTCTGATGTAAGAATTGATCAATATATTCTAGCCATGACCAAAAGTACTGAGGAATCTTATTAGTCCTGAGTCAGATGTTTTGATCATGTTTTTGGGCTAGACACCTGCAGAGCAGTTCTGGTGAAGTTCTCTGATATGCCTGCTTAAGCCACCTAGAGGGGTATCCATGGTATTTAAAATTTTGCTGAGCTCTCTGTCAGGGACAATTCCAATGATGAACAATTCCTCCTAGCCTGGAGGTATTGTCCGATAGAACTATACTCTATTTTAGTGTTTCTGGACGATAACTCTACCAGGATAATAAGCTCTTAGTGGCCGATGGTTTACTGTAGAAGTCTGTTTTAACTTCATCTTCCTGGTCCCAAAATGCCAGGAGATCCAAGAAAACCAGTTAATTTGTATTGATAATATTAATTTCATACCAAATTATTGGTATGCACATATACAGTAAATTATTTGAATAATAGAAACATAGAAACATAGAAACATAGAATGTGTCGGCAGATAAGAACCATTCGGTCCATCTAGTCTGCCCAATTTTTTTGAGTACTTTTATTAGTCCCCCGTTCCCGGTCTTATAGCTAGGATAGCCTTGTGTCTATCCCACGCATGCTTAAAATCCTTGACTGTGTTAACCTCTACCACTTCTGCTGGCAGGCTATTCCATACATCCACTACCCTCTCAGTAAAGTAATACTTCCTGATATTACTTTTAAATCGTTGCCCCTCTAATTTAAGACTGTCCTCTAGTTGTGGTAGTTTTTCTTCTTTTAAATATACTCTCTTCCTTTACTGTGTTGATTCCCTTTATGTATTTAAATGTTTCTATCATATCCCCCTGTTACGTCTTTCCTCCAAGCTACACATGTTAAGATGCTTTAACCTTTCCTGGTAAGTTTTATCCTTCAACCCATGAACCAGTTTAGTAGCCCTTCTCTGAACTTTCTCCAAAGTATCAATATCCTTCTGGAGATACGGTCTCCAGTACTGCGTACAATACTCCAAGTGAGGTCTCATCAGTGCTCTGTACAATGGTATGAGCACTTCCCTCTTCCTACTGCTAATACCTCTCCCTATGCAACCAAGCATTCTGCTAGCATTTCCTGCTGCTCTATTGCATTGCCTACCTACCTTCAAGTCCTTTGAAATTATTACTCCTAAATCCCTTTCCTCAGATGTTGAGGTTAGGACTGTACCAAATAGTCTATATTCTGCTTTTGGGTTTTTACGCCCAAGGTGCATAATCTTGCACTTGTCCACATTAAATGTCAGTTGCCACTGCTCTGACCATTTTTCTAGTTTAGCTAAATCATTTGCCATTTGGCTTATCCCTCCATGAATTTCAACCCTGCTGCAAATCTTTGTATCATCAGCAAAAATACATACTTTGCCAACAAGACCTTCTGCAATATCGCTAATAAAAATATTAAAGAGAATGGGGCCTGTCCAAATCAGAAGCATATCATCAATAAAGCACATCCACAGTGGGATGTACATTAGTGATGTATCCATAAACACCACAATTTGTTCCCACCAGGCCAGGAACAGATTTGTATTTTCACCGTGTCAGAATAGTATTTAGACAGCCAGTGTTGGCTAGCATTAAGGACCACATTTTATGTGGGATATTGCTGTACAAAATCTCTATGTCCAAACTGGATTTAAATTACTACTCCTTATCAAATAACTGCTTGCCTTTCCAGTGGGTATAATATTGATCTAGCATTTACTGGTTGAGCAGAGACAGCCTTTGTGTAGCATGGGTTTACTGCAATGTTATTTGTTTTTAATAACATCCTCCATTCTCCCCTGGTATACACTAGGGGCTGTGTTATAATACACCATGTGTGTGACTGTACATGTGGTAGTCATGTTATTACCTTATACAATAAGTGTTATTTTAGAAGAATTTTTTTTTGAGTAATAACAGTGGTGGGAGAAGAGTGGGAAGGGGGAAGGGTGTAAGGGAAAAAATTGTCTCAGCATCTCCCCACACCTCCTGTAACTGATCCCCGAATAGCTTTCCGAATCAATAAAGTTATCAGTACACATACCAGGGTACCCCGATCATGGAGTAGCGAGGGTCCACGTCCTTGACAAAGCCAGGTCCACCCCAGATCAGGGGTCAGGAGTGATCATCGGGTGACTCTCTTTGGAAGGAATCGTAGTTGTCAAAGATCACACAGAGAACACTCGGCCACTTCAATGGGGCATATGGGCCTTCAACAAGGGATCCAATATTTTGTGAAAGGATTTAGATGTGTTGTGCATGTATGCAGTTAGCTTTTCCACAGTGTATATATATTTTAATGATCTTATTCACAGTTGTGTTTTAGATTTCCCTTCACTCCAATATGCCACTTTTATTATGGAATAATTTTTTAAAGCCGCTTAACAGAACATCTCACAGTGGCGACGCTTTAACGAGGTGCTATGTAGCCAAGCCACGCCCCCTAAAATGCATTTTATTGCACCTCATGTGTGAAACTGGACATGGTAATGAGGACAGGTAACCTATGTAATTTTGCATATGTTCATCAAACAGTTGGCTTTAACCTTCACGTGCTGTCATCATCTGCCATGTTTTGAAGGTCTTTGTTCAATGCATAAAATTTGTTGCTTATTTTTTCCTTCTCTCTTTGATAACCTTTCATTTACTGCAATGAAAAGCAATTAAAAAGAATGTCTGATTGAATCTTCCATCAGTGAAACAATGTAATGATCTTATCTGAAGATTCCTGACTTTTTCATGGTCAAACAGTTTGAAGCTGCAAAGACTTGTATTTCATAATACATTTTGGAAACAATGCAAGCAAGGAAAGGATTTAGAACAATTAATTATTTTAAAAATAATTACATATTTGCATACAATGCATAAATAAAGGACCCCTCATCCAATTTTCCCAGAAATGCACTAAAATGTAGCATTTAAATGTTTTGTACTCTTAAACCACAATACCTTTTTCAAGGCTTAACCCCTTCCTGACGCCAGGATGTACTATGCTGTCCTGATTTTACAGTGCCTAAAAGATGCTAGGAAGGCATAGTACGTCCTGCATTTAACAGCTCATCGCGGCTCCCTCTCTGTGACGTCCAGAGGTCTCTTTTAAGACAGTGATCGAGTCTCTGCTATAGTGTTCCTAGCTACTGATCACCTCGTGATCGGTGGCCAGGAACAAATTGTGACGTTTTGTGGGTTGCGTCGTCTGGGACGCAAGCACCATGCATCATGAAGGGGTTAAATATTAACCTTACACATTTTTCAATAATTTCCAATGCAAAATTCTAGTTGAAAACAAATATTTATGAAGGAGGTCAAACTTCTTCTTAAAACATTATTCCATACTTGAAATTGGTCAATTTAACAAGGTATTGACATATTTGACATATTGGTAACACAAACAATGAATGGAAGTGGGATTAAGCATTATTAAAATGGTTTAAGGTTATTTTTTTTTTTTATTTTTTTTTTGGTGAGTGGGTACACAGAGAAAAAAAAACATTAAAGGAACTGTGGTGCCCAAATGGTAATGCATATTCATGTGCTTTCAAAGTACTTTAAAATGCATGTTTTACACTTTGTATTTCTTAAAATATAAAAAACATACAGTTAGATGAATTTTTGAAATTAAAGCTGTTTGCAAGAAACCAGGACTGCCCACACTAGCTGAGTAAGTAGATTTCCTTTTTTAAATTTGTTTTGATACAAGAGCCAATGATAAAAATTGCATTCAAATGAATGGATTTTCTGTCTCTCTCTGGTGAAGTCATCAGACACAGTTAAGAGATCTTTCTGTGTACAAGAGCACAGTCACTTAGATCTCACAGGTGGTCATGTACTAAACAAGTGCAGTGGGGAAAAAAGTAGGTAAAACATAAGTAAGGAGCAATTTGCGAGTATTTGTAACATTTTGCGCTTGTTTTCCCTTATTTGTGCCTCTTCTGTTTATTTTTATTTAGCGTGCATTTGTCTGGATGCGCTAACAAATTGCGATTATATTTACACATGCTAAAGAGTTTAGTGAATATTTTGTGAAAAATAATTCTTATTTGCATGTGAAAATCACACCAGCTTTTAGCAAGTACTATCAAAAGAGGTAGAAAAAATATTCATAAAATTGCCTGTTTTTATTCGCAATTTGCTCGTGTGTACTATTTGAGTGTTAAATGTTTAGTACATTGCGGAGGATGTGACGTAGGACGCCAAGGCGGGGCCTACGGGGGAAGTGAGTGAGCGCGCGAACCTAGGCGCATCGATGCCTTCACCTGCAGAGTGATCCGTCTCCCTGGGAATCCCGTACGGGCTGGACTGGAGGATCTGAGCTTTTCGGTTGATGCCACTTGCCTACCCCCCGAGAACGAGGGAGAAAGATTCAAGAAACTGGTTAATCCAGAGCTGATGCGGAACGCGCAAGATATCCGGGGGAACTAATGACGGATCCACTTAGACTGCCTCTGAAAAAAGGGAAGTGACAGATAAGTGTTTTTTATGATTATCTCTTCAGATTTTGCTGAGAACTCTGAGAAAAAACGTTCAACTTGCCCCAGTCTTGTTATTAAGGTCTGTCAAGACTAACTTTGAAGGGGAACACTTGCTACAAGTGCATGATATTGACACTGGTTAACCCCAAAAAGACCTCTCTACTATAACGCTCTTAATACTTGAACTGGCTGAATGGATGCTGACTATAGCTATGCTCCCTGAAAAGTCTGTATAAAATAAAGAGCGGAAAAGTATCAGCTCAGGGTTCGGCGTGTGTCAGGTCACTGAGTCAGGTCACTGTTATGGAACAGTGGTCCTTTTAAGACACATAGAACTGAGTATATACACATTGGGCCGAGCATTCGAATCCCGTTCCAGTATATATAAATCAAGGTCTAAAAGGTTGACCTATCTCAGTTTAAAAGCAGGGTGGTGGAAGGGGAGAGAAGGAGTGAGGAAGAACCCTCTGCTTAAATCTATTCCGTTTACTTCTTTCGGACCGGAGGTTTGCAGGGAAAGATAAACTGAGGGCAATATAACCCCAAACATAAATACGTTATTAGTTGAAGGAAACCAAGCCCTTCAACAATGGCTTCAACAAAAAAAGGAGAATTAAAAAACCAGCAACGAAAGAAGGAGCAGAAGACTCAGGAACAACAAAAGGACAAAACAAAGAAAATGGCTTCAATCTTTGCTACAACACCTCAAAGAGAAATATTAGATACATCTCAAGACACCTCAGATATGATATCAACCCAAGATGATTTGGAAACCATAAGATCCCATTTGGATACCTCATCAGACTCGGATTCCCAAATGTTGACAGTAGACATTCTAAAGAAATGTTTAGAAACACAATTTTCTATGTTTACTCAAGAAATAAAGATTTCCATCAAAGAAATCACAGCAGAAATTGAAAAACAGGACAATAGAATAAAACAGAATGAAATCAGTCTGGTGGAAGTAAAAAGCACACTGATCCGGACAGAAGATCGGATAGATACATTACAAAGTAGGGTGGAAGAATTAGAATCACAAATTGCAACGGCAGAAGATCGGGATAGGCGAATCAATCTGAGGATTAGAGGAATTCCAGAAGACATCACGGCGGAAAAACTGGAACTCTATCTAACAGAAATGTGTGACTCACTCAAAATTAGGCAGCATGAACATGAACTTTTATTTGAACGGGTACATAGAATTGCAAAACCCAAAGGAATCTCAGCGGAGGTCCCCAGAGACGTCATTATTCGATTCCATGCCTTTAGATACAGAGAATTAGTGGCCAATTCATTTAAGGACAGAACAAAGCTCCCAGAAAAATATCAAAAACTTGCCTGTTTTGCTGACTTATCTAAAATCACAAGGCAAATTCGGAAATCCTTTTCGGAAGCTACCTTTGAACTGAGGAAAGCTAACATAAAATATTCTTGGGGATTCCCAGTTAAACTGATTGTTTTCTACGAATCCTCAAGAATAGTATTCGATAAAGTAGAAAAGGCATTGATTTGGTTAGAGGGGAAGGGTTTGGTTCTTGGAAAAAAGTAACAGTGGGATATGGGATGGTGGGGGGAGGGGGGGGGGGAGGGAGAGGGGAGAGAGGGAAAAAGGGAGAAGAAATTTTTTTTTTTTGGGGACATAAATGTTAAAGTTAATTGTCAAGGGAAGATGTAGTTATTGGTTAGTGGGAGATGTTTCAAGGAACGATGCTAGTAGTAATGCATCTTTGAATTGGCAATGGGTATATATAGGCAGAGTCTACTTATTCCCATTGAGGGAGTGGGGTTTATGCCTTTTTTTTTTTTTTTTTTTGGGGGGGGGAGGGGGGTTTCATATAATTAAGGTTTTCAGCAGCATGTCTTGGAGCAGGTCATAATGGGGATGCTTTGGGAGGGGGAGTGAATGAGAATGTCGTTCTACTCTTGTTTTTTGGTGGAGCTCACTGTTTTAA
Organism: Pelodytes ibericus; assembly: GCA_036172795.1. NCBI lineage: Eukaryota > Metazoa > Chordata > Amphibia > Anura > Pelodytidae > Pelodytes > Pelodytes ibericus. Next base: position 28,052,312 of record CM069867.1, on the reverse strand, counting down.
AGGAATTCTTACATGGTGAATAAGGGGGGTTCTGTTTTGATTTTGGGTTGCAGTGGCTAGGAGAGGGGGGGTGGGAGAGGAGGATAAGGTAAAGAATTGTATATATATATAATATATATATTTTTTTTTTTTTTTTTTTTCTCTCTTCACCATATATTAAGGCACTACATTTCACCAATTCGACATAGGTTGACCACTTCAGATACACGATTATATTAGAACAACTTGTACTAGTTAAATTTGTTGAGCACTCAATCGCACTAGACACCTAATTATTCATTAAGTGTCATCAAGTGGCACAAGAGGATTTTCTTTTTTTCTCACTACATCACGATTATGTAGAACACGCAGATACACACATTTTTCAGATTTCACTTTGATATAATGCACTCATTCAATATAGGTAAATTAATTCGGATACACGATCATTTTAGAATAGCCCGGACAAACCAATTTGTCGTACACTTCGAATTGCACTAGATTTAATTACTTACCAAGTGTCAAATAGCGGCACTAGTGGATTGCCTTTTTTTTTTTTTTCTCTCTTCCTCCTCTCCCATCTCTTGATACTCTCTATGTAAGACTCCATTGGTCAATTGGTTAATTATTGGAAATTTGTATTATATATAAGACCATTGGGGACTAATAAATATTGTAAGTAAGTAAGTAAATTATCTCTGTGAAGGGAATTTGGGGAAGATGTAGCTGTACTCAACTGCTTAAGGGGATGGGACGATACAATGGTGAATAATTTTGTAACGGTTGGAGTTGGTTGTATATAGGGATTGGGAGACACTTTTAGACCAACTGTTACGTGATATGTTTATTTTTGGTGCCCCCCTTTCCCCTCCCAGATACTCATCACTACTTATCATTATTTACTGATGTTCACCTCCATTCGTTGCTAGCTCACTGTAATTCATTGTTTGATTCTGCCCTCTCTTTCCCCTCTCCACTTACCCCCCCTTCTTCTCCTTTTTTTTTTTTTCTTTTCTCCCCTTCCTTCCCTTCTCTCTTTCATTCCCCTAACGTCCCTCATTTATCAGTTTCCCTTTGTGGTCAATCGATTAAGTGGAAGATAAGGAGATTTTGCGCTCACTTACCCCCAAACGGGCTCTCATTTTAGAGAGCCAAAAAAGTGTTCAGTACTAATCAGAGGGAAGAACACGACAGTGGGTGGGAAATGGCAGACTCCTTACGGGAAGGGGCCTGGTCATATTTTAAGCCCTTAGTTGCTTTTTTTGTCATTGTTAAGTGTTTATTGTTTGTATGTTGTTTGTGCGAGGCAGTGCACCACCGCGTAACGGGCCGCTCTTGGGAAAATGGTTAATATAATCTTTTCTAATGGTCAAAATCTTGACACTTAATGTACAGGGACTGAATACGCCCCAGAAAAGGCATTTTTTAACTAGATATATTTTTGAGAATCATATTGATATAACTTGCTTACAAGAGACACATTGGAAGGAAGAAATTCCCCTAATCAGAGATAGAAACCTCCCAATAATTATCCACTCTCACTATAAGACAAAAAAACGAGGTGTTGCTATTTTAATCTCAAATAAGCTAGATTATGAAGAAATATATAGGGAGGTGGATAAGGAGAGTAGATATATACTTGTGATTTGTAAAATTGATGATAGAATGTACACACTTCTAAACATATATGCTCCCAACAAGAGACCCATTGCCTTCATGAATAAATTGGTTAATAAATTGGACAGGTTGGCACAAGGTGTTACCCTTATAGGAGGAGATTTTAACTGTATTGTTGATGTCGAGTTAGATAAAAAAACTTCACAGAGGAATAAAATAAGTAGATCAGTTAAAAATATCTCATCACAATTCCAGAGGCTGATTGAGCGCAATGGGTGGTATGATCTGTGGCGTACACTGCATCCAGACGAATTAGACTTTACTTTTTTCTCGAGGGTTCATCTGTCATATTCTCGCCTTGATTATTTTCTGGGAGATCAGCGTCTGTTACGAATGTGTGAGGGGTGCTCCATAGAGGACATATCCTGGTCAGACCACTCGGCAGTAATATTGACTATTGATGCATCGAGGGTACAGCAGAATAGGTCCTCTTGGAGATTAAATGACAAATTATTAAGGGTAGAGGGTAATATAGAACTATTGACAAATTCAATTGATCTCTACTTTAAGGAGAATACTAAAGATGCCTTGGCTAAGTCAACTGTATGGTGTGCCTTTAAGTCAGTAATGAGGGGTCTTCTTATTAAGCTGGGGTCGGAATTAAAACGTAAACAGCAGACGCCCCTAAATCAGCTGTATTTGGAACTGAGTACCCAAAAAATTATAGAAATAACTGAAAAGATAAATTCCCAGTTACTTGTTAAAACCAATTTCGCTCTGCTGAAACTTAAACAACTATGGTATTATAAAGGGAATAGAGCAGAGAAGATGTTGACAAATAAATTGAAGGATAATAAAGCAAAAAAAAGAATAAAGAAAATAAGGGTGGGGAATCAGATGAAGGTTGATCCAAAGGAAATAGGTAAAGCATTCAATAGCTTTTATTCGGAACTATATAACCTACCCAATAACGAAGTTTCACAGGAACAAATTGATGAATATCTGTTTAAAGCGAATCTCCCATCACTTTCTCAGCATCAGTTGGATCGTCTAAATCTCCCAATAAATAGAGAAGAGGTCCTGGAAGTTATCCGGCATCTTAAAAAAAATAAAGCACCCGGCCCAGATGGATTTAATAATACATTTTATGCCATGTTTGGCCACAAAATAGCAGATTATCTAACAGAATTATTCAATGAATTTATAGCAGTGGGTAAAATTCCAGAGGAGATGCTCCAGGCAGCTATATCCCCTATTTTGAAACCTAATAAAGATGCTACCAATATAGCTAATTATAGACCCATTTCTCTGATAAATAGCGACCTGAAAATATATTCCTCAGTACTGGCAAATCGAGTTAAAACAGTGATCCCGTCCCTGATCCATAAAGATCAGATAGGTTTTGTTCGGGATCGCCAGTCCAATAATAACCTCAGAAGGTTGCTGGGGATATTCGAGGAAGTGAACAGGTTGGGGGTCCCCCAGCTGACCCTCTCGTTAGACGCCGAGAAGGCGTTCGATAGGGTCAGCTGGGGGTATATGAGTCAGGTGCTGAGTAGATTCGGATTTGTGGGTTCTATTCATTCGGCAGTGATGGCTCTCTATTCTGCCCCCTCGGCTAGGACGGTGGGGCAGGGTATAGAGTCAAGCTGGTTCAAGGTGGCAAATGGTACCCGTCAGGGTTGTCCATTGGCCCCTCTTTTGTACATATTAACGCTTGAACCTTTTGCGATAAGAGTTAGACAGAATGATGCCATTGCTGGTGTGAGGATCGGTGATTCCGAGTTTAAGTTATGCCTTTACGCAGATGACTTGGTGATTACTCTGACGAATCCGATGGTCTCGATGAAGGCCTTTTTACAAGAAGTGGACAGCTACTCAAAAGTTTCAAACTATAAATTAAATCTTACTAAAACAAGAACTATTATGTCGAATTTAGACACAGAAGAAAAGAAACTAATAATGGAGACATACCCCTTGGAGTGGACGCAAAATGGGATAATACATCTGGGCATACAGTTATCAACTAATTTTCAGGAGGTGATGGAAAAAAATGTTGATTTACTCTTTCAAGATACACAACTTAAATTAAGTAAAACTTGGTGATATAAAGAAATTTCCTGGTTAGGCCGTATAAATGTAATTAGGTCATATGTGTTGCCAAAATGGATTTATTTGTTTAGAATGTTGCCTCTGAGCATCCCTAAATTTAGGCTTCAGATGGTTCAGAAATTATTTATGAGTTACGTGTGGAATGGGAAGAGGCCCAGAATTGGTAAAACCCATTTAATGAAACATTCACGGGAAGGAGGGACAGGCGTACCAGACATTGTAAAACATTATGAATCCAGTAGGCTATACCATAAATACAAGTGGCAGGATATTGCTGAGTCACTGGAACCCTGGTATCAAATTGAAATAAATTTATTGGGAATAGGAGATCTTTCAATAATATTATGGTTAAAAAGTGGAGTAGAAAAAAAATAAGAATAAGTAGAAAAAGAAGCGCCAAATTATTTACGGGACTTGCTAAGCTTTTGGAATAGCTTTAGGAAAAAACATAAGTTTTTGCATAAAATTGTTAAAATAGTGCCAATTAAAATCCTGGAATATAATATGGAAGAACTTTCTTTGGAAAATTGGGATACACAAAAGAGAATAGTGGATTTAATGGAAGGAGAACAAATAAAATCTTTCTCTCAGTTACAAGTGGAGATGGAATTATCCCCCAGGAAACTTTTTACATACTTAAGAGTGAAACATTACTTGAAAAATAGATTATTATCCCATAAAGGGAACTCAATTGAAAACGAAATTGACAAGATTTTTGATCAAAATTCTAAAAAGAAGGTTTTGCCCAGACTATTCAATGTGTTGAAATTAAATATCAGTGATAAAAAACCAAAGGCATGGGTCTCCTGGGAGACAGATATGGAACAGAAATTAGATAAGAGACAGTGGTGCTCCATAATTACAGATCTTAAGAGATCGATAAAATGTCTAAATTTAGAAGAACTACAAATAAAGATTAATTACAGATGGCATAGAGTTCCAAAAATTATGCATAAAATAAATAGCACAAATTCAGCTATGTGTTGGAGATGCTCCCAAGCAGTAGGAGACCACTCTCACATTTGGTGGGACTGCCCCGTAGTAAACAAACTATGGAACGAAGTGTTGGGAATTGTGGAAACAATGTTAGAAATAAAGCTACAAAAAAAAAAAAGAAGTCGCTCTTTTCCATATAGTACCACCGTCTCTGACCTTTCAAAAGAAATATCTCTTAATTCACGTTATGATGGCTACCAAGATGGTTATAGCCCGTAATTGGAACCAAAACAAACAATTATTATGGATACAGATAAAACGCCAAATTGAATATCAGTATATAATGGAAAAAAACATAGCACATAATGGTGGTTATATTGGAAAGTTTAAGAAAAGATGGGCCCCGTGGTTCGCACTCTTCCTTCAGGAGAATTAGAGCCCACATAGAATTGTGGCCTCTACAGAGATCGACAATAGACCATTTGGGCTATAAGAATGGAATCATGGGGAGCGTATTTAGGAGTACAAAGTGCCTACTGTAGAAATGGCAAGGGCGTGACCGTATGAATGCGCGGTGGTGCACTCCACGTAAATTGTATGTGTGATTAATGTGTAAGCCAGGGAGAGATACGAGGTACAGGGAGGTTTGGTAACCAATTGAGTATCTACTTATGGTAAAAAAGAGCTTTTAGGGTTCTCAGATATTAAGAGAAATGTGTGTATAAATATATAACTTATTTTTGATCTCTGTTTTACCTCTTAGTGGCTTTCTGATCGGACCGTCTTATCTCTTTCCTCCCTCTAACCTGGGAAAAAATGTATGGTATTTGTATTGTATGTAACAGTAATCGTATAATGTTATATGTATAATTCAAATAAAAAAGAAAGAATTTGAAAAAAAAAAATGTTTAGTACATTGCAATAGGAGCAAAGCGCAAAAATAGTTTTGCACATAAAATATATTTGCATTTTTTTTAGTACATGCCCTTCATAATGTATTCTATTGCAGCAGTACAGGAAGTAACTAAATGAACAAAACTGTATATGCTCAGTGTCTATATAATCAGTGCTGCCACACCTGTAGTATACATACAGAGTAATCACCGGGGGAGGGCTTGAGTAAAATATTAAAATTGTGATTTATGCAAATGCCTGCATCAAATCACACTGGAATACAAGCCTGTGAACGATACTAGCGTGAGCTTGGGGAATAATATTATTTAAGGGGAAATATAAAAGCAGCCTTTGTCCGGAATGGTGCAACATTGAAAAAACTGTCTATCCTTAAGGGGTTAAACTCCTCCTCCAAGCTCTGTACATTATTCTTTTAAAAATGTCTTACTTTCCCAGTCAATTGGAGTAAGATAAAGTTACATCACACCTGCAGCAGCATTAACCCTCACAGACCCAGGGAATGGATAAACCTAACCACTCTTCTAGCACTAAAAAAAACAAAACATTGCAGAATTGCAGGGGATAAGACGTTCTGCTCTCCTTCATCTCTTCATCAGTCTTGTTGCTCCATCTTGAAGCAGTTCGCAATCATTTTTCTCCAAGTCACGTTCCTACTCAAAACCTAATTAACTCATAACTCGGGAAAGGAACAGGAGAGTTGAAAATAAATTTGTTGACCTAGAAATGACACCTTTAGAACCTTTAAACCCTGTCACATAAGGTCTTCAGGATATAAATCTAATTTGCTGTTGAAAAGGAGATTATGACATCACTGGTGATGTAGAACAATGACCCATCAACTTTGTAGTGTGTGTGGTGTCTAATCACCTTAATTAACTCATAACTTGGCAAAGGAACAATGTAGAGAACTGAAAATAGTTCAGTTGACCTAGATTCCAGCATGAAAAAGCTGTGCAAATGTAATTATTCCAGATTTCAGCGCTCAAGAGTTTTTCCTGCTTTAGACAAACAAGCATTTTCTATTTTATAATTAAGATTTCATGTATTTTTTGTGGAAATATAAATGGCAAGCAGCATATTAACCTCTTCACACCGGAAGATGCCAAAATGGTGTCTTTTTGCACCTGGCATGATCACAAAGTGATCGGGAGCCAGGGACACATGCAAATTGACCCAATCAGGGTCTTTAAAGACCCTGTGGGTCCCTGTCAAAATACTGCAAACTTCAATCAAATTTGAAGTTTGGTAAAAATGTAACCTGTACCCCCTGACTACATTTCCCATGTCAGACTGAGGCCACTCAAAATGTTCTCATCTGACAGAGAGAATCCTTCTGCAGGTTCCTGCATCTGGATCCACAGCAAAGTTCATCACAAGATGCAACAATGAACAGTCAGGACAGTCTGTGCCTTCCTATAAGCTTTTGGGCGCTGTAAATTAGGACGGCATACAATGTCCTACAAGCAGGAAGGGGGTAATAATGTTATTGGGTGATTACAAGCACAGGGCAAGCATAGTGCCATTCTGAACATATCAAAGAAGGTATGAGGATTTTACAGCAGGTAGCAATATGGGAAGAGTAGATCTTTATTTTTTTTATCTACCCACACATTCAATGTTTCTATATCTCAGTAACTATCACTCAAAACTAACAATGTAATGGAATTCAAGAATTCCTGTGATGTGTATAATGCTGTCTTGAGGAACAAATAATCTGTTCTTTATGTGTGGGCAAACTAGATGGACTTGTTTGTTTGTATCTGCCATTCAAATCTATGTTTCCATGTTTTGTCTTGCTTTCAATTTAAGGAAGAAACAGCAACAACAACAAAAAACTACAGCACATTAAATCTGTAAAATATCTCATATATGTTAACATGGAGATAGACCAATATTTTGGTTTGTAATGTCACTTAAAGGTCCACTACAAGCAAAGCCTTTTTCCTACAGTTTTATTACTAGTGCCCTAGGAAGCCGATGCTCTCAGATACACTGTTTGATTCAATGTTGGCCATTAAGTCATTTTGGAGACAAAGTTATTCAAGATTTAGAGTAGTGGTTGTGGAGTGTCAGCGGAGTGTTGATGGAGCGGTAGCAGAGTGTCAGCAGACCTATTTACTCAGTACTGTGTGCATTGTGGGAGTGGATAGTTTATAGATTACATTACAGTTATCACAGAGCACACAATGCACTTTAAAATCTGGTAAATCCCCTAGGGAGAGATTTGCAGCTGACCATGATAAATGTGTACAGCAATACATTGTTATATGTACAAATGATCATGATTGTTTCCTATCTGTCCCCATATAGAGTCACTTGCTAATGTTCAACAAGAGGATTTAGTGAGAGCTGGATCATCCGTAGTGATGGCAAACTTGAACAGATTGTATAATAGAAGTGTTGGTCACTGCACATTTTATACACAACTTGATCAGCTTTTTTTTATCACTGCTAATAGGAGTCTTAGTTTGTTTAGGGTAAAAACCCTAAACAAACTAAGACTCCCATTAGCAGTGATAAAAAAGCTGACTAACTGAGGGTCATCAAAAGGTCTAAAAGGTGCACCGTGCAAAAACAAATATCATAAAAACAAAGTAACATAAAAATGTTACTATGTTTTTATGATATTTGTTTTTGCACTATGCACATTTTAGACCTTTTAATGACCCTCAGTTAGTCAGTAATGGTATCATTTTAACTCTGCTAGTGCAGCGATAGACCTTCTGTTTTGAATGCCACCAACAGAGGGGACCTCTCTGTTGGTGTCATCTCACTACCGTGGTGAGCGAGTAGTCTCGGTTATGATGCTTTCCAGGATAATTTACACCATAATCTGGACTTTATTTTGGTTGTCTCCTGTACAATTAATTTACCTTGAAAATCAGACCACATCTTCAAATGACATGTAACAAAAAGCATTCAAGCATCAAATGGCTGTTAATGTATTTTCTTTAGAAGGCATTCCCACATAGAACAGGCGTAATAACAGGTATATAATGTTTCACTTGTCAAATTTACATATATAATGTTAAGATTCTAATTATTATTATTAGAGCAGACAAATTGGTAAACAGAACTATAAACATCCACATATTCCAAATAATATATTCTAAATTTTAACAGCACATGGGAAGGGGCAAGAAAAACACTGCTAAAAGAACCTGATTATCAATGAGTTTTTGTTTTAAACTTGAGATACTCCATGCAGCTTTTCATAACTTATCCTATTAAAGTTCTCTCGATTTCAGAAAGCTTGTAATTGAAGAATAATTTAGATGTATCTTTCACGTTCCAAAGGAAATCTATTAAAAATGTTCAGAGAAACATAAAGGTACTATTTAAGAATGCTTTAAATTACCAATAACCTCTTGCCCCGAATCCTGAGGGAAGAAGAAGAAAGAAGCAGCAGGATTTTCCTTCTTTTCTCAAACCTGACATGATTCCTCTTCATCTAAAAAGGAAAACTAGCAAAGAACCTTTCTCAAGGATGTATAATGATTTCAGATGAACACATCATACTTGACTGTGGGGATTTTGAATAAACAGGTTAACAAGATATTTTGTGGTAAGGTTGTTACTGGGGGAGGTTGGAAATGTCAGATTCTAGTATTACCAATGATAAAATAAATATATATATATATATATATATATATATATATATTGTACTTGGATTAGGGGCATAATTAAAAACACAAAAAGTAGCAACGTGTTAATAATTATAATAATTCGTGTTGAAGAGACAGGATCATTTGTTAAATTACCACTGGGTAAAAGAACATTGAAGAATCAGATATCATAACAAAATTGATCAAGGAAATGCAAAAGTAACCTCTTCTGGGCTGTGCTCAAACACAAATAGAAGTAAAAATGTCCATCGAAACCTTAGAAAGTGTTTCCAGGTGATTAGAAAGACTTACAGAACAGAGTACAGTCAATGATAATACAAGCAGTGGAAGTTTATTAATCACAAATCCGTTCAGACTACATTCCTTCTAAGCCTAGAGCACTAAGAGATACTTGTATCTTAAGCACAATGCTCTCGGGCTTCAATGCATGGGAATGTACCATTTCAACAATTTTTGGTTTAATAAAATGCACAGCTAAAATCAGTCATAAAATAAAACTTTGACCTCCATGATAATTCAACCAGACTCCAGATATACTTCCTCAAGGTGGTGATTATTTACTTAATAATAATACAATTAAAGTGGCTTTAACAAAACTTGTGCGTGCCCCACCCCATTATTATATTAATTGTGTAAAAGTCATTAAGTAGTGTTGATCTAACCCGAATCGCACTGTTCGGGTTCGTACCGAACATTACGTTTTTTGGACCCCGGACCCGAACACGGACATTCCACTGTATGTTCGTGTTGGAGTTCGGGGTTAGGCAGGGCCAGTGCCACCTGTAAGGCGACCTAGGCAGCCGCCTAGGGCGCAACTTAGCAGGGGGCGCTGGAACCGTGAAAAAAAAAATCCTCCCCCTTACTTACCTCCTTGCTGCTGCTCTGTCTCCCGGTGCAGGTCCGTGGCTGTGAGGGAAGCGTTGTGCGCTCCCCTCCAGCCGATGCGGATTCAATAAAGTTTGTTTAAACTTTTTTTTTAAACAAACTTTATTGAATGCACATTGGTTGGACGGGAACGCATAACTCTTCCCTCACAGCCACAGACCTGCAGCACCAGGAGACAAAGCAGCAGCGAGGAGGTAAGTAAGGGGGGAAGGGGGGGGAGGAAGAGGATGGCTAAATCCTGGCACATTGAGAGGCATAATCCTGGCATATTGAGGGGCATAATCCTGCCATATTGAGGAGCATAATCCTGGCATATTGGGTGGCTAAGTCCTAGCATATTGAGAGGCATAATAATCCTGGCATATTGAGGGGCATAATCCTGGCATATTGTGTGGGAAAATCCTGGCATATTGAGTGGCATAATAATCCTGGCATATTGGGTGGCTAAATCCTGGCATATTGAGAGGCATAATAATCCTGGCATATTGAGGGTCGAAATCCTGGGATATTGAGGGGCATAATCCTGGCATATTGAGTGGCATCATAGTCCTGGCATATTGTGTGGGAAAATCCTGGCATATTGAGTGGCATAATAATCCTGGCATATTGGGTGGCTAAGTCCTGGCACATTGAGAGGCATAATCCTGGCACATTGAGAGGCATAATGCTGGCATATTGAGGGGCATAATGCTGGCATATTTAGGGGCATAATCCTGGCATATTGTGTGGAAAAATCCTGGCATATTGAGTGGCATAATAATCCTGGCATATTGGGTGGCTAAATCCTGGCATATTGAGGGGCATAATCCTGGCATTTTGAGGGTCGAAATCCTGGGATATTGAGGGGCATAATCCTGGCATATTGAGTGGCATCATAGTCCTGGCATATTGGGTGGCTAAATCCTGGCATATTGAGAGGCATAATCCTGGCATATTGAGGGGCATAATCCTACAGCGATTATTCAAATTACAGTGATTATTTTAGTGGGTGCTATACTACATATTTGTACCCTGTCCTGAGCCCAGTGCCACAGAGAGCGCAGTGCACTTGCAACTGCATGTGTGCCAGGCACATGACTTTAATCCTGTTCTGTTAGCTCAGTGGGCAACATCTAGGCATTTTTAAATACTGCAATTTGTTGGTGTTAAATATTGTATTTGCGTCCTGCAATTCATATCTGAGAGTCAAATAGAACCGTCAAATACTGTGCTTACAGCGCACTTTGAAAAATTATAACAGTTTTGGGTGGTAAATAGTACATTTGCGTCTTGCGGTGCACTTCATATCTGAGAGTCAAATAGAACAGTCCAATACTGTGCTTACAGCACACTTTGAAAAATTCTGGCTACCTCCTCCTCCTCCAGCGCCGCTTCTACCTACACCGCCACGGTCACCGCCTCCTCAACCTATGGGTCACTTAGTATAAACGGAAAGAGAATACCCTGCACTCCGACCCTCTCTCAAATGGATAATTCTGTTGATCCTCCTGGGAGCCATGCTTTATAGTTAGATTTATGTTCTTCCAAAGCTAAAATCAAAGATTCCATCTAGTGCTATTTTATGGCTCAGCTGTATTTGTAATTTGTATGTATTTTATGTTATTTTAAGTTATTTCCCCATCCACATTTGCTTGCAGGGCACTTGTCCTACTCTCACCCACATTTTACTTCATTTTGCAGCCCTCTAGCCCTTTCCAGGACTTTTTTTAGAGGCATTTTAGTGGCCAAAAGTTCGTGTCCCCATTGACTTCAATGGGGTTCGGGGTCAAGTTCGGGGTCAAGTTCGAGCACGGACCCTGACATTTTTTTGAAGTTCGGCCGAACCTGCCGAACCCGAACATCCAGGTGTCCGCTCAACTCTTACATTAAGCAATAGGTGATACTCTGTATGGCACACAGATGACTTGTATAGATGGATATCAATACCGGTTGCACTTAATTTTTTTGCCTTGTGATAACATAAATAGTTATTTACAGTCATCCATGTTGTATTGACAGTAATGGACCACATTACAGTGTGTTAAGCATTTATCCCCAGTGGAAACAAATGTCACTGTGATGTTATTTTATAAAATTACAGCTTATGGGCCCAATGAATCAAACATGACAGATATTATACCTTTGAGTGCAGATTATGACACTCAGTGGTTAACAAGACAGGAAAAATGTATGTAATGTGTAATTTCATGTTACATGCTGATATTCTTTTAGATTTCTTCAAAATGGTACCTCTGCATTATTAGGAAGGGTACAAACTGACATGTTTATTACATTTCATTACCCGTATGGCTTCCACAATTCATAAGAATTTATCAGAACACAAAGAATCTAATCAGCTAACCACTAATTTTCATAATCTTTTGACAAACTAGTATAATCAAGTTGCATAGACAAGCTTATTGCTAATCCCAGTGATAAAAATTATCTTAATTTTCATAATTATATACTTGATAAAATAAATAGCAGTGAAAAGACTATTGAGAAACATTGTTGCATATTACCTTACATTTTGCAATGTATGAAAAAAAGGTACTTGTGCAATTCGTATCAGATATTTTAACTACTTTGTACGAGAACACCTAGTCCCCATCTTCTGTCTACAGTGAATCAGGCTGCCAGAGGGAACTGTGTAGCTTGGGAGGTCTAGTATTACTGTTACTGTATATACATGGTAGTGATGTAACTCAAACTGAATTATGCACATGCACAGTATGCAGTCTCTGGTGGTCTATTACTGTTCAGCACAGCCATTTCACCCCTGATAGCACCTATAAATGAAAGTAGTAGCATGCCCTAATAAATTAACCCACCTAAGTTCCCCCTAACCCTAAACAAAGTAGGTAAGCACTTGCACTTACTTCCTGATGAAGTCATACTAATGAGACAAAATGAAGAGGTAGAAGTGCAATATTTATCTTTACGTTTGTGTTTATATTCTATTGTTTGCTGCTATGTGATCTCTCTTTAGCACTTGCACTTTAAGGATACTGCTCCAGGGACTGCTGCAATGCCATCTGCATACCTGTCCATCGTTATCCAGTTTTCCTGTGTTGCCACTGGGGATTCCACTTATGCACATTTATCACTTTGAGTTATGCTCAGTGCAGTTTTTTACTATGAGTTGTACTAACCCCTTCACGCAGGATGGAGCTTTGGTCCTTAACAACCAAAGCACCAAACCGATGTCTTTTTGTTCCTGGGCGCAGATCACTTTGTGATCGGAAGCCAGGAACATCCAAGCAGGGACCCGGTCAGGGTCTCTATAGACCCTGTTGGTCCCTGTCGATACCCTGCGATACTTTGTGATGTTACATGTGATGTCACAGACCTGGAAGTTCGGGCACGCAATGATGCCAGAAATGTAGCGGACGCTCGGTTTGAGCGTTTGCTACATTTCTTAAGTCAGACTCAAAGTGGCCTCATCTGAGACTGGGGATACCACTGCAAGTCCCTGCAGTGAGATCCTCAGCACAGCTCATCACGGGGAGCCGTGATGAGCTGTCACATGCAGGACGGTCTATACCATCCTGCAGGTTTTTGATGTAAAATGTAGTTGATGCTCACTTTGGGAGATTAGGGAGATTAATGCGTGGCTGCGAAGGCAGTGTAAGCAAGAGAGATTTGGGTTCTTGGAGCACTGGGCAGACTTCGTGTCAGCTGCAGACACAATGGACGGGATGAACTGCACTTCAATTATGATGGGGCTGCAGTATTAGGGGAGAGGATGGCTAGAGGGTTTGATGAGCTTTTAAACTAGGCTCTGGGGGAGGGTCAAGATCCAAATGGTAGCTAGAATAGATTGGAAGGTGGGTGTAGCTATGGGAAGGGAGGAGCAAAACAGTGGTGGGGTTAACATAGATTATAGGGAGGTACATACAATTAAACCTGCGGGCATTAAGTGTTTGTCAACTAAATAGAAAAATGGATAGCAATCTTAAATGTATTTTAGCAAGAAGCTTTTCAAACAAAATGGGTGAGCGGGAGATACTGGTAAGCGCTGAACAGTATGATTTAATGAGACCCATGACTGGTCAGTTAATTTACAATGCTACTCAAATTGAAAAGGCTGCAAATCTGAATGAAGTTTTGATCATGGTAGATTTTAATTACCCAGATATAGATTGGAATTGTGGCACAACTAGTTCAACTAAGGGCAGCAAGTTTCTGAACCTACTTAATAACAAATGTATGGCACAATTAGTTGACACCCCAACTAGAATGGATGCCTGTCTGGATTTGGTAATAACAAACAATGAGGAGTTATCTCAAACATCCAAGTAAGAGAACACTTGGAGAATAGTGACCATAACATGGTTTCATGTGAGATTAATGCAAAAAAAGCAAATTGGTACTACACCAAAAAACTTAATTTTAGAAGTGCCAACTTTGATGGACTAAGGGCATCAATTGAACATGTAGACTGGGAAGGATTGTTTTCTGGACTAAACACAGAAGACAAATGGAATGCTTTTAAGCACACATTACAAAAGTACATATCCCAATGTATACCTTTGGGAAACAAAAACAAAAGACACAAATCAAAACCACAAAATCAAAATGTGGCTTACCGGTAAATTGAAACAGGAAATACAAAATAAGAAAATGCCATTTAAACATTATAAAAGCAAGGGATCAGCATTATCAGTTATAGAGTACAAAGATGCCAGCAAAGCCTGCAAAAAGGCAATTAAAATGGTTAAATTGGAAAATGAGAAAAGGATTGCTAAGGAGAGTAAAACTCTCTAAATGGAAAAAAGCTTAAAGGGACAGTCTAGTCCCCAAACTCACTTTGGTGCAAGATGAAGATCACTGCTTGTATACTGCACAGGTTTTTATCCCTGTGTGATTTGACACAGGCATTCTGTATAAATCACATTTTTAATATTTGACTCAAGCCCTCCCCAGTGATTACTCTGCATGTTTACTGCAGGTGTGGCAGCACTGATTATATAGACACTGAGGATATAAAGTTTTGTTTTGTGCAGTCACTTCCTGTCCTCCTCAAATTGAGTCTGAGTGGCATTTGAGTGACCTTGCTCTTGTACCCAGTAGGATCTCTCAAGAGTGCAACACATTGTCTTTTAATGGAATTATTGTCATTGGTTCCTGCAGCAAAAAAGGAAATTACTTTTACTTATCTAGTGTGGAGAGTCCTTGTTTCTTGCAAACTGCTGTAATTTCACAATTTCTTCTAGCTGTAAGTATTTTATATTTTAAGCTATCCAAAATGTAAAATGTGCATTTTAAAGTACATTGACAGCACATTAATATGCATTAATATTTGGAAGAAGCATTTTGGATAAAGCAGACATTTTAAATACTTTTTTTCCTTCTGTTTAAACTAAGGATGAACCGATGGACAAGCCCCTGCTACCTGAAGTTATGGAAAAGTCACTGAAAATATTCGATTGACTGACACAGGAAAAAGTACTTAAGCAATTAAACTCTTAAGATAGACAAGGCCCCAAGACCAGATGGTATACACCCAAGGGTCCTTAGAGAGTTAAGAATCATTCTGACAAGACCACAATTTTTGATCTTTAGGGACTCTTTCAGTTTAGTTATATTGCCAACAGACTGGCGAAAGGCGGATGTCATTCCAATATTTAAAAAGGGATCAAAATCTCTGCTGGGTAATTATAGGCCAGAGAGCTTGACATCTGTAGTGGGGAAATTATTTGAAGGATTGCTAAAGGTATACACTCATGAAAAAAATATAGATCTAGGTGTGGCAGTTGATGTGATGTATTTATACTTTGCTAAAGCATTTGATACATTTCCACACAAAAGTTTACTCTACAAATTGAGAGAAATAGGTGTGGGGGCAAATGTATGTATTTGGATTGAAAATTGGCTAAAAGATAGAATGCGGAGGGTTGTTGAAAATGGAAAATCCTCAAATTGGACCAGGGTATTAAGCGGAGTATATCAGGGGTATGTTTTAGGCCCTCTTCTTTTTAATTTGTTCATTAATGATCTCCCAAGTTGTGTTGAGAGCCATGTCTCAGTGTTTGCGGATGACACAAAATTTGGTAAGGTAATAAAGACTAACTTTGATGTTTGTTCTTTAGACAAATGTAAAGTTATGCATTATGGGAAAAATTATAACAAAGCAACATATCCTTTAAATGGTATTTCCCTGGGAAAAACTACTATTGAAAAGGATTGAGGAATAATTGTAAATACCAGACTTGGCAACAGTGGGCAATGCCAGTCAACAGCTGCAAGGGTCAATAAGATATTGTCATGTATAAAATGAGGTATAGATTTATGGGAGGAGGATATAATTTTGTCTCTTTACAAGTCACCTTGAATATGCAGTCCAATTCTGGGCACCAGTCCTTAAAAAGGATATTACGGAACTAGAATAAGTGCAAAGGAGGATTACAAAATTAATAAAGTGATTGGAGGATGTTAGTTATGAAGAGAGACTTAAAAAATTGAATTTATATATGTTAGAAAAAAGGTGCCTCAAGGGGATATGATAACAATATATAAATATGTGCTTGGCCAATATAAAGAGCTCTCCAGTGACCTGTTCATTAACAGAAATGCACAAAGTACAAGGGATCCCCCTCTGAGACTGGAAGAGCAAAGGTTTCATAGACAGCAAAGGAAGGGATTCCTTACGGTAAGGTAAATAAAGTTATGGAACTCACTGCTTAAAGAGGTGGTGCTATCAACTACAATGGATGCATTTAAAATGTTCTGGATGATATTTTAGAAAAGCAGGACATACAGGTATATTAATAATAGATTAAGCATTAATAATAGAGTTTCTTGATCCCCTAAGTGGCAACATTTAAAATAGCTGTCTTATGGTGATTTTGTCTTCTTTTGGTTCAAAAGTGGGAATGTAAGGTCGAAGGGTTGAACTTGATGGACATGTGTCTTGTTTTAACCTAAATTATTATGTTACGATGTTACTATGTTATTGATATAACTATGGGGATATCTTGAGTCAGTGTAGCTTAGTGAGAATTGAATAGTAACAGTGAAGGAGAAGTACACCTTGGAGATCTCAATATAGCTAGTTATTTGTCATGCATGATTCATATTTGTAATTATATATTGTACAAATAGGTATGTTGTTATTACATGTCTTTAACCCCTTAGTGACAAGACATTTTCACCTTGACTTTCCCTTGGTGACAATGGCTGTTTTGACATTTCTAGGGTGTTTGTGTTTAGCTGTCATTTTTTTCTTTCTCACATACAGTACCCACACAAATTATATGTTGTTTTTATCGTCCTTTGTCATTAAGGGAGTTTCTCCCAGGACGTGCCTGGCACGTCTTTTGTCGTCAAGGGGTTAAATGTGGGGATGTTTTGGAAGTTGTATTGGTTTATGTTCCGGAATGTCTAAGTAAACAAATATCATCATAATCAGTTATGGATTCTCAACATTCTGATGTTGTGCCAATATATGAATTTTGCTGGATTTTGGTTAAAGTTAGAGTTATCACATTGAAACCTCACATAATATCAGTAATACAGGGATTGTAAATTAATAAGCCAGAGAGTGTTTCTGTTAGTGCAGGTCTTGTAAATACATCCATAGATTGACTTTCCTTGATAAGGTTAGTTATTATAGCTAGACAAATATATAGGCCTTCAATGAATATATCTAAATACATATCTGCATTATATTTTACATGTAATTATATGTTTACATTGTGGCATGGCATATGTTGTAGTCTCAAGCACATAACACACATTTATAGCCCATACATCATTACAATCCCTAGTTTTAAAAATTAAGACCAGATTATCTTCATACTAGGAGTACTCATTTGTTTTAGTGAATAAGTGATCGGCGCTAGTGAAAAAAATGTGCAGCAAAAACACTAGTGCGGCTCTTCCAAGGCCCACACAGACAATAGTGAATGCAAAAATAAATAAAGTGTTGCGCAAACAAAAACCAGTGTTGGTATACTTATCTCAGAATTGTAAATAACTCAGCAGGAATACATGTAAAAAACAAACAGACAACAATAAAAAGCAATGTGTAGTACTGTGGTACAGATCTAGAGAGATATTTCCCCCAGTAGAAAACCACTCACAGAGTATAGAGCCCTCAAATCGGCTCTAAGTATATGCGTAGAAAGGACTCCAACTCTTATTACTCTAGGTCAGATAGAGCAGGAATACTGTAGAAATAGTAGTCCAACTCCCAATCAGGATGGATTCCAAATGCAGATATAGGATAGAGAGAATGATAACCAGATGTAGTAACACAATTACAAAAGACTTTTAATATCCCTCCAAATATACAGCTTACATAGAAAACAGTTAAGATCAGCATTAGTGTGTCACCAGTCTTTCAGATTACAGTCCCACTTCAACACACTTTCCAGGCGTCTATCGGCAATAGAGCTTCAGCCGTTCAACGGTGGATGCCATCCACCTTACATGCCCCATAACCCGCGTTGCACACCCATGACATGCCCCATCACCCCATTACATGCCTCATCACCCACATTGCACACACATTAAATGCCCAATCCCCCATTACATAACCCCATCACCCACATGCATACACACTAAATGCCCCATCATCCTCATGTTTGAAGCACCAGAAGTGTGCTTTAACACCCTCTGGCAAAGTGACGCCCTAGGCGAGTGCCTTGTTGGCCTTGTGGAAGATACACTACTGCCTGAGTCTGAGATAAGTATAGAATTCCTGGGTTGGTAGCTTAGATTTTGTCTTTAGCTCACTGAACGTGGATATATGAGTTCCCTGCATATGTTCATATTTAAGTCTTGAACATCGAGAGAGACTACTGTAATCGTAGCTGAATAAGTAATTCCCTGAGTTTTTTATAAAGTTTTTTTTTAGTTTATACATGGCTCTACAGACATCCCTTATTATTATTAATATATTATGTCGCCATGCCAGAAAATGGGAAAACAGAAATCTATCTGCAAGTTTGTATAGACCGGAAAGCTCAAACCTCCAGACCTTACGTTCTGTTTCAAAACCTTATTAGCTATTCTGGTTTTTTTTTAGCCATGCCTATGTGGAGAAGAGAAGGCTGCATTGTTTCTAGTACATATTAGGAACCCACAGCAGGATTGCTCTCATACAATACAAAATCTTTGGGACAAAATATGCTTTCAAGATGTTGATGCAACCCATCCAGGATGGCTCTAACCCTCTTAAATCTCACAGGTCTCTAAGTTCCTGTATCAGTTTTCAAAGTTATATGCAGTAGTTTGCCTTACATCTTGCCTAATCTTAATACCCAAATACTTAATTGTTTTATTAGCCCAGTTTATGTGTTTGATTTTATGTAACACTTTGGGAAAGAGAGATATAAAATACTTATACTTGTGTTTTTGAAAGGTTCAATTTATAGTTAGAGTACTGACTGAATAGATCGTTCAGTGATATTGCTTCAGGGATCAAGGTTTCTGTCGATATCGGGGAGAGGACATCATCATAGGTGTACAGAGCTGTTTTATAACTGCATCTACTACATTACCTCAGTTCCCTTAACCCGCAATGACTTCCTAATAAAGGGCTGCCCAAGGTTCAATACTCAATGCATAAAGGAGTGGGGAAAGCGGGCAGCCTTGTCTTGTCCCTTTTTTAATATCAAAATAACCAGAATCCAAAATCGTATCTGTAAGTGCACTCAGATAAGTCACAATATTAAGTGCAGTTTTTTTGGGAAAAAAAAATAAAAAAATAGGGTTAACTGTGTATTCATATAAGTGTTTTTAAAGAGGAAACTTAACATCTCTTATCTTTGTGTTTACTCATTGTTCTTAAGTAATAAAGGTCAATCATCAGCTGTAAAAAAATAGTAGTTTGCTGTAACCTGAAAATCAAAAATGAAACAAGTACTAGATTACGTTCAAATGTTCTTAGGTAATAAGCATCAATCAGAAGCTGTAATGAGATAATAATCTGCTATAGCCTGCATATAAAGAAACTCAACTCAGCAGGTACTAGATATAGTCCTACAGGGATGACATCAAATAATTATTTTTAGTTAGGTGGTACGTGTCAAAGGAACATTCATATGAATGGCAGGGCACAAAGTTTCTCTGCAGGCTTGACACTTGTCAGTGGCCATAATGTTATGAACGAGGTGTATTATGCTTGGAATCAGAAGTAGGAGGAATTCAGGTAAGATATATTCAGGTTAGTAACCAAAAAACAGTAGCATTTGCAATAACGTGATTTGAGAGGGATGACTGCATAAAGTGCAAATATTATGCAGTGGGAAAAAAAGGTTTGGATATTAAAGATATTGACTGACTGCCTCCACAGAGCAAAGTCTACAAGAATCATGCTGAAGAAAACAAACTGTTCCTATTGCACAAAAAACATAAAACACACTGAAAATACATAACTTGTTTCCACATGTCTTTTCATTGTGCCATATGCATAATTTTGTGTTCCTGACCTCCACACAAATATTTTAACTTCAATGAAATATTCATATTATGTATTTAAGCATATTTTAATTGTAACTTTTTAGCCTGCACCTGATTAACGTAATACATTCTGTCTTGATGTGCCTCGTTTCAATTATGTTTTGATGTGCTTACAGTTAATAATATCGGTGGCTAAATATATGATGTGAAATAGTAATAATGAAAGGTAGTCCACCATGTACGTGGCCTGAAATATTGGTAGAAAGAACTCAAAATCAATTGACGTACCCATATCTAAACACGCATTGGGGTCGATTCAGTGAGGTTCATTAATGCTAGATTGTAGTATATTAAAAATCAAAATTAATCCAATAACCTCTGTTAAACAGCATTAACAGGTGTTTTACAATCATTATTACAGCAGTGAAACACAATATATAATAAATGGAAATGCATGCTAACTAACACTCAAAGGTTGTTTATTGAGGTGTGTTAAAATGAATGGGAATGTGTTTTAATCATTTCTGAGCTTTAGGGAATACAAGCAGTGCTCCCCTATAACATTGAGGTTCCACTGCCACCATACAGATACTCAAATACCCAAATACTCAAGTTCCCAATAAGGAACCTAGGGAATAGGGGCTCCTAATATGCCTTGGGTCCCAATAATGAACCGGGAGACCCATGACTTCCAAAATACCTCCAGTCCTCCATATATGTCTTAGAGACAGGAGGCTGCCTATAAGGACTGGATGATTTTATAAAGATGCATTGATTTATTTTACAATACTGTTCTAACTAGATTACAAAAAAACTACTGTGATATTCCAAAAAAGTGAACATTTAAAAAATGTGTTAGTTCCAAGTATGTTGACATGTAAACTAAAAAAACAAAACAAATAATCCCAAGGTCTTTAACATACGAAATTCAAATAGTGAGAACTTTTGCCTTGACAGAGTACACACATCCCTTACATTTTATATTTGCAAACAAACACTTTATATATTGTGACTGTTGTGTATAAAACTGTAGCCTACGTATGAAACATGACTAGGATGTTTAAAAATATGTCTTATAATGTCCTTGTAAAACATGTTACACCAGAACATCTCAACAACTGAATTATACAACAAATGTAACTAAGAATTCAGTGTAAAAGTGTGTATATTGTAACTGTGTACACCCACCATTACATAATACATAAAACATGATCATACATAGTTGCCGTTGCCAACAGTTGTTAAAGTTTTGGGAGAAACAGTTTGTATTGCTCAAAACAAACCCCAAAAGAAGCTAAATAACCAAACAGTCAAGGTGTCAATCAATTCTGAAGATATTTGACTGCATGTCAACAAATTATCATGTTTGTCATCTTTAGCACAAATAAAAAAGCACCAAAAAAGTAAAGAAAGGGAAACACAAAACACAAACAAATCTAATTTCTAAAAGCAAATACATTAAATTGAGTACAGGAATTATAGCTTATGACAGAAAAAAAGAACAGGGATTTTAGTTAGAGTGCTACAATGAAAAGGATTGAATTTTGGAAAAACAGTGTTTGGCATATATCTTTTTGTGTAAAAGTGTTAACAAGTGACCTGTTAACCACTTAGTTTGCGTGATCCATCCATCTGTTAATCAAGGTAAAAGAGAAAGATCAGATTATAAAATATCAAGTACTTCTTTAATGAGAAACAACATTTAATATCGGACCATTATTTTATAAAAATGAAAGAATCCACTGTAGCTAGGTACGAACATGAATTCCATATTTATAATTTGCTTGACAATAGGATTTGAAATATGTTGTGTACAATCACAGAGGGGGAAAAATGCCACACAACATATTGCAAATCCTCTTGAAGCAGGACTTAGCGTTCTACCTATGGCAGCACTCTTCATCCCTTCTCTTTGTTGAATTGGAACAGATAATGCATACTTTTTCCTTGTGTGACATTAGCCTTTAATGGCAATTGAAAGCACTTCATAATTCTTCTATCAGGGTTCTACCCTGACATCCTGACCCATGTATATAATATTCTAGTTCTGTGGCCTTATATCACTAGTGGCCAAGATTGTAATACCTGAAAATCACACCATATATGTGTATATATGCCTGGTACTAGATTACATCATCTCCATAAGAGATGTGATGTTTTTGGAAACATGTTCTGTTGGGGTGCCGTATGAGAGGGATGTTAATTTGTATGCAGACTCCTGGGTTTTATGACTTATTGAACTATTGACAGTCAATTTTAATATTTTAAACAACTGGGTTTTTGATAGAGGGGATAACAATTATTTATTCCAAATTACAGTGAATTTTTTTTTTAATTAGATTTATTAAGCCATTGATTCAACACGTATATTCTCCTGGGGGTCGGCTTTAAAATAATACAAATAATCTCAAGTTGTGTTTTGGCTCTAGGTAACATTTCGTAAATTTGGCAGAGGCCAAATAATGTTCAACCTTGATATATGTCAGGATATCCACTTTTAACAGACTGACTGACCCTCCGCAATCAGCCTTGGTCTTTAGTTTCTGCCCTGAAATCAATTCAGATAAAGTTTGCAGTATTTCAATGAAATTTTTTTTGTGTAAGGACTGATTTAGTACCTAGAACAACACCAGGGTTATTTCTTACTTGTGTTAAAGTGTATTGAATGTGATAATGTTTCTTATGATTCACAAGGTAGGGCTTACTGTTGAGTGTTGAATATATTTTCAATACACTGGGTTTGTCCATGGTAGAAATAGATAAGGTGTCTTAGTAGCTTCTTGTTATAGACATGAGATTTCATGAAAGCTACAATGCCTGTCATCCCAAAATAAACTTGAAACTGCATTACTCCAACACAAACCTTCACGTTCGTGACACAACCGTTTACATTAATAACAACTCTAAATAGACGTCATGCTACCGAAAATCAACAGATGGACCAAGCTACCTGAAAATACCTAACAGATATAGATCTTTTTAAGACCCCAGGAGGAGTACAGTTTTCAGCCAAGGCATAAAAAAAACCATCACATACAATTTCATCACCTCTGCTTCCACAGAGTGGAATAAACATCTTCAGAACCTTAGGAAGAGGTTTTGTCAGCTATAGGTATAATACAAAAATCATAGACACTTAAAGAGACACTTAAGGTGGTTCACGAAACTAGATGCCAAATGCGTAAAGTGCCTGCCATAATCTCTTAGTACTTTTGCATTAAATGAACCCTTGTTATTTCAATAAATTCATCACTTCATACAGATCAAGGAGTGCCGATGGTCTTTTTTCTTTATACTTTGTATCTTTGCAGTGTGGGTCGGCTGCCTTCACCTGGAGCACCCAGTACCCTCCTATATGTCCTGACGACATTTACGTATCTTGCCAGCAAGGAAGGCTTTTTTGTTTTTCCCTCCTTAGGGAGAGGATTAATTTTTTTTTTATGAATCTAGCATGCCTTCAGGTGCACAACTCAAATAGACTAAATATTATGAAAAACTCAGTGATACAGAATTTCAAAAAGAGCATATCATAAGGTGTCCTAAAGTGAGTCAAATAACAAACAACATACATAGGAATGTACAGCAACTATGTTGAGCTTTTCTGTTCTTTCCCCCTTTGTTTGTTAGCTTCTCAATGGTACCGAATATATTAACACTCTGCCTCATTTATTCACGTGGCCTAAAAGTGTGCTCCACTGTCATCTTTACGTCTCTTCTGTTTGTGGAATAAAGTATGTGTCCCCCACAGAGAGGAAACTATTTCAAGATATCACATAATGCTCTTTCCTGTTTTACAGCCATTAGACTCATAGCGTCTCATCATCAGTCAATGAAATGACTCACACCCCCAGTGGTGATAGATCTGCCAGCTAAATGATAAGCCAAATTATTTGTCTGCTAATAAATGCTGGTATTATTATGAATCTTCGTACTTAACATATCAGTGTTAATTGTGATACATAAAAACTAAGAAGCAGAAGCTAATAAGGGGTTATTGTGTTGCAGCTCATGAATACAATCAACACAGCTTTGCTAAGAGTAAAAGTAATGGCATCAATTATGTGTTTTGACTCTAAATGTAGAAAACTATTTCTATTCACTGGGTTTATAAGACTTCAAGACACAATATAAATATATTGTCAAAAAGCATGGGCATGTGTATATTTTTTCATAACAGAAGTAGTAATTGCAAACCAGATATGGGGAACTAAAGAGATCAGTGTATAAAATGATATGAAAATGCAAGGGAAATAGAATAAATGCATAGATTTTATTTAAGGTAAGAATACAGTGGTGTATCTTGGTTTTTGTGTGCCCTTTTGGTTTATGTCTGCCCTAGGCAGACAAAATTCGGGAACCCCCTACCCACGTTGCACACCCATGACATGCACAACACCCCATTACATGCCCCCATCACCCCCATTACATTCCCTCCTCCCCATTACATGCCTCCATCACCCACATCACATGCCTCCATTCCCCCATTACATGTCTCCATCCCCCCATTACATGTCTCCATCACATGTCCCCATCACCCCATTACATCCCTTACCCACCATCACCCCATTACATGCCTCCATCCCCCCATCACATGCCCCCATCACCCCCATTATATGCCCCCATCACCCCATTATATGCCTCCATCACCCCCAATACAGGCCTACATCAACCCCATTAGAGGCTTCTATCACCCCATTACATGCCTCCATCACCCATTTACATGCCTCAATCACACCCATTACATGCCCCCATCACCCTCATTACATGCCCCCATCAACCCATTACATGCCTCCATCACCCCTTTACATCCTTTCATCAACCCATTATATGCCTCCATCACCCCTATTACATGACCCCCATCACCACATTACATGCCCCATCACCCCATTATATCCCACCATCACCCCCATTAACGCCCCCATTACCCATTGAGCGAATTCCGCCTATGTTACCCGAATTTGGAGCATGGTAGGGGCTGATTGACAGATATTGGGCAGCCAAAAATCTATGGTTTTCATTGTGAAAATGTCCCAAACCAAACGTTGCGTCTGTTTCCAAATGACCCAAACAGCCGATTTGGACCCAAATTATTAGGATTTTGAATAGCATTTGGAGATTTGTATAATTTGGGTAAAGTGGGTAAAGTTAGGGAGAAAAGTGTATATGGAGTCAACTGATCAATGGTCACTGGGGAGATCTCTAAGCAAATACACTGTTTAACATGGAAATAATATTATTGGGATTATTAAGTTAAGATTTAAAAAGCACTACCTGCTAATTTCTTCTCAGTTTCACTCTTTTATGAACCAATTAAAATCCAGACCATGAGTGAAATGTGGTTTTATGTCAGCATGTAATGTTCTACTTATGCAACAATCACATCTGAAACACTCTGCTAACACTAATGGGTAAGCCAATAATGAATCAGAATAAAACTCTTCTAATTTAAATCTACATTCAATTTACACTATTCCTTTTTTACTGGCTATTACCTGCAAAATACTTCTAGAATTAAAATTGGTCCTTGAGTGGTTCATTTTTTTTATTGGGGAATCTAATTACCCATGGCAACGTCACAAGCAATTTAAAAAAAAATCTTGGTGTTCAGTTGTTTACTATGTTTTCCTTCAGCAGCTGTTACCACTTTTGACACTTCCATTAGGAATACTTAAATAGTTCTGATTATGATGACAGCTGAAACATACCAATCACACCTCAGGATCTTATCTTCATAGTGGTGCACGGGCAGGTGCTTACTTGATACTGGTGCCATGTTGTTGTGATGCAATATATGGATAAACTTTATAGATTGACAAGTTAACCTTCCATTTCAGGTGTATGGTACATACCTGAGTAGAATTATCTCCTCAGCTGCCCTCCTCCTACTATAACCTTTGATCCAGTACTAGCACTTTATCACCTTAATCGTCCCCCAGTGTAAAATCCCTTATAAATCTCTGTCAAAGTAGCTTGAGACAGAATGCACCTGTTCGTGCTGTGTTAAATTTGCATTTTAACATATTGAAAATACATGAAAATTACAACACAATTCACCATTCAATAAAGAGAATTTACATATAAATACTGCACATGTCTAAATATAATATAACTTGACATAAATACACATTCACCTATATAAAAGCAGCTGCTATAAAGACAGCGCTGTGTATATATTACTAAACAATATGACAGTAGTCAAAGACATTTATACTTTCCTGTTGGCGATCAGGTGCTTTGATCCTCGACCAAGCGGGAACCGTGGTATTTTTCCAATTTCTAGCAAGCTCTAATTTACAGGGAGTCGAGATATGAAACACTATTTTATGATCTTTTTTGTGTTCTGGAAAATGTATGTACAGAAGCGAACTATCTAGAGTCAATTCCCATTTTTCATCAAAATTATTGGTCAGACGGTAGGAGCCGTCTTGCCACAAACTAAAAATTATTGGACAATGCCCCCAAATATGTACATTGTATCCTCACTGATCCACACCTCTAACAAAGAGGTGAGGAATTTGGGTACATCTTATTGAACGTTAGTGGGATCTCTTACCACCGGATAGCCCTAAAACATCTGTCCAACGTAAGAAACCAATCTTTTTCTTCAACTTTTATATGAAGATACTTTTCCATTTTAAAATTGCACCTTGGGTCATAAGTATTTTTGATTGTTTAATTATCTCTAGTGATTTTGATACCAGCTTTTTATGTCCCTGTTGGCGAAAGATCTTACTTAGTAGTCCAACAGGCTCGGATGTAATTGGATTTTCGAAAATTATGTTTTTTTCAAGAAATCCCTTTACATGTAGATATTTCAAAGATCCTGTACAGAAAAAAACCAAATTGATCTCGTAATGCTGGAAAGCATTTTATCGTGTTGTTTTCTATTAAATGCTCAATCCATACTACCGCTTTGTTCACCAAGGTCGAAAGATGGATGTTTTCTAGAAGATTGTTAATCAGGGTCAATGATAGTGAGAGTGGAATTGTATTCTTGAGAACAATTTTATTCTTAAATCAGTTCCAATTCTCCAGGATATGGCATAAAACCAAACTCATATCATCGCTATCTAATTTGTAGCTCTCCTTATTTAACCACCAAAATAAGACTTTTAAGTTTCGGGTTTCAACTGTATTGAGTTCCAGAGAGCACCAACCCTCTTCTAATGCCTTGTTTCTCTGAGACACTATATCATAGGCAAGTAGAGCAGCTACATATTCCTTGTCATTGGGGATCCCCAGTTCTCCCTTCTTTGGTGTCTTGGAGGCTCAATCTCGTCTTTTTACCATTCCATGTAAAACTAGAGAAAGAGGATTGTATCATATCTATCCACAGTCTGGCATTTAAATGGAAGCATTCAGAAAATATATGTAAACTTAGAGAGGACATAGGCCTTCATTGCATTGACTCTACCCCACAATGTCCCTTATCATGGGGAGAAAATTAATCTGCACCCAGTTTTTAGGATCTGGAGATATAGCTACCCCAAAATAAGATATGCTTTGTCTGTTCCAAATGAAGCCATATATCTTATCTAGACATACAATCTGAGCAGGGGTCATAGTAAAAGGCTTTGATTTAATCTTGATAATGTTCAGTTTATATTTTGATACATTATTATAATCAATTATTATTGACATGATATTTTTTTAAATTTAAAGATCGGGCCATCCGTAGATCTCCAATGAGTCTCCTGAAGTCCGCAAACCCCTATATATTCTTTAGAAAGATAATTGAGCAGAATAGATCTTTTTTTAAGGGAGTTTAACCCCTGTACATTTAAGGTAGCAAATCTAACCATTAAGAATACTCCCAACACATCTCACCACACCTCTTTTCCACGGGATCGCCAATGGACTTACATATCACATATAACATTAAAAAATATAAATTTAGACAACATTCTTTGCTCCATATGGAGAAACATGCCTCTGCACTTCTGTTGTACCCTAACATGTGCAAAAAAGAATTTGGCCACAATGAATTGTAATACCAACAGCCGAAAATAATATTGCCTATTAAGTCACTTGGGTGCCCCAAAAAAAGGAGAAATATTCTCTATAACTTTGCCATACTAACTGATAATTCCTTTGATCTTTGTTGAAAATCCCTTTCTGAATTTACTGGTTTATGCGGCCATAGTGAACAACTATAATTATTTACCAAGCCTGTGGATATACTACTTTACAATATAACCATGTCATATTTTAATACCTAAGTGTCCATCATATATAAAGGAGGGGAAAGAGTGTGAGCGAGAAGAAGAAAAGATAAATTAAGTAAAAATAAATTTTCTCTTCGTCCTTCCCTTCCTCTCGCCCACTCATTGTTCTAGTACCGCATTGCTTATTCATCCTCATCCATAATTGTGAAAAACGTAATGTATACCAGTAATAAGTTAAATGGGCAAAACATACAAATAAAAATTGACCATAGCTCAAATAATCCCTAATTCCCCCCGTTCATTTCCCTCCTCCCCCCGACCTCCAGCACAATAGTGAATAATAGTGAATTCAAAGTGAATTTCAAATTTGAGGCCAAAGAAGACAAGCTGGAAGAATTCTTTAAGCAAGCTGTGTTTTCAGTCTGGATACTCTAGTCTTTAATTTCAAATTCCAGTTCACTAAACTTGAAGAGGCCTCTATGTTAGTATGATTATTATTATTTTTCACATTATTTAGCACCAACATTTGATTTAATTAACATCTGCCAATTTCGCATTGAATGCATAAACTTGGTATATCATGCCAATGAAGCGATAAGTACATAAACTTGGTATATCATGCCAATGAAGTGATTAGTACATAAACTTGGTATATCATGCCAATGAAGCAATACATATATAAACTTGGTATATCATGCCAATGAAGCGATAAATATATACATTTGTTATATCATGCCAATGAAACGATAAATACATAAACTTTGTATATCATGCCAATGAAGCGATAAATCAAACATTTGTTATATATTGCCAATGAAACGATAAATACATAAACTTGGTATATCATGCCAATGAAGCAATACATATATAAACTTGGTATATCATGCCAATGAAGTGATAAATATATACATTTGTTATATCATGCCAATGAAACAATAAATACATAAACTTGGTATATCATGCCAATGAAGCAATACATATATAAACTTGGTATATCATGCCAATGAAGTGATAAATATATACATTTGTTATATCATGCCAATGAAACAATAAATACATAAACTTGGTATATCATGCCAATGAAGCAATACATATATAAACTTGGTATATCATGGCAATTAGCAGTAATTGCATGAATCCTGAATTGCAGGCAGGAAATTCATGCAATTTGTGTGTATGTGAGGGGAACATGGGGCAGCACGGGGACATGGGGCGGCAAAGTGTGTAAGGGGGAAAGGGAGCCACAGTGTCAATTTGCCCCCCAGAACATACCACAGTGTTACTTTGACCCAGTGAGCTGCCCCTGCAAAACATGTAACAGTGTCACTTTGGCCACAGCCAATTTGCCCATTAATATGCCACTATTAGACTGCCCATTAATATCCCACAGCCAATTTTCTCATTAAGCCACTGTTAGCCTGCCAATTAATATGCCACAGCTAATTTGCCAATTAATACACCACCACCCTCCTCCCCCATTCCCCAGTATTCACCTGACCGTAATCTGTGTTTTATTTTGCCATTTATTTGCCAGTATTAAATTACCATTCATTTGCCAGTATTATTTTACCCTTCATTTGCCAGTGTTATTTTGCCCTTCATTTGCCAGTGTCATTTTACCCTTCATTTGACAGCATTATTTTGCCATTCCTTTGCCAGTATTATTTTACCCTTTATTTGGCAGTGTTATTTTACCATTAATTTGCCAGTGTTGTGTTTCCCTTCATTTGCCAGTGTTATTTTACCATTCATTTTGTACATAAACCCTCCTCCCTCCTTCCCCAGTACTGACCTCCAGGCTGCTCCATCACCCCGCCATCTCCTCCGTCCTTCAGGCTTCCCTCCTGTATGGAGGATAGAAATAGAGTCACCGAATATGACTTGCTGTCATATCTGACCGAAGAAGAAAAAAAAAGCTGCTGATGTGAGCGGTAGCACACACATCAGTGCACGCGGTCACTCGACATCGCACAATGACGTCATGTGGCCCCTAGACCCCCATGATAGCGAGACAGACCAAAAGATATCTTAACTTGAAATACAATATTAATGAGATGGTCCGTGAAAATCTCAAGGACCAGCTCCGAATAAGTTAATGGATACTTAGGTGTCTGCCTTTTTATGACAATATTATGATTTAGTCAGAGTTTTTTAATCTGTGCCATTAATTTTGTCAAATTATCAGAGTCACATTTAAGTTGCCTACAATGCTTTCCTGTTGGAATGGATATGTATTTAAAATTAAAAGAGAACACCGAAGGACCTTCTCAGTCAAACAAGCCAAATGGAAATATATATCTCCTATTCAGCCCGATAATTACAAAGTGGAGCCTCCCTCAACGCCAGGCTATCCAGGCTGTATGACAAGATTCAGACAAAAGAAGGAGTCAGTTTGCGGAAGGATCTCACAGTCAGTAGGTACGTATAAGGTTAGCCAATTTTAATAGACAATTAAAAAAGGGCTGGTACAAAAAAGGTAGAACCGGACACAGCGAAAATAGATGCCTTGCGCTGTTCGTGCTTTAGAAGCACTTAATCATAGGCCTACTTCACAGTGTGCAGGCACAAACATCGGTTGTGGTGGACATTTACTGGTCTTTGTGATGGACAATTTCATGATGCTCTCTGGTCCTTCACAGACCTTGCCATGGACATATGTCTACTGAAGAAATTGCACCAAAAATATTTAAATTGTATCCTTACCTGAAGTTCGTACACTGGATGTTGTCTCTGTGGTGAGTGAACACACATTTGCACTCCCACAACTCTTAGTTTAGGTTACTGTAAGCTGAAGACTACCTGCACTCCCATTTCAAATGTATATTACCCTGTAAACCATTTGCTTGAAATACCTTGGCAGCCTTTAGCACAAAGTTAGAATCTTAAACGACCATTATAGCATTTGATTTCTTAATACAATCATTCTTAAGCTCTAACAAGTGATACAGTTCACTGACCGCTACATTGCTGTTGTTCTCCCTTTCAGTTCTGCCAAGTAATCCCAGATGCTGTACAAGTCCCCCGTTACTAAACATGCTGCCTGGTGATAAGAGGAGGGAAATTGAATTTCCATTCAAAACTTTTTTTCATCCTGCTATCTTTAAGGCAGGTTGAATGAACAGCAGTGCAGAAGAAATGCCAAGCAACTGCTAATAGTCCCACAGCCTAAGGGTATTGCAGTGCTTTGGAATGATTGGCAGTCCCCCAAGGCAAAAAAAACAAAACAGTTATGCTAAGAGACCAACTATGGTATATACTAATTACAGACATGCAAGTGTTCAGTCTTCTGCAACTATCTAATGGCTGAATGAATTTGATATAAAGTTTATAAAAAGTACCATAGTAATAGCAAGCTATAAAAGCTACATATTCACTTGTGACACTAGTGGTGTCCAACTTTTTAATTTGGTGACCACATACCATGCAGCAGCTTAGGTTGGGGAGTTGGGCATGTGGAACTACTTTAAAATCTAGGGGAGAGCTGTCAGAAAACAAACATGTGAGGGTCACATCTAGCGCATGGGTAGCGAGTTGGACATCAATGGCATAAGCAATATATGACATAGAAATAAGCACAGGCACCATTAATAAATAAATGAGCACTGCAATTAAGCAATGTTAGGACAAACATATTTTGTATAACGGAACAGATATTGAGCAATAGGAATTTAATATAGTTAAAGCTTTATTTGTTTCTATACGTTCCTAAAATGATAGTTGCATTTGTGTGTGTTTCTGTCAACAGATTATATTTGTTTGTCAAGTTGCTATTTCAGATTTAAAAAGTCATGCTGAATGGCAGCTTGTTCTAAGGGTCTACTCAATAAAGAGATCATTTCAGGGGATTGAGATAGGAATTTCAAATGTTATGCATCTGAATTCATTTGGCCTAAATTAAACTACTTTGGCCTTAAGTTTCTCAATGTCCTGTATTCTCTTTATTAGGTAGACCCTCTAGTACACAGAAAAAACATTATGGAATAGCATGATGTTATTGTCACAGTATATTATTATAGTTTAAATCAAATGAAATAGAGTATGTAGCCAAAAAGGCAATGTAGAATCGTTATTCAAAAATCAGAGTCAGAATACTGTCCAAGGGTAATGGCAGGTAACACATAAATCACAGATTTCAGTCAGGAAAACAGAGAAGTCAAAACAAAACTCCCAGAAGCCTCCTAGATTTCTAGAATGGCCATTATCCTATGTAGGAATCATTCAGGAGAATATCACTCCCAAATTATGTGGGTGCTTAAATAAAAAATATATACAAAGAACTGGTAACCACTTACATCATAGTAGGAAGCAAAGGAGACGTTAATGAATGATTCACATCCCTATTTCCTCTGGTTTAGCCCAGATCAATAAAATTCAGAACTAATCTCAGTTGGAATCAAATTTGCAATACTGAGGATGGAACAGATTCTACATTTAGTGCCAAAAGCAAAGCCAATTTTAAAATGGCAATATTCCATTTAAAACAATCCTCAAGTATATGTGTACAGACCTTTTAGGTGATTAAAGAACATACTTATCTAAAATAGTGTGTGTCACTCTTTAATGGTGTATCTGTATTCACTTATGCTATTTATTTTGACAGCATTGTAGCCTTTCACAAAATGCGCTCTGTGTTTTTTCTGTGTTTACAGAAGGCATGTATTACATGATTACTTCTGATAAGAGTGACAAAGCAAACATTGTGTGCACCTCCTAACATTTGCCAATATGATCACTGTCAACGGGGCTAGAAAGCTGAACATTTATATCTACGGTAAAGTGGTCAGCTGTGCTCTCAGCAAATACTACTTGACTTGCCAGAAGGGGATTAAAACACAGAGAAGATTGTGAAATAATAAAATAGTGAATTTCAATAGCCAAACCATATTTGTTAATGATACATCTGGGTCAGAGCTAGATGTTTTTGCAGAACAATGAAATCAAATACTCTCTTTCTCAGTGTGCTCAGCTAGTTGGGAGGCTCAAAAATTTCACTGTTGGCCGATTGTGTGGTCTTCACTAGTGATCAGTGGTGTTGAGGGAGTTATAGGTCTGTGTCTCTCTCTGGCAGAGATCTGCTCCTGTCCATGCAGCCCCAAGTTACCCCATTCTGGCCTGAAGGGTGGTGACATGGCTCTCGCATCCCACACTTTGGTCTGATTAGTCTTACTCGGGATGTGATTCGCATTAGAGAGCAGGCCAGAAGGGGCAGAGACCTGCAGCTATTAGGACATCAGTCTAGTTATGTAGCTATAAAAGCTGTGCCTCCTCAATTGTATGTGCCTGAGACTAGTGCCAGCTAAGTCACATGACACTTGTTACTGCTCTTTGATACATTTATACAACACATTTGACATGTCAAGTAATCAGAATAAAAAGAATGCAGATAGTAAATATGGTTCACCTAAGAGTATTATTACAAAGTTTGTTTTTATGAGTACTTTCTTTCACCATGTATTGCACAGTTGTTACAGCTACCATAGTTGCCAACATCGGCCATGTTTCCAGGGACACATATTTGTTCCACATGCTGCAGAAAGACCATGCAAAGTGCAGCCCAGCAGCATGTAGGATGCATATACACACATACAGAATCCAATTACTGAATCATGTTAGGTCCTATGAGAGCTCCACCCTGATTAATTAATTGGATTCTGCCTGTACATATATCCAACCTACATATTTCCAGGCTTCACTTTGCATGTTCTTTCTGCAGCATGTGGAACAAATATGTGTCCCTGGAAACAAGGCTGACCCTTACTAAGAATTATACCAATTTAAATGTATCAGAACCTTAGATTAATTAGTTTGTGTTTATCAGTCAATATTTATTATAGCAGTTTTGAAAATGCTTCTAAACATCCTAATCATTTCCATGTTGCATTAGGATTTCAACTACTTCTTAAAGGACAACAGTTCACAAAAATAATTTTTAGGTCAGTATTAGAGTTGAGCGGACACCTGGATGTTCTGGTTTGGCGGGTTCGGCCGAACTTCGGAAAAAAGTCCGGGGTCGAACTTGACCCCGAACCCCATTGAAGTCAATGGGGACCCGAACTTTTGGCCACTAAAATGCCTCTAAAAAAGTCCTGGAAAGGGCTAGAGTGCGGCAAAATGAAGTAAAATGTGGGTGAGTGTCCCCATTCATACGAATATGTCAATTGATCTATTCGTTTGAAAGGGGACTCTATTTCGGTTTATAGAATAGCAATAGCATTACATGTATTCCATAAACCGAAAGTCTATAAACCGAAAGACATTCGATTTATAGAATACATGTAATGCTATTGCTATTCTATAAAAAGTATTTTTTTATGGAATACATGTAATGCTATTGGCTTTCTATAAACCGAAATAGAGTCCCCATTCATAAGAATTTCTTATGAATGGGGACTCTGTTTCGGTTTATAGAAAGCCATTAGCGTTACATACAATGTAATCGCTGAACCCTGAATTCCAACACGGACATACAGTGAAAGGTCCATGTTCGGGTCAGGGGTCCAAAAACCGTAAAGTTCGGTAAGAACCCGAACAGTGCGGTATGGATTATAGCTTGTATATTAAAACATTTTACATTCTGAATTATCCACAAGTGGCTTGTATTTAGAACACTATAACTGTCCTGAGAAATTCCAAAGAAATTGCCATACTATTTTGCTGCAAGCATATTAAAACCCTGTCTTATTAAAATAAAAAAGACAAACAGTGGTGCACATGTAAATAACATGTGCACCACTCTCTGTTTTTTTTTTTAAATTTCACTTTTTGTATGAAAGAGTTGTGAAATCTATTTCTTTTAATGTTGTCTACACTCTTAAATATTTCTAGCAGGTGTATGAGTGCTAATCAACTTCTCCAATACATTGCGCTTATTAGCACCCATGGCTATTGCTTCCCTCATTAAAATGTACTTTTAAAAGGTGTACAAACTCAAAGAGCAAAGACTAGCGAGTTTCCAAATGATAAAGTAACACTGCATGGAAGCACTGAGAGTGTCTGGCTCTCTCAGTCTTTGGTATACGTATGTCAGTTGTGCTACACACAGTCAATCGCTGGTAACAAGATAAAAATCTCTTCATCAACTGGAGGTGTGTTTGACATGCAAAGCATTGCACATCAGTGATATCTTATCACAGAGCTCCAGCTCCAAGACATGACAGTCTGGAACTCTCAGTGAGACTTCGAGAAGATATAAAAGTTCTTTTGAATCGTGCTTCTTAGCAACATTGCTTTTAATTAGACAGCTTCCAAGAAACAAAACCCTTGAAGGCAGCGACTCATCTGGCACTGTACGCCTTTTATCAGACACCGAAACACCAACCTGGGAGAGAGATGGATACAGGAGGAATTCACCCAAAGCTAGTTAACTAGACAGCACCACAGTGTACCAATGTAAGCAGATGGTATATTTGTTATTAAACATGTGGTCTTAACTATTCCTTGTCTTCATGTTAATTTTCATGTTTTCTTGTGTATAACAGATCGTTTATGGTAGTTGTTATATGTCAACAGAAAAGTCCTGAATATGTTAACTAATTAAGGTGGTTATGTAAGTATAAATCAACAAAAGTGAGGTGCACAAGTTAGTGGATTGGCCTGCTATGATCAAAAGAGAAGCACTAAACAAAAAAAGGCAAACTGACACACATTTATAATGTGTATAAAAAAATTATATAAATTATAAACGACTGTGCCACTTCTCCTTTTTTGCTGTCTGTTGATTCAATAGAAGTGTGTAACACAGAGATACTACATAATACATGCTTTGTGATATCTGTGTTTATTTTTTGTATTCCATAAATTGTATTGGAGTTCAAGACAAGGATTTCCCTATATTTATCATGTTTGATAGCACATTATTATGTATTTTTATTTGGTTTTGGACAAAGTGCGCTTACTTTTCTCCTCTGCCTGTCTTTTGTAATGTGGTGTTCTTAGGGGGGTCTTTCTTACACTATGGGTACAGGTAACCAGGGACCCTAAGCTCCCAATGATCGTATTTATGAGTCACATTGCTTGATGCCCCAGGTTGGTATAGCTACATACCAGCACCCTGCGGCAGTAGAGACTGGAATCTAGAAACAGGAGGCATAGGTGATTACACTGCAGAGCACTGCAGGATAGTGCAGGCTGAGACAGAAAAGGCAAAGCAGAACAGAAAAATAGAGAGAACAGAAAGCAGAATACAAGCATACAGAGTACAAGGCTAAGACAAAGGACACAACTACAATAGGGATGCAGGCGAGCAAACAAAAATACAGAGGATTCAAACAAAAGGGAACAGACATGCTAGCCTAGGACTCTGAGACGTTACACTTGAGGGTTCAATTATACCTGATGACCATGAGATGGTAAGCTTTCCACCAGCATCAAGGTACCATACATCAGCAAGTTCCTAGAACTACAACTTGCCTAAAATAATAATTCAGACCACACTAAACACCAAAGTCACAGAACATACCTTGGACTGACCAGACTGGGAACTGAAGCAAACAGAACAAACGGGTGGCACACATTTAAATATGAGCAGAGATGCAAGGCTGAAGAAAAAAAGGAAAACCATAAAAAGCAATACCAGCAAGAAGGAAAAAACAGAAAGACCAGATACTGGAACAAGCCTGAATATACCGTTCACATGGGTAGCATGACACTTTCATTTATATGTGCTGCTGTCCTTATCAGTGTGTCAAGCTGATGGGGAGCTTGCAGTATTTTACACAGTACTCATTATAATATAAATATAATTTATTTTTGCCACACACTGATGTGGATTTATTGAGCAGAAAACATTTTTTTCTTATTTGCATAATGTGTAAAAAGGGAATACAAATTTGTGTCTGAACGACAGTTCCTCTTAGTTTACTATATATCGTAAGCGCCTGATAATCGTCTTCTTTTGTTAGAAGTGGTCTACTCTCTGATTAAAAGTTGTTGTGAAGGGTATAGTCCCTCTTTAAGAAATATTCCCATGGAGGGAATTTGTCATTGTCACTATGTAATTGACAAACTTACAATTGAATGTGAATGGAATATAAAATATGGAAAAACAACTTTATGAAACTCTTTAGTAAAACTCTTCTACCTTACAATTGAATATTTAAAAAAAAACTCTTCTTTTAATTTATAAACCTAACATTTTTAGAAATAATTCCACCATTCACCACCTTATTAGTAAAGTGCAAACGGAAATATACATTTTTATTGTATGGAACTACTTACAATTTCAGAGAGTTGTAGTTAAAACCCTGATGTAGAATAATAGAACCTGTGGAACATTACATTATCTAGAGATCCAGTAAACAGAAAACAGTGTGCTTAGAGCTTCAGTCTTAGTCTTAGAATAGTACATACAGTGGCAACGAGAAGATCTGAACATGTACATTTGAACTGTTGTGTTTCATCATGAGCAGGACAATAATAATTATTTTTAATCTTTGCATTTACCTCTGACATACTTGAAACCAGAATACAATCTTAATGTATATTATATTATATAAATATTATGTTATTAGAAGTAAAAATAGTGTTAGCATTGCTTCCCCTCCATAATGGTATTTGACTAAACCAAGTATGTGTTAAGAGACTAAAGTGAATTTCATGATCCATGGGAAATGAAAAGTCTCTATATTACCATATATATGCAGTGGTGTATCTTGATTTTGTGCTGCCCTAGGCAGACAAAATCCGGGCACCCCCCTACCCAAGCTGCACACCCACGTTACACACCTAAGACATGCCCCATCATTCAGACTCACATCAAGCTCATATTCCCATCACACACACACTCCCATCACACTCAGTCACACACTCCTACTCCCATCACACTCAGTCACACACACTGTCTCCCATCACACACACTCTGACTCCCATCACAATCAGTCACCCACACTGTCTCCCATCACACACACACTCTGACTCCCATCACACTCAGTCACACACACTGTCTCCCATCACACACACACTGTCGCCCATCACACACACTCTGACTCTCATCAGCACTTACCTTTCCCTAGTGGCAGGCAGCACGGTCCCTCATTTTTTTTAAATGTTTTTTTCAGTGCTGGGGGGCACTGCCGCCCCCCAAAATTTGCCGCCCTAGGCATCCGCCTAGGATGCCTCGCAGTAAATACAGCACTGTATATATGGCACCAATTGGTAGACAAAGAGAGATGTCTGTTCAAAGAAATCTCTAAATAACTATTCACACTATTTTTCTTTTACATTTTCTCAGCATATGATAGTTACATTTTTATTTTTGTTTTATAAATCTGTTTGTGAGTTGTGTAACATTCCTTTGATGATAGTCCTCCCACCCCAACTTAATTTTAAATCATATATTCCCTTCTACTCCCAAAAAGCAAATACAGAAATAAACAGCTAAACATGTTTTTTTTTTTATGCAAATGAGAAAAAGGCAAGTTCAAAATAAATCTAAATATGTCTTCCTTTGAAACGGCATGCAGTGTTGTCAACTGAATAAATGCATTAATGTGAAATAAAGCCATTTTCGAAAATGATGCACAGTAGAAATTTAAAAAAAAATAATTATTACCATGCACTGTAAGAATGTACCATAAAATTGAAGTTCATTTATTCAGAAAATAAAGACACCCAGGAAGTGTGTGCTTCCCTGTTCCCTGCTTATATCAAGCTCTAGTTTGAAAGCTAGACTCTGCCTTTCACAGTCTGATATCTCTTATGGCGAGAATTCTCTCACAGATAAGCCAAGTGAAGCAGACTTTTATCTTTCGCTGTCAGAGCAGCAGGAGCAGGGAAACATGGTGGGTGGCTTCTAAAACCAGAATTCTGATGTCTCCCACAAGCAAGAGGCTGCTGAGCATTTTCATTTTCAACTAGCAAAGAATGAGATACACTCTTGATGTTAGAAAGTGACAACCAAAATGGCCTTAGGACCCACAAAGCACTGCATTCGTTTAAGTTGTCTGCTGAAGTGAAAAAATACATATATATCAAGCGGTGTCACATTCAAAATACCTATGCTTGCTCTTTCTTTTTTTAAACACATTTTATTTTTGTACTAACTGGCTCTG
Organism: Pelodytes ibericus; assembly: GCA_036172795.1. Lineage (NCBI taxonomy): Eukaryota > Metazoa > Chordata > Amphibia > Anura > Pelodytidae > Pelodytes > Pelodytes ibericus. The sequence goes on along the minus strand of CM069867.1, from coordinate 28,012,643 downwards.
TGTAAGTGCCAGTCCATGTACCAAACTTCGAGAAATGGAATGGTGTAGTTATAGCAATTCAAGGGATATCACAATTTTTGACTTTGAAACAAAATTAGGAATATTACAATGTTTCATAATTATTACATTGAAGCATCGTTCAATTTCTTCTAGTACACAGTGCTGATTTCTGTTCTATTTACCACTCTTCATCTTTATTTTTTTATTATACCCTCCATCTTGGAAACATAGAATGTGTCCACAGATAAAAAAAAAAAAAAAAGTCAATGTAGTCTTCCCATATTTCTACCTGCTGTAAGATCCTTAAATGTTATTTGGTTCTTGTGTTCATCCTGTGCATTCTTAACTAGTTCTGACAGGTGGATGAGCTACACCATCCTCAAATTCACGACCATAATAATGACAATGTGGACAGCATCCTTTTCAATTAAATGTATATATGTAAATTAAAAATGTAAATGGAAAAAAAATAATACACAACACCTAAAGCTTAATTATTTTTTATATATATATATCACCACCAATTATAAATAAATAAATACAAACCCACAATACTGAGTATAAAACATGTGTGGAGGATGATCTTCCAACCTGTAATATGCCAGGTGATGAAGTGATAGCGGCTAGTCTTTCCATATAATCTGCAGTGGAACACCACTGAAGAAAAGAAGAATGGATAAAAAAAATACAAAAAACAAATATACAGTGCTAAATAATAAATCATGACTCCATCCTCAACCCGAAAAGGCCCCACAAGCTCATCTTTGATGATACCAGCCCAAACCAGTACTCCACCTCCACCTTGCTGGCATCTGAGTCGGACTGGAGCTCTCTGCCCTTTACCAATCCAGTCACGGGCCCATCCATCTGGCCCATCAAGTCTCACTCTCATTTCATCAGTCCATAAAACCTTAGAAAAATCAGTCTTGAGATATTTCTTGGCCCAGTCTTGACGTTTCAGCTTGTGTGTCTTGTTCAGTGGTGGTCGTCTTTCAGCCTTTCTTACCTTGGCCATGTCTCTGAGTATTGCACACCTTGTGCTTTTGGGCACTCCAGTGATGTTGCAGCTCTGAAATATGGCCAAACTGGTGGCAAGTGGCATCGTGGCAGCTGCACGCTTGACTTTTCTCAGTTCATGGGCAGTTATTTTGCGCCTTGGTTTTTCCACACGCTTCTTGCGACCCTGTTGACTATTTTGAATGAAACGCTTGATTGTTCGATGATCACGCTTCAGAAGCTTTGCAATTTGAAGAGTGCTGCATCCCTCTGCAAGATATCTCACTATTTTTGACTTTTCTGAGCCTGTCAAGTGCTTCTTTTGACCCATTTTGCCAAAGGAAAGGAAGTTGCCTAATAATTATGCACACCTGATATAGGGTGTTGATGTCATTAGACCACACCCCTTCTCATTACAGAGATGCACATCACCTAATATGCTTAATTGGTAGTAGGCTTTCGAGCCTATACAGCTTGGAGTAAGACAACATGCATAAAGAGGATGATGTGGTCAAAATACTCATTTGCCTAATAATTCTGCACTCCATGTATATTGCACCCACATCCCATGGCTTGCACTCATATTACACCCACACAATTTGGCATGCCATTGTACATGTTATTTTGTCTCACAGAACATGCCACTGTCAGGTACCAATTAACATGCCACAGTCACTTTGTCATTAACATATGCAACAGCCAGTTAGCCTGTTAAAATATGCCACCGTTTGTTCGTTTAATATGCCACAGTGTGCCCATTAATATGCCACAGCCAATTTGCCCATCAAGATGCCAGTATCATTTTGCCATTAATATGCCAGTATTATTTTGCCATTAATATGCCACAGACAATTTGCCCATTAATATGCCAGTATTATTGTGCCATCCAGATGCCAGTAATATTGTGCCATTAAGATGCCAGTATTATTTTGATATTCACATGCCAGAAATATGGTACCATTCAGATGCCATCATTATTGTGCCATTCAGATGCCAGTAATATTGTGCCATTCAGATGCCAATATTATTGTGCCATTCAGATGCCAATATTATTGTGTCATTAAGATGCCAGTATTATTGTGCCATTCAGATGCCAGTATTATTGTGCCATTCAGATGCCAGTAATATTGTGCCATTAAGGTGCAAGTAATACTGTGCCATTAAGATGCTAGTAATAGTGTGCCATTAAGATGCAGTATTATTGTGCCATTAAGATGCCAGTAATACTGTGCCATTGAGATTCCAGTATTATTGTGCTATTCAGGTGCCAGTAATATTGTGCCATTCATATGTCATTAATATTGTGCCATTAAGATGCAAGTAATACTGTGCCATTAAGATGCTAGTAATTTTGTGCCATTAAGATGCCAATATTATTGTGCCATTCAGATGCCAGTATTACAGTGCCATTAAGATGCCAGTATTACTGTGCAAATTAAGATGCCAGTAATATTGTGCCATTAAGATGCCAGTAATACTGTTCCATTGAGATTCCAGTATTATTGTGCAATTCAGGTGCCAGTAATACTGTTCCATTGAGATTCCAGTATTATTGTGCCATTCAGATGTCATTAATATTGTGCCATTAAGATGCAAGTAATACTGTGCCATTAAGATGCTAGTATTTTTGTGCCATTGAGATGCCAGTATTATTGTGCAATTCAGATGCCAGTATTACTGTGCCATTAAGATGCCAATAATATTGTGCCATCCAGATGCCAGTATTATGGTGCCATTAAGATGCCAGTAATATGGTGCCATTTATATGCCAGTAATATTGTCTTACTATGTTCATTATATTCCCCCCTCCTCAAGTACTTACCACCTGGCTGCTGCTCCGTGTCCCTGGCTGTTTCCTCCATGCAGTCTTCCCTCCTGAATGGAGGAGGGAAGCACAGACACCGGATGTGAAGTGATGTCACATCCGGTGTCAATGTTGTTTTGTTTTTTTCATGTTCAGCAGAGCAATGTGCTGTGAAGAGGGTAAGCAAGGGCTGGGGGCCCATGGGGCAGCTGCCTTGGGCCCCCCAGGAGTAATTGGGCCCAGGGCAGCTGCCCTGTTTGCCCCACATTAAAGATGGCCCTGATTATAGCCTACAGAAATTTTAATTAAAATAAATAGGGCAAGTAGCCCTGCCCCATGCCATAATTAGGTGCTGGATTCTGCTGATGCTCCTGGAACCCATCATCAATATGGGGGCCGGGGCAATGAACCTACTATTAAAAATAGTCTGCCCACACAGTAATGGGGATGTTATAATTACCCAAATAAGCTAATGCATAATAACCCCCCCCCCCCCCACACAATAAATAATCCCGGGGTCTTGCCCACAGCCCCAGGGCAACATAATAATTATCATCCCCACACATCTGGGGCTGGCCCAAGGCTTAATAAGGATTAATAAATAAAATAACCCTACATGCCTCTTTCTACCTCTATCTTGGCCAGGTAGAGGGGGATGATACTTAAAAATAAAACCTGTTAAAAAAAACACCTTTTGAGTGCCACGAGGGTGGGCAGTGAAATCACTGCCCCCCCCCCCCCCCCCCAGAAAACAAAGGATGCCCGGCAAACAAAGGATGCCATGCAAAATAAAATATTACCTGTATCCAGGTTCCAGATGTTCCAGCAGCTATCAGCGATG